>CM037933.1:4378750-5050000 GCA_021346845.1 Apeltes quadracus
CACTTGGCAAACATACATCTACTTAGGAAGATGCTAGCAGAACACATTCTCTATACATCCATTGCATAGCTGTGCACACAAAGCAAAGTTTAAGGATCTGGATACAAGTAAAGAAAACAAGCGTTTTCATGCACGTTCCCCTCAGATACGTATATATTGCTTCTGCAGACTTTGGTGTCTCAAGGGAAAAAGATCTTATCTATTGTTGAACAGAAACAAAATTATCTATATCAAAGAATGTGGAAGGAAAGGACAAAAAAACATGAACACCTAGAAAACCTGATACAATCCAATGCATTTGCCCTTTTATTATCGAGATAGTATTAGATGTTGAATTTCGCTATTCAGCTACCAATTGAGTTGTATTAGATTACAATGTGTTGTAAACTGTGCCTCTTATTTGAACCACTCTAACGCGCAAATAGTTTTGCATTACAGCCTTACAAGCTCCACAAATTTGAATTCCTACACATTAGGTTGAATTTAATCATATTTTGAAAGTGTGCATGTTTCTTCTGTCAACACCACAAAGTCTGGCACAAATAGTCGCTAAGATGTCAACATAATGTCTGCAGAGTCAACAGAATGCTTTAACAAAACAGAATTTCACACAACTCGCAAGATTATTTCAATCACCTTTGAATGGACACGATGAATCTCTGCAAAAGGAGTCTGCAGGTATGCGTATACGCCAAGTGAGTGCAGTGGAGGGATAATATGCATAGGTGCACTCCAAACATCGCATCAATTGAATTACAAGTGTAATCTCCCACTTAGAGAGCGTTTACTGGAAAAGGCTCCCTCTTTCCTTCTATGGTTCAACAACAATACATTTTGTCCATCCCGGGTCGTGAAACCTGACACTTAACAAACACTCCATCACAAACACATTCATGAGTGGTTTAAACAGCTTTTGGTATCCAGTTTGAAAAATGTGATAGATCAGTATATCGTGAAAAGAGTATTCAACCTAAAGCTAAACACGCCCCTGTTGATAGAATACATTTATGAAAAGAAGATTGTAAAACTCTTATGTAGTGATTAAACTATTTGAAAAATGAGAAAGCAAATAAAAATACTTTTGCATTGGTAGTTATCACTAAAATCATTAAATTGTCTATATTTTTTACAATTATGTGAAACATTCATACCTAAATGCCTCCTTTTGCAGCCATTGGAAATGATTAAAAACAAAAGGGGAAAAACATAACATGTAAGATTACAATGTGTTGTAACTACACAAGAGATTTCAAAAAAGGCTACATTTAGGATCTTGCTGTTTTTGGAGGTCATGAATAATGGTGCTGCTGCATGCTGACAACTGAAAAGGGTTATTGAATGTTAACTGATCGCCACTCCGGCTTAATGGTCTTAGTCCCGGTCAGCAACTTCACTCCATGAGATCCGGCAGGTGATAATATGACCTGTAAAGGTCTTCATGAACCAACGGTGCAAATGAGAATGACAATGATGACAATAATAAGCACTGCGGTGGCAATGACTGCAAGCAGCTTGCAGACCTTGGCCCGGCGGAGGTCCGCCTCTTTACGCCTGAGTAAAGTATCGCAGCCTGGAGTGTAAATGTCGTCCATCCAGAACTCCATGTTGTTGGGGTTTAGAGACTCATGGTTCTGAGTGACATACGGCCATATAAATAAGATCAGATCAGTTATACACTCATGCATCAAGGATAGACCCTGATGTTAAAGTAAATTGCTGCTTCCTGCACTTTCATGCATCATTTATTTGTTATGTGCTATTTCATAATTGTATTACAGTAACCCCACTTTTGTTTTAGCTTTGATGATGTTTAATATACAGAAAACACATTGACTCGGTTATAGACTGAAACCAATGACTTCATTCAAAAGATATGTGAGGAAAGAGAATTGGATTCAATGAATTTAACTAGCATTTTCAAAGTCAACAAATCTTACCTGTAAGTCCAAAGGGGAGATCCGTGCCTCTCTTTCATCTACTGTCCATATGGGCCTTCCCCTACCTTCGGAAAATCTGGGGTCCAGGACCTTCCCAGAGGTTAGCCCACCTGTCAGACTGCTGTCTTTGTGGTGGAACAAGGACGAACTAAATACTTGTTCTACCAGGTTGGAGGACTTTTTGGAGATGAGGTTAGTCGTGCTGCTGGATCGATCTGCCTAGAAAGAAAACAAATATTTTATAGAATGTATTACATAAAAAATAGTTGATACAATGTTATTTTCAGTCCCGACCAAACAGTGCTTTATATAACGTTGTATTTAATATTTTGCATATATATCACATTGGATTCCTATATTTTAACTTCTGCTGTATAACGTATATGTTCTGCATGTCCTTCTCACTTTATACTTATCTGTAGTTGTTTGCATTATAATACATTTTATTTGTATAACACTTAACAAGGTACTCAAGGCACTTTACATTGTGGGAAAAACAAACACAAGAAGCAATAACAATATAAACAAAAGGGGTGACATCACAGTAAGAAACAACAAAAACATAATTAAGATATGACCGTGTTCATTGTAAAGGTTTAAACCAAAATCCCAGTGGCCCAATTCCTATAACTAAACCTATAACTAAATCACACTGCGCAGGAGACCACCAGCTTCAGGCCAAACAAGGATTGTACTTTTTCCTCACATCACTTTACTGACGACACTTATCAAACACATATTGCTTCCTGTATCATTCAAAATATAGTATGAACTGCGCACAGTAAAATGACTCTACCTGTCCATGTGAAGACTTGCCATCTTTACTTTTGGAGAAGGACACCGTCCAGTCTCTTGCAGAAAGCTCCTTTGAATCAGACAGATCTTTCTCCATCGGCTGGCTTTTGGAAGGACGACGAGATGATGCATCCCTCTTCCCTTCTTTCCCCCCATCTGAATCAGCCGGACCTTTGCTGCTTTCTATTTGCTCCACGGGAGCGTTCCACTGGTTCCAGTCCAGACTACTAGTACTGATCCCTGGAAACAGATGCTCAGACACAGACAGAGGCTGAGGCTCTGACGACTCGGAAGGGGTTATAGGGTGGCCTATGAAAGAGGAGACACCACTGAGAGGCTCCAGCCATCGCCCACCGCTGCCTTGTCCATCGTCACCGAGAGGCGGCTGGATCTTTTCATCCAGCCGCTGCAGAGCTGACAGCACCTGGGAAATCTCAGCTTTGACATCATTCAGTGAGTCCAGTTGTCTTTCTATCTGGCTCATACGGAGCAGCAGCTTGCAGACACTGGCCTGGAGCCCATCGTCACTGCTTTCCAGAGAGTGGAAAAGCCTTTGGAGTTGACCTAGGCGGCCACGTCTCGCCTCGTGGGTGTCCTGGTTAACTGGTCCCTGGTCCATCACTGGGGTGCAGGACTGCTGTGGAACCGCACATGCTTATGTCATCTAAGAAACGAAAGATGGCACTGATGTCATCCTCCCCAATGTCAGGGTCGTCTAATGACGTCATAAAGGAGAAGCGGTCCGCGTGGACAAGGCTGCGGAGGCGCCGGGCGTCTGGTGGGTCTGTCTGGGTTCCTTGAGCTTTGACTCCGTCCACTGCAACGGACATTCCACTTATCCCCCTCTCGCCTACTGAGGACTCCCCCATTTTGCTGATAGAAGGGCTGGATCTTCTTGGAAGTTGCCCCCCTTGTGATTCCATTCCCATTCCAATACTGCCAGGGCCTATTCGGTCCTCTAGACTGTGACTCTTGTTGCTCCAGATGGGCCTCTTAGTCCTCGGAGGTTGAAGGTGCCGGGGCGACCACTGTGGGATTGGCCGCGGCCCGAAGTAAGTTGAGTCCTGTAGATCATCGAGGCTCTCGCATTTCGCCTTCTGCTCCGGCGATTGGTTGACTGTTGCTGGTGATGGGTAAGGATTCGGGATGGTTTCTAAGTTGCAATTGTCGAAGCCTTTCTGATCCTTGTTAGGACTGGGAGACTCACTGTTAACGGTCACCTGGGGTAATAGAGGCGGCTGGTTATGAAAGTCCTTCCTAAAGATGTCTCTCTTCTGGTCGACAGACGATCCCTGTTCATCGTCAAACACCTCCATCGGCGCAGAGTCTACACTGGACTCACTGTCTGTCTCCAAAGGCAGGTAGATATTTTTCATAACCTCGTTCGGGATTTGGCCACTGGGATAGAAAAGTGTGGTGTGAGGCAAGTCGAAAGACACAGCCCTCGCCCTGATTGGTGGGGAGGACACAAGTGGGATGGGATCCGGGGGAAGACTTGCTCGCTTGGGGCCTGAGTAATTGGATCTCGGAGACAGCAAGTCCTGATCGATAGGCCGGCCACTTGAGTCAGAGTGGGAACGCACTTTTTCTCGAACAGAAACGTTCAGCTGCTGTATTCCAGGCAGACTGGGGCCTGGGCATTGGTCAACGGGGAGGACCATCTGCGCTCTTATTGGTTGGCTGTCATCAGGAGCGCCCACCGTCATCTGAATAAGATTGAAGATAGTTACAATGTCAGCGGCGACGCCTATCGGTGAAAGCCCCTGGCCTCTGGTGGAAACACGATCTCTGAAGAGAGTAGCTGGGAAACAGGGGTCCCGGCTAGCAGCAGCAAAGAGCAGACTCCTGAGCTCGATGAGGTGCTCCAGGTCGAAGCGGGCGCTGACCATACGACAAAGATCCTGGAAAGTGAGCCATTGGCGCATATTGGCCAGTTCCTCCAGTATCCCCAGAAGGACCGCAGGATATTCCTGCTGCAGGTTAGCCATCGCTGCTCACCTGAGCGAGAAAATCCGGCATTAAGTGAGGCCAAGCCAGCATTTTTATTGCACCTTTCGAATGGGACTTGCAAAACACAAGACCAGATCTAAAATAAACAAGTCAATATAACAATACACAGAGAAAAGATAAGTATAAAGAATATGTCAATCTTAAGCACCTTCTCTTCTTCAATGAAAGTACGATATGAAGCCTAATAATAGTATGCATGTTGCATATTATCAAATGATACGATTCAATAAGAATAATTTAAAAAATGTATATTGCTTTTCATATAAGTAGTATTATTATGTAAATATATCAACATGTATTGTAGATTGCATATTAGTGTACAGAAATAAAACACTGGTATTTGTGGAACTGGCAGTCCTATATTTGAATGATTCACAATAACAACAGTGTGTCAGATCTGATACTGATAAGTAGACAGCAAATAATCATATAATTGGTCAACATTAAATAAGACAGTTTTAATTGGGATGGAATTAGCCCTTTGATGGGCAAATTTAGAAAGTGACCTTATTTTTGTGCCCCAAAATAACCGATCATCTGACCTGATGACGGCGTCACACTGCGCACAGCTGCACCTCACTGGACATTTTTAATCTTCTCATTTCCATTAACGACCTCAGGGCAGACTGGGCACTTTACTAAACACGTGCTAGATGTGTTCAATATACGAACATGCATTCATTAACTGAACAGGGCAGGATATGTGCTCGAAGGAGTAACACTATTTACTGCCATTTGATCCCCTTTTGAGTGTCAGCTGGGACAATGTCAACGACATGTCCGTGTTGCAAATGAAATTTAGGTTATCGCAACTCACCAAAAGGTGTACACTGTTTCCACTTACCTGGATCAGATGAAAGATAAAGTCAGACCTGCGTCCATGAAAAATGACAAATAAAATCCAGTCGACAGCCTGGCCATATTGCAAACAGATGCGGGCGGCTCATACTGTTACACTGCTTTCATGTGCTTCTCTGTTAGTAACAGCCACTAGCCCACAGCTCAGGCAGAAGAGAAAATAAAAAAATTAGGTCATCTTCCCACAAGTCCTTGCAGTCCCCTAAGGTACCTCAAAATACATCCAAATGGTTTCCCCCATCACAGACAAGCGCCCACACCTTCAAGTTCAACAGTGCGCTCTCATTTGTGAGTGATGCGTGCGGGGAAAACACCCTGTTAGCGGGACATCCCAGTGTGTAGCAGTCAGTTAAGTCGAGCAGTACATTTTTTCCCGGGTGCCATGGCAATTTTTTTTTGTGTGCAAATTGAACATAGGAATAAAAGGCCAGTTTAAAAATTGATGTTTGCTAATTGACACTCCAAACTGACAGTAAACCATACGAGCTGAAGTAAATTATCTGCTACTTTGCTGCAAACAGACAGAACTGTCCGCTAGACTTCAACGCTCCAAGACTTTTCACCATTACTCTACATTATCATCCATAAAGGGTTGTACTTAAAACTCCATTAGAGCAAGAGAGGGACAAGCCTTTCTTCGGCGAGTGGTAGCACTCTGCTACAATCAGATTGGACATCTCTAATTCATCTGAGAGCTCACAGAGGGGCCCATCCATCATCCCATGTACTCAGGAGTCACTGGGAATCAATGCAGTGAAGGAGTATGTGGGTGCAGGTATAGGACAGTAATGTATTACTGTCAGGCCTGTGGAATGGCACTTCTAGATACAAGGTGAACAAATTCTAGAAGTTGAATGATGTATTCTACACGTAATCTGCTCTTCTCTCATTTGTATTTTTTCAGTATCTACCAATTGAGGAAGAGCGGTTATTTTGTCAATATTGCAATATGTCAGTCACCTTGTTCTAGCACAGAAACATTTAATAATAGACTCAACAGTCCACTTATACAAAAATAAGGTAAAGATCCATCTTGTTTAATGCAAAGAAACTCATGGTACCTTTTTAGGCATCTTTGGTAAAACCAGACAAATTGGCATTACAGCACCAACTATAATAAAAATAAATGTTTTACAGGACACAACAAATATGTAAAGGTACTGTGTTATGGTTTCAGCTGAGATTCGATTCTCTGTCTCTTTTCTTCTTTGGTTTCAATTTGACCGCAGGGGCTACACAGGTTGGCGTCAGTGAAGGATTCAAGGCTGGATCTAATGCCGGGTTTAGGGACAGCAAGTCCAATATCGTTGCACTCTCATTACCTGTTGAAATATGACAGCATGAATGACAGACAGAGCAATGAAGACATATATTTACAATCGGAGTAAAAACGTGCTTACCAGTGTTGTCCTCTTCATGGCTGGGTTCTGAGACTTCTCTTTGGAGAGAGACCCGGGACAAGGCTGCCAGCTCAGTTATGAAGCTTTCTTCTGCCTCCTAATGGACACAACAATGCAGTGCTTACAGAAAATACAAGGTTGTAAATAAAGCTTTTAACGTATTGTCAGGCAGGGAAGTACATGATACATAAAACATACTAACCAGCAGCTGTGCTTTGATACTTTCCGTGTTCTGATCTTGGGCTACTTTCTTACGCCGAAGTTCCTCGTACATCATTTCCTGGTCCAAATCACACTGCTCCAACACCCTCCCTTTGTAGAACTCAACCCTGAGTGACCAAAAAGAAAATTAACATCCTAGACATTGTGATTATTACTATTTAAGAATGACAGTGTGGTGCATGGTTGTTGCACCTCTGTTGAAACTCAGCAGAAGTGGGTTTCTTGCCCCAGTTCACCAGCTCCCTCAGCAAGGACCTGCTCAGCTGACTGCTGCTCTCACGTTTCTCATCCGCCTCTGAAGGACAGTAACATTAACACACTTTCACTCCTAAGCCGTTTGGTTTAGTTCAAACAAACTCTGGTACTATATGCTTGGTTTGTATACTTCATTGGTGCTCGTGTGAAAATTTTCAATTGACGAAACAACAAAACCCAAAGGGTCTCACACAGGATTCTATACATGTGATTTTAGGATTATTTCAAAAGCTCCACTAGTAATAAAGCCATCTGCTAAAATAGGAATCATAAATGATCTGTACTCTACATAAAACTGTTGCAAAGTTTCCCTTTGACCTATTGAAATAGTGTAAACCGCATCCATTACATATACTTTGTCTAGATCCAGGTCAATGTTGTAGCCATTACAGCATCAACTTCTTTGTTCATCCGAGTTTATACAGATGTGCATGCGTGTTGAGATCTCACCCTGGTTTATGTTAACCTGACTCTGGTCATTTTTTTTGATGATGTCCTTCAGGTGGGAATAGTAGCTTTGGACCATTGCAGTGAGAGAATCTTTGGTCACGTACACACTCTCTGAGGCAGCCTCTGTCAAGTGGGACTAGTGAGAAACAAATGTTACTCCAAGTTGCTCAGCCAACCTAACTTGAGTAGAGCGATGATTCTAATTCACACAACCTTCAAACCGTCATCCTGTTTTGGAGAAGTCTGCGACTCAGCAGGTGGGCTCCCCATCATCTGTCGGATTGCGTGGCTAAGGGCGTTGCCTACCACCAGCTGTGCATGGCCCTGGAGAAGCTCCATCCCCGTTTCCAGCTCAGACAGGAACTCCTGCTGGAAGCTGTGTCCAACAAGCCGACTCTCTGGACCCAGATGCCGCTCTGCTAGGCTGGCACTGCTGTTCTGTGATTGGCATGGGACAACAACGGTGTTGATTTTGCTGTTAAGTTGGCTACCAAGTTACACAAGGGAATATGATCTGCATCTAGTAATTGTTGGGGGGGGGGGGGGTTCTTAAAGGAAAGTATTAATGGGGATAAAAAGACATGTTGCCCCACCTTGCGCGTTGAACTGACACAGGGCTGATTCCTGCTGGGATCTTCCATTAGCATAGCTCTGAAATCAGTCTGAGAGAGTTCCTTCAGCTTTGACAGCCTCATCTCCTTCAGCATGTGCAGAGTAAAGTGCCTGACCATGAAGTACCTCTGCACAGCCACCAAGAGGTGCTCTTGTTTCTTCTCTATCAACCCTCTGACGTGGCTATAAAAGAAGATTGTATTGCATTATTTCAAAGTAACTCACAAACATGGATTTTCATTCTGGGTAAGTGGATGTGGCTGTAAATCTGAAGATTTCGTTTTTTTTCATCATCAGACAAGCTTTTGCACTCAACACGTTATTGATCATTTTTGATAGAGGTTTTCAAATTCCACCCGTCGAGTGTGTAGCTCTGTCTGGCCACCATGGCGCGGAGGATCGTCATCTGTTGTTCACCCAGATGCTTAAAACAGGACTGAACCAAAACCATCTCTTCATTCCACACCTACAGCAAAATACACTCGGTTAGAAAAAGCAGTTTAATTAAATGAGAAAAATAGAAAAGAAGAAAAGAGATTGTATAATAAGAATCCACATTGATGAAAGAATCAAGGTGCCCAGAAATGAAGGATACGGTGCATTTATCTGATCACCAGACCGTCTACCTGTCGATCTTTGTCCAACTGACTTTTCATGTCGTCCAGTTGCAGCTTGGTAGTGCACTCTGCCTGCTGCAGATGTGCAACCAGCTCCTGCTCCAGGTCCAACCACAGCTTCTCGCAGCGTTCGGCAGAGACCTTTGACAGGGCCGGGACAGAGGTGAGAAAAACATCCTTGGCTAGATCGCCAAGCCTCTTTGACCAGGAGGGACGAAGTTTCTGCAGACACAAATACAAAAACAATGTAAATACTCTGGCACATTAACAGTCTGGAGGGAGGGGTTTGTCTGCTCTGACTGTAGCCGAGAGGGGCTGCTGCGCTGCGTGCTGCTCATGGAAAAAAAGTGAGAATGATACAGACCCCCCTCCCCCTACAAAGAGTAGGATTTCATCTTTTACCTTCCAATGGTCACAGAGGGCTTCAGCCACCCGGTTGTCCTGCTGCTGCGCCAAGTCACAGATCTGCTGCCTGTGTTTTGTTAGCAGCTCCTGATACACCTGAAGGGAAGGTTTACATTGAGATACCAGTGTAGTCTGCACATAGTTTAACCCCCTATAAAGTACCAGTAATGGGAGGTAAGGGCGGCAAATTGTTCCAACCTTGGTGAGCTGCTTAAGGTCATCGTAAGACTGTTTCAGGTCCAGGGCGCAGCTCTTCTCCTTGGTCTGGCTCCTCAAAAGCTTCTTCCTCTTGGACTCTAATTTGCTGCTCTTTTCATCCACCAGCTCTTTTGTTTTCCTCATGCACTCTGAAACATGATCGATCAACTTCGATATGAGCTGGACCAGTTGAGCATTTTGAAGATAACTATGTTATGATAACATTGACTGTCTCTGTAACAGATAAGTAGACCCCACTTACTCATCAGTAACCAGTGCGTCATGGCTGCATTGTTATATAGTCTAATGAGGCTTCTAAAGTTGGAAAAATGTATTATGTTCAATAACGGCCCCTGTTAATATGGTTGTTAGGCATGCATATCTTGGATGGACCAACATTCAATGCTACCGTTATTGTTGATTATTTTTTACTTACCTACAATAGTAATCAAAACTAAGCAGAAAGGTTAGGATGAGGTACCTTGCCTAACTGATGTAGCCGTTTTAGCCGCATATGAGCGTATGGTAAAGGAATAGCGTAATAGATGTTCTGTGCTGTTCTCAAACAGCTTACCGTATTTCATTACCTAAATAATAGAAGAGGATTCCAGGAAAAGGGTCTATTTTGAGAGAGTACATCATGTAATGTTGAATGGTAGGCTAGTTATTGTACACTGATACCTGCCCTTAGAAGCCAGTTGAGTGAAATGTGAGAAAAAAATTAACACATTTGGTCAATATTTTCTATCACTGTTTTACTACATTTGGTTAAAAAAAAAAATAGTGCAGCTTAGCTTAGTGTATTTTGATTTTTCTCTGTTGCAATCAAATTGGTTAACCCACAAAATTCTCTTTCTAACCTGCCTTTTGTCCATTGTCTCTGGACCTGGTAGTGTGTTGCAGTGAATTGACTTAGAGGACTCATGACACGTCTTACCCTCTGTGCACAGTTGAAGGCCTTCAGTCAGAGTTGCCTGAACCTCCGAGAGAATCTTTTCCATGTGGCTGAAAGTCAAGACGTCATCGCTTGTCAGCTGCTCGAGTGTTGTTGCTATCAAGCCTTGCCTTAGAGACACTTCCCGATTTAGCAGGACGGGCTGGGATTGAAGAAGCCCCGTCAACTCCTCCCACCAAAACAGTTTCTGCTGGATACCCTGCAAGAAGTAGAAAAACAACTTTTATTATTTGACAGGAAAAAGGGAATATAGTGCCAACAAATTAGTATACTATAAAATAGTAGTACTTTACCTTCAGATCAGCCTCCTGTCTGTTCATCAGAAGGTTTTCTACCAACAGCAAAGTCTGGATGAGAGAGAGAATCACATCCTGTGCTTCATCTGGGGAGAAAATGCTGGTCTTTTTCAGCAGATGTTGGCACAAGTCCTCCACCTGTTTGCTGAAACATCTGGACTGTGAAGAGACATGGACATTAACTTTCCCTTTAGAATTGGCAATGCAAAAACAAACATGAGTATTAAGGTGAATTGGGTGCAAAATAATTTGCTCTCTACCACTTGAAAGCCTTGTTCAAGAAGATCTTTCTGAGATCTCTCGATTTCCTCCAAAGTACAGGGAGCATCATTATTTTTCTCGCTAGCAGTGTGGCCTTTGGGCAACTGTTTCTTCAGCTCATTCACTTCCTGAAATGACAGATGAGAACAGATGTATGCATCAATGTGTAGGAATATGCGCATCTCATCTGGCCCTACCTTTTCTTGCATTCGAAGAGTATTCTTGAAGAAGTCTGCATCATTTTTGTCTTTTGGAAAACGACCACTTAATATTATTTTCACCATTTGGAGAAACATCTGTAGCAGGAATAAGATATAATGGGAAAATTAAAAACGAACCTATGTTCTGTCTTTTTTAACTTGGACGAAGTTAAGAAAACATACTGACTGAATGTTATAATGCTGTGTTAAAGAACAATGTTTAAAACTCACAAGGCATTTTTCTTCCTGAAGCTGGGAGCAATGCATTTGGATATCCTGCAGAGCCAAACAGTAAAGACTGATCCTACCTTCAAAACTGAAGAGATCACACGAGTGTTATTGCCTCCAGTAAGGGGGAAGAGGAGCAAGGAGCAAGGTCACTGCTTAACATTTAGCGACTGCTGGTTCCTACCCTGGCTGTGTGAGTGTGCGAGGGTAGTCAGAGACCCTGGTGAAGCTCTGGTTCTGCAAGCTCTTGGGGAACAGTGAGGAGGAGATGAAGTGACTGCTGTCGTCGTTGTCCTGTTCTTGACTCTGAGACTCTCCATCGGTGGAAGAGGAGGACTCATCGTTAGGCATTGTCGGCAACTTGGAGTGCTCATGCAGTGAGGGATTGGACGCGCCGTCTGCCAAAGGCTGACAAATTCAGCAAAAGGTTTGCAACTGAGTGAAGTAAGCATGAACCAATTGGTTGCAACGCAACATGTTACACTTACTCACACATGCACAATTGTTTGCAACTGCTTACCATTTCCTGTTATGCGACCACTTCCATTAAACAGCATAAATGTTGCTCAACCTTCTACTGTTCTAATACGGTTTAGTTTACCAGACCAAAACAGCAAATTATGCATTTTTTGGGGCTGGAAAAAAATCCCATGAATTAAGCATTTCTTCAGCCATTGTGTGACAACTATATGATAGTGATGATGATTTGTTATTATGGTGATACGCTGTTTATTTCTGATACTTACTCTGTATTTTTGGTTGATGGGATAAACCACCTTTGCTCTGGATGCAAATGCAGCCACATCACTGTTCATGGCTGGCTGCTGCTGCTGCTGCTGCTGCTGCTTCTTTTCCTGGACAATTAGCAAACAGAATCTCTTATTGGGATGTTTTGCACCAGTAGTCCAGACATCCAAAACGGCTAACACTGAAGGAGGCACGAAAGGCGTAACAGGAGACACGCTTCAAAGTGTTTGACAGTCAAATCCAGGTGTTGTGTTAAACATCAATTGACCTGTACACCTGTATGACGTTACAATGCGTCCCAGGTGCGGATGAGACGTTAAAGAGAAGAACACCTCATCATTTGCGGTGGCCGCCGGAGCCTCTTTCCGGCTGCTGCTCACACGGCCGCTGTGGTTCACGTCCAGTTCCCCATCGTCCGGTTCAAGCAGCCGCCTCGCGTTGTGACCCTGGGACAGGTTGATTGGGAGAAGGGTGTCACCGTGCGGCCAATGGGCGGGATATAACCGCACTATAAAGACGTGCGACTGTGTGTAGGAGAAGCACGGAGACGCATGTCATTCCCTTACTTGTCTCGTCAACAGCAAAGGCTTCAGGCAGAAGACGTAGAGGAGAGCAGCGGACAGGACTCCCGAAAGCCCCCCGCACACCGTGGCCACGGTCAGCAGGCCCGTGTGTGCGCGCAGCGACTCGGCGAAGACGACCGACACATCAGTGCCGCATCCCGCCATCAGTTCCTGCTCGGTCATCACTCACCGGACTCCGTGTTTCTGAACGTTAGCATGTGTGGTGGACAGGCGGCTAACATGTAAGGTGTAACCGGTTGAACGGCTCACCTCGAGGTACGCGACGTTAGCTTCTGGCTGAAGACGCGCCGACGTGTTTTGCTCGTATTTGATTTGAAGTGTTCCTTCAGTCTAAAAAGGTTATCCATTTAACAATGTTAGAAACCTTCAACTGCAGCAACTTTCCCCCATTAAAGACAGGACACTGTGTGATCCTTAGCCAATGGTTGTGCGGAGATTTAAGACCAAGCTGCGTCAAGACAGAAAAGCCACCGAGAATTTATCCGGAAAAGGAGTGAACTTGCCTTCGGTTTTAAAGCACAATCATTGTTATTGTTAGGAAGAATAAAACACGCTCCAATAAATATATACTGTGGCAAATATAAGTGGATACGATGTGAAAATTATATGTATTATTATTTATTTCTGCATATTACTAATTCTACACCCAACCACATTTCTGATAATCCCATGAATTCGCGTTTGACATTTTATTTTGAAAGTGATAACCGGAAACTAAGTTATGTACCTTGTTTTTTTTTACTTTCCTTGAGAAGTTTCCCGTTTTTTTCTCCTCCTAAGTTTTGGAAATATTTTCCAAAGTTGTGCAGCAACGGTAATCATGGAACTTGTTTTCGTGTCCATCTCTTTGAAATTGCGTCCATTGTTTTGTGTGGAAAGATCCGCATATGCGTAAGATGTTGTCGTGTGCTGCCACAATTGAACTTTTCCAAAGCCAAAAAGCGGCTGGAATGTTTTCATCGATGATTTTAACAGCCAGAAATGCAGCCAGCTAGCTAGCGGCTCTCCCCGATGTACGAATGCGTCAGGTAGACTCCATCGCGAAACGGATCGCCATATGGCTAATGCTCCTGGACAGCCAAGTGTCCTGTTGGTTTCCACCGCCTGGTAACTTTCGTCGTTGTCGCGATGAGCCGTTAACTGCCGCTGCGTTGTGCGCGTCCGGAGCCGAGCATCAGAGCCGTTGTAACGGCAACGTCACATCTCAGGACGCATCGCGGGACACGACTCTGCCGTCACAGGAGGTTAGTGACCTGAAACTATGCGATCCATATATAAGCCTCGAGCAGTGCCCCTGTTCATGTACTGTATCTAATGTTCCCCTGTCAGAGGCCCTCCGGTATCCACGTAATGCAATGGGACATGGATGGGAAATCAGCTGAGCAGGAATTTCTTAGGATGGATGGTTTGTTGGTTTTTCCTCAATTCTGTGCATTAACAAAGTAGCAATAACACAACTTCTTTATGTGCAAACACCAGGTGAACAATTGTAAGTACAGGTTTATGATGCGTAAACGATGTATTGCAATGAATGGTCCCATGGTTTTGTCTGCAGAGGGCCGAGTCTCCTCTTCAGCTCCTGCTGGTCCTTGGGATCACTCTTTTTACACGCCGCTCACCTTCATGTCGAAAATCTTGCACCAGCGGAGCCGCAGAAGCACTCTTACCAGATACAACCCGAGCCTCCCTCTGCCTCAGGTGTGTTTCGGAGAGGGATTTTGGTCACTTTAATCACTGTACACAATGAATGACTCATGGAGTATGCACTTTGTTGAAGACAGTTTCCATACTTATTTATAGCATTACTTTTTATGATTTAACAAAAAGTTCTGTTTCAAATAACTAAATCAATTGTGTTCTATGTCTCTGCAGACTCAGAGTATGGCACCTCCATCTGCGTTTGGGGTCAAATTTCACAAGTGTGCACAGGTACATCAGAAGAATTGTGGCCCATTTTATTTATCTTTATTTAGCAATGAAGAACCATGCAGTGATTCATTCTCTTCCTTCTGCTCAATCATGTGTTCTGTAGGTGAAGATGGACACTGATCCTCCTCAACTGACGTTCTTCCTGCTGATTCACAACATGGGCCCATTGGGTGGCACCAACCTGTCTCAGGTGGCCATCCGGGACTCCATTGCTGGAGTAGTACCCATAAAATCTGAAGGACGAGTGGTGGAAAGAGGCTACCAGACGTTTGCCATCGATTCATTGTCTGGTGTGTCTGCGGCTCAATTTGTTTTAAAGATTATTCTGGTTTTAACTACATAATGTAAAATATTACGTATTTTGGCATGCTGCAATCACAATAAATAACGTTTAATAAGTTATTTTACTACTTTAGCTGGATCCCAAGTTGTTGTCAACTATACTGCTCACATAAGGAATCATAAGAGTGAAGTCATAGACCTGCCAGCTTTCGTCACCTTCTCCAACGCCTCACAGGTATTGTTTTCCTGCTCTAATAAACTCAAAAAGGATCCCACCAAATGTTCAGCATTTGAAGAACTATAAGAACACTTTCTCTCTTTTACCAAGAATATATATATTTTTCCACTCCACAGAACGATGTCAGTATGTTTGGTCCATTGACGGCTAATCTAACCTTGAGGGTAAACTGCACCGACAAGGTAAGTTGTTCGACTGGAAACACACTTTCAGGTTTTTTGTTTTTATGTCATACACCGTTGGTTTGATGAGAAGTGTGATGTTTCTGCCCTCTGTTTTTAGATCCGTCCTAACCACAGTGTTCATTTCGCTGGATTCGTTGCTGGGTTCTTTGTCACACTGATGCTGCTGTCGCTGGGGTTTCTGGCCATGAACCTGATAGGTCTCCGAACCAGGCTGAACCTCCTTCAACAAAGGGTATCACAAATACAAATGTATTTTGTTCAAGTTAAGGTTAATGACAAACTGTTATTAAAACCTGATTTATTTGTTAATTACTTGAGGTCATCAACCGTATTTGTGCATGTTAATGTTATAAAAGGGTGGCTGTTATATAGTGTATCAGAGTTATTTCGAAGAACTGTTCTCTTAAATCTCAATTTTTTTTATTCACCTCAGGTATAAGTCAATACAATGTGCTTGTATTGTCTTGCTGCAGAGAAACAGAGGTGATTCAGAACCTGAATATGCCGAATGCAACATGACTGAGGCCGTAAAAGATGAGGCCGCTTTTGAAGACAAGATGGTGGACACAATGGTGCTGGAGGATCCCCAGAATATGTACCAGGCTTTGGAGAAGTGAGTAGATGATTCAAGAACCTCAACAATCAGCTATGTTGGTTGTAGCTTCGGAGAAAGACTCACCAGTGCTTTATGTCCTTTCCACTGACCCACGATTTCACCCAATCCAGTAATGAGTATAAAATCTTATTCCCTTACAGTTAAAGGTGTTTTTATTGTCATAAATGTTATTTTCAAATTCCCAGAGACAACAAATATTAGACATTTTTACAATAAATCTCACTGAGAAGCCACAACGCACAAGCTTACATTGCTTTCCCTTCATTTCATCCCTTTAAGCCTCCAAATGTCCACCCTGCTGCACGCCACCAATAACCTGGAGGCCACGCGGATTCAGATCTACAGGCACGTGATGTCCTCCCTGCTGGGCGGCCTGCGTTCCCGGGGCCAGGCCAGTGCCCAGGCCCAGCAGAGGCTCCTCAGCGTGCTCCACGGACAGATGCTGGGCATGGAGGGCCGGCTGAAGGAGGAGCGAGGGGCCCGCATGGCTGCTCTGGCTGTCCGCTGTAACCAGGAGACCCGGGAAGAAATGGAAGCAGAGCACCGCACAGAAGCGGCTCAGAAGGCCCAGGCCGAGCGGCTGTGTCAACATGGCAACCAACAGGTAGTCGAAAGTCAAATGTTTGTTGCCGTTTTCCCCCTGCACCTGAGGGCTTATTGCGGTCACTGCATTCTGTTAACTCGAACTGTGAATCTAATGTTGTTAGCAGGAACTCCTCCACTGCAGTGTCCTCCTGGAGAAGCTGCACAAGCTGAGCCAGAGTCAGCTGCAGCGCATCCTGTTGGTCAGACATGAGGAAGCTTCTGGGAAGGTCCAGAGGCAGATAGTTGAGTGGCGCCGGGTGGAGTTGCACAAGATTTTCACTGAAGAACTGGAAGAGGCCACCAGGATGGGCGAGCTGGAGAAGAGCGCAGCCAAGAGTCTGCAGCACGATTACTTTGCCTCTCAGGTAAGCAACCAAAATGTGCTTTCAAAGTTGGGACACTTCACAGTTAAACATTTGCACGACCTCATTAAGCCTGCTTCATTTGAGCTTTATTGACCGCTGCAAACAAGGCCAACATAACATATAAAACAGTGTTTGTCTACTAGGTATTTGCTCTATTCTTTTCTTCTACTTTTCAGCTGTCTGTATTTGGGATTATTAATATATGAAGTAAACATTTAAAAGACACTAAGAGGCCTGTCCTTCTTGTCTTTCTTCTGACCAGGATCAGCTAGAGGAGGTGCTGGACGTGGTCCTCGCCAACCAGCGCTATGTGCTCGCTGAACGCCATGCACAGAGGAAGTTCTTGGTGCATAGCCTTCACAGCCTCAACAACCTGATTTCTGACAGCTTCTCCAGCACCTCCGACTGTCTGGACAGCTGGTTTACTCACATCAGGAGGTTGGAGCTTAATGAATTTACCCGTAAAGAACATCATGTGATGATTATTTCCCATCTAGATCCCAGTACACTATAAATGTGGCCAAGAAAAAATTATTATTATTACAATTTAAATTATTTTGTGTTATTTTACAGAAAAAATATTTTGTGTTATTTTACACAAAATATTTTCATCAAGCGCCCCTTTGTTAGCAGTTCACTTTTGTAGGCAGCTTCACACTTATAAGACTAACTATTGTTTTTTTTAACCGGGAATGCTTTAATTTGTCCACCAGGGGGAGCAGTGTGCCTTCAGAGCAGATGGACCAACTACAGGACAAGGCCCAGAAAGAGCTGGTAATGGTGAGGCAGAGACTGGAAGAGGCATTGAGCCAAGAGAGGAGAGCAATGCGCTGTGGACTGATTAAGAAGAGGCGAGAGCTCATCTCTGACTTGGTGAGGAGATCAGGAACATTTCTGGATTTATTCCATTATTTATTCCACTGGTGATACCACAAAACCCGTTCATCTCGTACCTTAACTATTATCCATGTGTAATCCATCTCCCTTCCGTCTCCAGTTACGGGTCCACAAACAGAGACAGAAAGAACTGTCGCTTGTCTCCAAGGATTTGGAGGGAAGGCGAGATGTAGCTCAGCACCTGCACTGTTGGCAGAACTTCCTGACAGCTCACAGTTTGGAACTAGCAGAGCTTATCAACAACCTGGATGAAGAGGCTGCTGCCGACATCCGCAAGGTGCCACTTTTGACAGTACAGAATCGGGCAGACCCGTGACCTACTCACTTTGAAAGATACACAAAAAAAACCCCACAGACATCCCACTGGGATTTATGTAGTTTGATTATCCTTGTTCTATAGGTGACCATGCGTGTGATTCAGGGTGCCATAACAGAGATCAAAGCCATCCAACCATCTGCAGCTCAGGCCTTGCTATCACTGTTGCCTCCAGGGGCGCAACGTGCCGCCCTGCCGCAGGTGGAACCCGAGGCAGGACAAGGAGGGAGCACTCTCTTACAGGGCCAGGAAAGGCTGCACCAGGAGGGCAAGGCCGCCTTACACACCCTCAGCTGCACCAGAGCTGCTCTCAGGGAGGCCATGGAGAGAGAGCTGCAGGAGCAGAGGGAGCTCAGGGCGCGCTGCAGAGCGTTCTTCAGGTCAGCGACACTTTCATTCAGGGGATCCAAAGAAAACGACGCAAGATGTCGTTACTCTTCTCGGCAGCTGTTAGATAGCGGAATGTTTCTCAATACCAACCCCATCGTGGTGTTATTCCCCCTTTCAACGCAGCCGTGTAAAGTGTCACGGTGGAACCCCGGTGTGTTTATCTGCCTGGCCTTTCTCTTCCTGCCGTAGGTGTTTGTGCTCGTCCCAGCTGACTCTGTCCGAAGATGATCGGCTCCGGATGAAACTGGAGTTTCAGAAGTGTCTGTCTGTGATGGACCTGTGTCTGGTGCTTCCCCACGCTGTCTCCAGGACCAAACTCCACACCGCGCTGGCAGCTTGGAGGAAGGAGAGGGAACAACACATGGTGAACACATACAACAAACAACAATTACCACTTATGTTGTTCTTCAAATGTTCTGTTCTGTTTTAAGAACAATGAATTGTAAAATTATAGTGAATACGAAAGTGATCTAAACCACATGTTACAGTTTAAAGCCCATCAAATAACTACTTCTACTACAGCGGGATACATTGATGCGTTTAATATTTTCTTCAATGAGCCAGAAAGAGAGAACGGTAACAGCCACACTGCGATCAGTCTCAAATGTGCCCATTGTTATTTAATTATAAAGCAGGGCTCATTTTATTCACATCATAACATTTTTCTTGGGGTAATTTCACAACCAAAGTATGGATTTTTTATTTTTTTTGGCAGACTTCGATAACTATGGGGAAATCCAGCGAGGCCAGACAGAAAACAGACACATCTGACCTGCTGCTTTTTAAGAGAAGGCTTGAAGATGGAATCCAACTCTTTGAGAGGGAGATGGAGATGGAGAGGGCCGTCATGGACAAGGTAAAGCCGCAAAATGACCTTTTAGTATAAGTTCTTTATACGTCCATTAAGTTACTAAATATCAAGAAAGGCCCGGTAATCTCACTCGGTAGCAGAAGCCGTCTGCTTGAAGCAAAAACACTATCTGTGTTAAAGTTCAACGTCTAGATCGGGACTGAGTACGTAGCGGGTGACCGAGGTGCATCCATCCTAATGTCGGCAGGTGCTGGAGGAGATGCGTACGGAGAGGGAGAGCGATCTGCGCTCTCAGGGCGACAGCCTGGCGATGCAGATGGCTGCCATCCACTACCAGAAGGCAGAGAGGAGGACCAAAGTCTTGGAGACTTCCAGAGCAATGCTCGCTCTGCACAGCCTGCTCATTCAGCAGCTCCGAGAGAGAAAGAGCCTGGAGAGCCCAGACATGGCACAGAGTATACACAGCCACTGCTCGGTAGGCAGCGCTTCACTCCCAAGTTAGCCCCTATGGACCTAATAATAAGGTCCTTCTCCAAAATATTCTCATGTCTTTTGAATCTCCCCACAGGGCCTAGAGGAAGCCCAACAGCAGCTCCAAAAGGAGAGCAGGGAGCTCGATGTGCTGCAAAGGTCTCCATCTGAAGTCGAGTCGAATGCAACACACAGAGAGGCCTGTGGAGATGTCGAGGAGGGAGGTGAACAGGAGAAACTGTTTCAGCTGCGGCAGGATTGCAGGATGACGTCCATCCTCCAGGAGGCGCTCTACAAAAGGGATCAGGTCACCGCACTGTTGGCCGAGAGGTGAGCTCTCTCGATAGTTGTTATCTTAAGGAGTAACAAGGAATTCTACAGTGTCAAAACTCAGTGGTGTTCTCAGGTTGCAGGGAATGACAGGCAACCACCAAGCCATGGAGGATTTAAAAGAGCAAATGGAGCTCAGGAGACTTTATGCAAACTGTGACCAGGTTGGAATTTATGGAAACTTTTTTTCTTTCCTTTTCAATGTTACATTAAACACAATGTCAGCTAAATGTAAAATGGAAAATACAGGGACATCTCAAGTAGAAGAAAGGGTGTGTTTAAGGTGGCTCTGTGCCGTGCGTTTCCTCTCAGGACCTGGAGTTTGCCTCTCGGCTGGTGAAGCAGAGTCAGGTGTCCGCTGAGGGTCTCCTGGAGGCCCTGCGTCTCCTCCTCCCCCCCGCTGCCTGAAAGCGAACTCCTCTCCATCACTGACGCACTCTGCCCCAAAGAGATCCATGTCGCATCGCCTGCAAAGCAGGAACAATCTATGTAAGAGCCAGGGTTTTTTTTTTAATCATCAGGGCATAACTATAGCTAGTAAAATAACAATAAATGTATATTTCTATTTGAGAGAAGTCTTTTGTGCGAGACTCTCAATGAGCCCTGTGCAGCAGAAGGGTTTCCCATCATCATATGCTCTTCCAACTTGCAAATATGGCTTTGAGTTTGGTTGCCAACTGGTGCAGAAGCCGACAAAGCCCTTTGTCGGCCCGTGTAGTGCATGTTGCTTTCCTTTCCTCAATCATTTTAAGGGGGGTAAATAATTGAACAGATTTAATATAAGGAAAACCTTTTAGCCCTAAGTACACAGTGATGTGGTTCAAGAAAGTAGTTTTCTAAGTAAAGTCAGTGATTTAATAAAAAGCTGTATTTCAACATAGCTGGCTGAAACAAATGTTTGAGCATGTGACCACGATTTCACAAGGGCTTTTTTCCCCCCCGAGCCGCGACGGGCAGAATAAACAGTTCTACTCATCATTTAATTTCCTGATACAATGGAACGCTCAAGTCTGGTCCCCCGCTGAGTTTGGATTAGTTTACTGAATAATGTGCCGTGCAGGAGGAAAGGAGCTGTCTGGCCAAAGTACAAGGAAATGAAAGTGCTCAGTTTGGAACAATATGCAAGGCATGTGTTTTGATTTTCTTGTTTCTGCTTCTTGTTTGTAGGACATAGTTTACCTGCTCTTTACAGCGATTAGATTCTTGATCAAAATCCCGTATTGCCATGTAGTTGTCTCCAAACAGAAACGTGTATGTCATGTGACCGACTTGCCGATCGGTAGGTGGTCTGAAGAGAGTGGTTTACTGGAGACAGCGTGGGCCTACTACATTAGTTGAGACATATGTACAAAGAGACAGAGACAATAACTGAAGCAAAATGGCACTAAAGGGTTTTTTAACCTTGTATGCATCAATAGGTAGATTCTTAAGCAACTACGCTTGTAATATTAATTCACATAAACAAAATGATCCTCGTGTGGTTTCGTAGTTGTAATCCTCCATAATGAATGGACCATTTTGTATTACACAAGACTAACACGATGTTCCTGACTAAGATTTAATCTTTTACCTTAAAAGACAACATCATAAGGCTCATAAACCTCTGAAACCAGTGAAAAGCCATTACAGTGTTTCAGTTCACTGCACATGTTCCAATCAAAGCCAATCATTGTCTGCAGGGGTCAAATCTCAGTTACCGGCTTCATAATATGTTGATGACCTTTTCACCAGGAGTCCCGGGGGGATGAACAGACTTCTTCTTGTCAAACTGAGAGAAGACGTGTTGCTTAAAAATATGCCGAATGTGCCGAGCTGTGCTGTGGAAAGAGGGAGGTGAGTGAAACACATTTCTGGTTTTTCCTACTAAATGCTACAGACGGACTTGATGTCATGCTACAACCAAGAGTTATTTATCGTGTTATTCCGTTTTTTCGGTCATCAGAGACCAGTCCTGAGCTACAGGGACTGCTCACAAACGCTCCTCTGTCCTCTAAATCTCACAGACTCCAGGAGAAGAGGCAAAGCTTTATGGAGAAACTGCTGCCCAGATGCCGTGACCCGGCTCCAGGAGATGTTGCACCACCGCTGGTAGAAGAGAACGGAAGGGAGGCCGGTTTAGGGGAAGCACAGGGGCCTATTTCTGAAGCTGCCGTCTCTGAAGACACAGTTCGGCAGCAGCAGAAGGACACTGCGAGAGGAAGTGTAGCGACCACACAGAGTGAAAGCTTACAGGGCACAGCGGAGGAAAACATGGTGCCCTCCTCTTCCGGCAGCCCTGCCACAGGAGGGAGGCTGTTTGTGTTCCGGCATCCACCTGAATCACGTGGCAGTGCAGAGGCTTCAAAACGAAAAAGGAAAAAGAACTTTCTCAATCTGAAGAAAGGCTCAGTGGTTCCAACAAACCTACCCTGAGATTTACAGACGGGTTTTTTGTTGTTATGGTCCTGCAATGCAAATGGTGACTATCGTTTCACTGTACAAAACACGTTCTACGCCTACACGGGTAGTTGACAAACAGTTCATTGGTTTTAATGGTCTTGGGTTGAATGGACGTCTGGTGGGAGAGTCCATTAAAGTTCACACTCGGACTCACTGAAAATATTAGCAATTTCTTTATCCTTTGGAGAAGAGGGCAAACCCTTTCCTGTAGCATTAGGGTGCCTTAGCATTAAAAAGTATTATTATTGATGTGCAGAGATAAGTGCGTGTGCTTTGCTGTGATGATCGCAAGCACTTCAATTCAAGATGCACAGTGACATTAGAAATGTGACCAAATTCCATTGTGTGCAAAAATGTATATTACGTTTGTAGAATAAACATTCCTGTGTTCCCATTGATGGACCTCATGACTGCAAATCCAAACAATCACTAACAGCTGATGTCGAGCGTTAAGGACGGTTTAATAAGCCACACGATCGGGGGAAAGTCCGGACATGTTTGGCTGAGTGGGCAGCCACCCAGAGAAGCTGCATCATCAGCCCTGTTTGGACCGCGCGTGAGAAGAAACGTTTCCGTCAGCCGCGCTGCGCAGTTCACGTCATCGTCCGCCCCCCTCCAACCCGGCGCAGGTCCTCCTCTTGCCTACTTAAGCCCCCCGTTGAGGGACCAGCGGCGTTTCTCCCCCCCTCCCCCCCACCGACATGCGGCCCGGACTCGCTTCCCTCGTGTGTCTCCTCAGCTGCGCGCGGCTGTCGGACTGCGCGCCGCCGACCTGCTACTCCAGAGCGCTCGGCCTGAGCACGGAGATCATGTCTCTGCTGGAGAAGATCCACACGTACCACCGCACGGTAAGCGAGTGTCCGTGTGTGTGGGTGTGTGTGTGTGTGTGTGTGTGTAAACTGTGTTTGGACCGGTATTCTTGTGTAACGAGCGTGTTTGTTGGGTTGCAGAAGACTTGTGCTGATATTCTACCCACGATCTTCATCGATGTGCATGTAAGTTGAAGTCACCGGGATGACGCACGATGTGGAAGGAGATGCCGAAAGGAGACATGTTTTTAAAGGGACTGTTTGTTTGTGGTGCTCAAAGCGCTGAAAAAAAAAAAAAAATCTACCTTTTGGACAAAGCCAACCAGTCATGAGCCGGTTACTCGAGAAAACGGACATTGGAGGGAGCAGCTTCATGCAGGGAGTACAACCAGCTGACATTTTCTCCCACACTAAACAACTCGCTCTAAACAATCGAGATGATTAAATAGCTCTACAGGTAACATGTATCCCTGATTGGGTTGGGTTGAACTGTCACTTTTACAGTACTTTATGTAACACACAATCAACAAGTTGACCCAATACCAGTGACTCTTACTCAGTGGAAAAGCCAATCAAACCACTGCAGCTCAATGTGCAGACCATGTGACAAGACTATCACTTTGTTCTCTGTAGAACTCGTGCGTCACAACCAAGCTGCGTGACTTTCTCTACGTCGTCCTGAGCCATCCCGACCAGTACTGCAGAGCGCGCCCCAGAATGGTGCTTCTCAAACGGAAAATGCAGAACCTGTACACCATCATCAACAAAATCTGTTATCAGGTAAGAGCAAATAAAACTCCTGGGGCCTAACGTCCGGGGTTTATTCAGGCCCCGGTGTCTTGACCGCGTGTCTCTGCTTGGTTTGCAGGACCTGGTGTTCTTCACAGATGACTGCGAGGCCATTGACACTGGACACGCCGCGCCCCACTATGCGGAAGACCGGCTTCAGCTCCTGCAGGAGGACCGATGAGGGGCCCACGTCGCCCAGCTGTTGCATTCAACACCTCAGTGATTTGTAGAATGGTAACGCATGTACACAGCACAGCCCGCCCTGTATTAGGCGCATCCCAGACGAGCCCCCGATCGAGCGCCGCTTCCACCTGCGTGGTTGGCCCTTTGTCAGCCGCACACCCGGGTTGGTGGACATGTGTGGCTGCATTCCAGCCAGGAGTGCACAACTTTCCACAGGAAATTTGCTGAATGCCAACCACGCCGATGAAAGCTTTGGAATAATAAAGCAAAAAGAGATGCTTGTGAGCCGAGCTTATAACCGATGCTTGCTTACCAGAGCTGAATTTAAAGGTTGCTGTGTGACTCAAATAAATATGTTGCATTGCCGTAACCCTTGCTCTGGACCTGGCTGCCTTAAAGGATCGTTTGAAAACATTTGAGGAGTTGAACACAGTAGCTGTAGTTTGGTTGAGTGTGAGCTTTCAGATTTGTGACACTCGGAAAGTTTCTTTTTCTTGCTTTTGTTTAATACATAAAGAGTTAGCACAGTGCTAGTGGCGTTTCAGCGGAACAAAAATGAGTGCGCTTTCTGCTACTCCCACGAATTTAGACGTATTAAATGCATGCCGGTTTTTATCTATACACATTATGTCTCACATGTAAGTAATAAAAAATATCTGTGTGCATAAGCTCCTCTTTTCTTTTACTCACTTAGTTAAGTTCCTCAACGTCTGCCAGTTGGTTCTGGGAAACACAAACTGTGTCCAGTCTGTGAATCAGCATGAGGTCCTTTTTCTTCTTTTCCTTTATTTCTCTGTGGGAGGGTGTTTTCCTTCTGACTGTTTTCTGTTTTCCACTCGGCCTCTGACAATTACTGATGGATTTCATTATTATTGAGACAACAAAACATTTCAAGGAAGCAATGTTGTGGTCAAAGCACAAAAGCGCTTTCTATCTGCAAAGCAAACGACTGGTTGTTGCGTTTTTAAAATGTCATTGAACTGCAAGTAAAGTTTAAAAAGCAACAACACCCTTCATGCTCTCAGATAACGGTGCAGTTTCCATTATTTACATGTTGGATTTAGGAGTAAATCTTGAATGCCACTTAAAACCTCTGCTGCCCTCTGTGGGCCGTCTCTGTGATCTGCATAGATGAGGACGGTTGTGCAAACTGTATTTTATACACATATTCAAAGTATTCCGTGACCTTTGGGCAATTTAATTTTTTTGTTTTAAAAACCTGGCAGCTGCTGCAAAACAGCAGAATATTCAATGAGAGAAATCATTTCACTCATTCAATTTCTATTTGTGTGTGTGAATGACTCGTATTTAGAATGTACCTTTTTCACAACCTGCTCTCGATATCATTGATGGCGGTGCAGGTGATCTTTCTGAATGAGGCCATTTGCACGCTTCACTATGCCGATTCAGAGGCATCCATGTACTGATGGCAGTACAGCAGGTTTGTCCAAAGAAATGCTTTGTCGGTGGCTTCATTTTTCACAAGGTGGTGCTGGTTTCAGATTATCGCTAAACATTAGACCGTATAACTTCTCTCTCTTTGCTTGTCTCCGTGACAGTAATCATTAACGATGTTCTAGATATGATCTAGATACGCAGAATATTAACCAACAATCTTGTGGTTCACCGTGTAAAGTGTGATTATTCTATAAACATTCGGACTAAACACAGTACATTTCAGAAAAAGTTGTATTCTTATACACATACAGCACCCCTGATGATTTACCAGCCTACAGTTCAATTTGAGCCCGTCTATAAGCAAGTAAATTGTTTTCGTCTGGTGGCCCTTCTGTACTGTCGGCTTGGAACACTATTAACCATCCCAACAAAAACAAAAATATAAGTCAGCAACATGTTGCTTGTTAAGAAATTATCTTAATTGCTTTGCTTATTGATCATCGTTACAGTGCCGAAATCCATATTATTTTCTTTCATTGATGGAAAACAAGAACAGAACCTCAGGCGGCTGGGTAATTCAACAATTTAAATGCTGCAAAATAAAATGTTTAAAACTTAGCCAAAGGGTGACCGTGTAATCATTCTCTGCCTTGTTGCAATAAATGACCTTGTAAAGGACAGATCCAAAGCCTAATTACATTAACGCATTGCTGATGTAGTTTGTGATTAGTGGGGTTTCAGGCCATTTTCCATCGCAATTTGAACTTTTATTGCATCTTAAAAGAAATGTTCCCTCATTAGTCTACACAAGAAATGTTACCCCCTCTTAATTTCCAATAGATGATTGGCACACTCCCCACTCATTTGCTGCAAGGTAAAGTTGGTCAGAATTTAAACTCTCCCATGTTTAGAACAAGGCTGCTCTCTAGTGGACGCTGTACGCCATTGAAACCCACTTCATTGATTCAGGGAAAGCTGATGTGAAACATCTCAAGAGTTGACCACAGTGTAACTATGAATGGGTTTATTTATTTCATAGAGTGGGCATACTCAACCTTGACTATCAAAATGTTTAGGGCAATATAAAGTCCCACACAATAATGCATGTCTTGCCTATTGTATTGACTTTTACTGTATGATACTGAATGCACAGTGGCCTTATTTCCTATTTTTAACAAGCCACTTCTGATGTATTTCTTTCAATTGCTTACGAGAACATCTGGTTTTCAGCAAGAGATTTTATAGGTCGTTCTGGAAAAAGGCAGCCACAAGAAATTGGTGGTGATGTTTGCTGTTAACTGAACATTGATTTATAACATTCTTGCTGCATTGTCAATATTGAGGACATATTCTCATTGAGCTGACTACAGGTACGTGTAAATATGCACAGCATCTCCTCATGATGAAGGCTGATGCGCGGCTTATTCACATTATCAGAGGGCCAACCTATATTTAGAAGCTTTCGGAAGCAGTGTTTTTGCTCATTTCTTTGGCGTAAAGTTATTGTTGGTGTTTTGTGGCTTGCTGTTTAAAAAAGGCGTAAAAAAATGAATAAAAGGCTGGGAAAGTGCAGGCAAATGTCATTGTAAAATATATTCAATTATGTTGGGCGCATTCATATGAAAACATATTATTTTAGGGTCGATGTCAAGTGTTCATTGATGTGCATAATTCCCAATTTTGTAATTTTGTGTTTTTTAAATGAAAGAGCATTTTTTGTGACTCCGAATTTGAACAGAAGGTGGTGGTGTGGTATCTGAAGGAAACACATCTGCTTTTATATTTACAGGTTAATTTACCCCGCATTACAAATGAATATGGGGACTTTAGTGTTTGAAACATTTATTTTAATCCTTTTATAAAATGTTGTATTTAGCAAAACTCAATATTATTAATCAATATGATTGAAAGGACAGTAGCCAACCTCTCACCTCTCCAACAATATGCTTGTCTATTGCAGTAAAGGTCTAAGGAATGTGCAGATAGTGTTTTACTTGTAGTTACTGATGCACCAAAAAGCTTCTTGGTGAAGATACAAATGCCGTTTGTATTTTATTGATGACGTCCTTGAATTAATTCACGTGTCAATTCACTATGGCTATAGCAAAAACAAGAAGCTACGTTAGGATTAATTAAGCCGCGTGTCAGTGTAATTGTCTGTTGTTATATTGGGACAGATTGTCCGTGTTTTTGTCTTAATATTCTTCAATTAACCATTTGTTAAAGAATACACCGAAATGAACTTTTTCTGCACAGGTTCCACTAATTTATAGAAATGAATGTCGTGACAGAAAAAAATGAACTAATCTTCTGCTTGTGAAGGAGTGAAATGTGATAAGAGCGAAGGTCTATTAGCCACTCGGTCCTCTCCCCGAGCCGTGCCGACTCCCAATAAACTATTTCCCCTTTTGTTGGGGATCAAGGAGTTCAACTGAAGAGTCAAATAGCGTCCTGTGATCTTTTGGAGGATATAAACAAGTGAGTTTTGTTTTCTGCGGGGCTGCGGGCTAGATTAAGAGCCGTGGACAAAGGATTGAAAGGAGTTGAAATAATGGACGGATCCCCTTTGGCTCTTTTGTGTCAAGTTTCTCTTCCTTTTCAGAGAGAGCGTCCATCCGTGTGATTTAAAGCCATTGTCACGGATTTATGTGTGAATTCATGCCCGGTGGATATAACGGGAGTCCGATGAAAACATAAAATACCCTCCAAAAAATGAAACAATATCCCCCAACACCCACTAGGACTCAAATGTAACTGTTAGGAAACATCGGATTCAAATGAGCGTTCTTTTCCGAACCCTCAATAAATCCGCAGCGGTTCGGGACAGAAGCTTTTCGGCTCCGGGGAGGAACTCGTAGCGCAGAGAACACCACGTGTTGCCCGTCCCAGTCCCCCGTTGACATTTTCGGAATGATGAAAGTTCCGCCTCGCCCGGAGCTACAGCCTCGCTGGAGCCTTCGCTCATTACACCAATTATTCCAGTGCCGCGCGCGCGCGCGCGCACAGACGCCTCGGCGCAGGAAAGCCTTTAAAACGGCGCAGGAGCGCTCTGTAATTGTCTCCCTGTCGGAATGCTGTTTTTGTCATTTAAGTCTTTCCTGGTGGCGAAAATGAGCGCTCATCTGAAGGAGGGTGATGTGTTTGTACACACGCGGGGTCTAACGCCCTACTTCTCCGTAATGGGGAGAGGAGGGTGGTGAGGGGGGGGGTGTCACCGGGCTCGTTTTACACCCTAAAACACTCCGTAATGACACTCCGGGTGGAGGATGGTTTACAAGCGATTTGAACCAGGGAAGCAATCTCCAATATTTATCGGTGTGTTTTGAAGTCCACGGCTGGTTGCCCCCCCCAACTCTCCCCCTCCTCCTCTCCACATCTCCACCCCCTGAATTCTTCTGGCGCCAACAAAATCTAGGTTAGTTGTCTCAAAGCAATAGGCAACAGCTGTAGCATTACATTCCTCCAAATGATATGTTAGCAGTTTAAATGTACGCTGCACAAAGGCAATGAAGAAATGTGGACATTATATTGTCATTGTTGTTATGGCGTGGGTGAAAAAAAAAGAGCATTCGGACTCCTGCATTGCATTCCTAAAAGCATAATGTTGTATATGCTGAAAAATTGAGCTATTTTCTATTTTTAACAGTTTTTTTATAGGACAAATAATCATTATTATTTCAGCTTGTGCCCATTCAAAGATAAATTCAACAAGTTACAACTCCCCAAACAGGTATAAACCTCAAAGTAAAAGTAAAATATTATTATAAAATAAAATTATTACCTACATATAATAAAATAAAGTTTAAATTTAGTTTTGCCCTCTGCTTTGTCAAGATTATTTGTAAAATAAAATAGTCTCCGGGCACCATGCAAGTCAAAACTAACAACTGAGTAATGAAAAAGAATAAACAATTTATTGTTAAGTTATTTCACAAATATATTCATAATATAAATGAGGATATTTTTTCAAATATACATTATTTTACAGTACACATATCCCTTTCGAAGGGAACCATTCCAACAACAGACAGTGCTGTTATAAAAATAAAAAAATGCTGTGGTTCTCCAAAGTCACAAAGAGCATTCATTGACACTGGATTCAGTAACCAACTATAGTTACCCATAATGCGAAAAACAAATTGACAGCCCAACACAAGTTTGTTGGTGCAAAATGTGAAGCTACAAAATAGTGTGTGCCCCGCGAAGAAGCTGGTTTATTAACCTGTTTACCTGACTCATGGTGACTCAGGTGAAGGGGAAGCTGTCTCCGACAAACTGAGGCACTCATTGTGGTCCTCTCGACCGTCCATACTACTAAAATGTTTTCCCACCACGGCACCGCAAAAACCTCCACTTTAAAGTCATCAAGACTCACGGCCAGATCCTTTTTGAATTAAATATGATTTATCTTGAAGTTCTAGATCGGCATTATAGTGTAGTGCATATTTTAAGACTCGATTACGAAAGACTAATAAAGCTGGATCGTTTTTGCAGTGTCTGAGCTTACTGGCAAGGTCAAGAGAAGTGAACAAACTTCAAGGTCCTCAGAAGGGTCTGTTTGGAGGCCCCTTGTTCAAGGTGTGTCACCCGCATGCCTGTTGACTTAGTATTTAGCGTGGCCTCACCTGTCCGGAGGGCCGCCCTCGCATGGGACCCTCAGAAAGTAGTCTACCCCCCCCCCTCCCCTTGTGTCCCACCGCCTGAACCCCCTCGTCCTTCCGTCCGAGTCAAGCGAGGTGGTACATGCTGTATCCGACGTGCGCGGCGTACAGTCCCATGGGGGAAACCGGCAGCGAGTGCCTCTGGAACGGGTGCGACCCGTAGGACGCGGGGACGTGCGCGCCGAGAGGAAAAGAAATGCCGAAAGCCGGGGGCAGCATGGGCTTAGCTGCCATTTTCAGTTTCTCGAGTTCTGCCTCCTGCAGCCGCTTGGCTTTGGCTCTTCTGTTCTGAAACCAGATTTTGACTTGGGTCTCCGTCAAGTTGAGGGAACTGGAGAACTCTGCGCGCTCGGCGATGGAAAGGTACTGCTTCTGGCGGAACTTCCTCTCCAGGGCCAGCAGCTGGGACGTCGTGAAAGGGGTCCGAGGCTTTCTGTTGGTCTTGTGCTTTCGTAGAGGACAGGCAGGAGGACTTAACCTTCCTGTAGGCGGACAAAACGCTTTAGTTTTAACAGCCCGGTTTGCGGTGCACAATGTCAAAACCACACAAGACGGATGCACTGAATAAGGTTATCTATTTCTTACTATTGGTGTATCTATTAAAGTCCAAACTGGAGTACACAAATGAACACATTTAGTATGTTTTATAGCCGTCACTAAACTTACGTGGAGGTGTAGGAGAAAAACGAGGACTCTGTAGCCAGGAAGTCCTCTCGTTACTGTCCGGGCTCTCGGGTTTAATCAACACATCTTCTGGCATGTTCATGATGTCGCCCACCGAAAACGGGGAGCTCATCGATAAAGCAGGAACCGAAGTATCCAGACTACCGAAAGCAGCCATCCTCGCGCCCTTTCCCAGCGCCTGGGACGTCCCGGGAACGGACGTGGCGTCCGGGGATACCGCCTCTCTGCTCGGCTTCCTGTCAGCCATCAGTGCCTCCACGCTGAATGGCAAAATAGCGACTTTGGGCTTCGCGGTGTCCTTCGCGGGGCTCAGGCTGGTCTGCATCTCGCCTCTGCTGACGAGGACCGAGCGGGGAGGAATATCTTCGGTTTTCAAAGCAGCGGTCAAAGCTGACATGGCGATCGATGGGGCCATACAGGTCCGACCGACGCGGGCGAAGCGACTTGTTGACTCTCGCGGGTGCAGCGGAGGAACTTTAAGCAGAGTTTATTGCGCGGAGCCCAAACGTGACAGTATCCTCATGTTTATGTGACCGAAATGGAGCGCAGGGCTGTAATAAGGCAGGCCGTGGGAGCCAATCAGCCAATCAGGAGCGAGATGGGCCGGTCCTTGGCTAAGGAGAAGAAAAAAAAAGTTAACAACAGCTACGCTACACTTTTTTTTTTTAAATAAGCAACTTCAGATAGACATAAACACAACAAACTCTTAATGGGCCATGTTTCATTAAGACTAAATCCAACAAAACTGACGTTACCATAACTGGATCCACGTTACCCCACCACGTTATTGTAGCTATGGAGGAATGTTGATCTTTATTATTGCTCATTATGTTTATCCCATCTTTGATAACTTCTCTGCAAACAACTAAAATGACGACGGGTTTTGGCCATGTGCTCACACTGGTGAAGAGCATTCAGTGTTGCACAACAGTTTATTGCCCCCCCCCCCCCCCTTTGTGTGATGAACCTGCTGTTTATGGATGGCTGCGGGGCTCTAATCAGATTGAAACACACACAGGCCTTCGTAGTCATTTAGGGATAATTATCGGGCTTGGGGGAGGGATCACGAGGATTTTCCCCCTTTGACTACATCCATTAAAGTCGAGAATTATGTGGAGTCGGAGGCAAGGGAGAAGGGGGGAGGGGAGGCAGGGAGAGATTTAATCCAGGACTGTCACTGATTTACCTGCTATACCTTTTCATTATTCTGGGTCACTAAAGGGGGTGTTTTTATTGCCATTATATCTTGCAGGGAGTATACCACATGGATCCATAAGGGCTATAGCTCATGTATATAATATATAAGTATGGCGTTGTCTGATTTTTTTTTTTAAATGGCACCTTAAAATGGGAAATCCACATATCTTAGTGAGCATAAAGGCAGCACCTTTCTTTTGCTGTTGCCGCGTAGTCAGTTCTTCGGGAAAAGGCCCTGCGTTGCTAATTGCCAACCATAAACGATCTGTCACGATTTGTCAGTCTTCCTAATGGGCAGACAAGTTATGTTGTTTTTAGGCGCCAGCGGTTCCCGGATCAAAGCGCTCGGCTCGAGGGAAACTATTGAAAAATGTTCAACCCCGCACGGAGAGCGCGGCACCGCCTCCTGCCCGCCCGCCATAGCCCAGGGACACTCGAGCCATTCAGCAGGAGAAATTAGCTTTTTTTCCCAGCCGCTCGCACGCCATTTCCATCCATTCAAATGAGCGCTTGGAGCCGGTGTGTATGAGGCGGGCTCCTCGAAAGAAAAAGGTCAGCGGCAACTGATCTCTGACTGAAGAAAAAAAAAAAGGACCGATTCCTCGGCGCGAGTGTTTCCCCGAGATGCACGCACGTTGGACCGCAGATGCCCCCTCATGCCGAGGCGGTTGTTGTTCGGGGTTTGTGCAGCAGTGTCGCAATAAGGCGTTAAACACAGTGGGGATTGTGAGACCTCAAACCAATCACCCTCCTAATTTATCCGTCACTGCGCCATCATTTCATCAAGGGGGATTAAAATAACCCCTTCCCCGGACCACAGCACCACCGACCTCAACCCATATGCCTCATAAAGTTTGAACTTGTTATGGACCATGGTGCAGTCATGGTTGAAATACCGTGTGTTTTTTTCTTTTTCGGACATTGCAATAGCATTCAAGGTGACACTATTGTGACTTTTACCTATTGTGCACGCATGAGCGATAAAGACCACACGATATGGTAAATCATTTGCCATTCGGTCTTTTTGTATAGTAATTTTAGGGGAAGTGGAATCAAATAAAATAAGTTGGCCTTTGAAGTCTCATCGTTTTACCAAATGGCATTGGAAACAAAGTTATAATTATTACACCAGCGTCCTCCCTTTGTCAAAATCACATTTAGATCACAGCGATAGGCGCCCCCCTCGGCTGTTTTGTATTTTACGAGGCAGTGGGTTTATTACACCTTAACGCACAGGTCTTAATTCATCGTTTCCCTCGGCAGCACATCCTGTGTGTGCAGGTAAAACAGGGGGCCTCAGCGCGCAGCTGCGTTGTGTTTGGAAACACTTAAAGCGTCGAACCTGGAACGAGTCGCACCGGCCCGAAGGCTTTGAAGTCCCCGCAGTCTCCAGGCTCCCGCGTGCGTCTGCAGCCCCCTCCGCGTGGGGCTCAAACACTTGACCCCCTCCGACGCCAACTCGACGAACGACGCATGCGTTAACACAAATGGGGCACACGTAGTACCGCCAGCCGTTCGTCAACGTGTGGCAACAACGCGTGGCCTGCTACTTTCTCCTGCGGAAGAGTACTTGTTTAAAAAAAAAAAATGTTTTGCGCGTTCTGATTAGATGATCAGTCCGAGGATTTGAAGTCGACAAACCTGAAATCAATATACAAAACCAAACGATGAATAAGCTGATGGTTGATGCCGTTGGCCTGAACGCGCCACGTAGTCTCACTTACATTTAAGTAAAGACATTTAAGCGGACTGCGCGCGTCTGTTGTTGCAGGATCCTCGGCTCCAGTTTATGTGGCCAGCGAGAGGAACGTTGGTGCTGTAAGACAATGCGTTAGTGGCAATTAGCATCCCAAACAGCGGCCCTTTTGAGGGGATTGAGTGTCCACGCAGAAGACGATTACCATAACGCTTCATTTAAAAGGCGAGGAAACAAATGAGGGCCAAGCTGAGGTACAAAACAACTGTAAGGCCTATCGGGCCTTTGTGTAACTTTATAAACTACTTTGATTCCCAGTCAAGGAGGCAGGGACTGCAGACAAAGACCCATTGTTGCCCCCTCCCAAAGTTTTCTTAACCCCTTTCATGCAGGGTCTGTCTATTTAGACAGTAAAGACATAAAAGGGAGGGACGTCAAAAGGCGTTTTCAGGCAACATATTTGCACTTCTGGGGAAAATGACGATCATGTGAGTATATATTTCCCATATCACATTTTAAATGGATAGCAAATGTTATTTACAAATGTCGGCAGACTTTCTCCTGAAGAAGTGAAGTTAATTTGGTAAACGTGACATCACAGTAAAATCTGTAATCAAATCGGCATTTTAAATTAATTTGATGTATGCCAACGTCATAGCAACTCGGAAAGATGACAAAAAACAGCCGGCAGCCGAATTCAAGGTCGCCATAATTACACATAATGTATCTTCTTTCAAAGTAATTCGCGCAATCAGGCGGATCGCAGCACTTTGCTGCCGGTTGGTAACAATGTCATCTGCGCCTCGACATGAAATACACGCTGCTGCTCTCGGGCCTTCCTGCAGCGCTGCAGTCATTTTGGCAGGTGTATCATCACCAAGTCGGTTTATTTTTCCTTATTCCGACCGGAGAGAAAATGCACGTTACATAGCAGAAAATTAGGTTTGTATTTTATAATTTTATATCGGTCAACCGATAAAACATTCTGAAAATGTAAAATGAATAAGAGGTACTTTTTAAAGTCATAACAACAATAACATCCATAAAACCTGAGGAGATACATTTACATATTTTGAACAAGAAAAAAAGAATATTATTAATAATACACTAATAATATGATATCGAGTATGCACTAAAATAACATTTATTTTATCACAAGTTATTATAATTTCTGCTATTATAAAAACTGCTAAACGTTCGCTCATAAATAACGTGAATATAATCAAACCATTTAACATGGATATTTAATAAAACCATTCAACACTACATTTCATTCGTGTTTTAGAGAGAATTGACAGCATTTTGTAGTCCATCAGGACCCGGTGTACAGCAGGAAAAGAGCAGCTCAGAGAAAAACCCACTGCAGATATGAGGGCGCGCCGCGTCAGCGCGATGGATGCGGTGGAAGCTCCGGCGGCTGAACGGCTCCGTCCCGCTTTGTGAAAGACAAGAAGAAGAAGCAGCAAAAATCGATTGTTGTTGTAAACTATTAACTCTTTAAGTCAACCCGATCCCCCGCTTAGTGAACTTTATTCCCCATTCATCTCCCTCACCTTTCCCCCGGCTGACAGGCAGAATGAACGCGTCCCACGGTGATGATAAAAACGCTCGCGCTGTCGCCATCCCAGCGGGGGGCCATATTGTGAGGGAGCCTCTCAAAAGAATGACTTGCCTGGCATCGCTTCAGTAATAACTCGGAAATGACGCGTAATGATTTAGGATTGCCCGCAACAGAATACCATGGCAGTCTAATGCCTCTGCGGAAGGTATTCATGCCGCTGTGGTTATTAAATGTCTTCTTTTATCTCCCTTGTCTTGTCTAATGTACATTAAAATGGGAACGGCAATGGACTGTCAAACAGTTTGCGGTATTGAAACACACAGCAGTGGAATCGTGTTTAATGAAAAATGATAAGTGTATTAATGCTCAGCGGAAGAATATCACCGGAGGTGATCCAAATACCTAGTGAAATGATGAATGTTATTGGTGTGTTGTCATCATTTACCGACCAATACTGTGTGTTGTTCTAAATCTAGTGTCACTGTGTCAGCATTTTCAACCTGCACACAAAATAAGCTACAAGTTTTTGTATTTGGAAACTGCCCAATCAACACAATCAATCAGCACAGACGACTCAAAGATTAGGTAGTTACTTACTGTTATGTTATATTACTTTATTTGTTGTTTCGTCATTGGAAAAGGTAGAATGGATGTTAGTGTCTAAAACTAGCTTCATATCAATAGCGGGCCTATGTATTGTGATTATTATTACTTGTTTTATTACTTATTATTGTTATTATTATAATAATAGGCTAATAACAACCTTTTTCCTTTTTAAATAAAAAATAATGAAATTGTCATGTTTTTTTTTTAGAGGTTTTCTGTGTCATGTTTAAAGTAAATATAAAATATATAGTAAATATATTTTCCCCTCCGTGATTCAGCCACACACGGACACACGCTCACACAAGCACACGCAAATGCGCGCGCGCGCGCGGTCACGCAGCCTCGGTGAGATTAGGATCCCAATCCCTCACACCGTGACCTCTGCATGACTTTAAAATCAAAATGATTCCACGATGTGTGCGGCGGTGTCAGTGTTTCTGTCCGCCGTTGATTCCTCCGTAAAACTTACGGATACAACTGCAGCGTTTACATTTACAACATTCCACCGTTCAATCAACGACATCTCGAGTACCGAGGTATTGGTGTGAAATTGAATTATCTCTCCTTTATTTCTTACACGCCATTAAACGGGAAGCGTACTAAAATCATTTGCAAATCAGTGGCCCGGGTAATATGATATGGGGCATCTAAATTGAATGATTAACTAATGACAAATTATGGGATATATTTTGATAAATTGAGCATTTGGCTTTCTCAAACGCAAGTGCGCTTGTTGATTAGAAACTTAAACGAAATGACTAACAAGCGCATGACAAGAAATATTTTTTAGCAACAAATCATCCCTCTGATGGTTGTGTTGGGGTTCAAAAAGATGGTTAATGAAGTAAATGATGTGCAACTTCAAAATGCGGTCAACAATAGCTCCTAAAACAAAGGAATGTTCAGTCTTACTTTAGAGCAGAAAAACAGTTGTAACCACTATTTTTGTTATTATTAATATTATTAATGTTGTTGTTATTGTAGTTTAAACAATGTTTTTGATATATGTCCTTAATTCGAATTGGTTGAATTTTTACTTTTTACTACATTTTTGTGGAATGGCATTTACTAAATTTAAAAAAAGATAACAGGACCTCTTTTGTAAAACCATAGGTCTTCCTTTACTTTAATGTATCAAGCAGGATTTCATGCCATAATTAACAATGTATTGCATAATTAAATATACATGTATTTATGTTTAAACAGATATATATATATTTACCAAAAATATTTTACATTTCCAATAAATCCATTTTACCCTTGGAAAACTATAATCATTTACCATTTAAAAGATAGGCAGGAATAAATAACTCAAGGTAATTGTGTTGGAAATTAACTCTGTGGGAACTGACATCAGATAAAAACGACAAATGCAATCATAACGATTTATACAGTGTGGTTCAGCCATTTCAAAATATCGCTGCAAAATCTCTGCCCTGCCCTCCCGGCGACACCATGTACATAAACCACCCTTCACAAATAAAACCATGAGCTCATCATTTCGGGTGATTCCCTCCCGCTTTAGATCTGGCCAAAGAAAAGCAAAGCAGAACAACAAAGGGGGGAGGGGGGGGGGGGGGGGCAGAATCAGGGGGTTTGGGAAGTTGCACAGCGGCCGGCGGGCCGCTGAGTGCCCCGTCCTTCAGTTCGCAGCGCAGCAGACTTGGCTCCATCCTAATCTCACAAGTCTCAACAGTCTGCAACTCAAGTTTATCCAGAGGGGGTTGAGCCTCTTTCAGCCCCCCATCACCATCTCCTCTAACCCCACCTTCCCCCCCGCCCTCCCTGTCGTCCGCCTGCCTCCACCAAGAGGAACACTCCGTTGGTGAACCTTTGCTGACTCTTTGCTTAATCTCTTAAATGGGGAAAAACCTGAAATGATGAGGATTTGGGCTGTTTTTTATACAGGTGATGTCCTTTGCCTCTCCATGGTTCCCTGTGGCTGGCAGCCAAATGGAGCACAAGATCCGTTGGGTGCAGGCCGGGTGGCGAACCCCCCACATCGAGCGGTCCGCAGCATGCGGGACTGCGTACATCCCCTCTGATGGTTGTAATCAGGAAGGTCCAATGATCCAAAAGTATCAGTCCAATCAAACTAAAAAAAAGAAACAATATCAATGCGTTAAAGTTATCTTTTGTTTGCACGGTATTCCTTTCCTTTGTGTTGATACCTGTGCAGCATATTGGGTACAGTGCAAAGAAACCTCATTGCATTGGATTTTGTAGAAACCCGCAAGGCCGCAAGTGTTGCCTCCATAGATGCCGTGTGGCTTTATGCTGTTTGTACTCGGGGATCAATAAGTGGTTGATGATAGCAGGCCTCTGCAGGGCATCTTTGCTAGGTCAGTGCCTGTTGAAGGACGTCGCAGCGTGCTCACGTTGTGACAATATGGTTTGCCATTTAACGGCGTCGTCACGATTCCCCCACGGTCACAGCTCCCCAAGCAGTGAGCTCGGGGCAACAGCGCTTGTACCCACCTCCTTCCACAACCCCACCCCTCTCCTATGGGAGACATATTTAATTTAATTAAGGCCTGTCAACGCTATAGATTTTGGCACTTTCAATTATGGCTTACCCATTTATGGGCTCCATGGGCTGTGGATCTACTGAGCTGTGATGAGGGGGGGGGCCCTATCAGCGCGGGACCACATGGCCGGGGAGCCTCTCCGTCTTCCTTATGACCCTGTGCTGTCTGCCAGAGACACTGAGCTATGGCGTTTGCCTCTGTCCCACTCCTCTCCGGCTACCCATAATTAATCCCTCATTAGACAGGTCTTTATTGTTTAATTTGTGCCGTTCGTAATCAAATTGGGCAGATTAATTGCTACAGAATTGAGATACGGTGGTGAAAAATGACCTCTTTTAATTGCCTCCAGGTTTTATGACGCCCACGGCTCTTTAGTGAGCCATCACTGGGCCCAGTGAAATATCTCACACGCTCAAGACATTTCTCGACATCAGTTTTTGAGTGATGAACCGTTATCGGGCTGCTCTTTCTAGAGAGCATGGCTGCTTACCAGAAGCTCATTAAAATGTTTCTCACAGATATGCCCTCCCTTGCAGTCCTAATTGCAAAAGTCAACCTTACAAATTCCTGTGTTTATTTATGGCCACGGCCTTTTTCTTGTTTGTGAGTGTTGGCTGGTTAGTGTTTGTGTGAGTGTGTGTGAGTTTTTCTGTTTAAATATATATTATATAATAGGGAAAAACAATTTAAATATGTGTCTGTGTTTTTGGAGGGTGTTGAGTGCTTTGTAATTTAGTTTCATCAAAGTGCAGTGAGGAAAAGGCATTTGGATTAATAGTATTTGGCGCGACAATAAAACAGTAACAAGCCATTTGCTTGACACATTTTTACAGCACATTTTTAAGTGATGACTAACACACCAGTAGCTGCTGGCACGTAATAAAATTAATACTTTTGTATGCTTTGCACATGAACCTTGTAAACGAAGGTTGAAGCTAGATTTGATTGAAAACAGAAAATAACGTTACAGTCACTTTGAATGGGTCAAGTTTCACAGAGGTGACTGAAACAGCAAAGCTAAACCTTTGTTCCTCTAACTGCTTAGCTACTCGCTAACTACCAAGCGAGAAGCAGGCACCATCTTAAGTTAAGTTTAAGCTGATTCTGAAAAATAACTTTTTGAATTAAAATAAAATTGAATTAATTACAATTTGAAATCTTGTAATCGAAAACCCCAATAAAATCTAGCGGAGTAATACATGCGACTTTGGTGCACATCGATATCTGTAAACCCTTTTTAACAGACTGTGTGTTCATTGCGTTGTGTGTTGGCTGGCCCCGGCTACGTGTGTATGTGAATGCAACGTGTCATGTTTCGATGACATCATTTAATGAGAGCGTTGATGTCAAAAGTAGGGTAATTGCGTCGGCTGTCGTGTCACCATACACCTTGACAATTACAGCGTCACTCAACGATTATGGTTCATTATCTCTCCGAGAGGCCGGCAGTCCAAACAATGGAGTCGCACAAACCTATATACTAATTGCTAGCAGACACAACTGGACGTGTGGAGCCAGCCGAAGAGGAATATATGCAGCTTCTGTTGAGTGTATGGGAATTATGACAGTTATGATTCAATTTCACTTAATGGACAGATGAGCTGAGTACCAGCGTGGTATTTAGTGATAGATCTGGCTTTTAACTGTAGCGTAGGATGGGAGGATTGGATGGCTTAGTGGAAAACCCTAAGAGACACTTGAATAGCGGTATTATGGGTAATTCAGAAAAGGCGATTGACTCCAGAAAAGTTGGCTTTACCTCAAATCGTTAGAACCAGATGGGAGACGAGTGATCTACCCACAATGGAATCTCTTTGGCACGAGATATGAATTATTAAACTTCTCTTAGTTCCACTTTTGTACACAAACGGGTTTTTTTCTTCCCACAGATGAGCCGGTGCTGTCCACAGTTTTGTGCCCCCCATGACCCCTTTGCCCCTCGCGGCCCCGTTTGGGACCTTATAAGGCAGCGTGGATTCCTCTGACTTGCACGCTTCATATTATCTTCACATCCCCCTTTTTCCAATATCTCCGATGGTTATCTCTCCGTGGGGAAGTTGAGGGCCGTGACCACGAGCCTCGGTCCTTTTAAGCACAACTGGATCTCGGTTTATGTTTTCTGTGTCATGTGTGTAACCGTTGTGTGATTGTTTTTGGCTTCCAACAGATGGTTGTTTACCGTTACTGCGCACGGTCACAAACGCTGAAGTGATTATTTGGAGGGATGCAGATCTAGTTGAAATTTATTGTGTTTCCCCCTTAACTGGTTCAGATGTTTTACGGGAAGGCAGGCTCTCAGAGTCGTGATTGCATCGAGCCTGACGAAAATCAAAGTCAGACGGCATCATCGAATAACTTTTACGTAACCATGCTTCATTTAGTTTAACATTATGCTTTTCAGCTCAGCTGGCCTGACTTTCTTCTTCACTTGAAAGCAGCTATGCGCGTAGCAAGTGGCAACGACCCGGTGAATTTCAGGCATGCTTTTATTTGGGCTTGACTTTTCTGATCAAGTCATTAACAGCATTTCTCCTCAGTGAGTCACAATGAACAGTTTACATTTTGCACGTTTTCTAGCTCATACATCTTAAGATTTTTAACCTTTATCTAACGTCCCTTGGGTTGTTACGGGTGGTGGTTGAATACTTCAGGTCTCAGAACTACAGGGGCGAAAAGAAGAAGACAAAAATAAATGTGTCAGTTCATAGTGCATGTAAACAAATTATCATTGTGTTTTTTAAAGAAATAGGTTAATAGTCAATCAGCCTTTTTTGGGTTGAGCAATGAGCAACCATCATTTTATATTACAATAGGTTTGAATATGAAAGCAGGACATATAGTGTCATGTAGTTTGAAGGTAACCAACTATTTTTCATCCAATAGAATATTCTGGCTTCCCCGTCTTCTTTCAAAAGTCACGGGCAGCATTTAAAACTGATTCACAGTCAGAAAACGCCAACTATTTCTGGATTCCAGGGGAATCTGTGTTAACCTCCGTGACACACGCACATCGCATTTCCTGTGGCTGCTCCGCGTTAAAGCCACCCCAGGTGTCTGCTTTTGAAGACAAAACGTGACTTATTACAGCGTTGAAGCAGAACTGGAATGGTGGACCAGACTAGTATCAGTGGAAAAAACTCAACATAACTACAAATATCACATGGTTGTTGTAGCAAACGCTGGTCATGAACTGTAATGAAAATCTAGTGGAATGTAAAAAGATAATTTTCTATTCCATAACACACACGGAGACATACACACTGAGACTGATTATGAGCTGGGGTTGCATAGCTAATTAAAGTTGCATAGGGCGGCGTTGGCAAGGTACGCCGCTCGCTGTGCGGTGGAGCCACAAAGGCTGCACAAACATCACTTCAGAGGCCCTGCTCCTTGTTTAATGAAACATCGCAGGGGCCCTGCGAATGCACACAGAGGGGAACGGCGCAATTTGACGGACAGTGTCACCGGGGCCATGCCACTTATGTTTTCAGCAAAAGCCCACCAACCTCCTCTCCCTCCTTCATCTGTATTTCACGCCTCCCCCCTCCCCTCCTCCCAGCCCAGACAAAGAATAACAGGACAGATATATGATTACTAATCTGCCCCCCGAAAGCCAAACACTAAAGATGTTGAGATTTGTTTGTTCAGTCATCAAGAAGTGTTTCAAACTGAAGTGCGGGTCTGGGGCGATGATGGTGTAATGAGGGTTTGCCGCTTCAGATGTTTGTTTTCGTTCTGATTGGATGGCGTGAGGCTGGACTTTGAGTGCTCGCTGGTCTCATTGTGGTCGTTTCGACCATCTACTTTTAATGGTAGCAATTTGTTGGGTACACCGGGATTGGTGTCATAGACTGAAAACGGGATTTAATACAGCGATTGTGTTTTCTGATTTTGAATGTGCTCCGTGCCATGTTTGCTGTCTATGGGCATTATTCTCCACCGCGTGCGTCGCTGTTCACAAACACAAATGATGTTTCCATTGAGGTTCCTTATGCTGCTCATTCCACACGGGTGAGGACAAGATAAAGTGCTCATCTTATGGATTCATTCAATTTGCTGGCAAAGTTATTACATTCACCTGACAAGGATGGATGGATAAGCCATTTGTTCAATTCCTACAATTGTAAAGGTGTGAAAAAAGAGAGCAAGCGACAGGGGAATTGAAGAGAAAGCGGGTACAGAGAAGCCCTTTCAAGATGATTTAGCTCCTGGCATGTAAAGGGAATCAAAAGAATAGGTATCAATGTGTATTGTTTACCTGAATAAGATCCTTTGCATGGTCATTTAAGCCTCCACATTCCTGAAATCATTAACCATCTATGGTATGCTTGCAGTTCAAAAGGGATTGGAAAGCATAATCCTGTGTTTTGTTGTTTTCTAATAAAAAAAAAGATATTAATATTACTATTGTCTTTTTTCATCCCCCCTTCATCAAAGTCTCAAAGGACTTGAACTTGTTCCGTCACCTTTCTGTCTCTATTGTCTTGTGGAATGCCGCTCAGCCAACAGAACTGGATGAAACTACATTTCTACGAGTTCGCCTTTGTAAACAATGTGTACAAAGGAACCACAATTATACAAAGGAAAATGAGCAGAGAAAGGCCTCAGAATTTCTGTATTTTTGCGAAACAGGATTAGCAGGCCCATGAAAGGGGACACGCGTAAAGTGACACGATTATGGGCGGTGTCAGTTTCCCTTGACAGTTTGAAGAGCTCCCACATCTCCCTTGCGGGCGAGGAACCTCAGCGATCGACCTCTGCTGCCGGTGAACCCTTCGGGCGCGGCTTTTTGTTGGGCTGCCCGGAGGCCGACACGAGGGCCTCTTCCACCCCCCCGAGCGCCCCGCAGTGCACTGCTCATTGGGCATAAGAAACAATTAAATCCAGCTAAAGCACGACCGCTGACTGCTCGGGTGTAGCCTAATAGGCTTAAGATGGGGGGGCGGTGGGAAATAATCTAATTGCGTGTTATTGGTCTGAAGTTAATCCCCTGGTTTGACACTAGACTGAGTTCAGGCGGTTGATGGCCTGCCCCGCAGTTCAAGAACGACTCAATGCAGAGAGCGTTCGGCAGTAACAAAGCCAAGGAGCTGCACTTGACTTCGCCTGACGGGAGCTGAACGCCACTCTGAAGTGGCTTGTAAGTCTTATCACGCGCACACGCTCGTGCGGGGGAGAGCGCCTGGTGAGCGTGCGCCCACCGTTCAGATGATGACGGCAGGACCTCAGTGCAGAGTGAGATACGGTTTCACTTCCTTGTGCCGTTTCCTTTGGGGTGAGAGGATTACGGAGGTTTGACTGTCTTCCACCGACGGCAGGCGCGGGAGGTAAGAAGCGGCGTTATGAATTTATTGTTCCATCACTCAGTTTTGAAGCACATTAGATGGGATCGATATGGAATTACTTTGTCCGCCATTGACACCTGATCCGATTTCTAAAAGCCACATTAAACAAACCGTAGCGATGTACAACACTTAACTTGCCGTTTGGTTTCTCAAATGGTTTCCAGTCCTGCAGATATCCTGTGAACACATTTTTCTCCAGTCCACCTATAATTGGAGCCTCACTTTCGGCCTTTTGTACGTATTATTAAGTTGTTGAAAGCGATCAAATCAGAATTTGGGCTTTTAACCGCGTCGCCACACGCATTGCTAATCCCTTCTCTGTTGTTTCGACTCAACAAGATTTGGCCTCCCCCAAGGTTTTTCTCTAAGTGTACAATATCTTTCAGCTGTATGTTTGGTCATGGATGTGTTGGTGTAAGATGGCCTAAATAGCTTGTGGTGTAAATAGGACCCAGACAATTGAGGACCCAAGTGGATGGAAACAGTTATCGAACTTATTTACTTTGGAACGATCAAGCAAACCACCTCTTTACATACCAGCCTTTCTTCCTCTGAAGATATAAGTCTGTCTTTAATTTAGTGAGCACTTGAACAACTCAATTTCCACAATGAGTACTAATAGTTCTCACTTGGATGGGGGCCCTGAGGGAAGTGAGATTTGCAGCACATAGACGGCCTCCTTCGCACCGAGCAAACGGCGCTGAAACCAATCAGTCAAAAATCAGACAGCACTGCATTTGGTTATTTGTACAAATAACCTGTTTTAATCAAATATCCCACTTCTTTTAGAGAAAAAGTAAACAAACTTGCAAGTAAACATAAAATCTAACTTTTTTTCTTATGTAACATAAAGGCCACTTATAACACGTAGACTGACACGTTTGGATAATATTGCAACTGCCATGTTACGTTAGCGAGACTCTAAAGCACGACTCCATCCCACAGCTTTAAACACAAGACGCGAAACAAGAAACACAAAGTGGGGGTGACACGGAATTGCACTAAAAGCAACAGGCACATCCTGACCATAACAGCACATCATTTTTACCTATTGATGCTTTTAATACTGTATTCATCATCGATTCGCTGAAGTTAGCTTTAACCTGTAATGTTGGCCGCCAAAAGTACATTTAAAATAATAAGTCTTCATTTAGATATAAATTTAGAAATAAATCAATATAGCATGCAAAATAAACTGAATTTAGTCAATTGCTAGAAATAAAATCAAGAGCAGCCCAATAAGTCCTATAAAACATGAGGATAACAGGCGAATTACCTGTTTCAACCACTTTTTTCGAATCGTCTGATTCTGTTGGATCCGACCAAACCCACGTGAAGAACGACAGCTAGCGCAGATTGTAGCCAACACTCAAATGTTTCCAACAGTGTGGAGCATTATTATATTTGTTTATGATGATGCCTCTTGATGACTAGAATAGTCAGGTTGAGCCTTGTGTCTCGCTCGGCTACGCGAACAAGAAAAATAAACAATGTTTTTGCTGCAAGTGAAAATTCAAAACCTTCATGAAGATTGCTCTTAAAATCCAGATATCTGTGGAGGTATTGTTAACAAATAGAGAAGGCCCAACTGGTGATGAAGCTCAAGCTCTCCTCGCACACATCACATGCAGATGGAGCAGTGAGTGCTTATCTTGTTGAATGGGAGTTAGCGGTTGATAATTAGCACAATCACTCATGTTGTTTTAAAGGAAAGAATCTCCTTGGAAGGATTGTTGAGTCTTTGATCACATCCTGATCACTTGTCTACTTACCTGCATGGTTCTCCACACAGGGACCCTGTTTAGTGTTCAGATGTCGTCTTTATTAGCCCGAGTGGCTTCTTCCTTTGTGTTGTCAGACATGGGAGCAGATGAGCCTTGAAGAGAGAGAGACTGGACTTATGAGCTGAATGCACCAAACGTAAGTGAAACCCGAAGAGGGCATCAGGACTTTCCCTAACACTGATAAAAAACAGATTTAGTGCCGCTCATAAAACACCAGGCAAATTGTGAGCTAATATCTATTTACATCAGGACCTGGTAATAGGGCCACTAAATTTCCATCTCAAACAGCCCTGCCGACGGAGGCAAAGCCTTCAGAGACTCTGTGGGTGGGTGGACGTTTTAATCTTTATTATTCATTCTGAAAGAAAAAACAGTGCTGCCCTTTCTTTAATTTCTTTTTATTTATCACATATGGAATGCAATCTGCTAGACCTATATGGTCTTGTAAGCTTTACATTTAAATTGGGTGATAAGAAGAAGGTTTAAAATAACATTTTTCAAATGACGCTACGTAGATATACTCTAATATGGAAAGGTATACATAGTTCAAGACCAAAGTCTGCGAGCTAAGGGGTAATAAGTGTTATCATTGGATTAGCTGGTTCATAAGCCCCCTTTCCGCTCTCATGGGTCTGGAAGAAAAGTCCTTTCACACGCAATTGAACCCAAAGTTAATATCCTAACGCATCGCACCAATTATCTCAATATCCGGTTATATAGAGCCTTTAAACTCGAGGAGTAGGAGGACCAACTCTTAATCCAAACTCTGTTTTCCTGTTTGTTGTCTATGTACATTGACTAAACAACACCTGTATTGCTCTCTGCTTCTGTCAAGGTTCAATGGTTTTTGATAATATTTACATTAATTCCCCCAACTGGGTATATTTAAAAATATTAGTGCAATTGGTTTTTATTTCTGATATGTAATGTAATGTGTAGGTGTGCGTTTGACCCACAAACAGCACATTTGGCCGTGACATCTGTTCCAGTGTAGTCGAACCCTATCATTTCTTAACCACAGTGCCACAGTAGCTCAGCAGTGATACTGTGGAAACAAACGTGGCAACGGAATCAGCCTGAGGCTCAATTTATGGCTCACTGAAAGTACGGAGAGCAAAGACGGCCGCACTTCCTGCGATTCCATGCGGAGCCCCGAAGGAAGTCAATCGTGATAACAACAACTTTCATTAATACAATTTCACATGACGTGGATTTCCTTCTTTTTCTCCCTATTTCTGAGAGCAACTTCGTGACTTTCTCCTCAGTCCCACTTTTACCTCTCTCGCTCTCTTATTTCACAAGAAAATGAATATTAGAAGTAGTGAAGCGGGTGACTGCTGCCAATAATGGATACAGCGCTTCCTCTTGAACCTTGCAAATCGCCCGCAGTAAAAAGTAAATAGAACATTCAGGTGAATATACCGGTTTATATATCTTATTCTTTGTGTGTGTCTGTGTGTGTGTGTGTGTGTGACAGAAACAGAAGTACAGACGGGGGCGAAGGAGATTGTAGCTGAGTGAGAGAGAGCAGGAACCTCCTCTGGTATCTAAATGATTACAATGAGTCCCTTTCAAGCCGCAGCGCCCGTTGCTGTGACTTGATATGATTTTTATCAGATGCTGAAATGCTACATTACCAAGTGGGCAGTAAATTATGTCTAAACCAATTACAGCGGGACCCTGTGCGGCCCTACTGCCACAGAGGGCCAGGTGGGAGGGGACGAGGGAGGGGGGAGGAAGGGGGGGGGGGGGGGGGGGGGCAGGAATGAGAGAAGGATGTGATACGGTGGGTTTTGGGGGGTGAGGGGAATGGCTGGAGTTTGTCTTGATTAGTGGAGTCTGGGGATGCATGAGAGTCTGGCGATAAGAGCCCTGTGTGTGTGTGTGTGTGTGTGTGTGTGTGTGTGTGTGTGTGTGTGAGAGAGAGACAGACAGAAGAAATGCACATAAACAAAGGTTATTATGTGTGTATATGTTTCCATGTAAGTGTGTGGAGAGGCGTAGATTTATGGGTGCATTTAGGGAAGGTGTGCGTCTGTCGGAGGTCAGAGAAATCCGAGCGGAGAGTCATGGGAAAATGCTTTTCAAAGCTGCCCCCAATAAAGCAATAAATTAGCCTCAGTTACCTCAGTTAACGCTTGCCGGGTGAAAACTGCTGAATTGGGTTCATACATCTGGCCAGCGAATCACTGCTTAATTCTAAAAACATACACATATGGTCAAAAGTCATTACAGGTCATTTAACCTTTTATTTCAATCCAAGGAAACACTTTAAATATTAAAATGAATTTATGAATGATAACAGACAGCATGAGCTCTGCTTACTGCACCGTGACACCGTCGGTCACTCCTTGTTGTGGTAATCTATCGGAAAGCAAACCAGCTTTTTACTAGGAAAACATAAACAAAGGCAGCATAACACCTAGCGGAAATGGGCGTTGTTTGATTCCCCGAAGTTATGCGTTGCGACATCTAACAACGCGTGGATAGAAATCGAGTTTGACTTCAAGTAGTGCCTTCAAACCTCAAGTGTGGAAGTTACGTGTGTGTGTCTTATCCTGTCCATCTAAACTAATTTGTTTACTCCCATCCTTTTCATAAACATCATTAGAAGGCATAGAGGTGATAATAAACTGAAATGGCTCTCCCTCCCATTTGCTCAGACAATTAAGATGAAGTGGAGAGATTCAGCGGAGCATCTTTATGGGCCTGCGCCACATTGAAGTCTAATGAAATAACTCTCCCTTGTGTCTTTTGTTAAGCTGTGTCTGTTGAGCTGTTCAATGTGGCCAAGTGATTTAATCCTTCACTGGGGCTTGGCAACAATCAAATTAAATTAACAACAAAATCGAGATCATGGTAATATGAACTCCAGCAGCATCAACGCTAAAGTGCTTGTGGCAGAGGTGATACTTACCGCACTTAATTTATTCCAACAAAATGCTACTGGTCTGTCATATGTAATCACATGTTCTATACATGATGAAGTCCAGTTTTCAGTTGACCCCGTCGATGTGAGCTGGAAAAATGAAGCACAATGTTGTTTAAAACCACCTCGGCTGCTGTGTTGAAGAGAAACCACCAAAATTTGCCCCTTTTTCTTTTATCGTGTCCATTTTTATTCTTTAAAAGAAGGCTTTAAAAAGGAAATGAAAATCCCCTTTTTCTTTGTAATGTTTATTCTGCCCTCCTGCTCTTTCTATTTCCTCCCACCCCTATTCACCATATTCCCGGATGCAGGGGCTTGGAGCCAGCGATGGACTGCAGATGAAAGGGGAGAAAGAAGGGGGGAGATGTTAATGAGGCGGAGGGAAGAGACAAGAGGTCCCCGGGGACTCCGACGCCTCCCGGGACTTGTTTCGCCGTGAGGCCACGCCGGCCCCCACGTCCACAGCTCCATGTGGAGGAGATGTGTCGGAGGATGTTCTGGGTCAGCCACGGGAAGAGATCATGGCCGAGCAGATAACAGCTTTCTGCCAAATTACCGCGGATGGTACTGATGACGGGGAGAGTAAATTAAAAGCGAATTAGCTCAGGTCTGACTTTGTGTTGTTCCGATGCCTGCGTACGTGCATGTGTCTGAACCGACGTGCACCGACACACTTTGACAACAAATAGTGGCTGAAATACTTAAATACATCCTTCAAAGTCATTACACTTTTTTCAATGGCGTTAGCCCACCGTTCCCTGTGAGTGGCGCGCAGCGCTCGGCTACGTCATCTCGTGTGCCGCTTTGCGTCGCTTCAACAATTTACCACTTTAAAAGCCAGAGTAGCCAATCTGCAGACAACCGTCCCAGTAACACTATCTAGGCCGCGCTGATAAAATGCAGATGTGGCTCCTCTCAATGTGAATTTGTGACCCATTAAGTGGAGCCCCTCCTTTTTCCTCACCACCCCATCCCTCCTCTTGGCAGAGACCCCAGACCGCCTTTTCACATGCATTCCCCGAAAGCAGGTATGTGCATAGTTTCAGGCTAACGAGTCACAATGGTGAATTTGTTCAACACGGAGCACCGCATTACTTTAATCCAAGCGTGGCTCTCCCTCTCTTTGAGATCTGCGGGCTAGATTGTCGCAGTCTCCCCAGCGTCTCGTTTAGGGACGGACAAAAGGTGAATTCAAGCGCTCCCTTTGAGGTTCAGGAGACCTGACTCTAGTCTATTGATGTCAAGTTTCCCCTCAGTCGCCCAAAATGTCTCCATTGGGACGGCCGTCACTGCAGTTTGGTTCTACTTCAGTTATAACAACAATGAAAGTAACACGTTGAATCGTGTAATTATGACTGAAATACACAAATCCTGGTCGAAACCTGTTCATGTTTATTCTTTGTGCTCGACAGCGTGTATGCTGCGTTTGTTGATGTTTGAGGAACACAGAGCCAGCCATAAAACAAGTTTTGCATGTTCACAGAATGAGCCCAGTGAGTCTGTAATTATCCAGACCAAAGATATCTATGTTGGCAGCAAACTGCAATGACCTCAATATTGCGATGACAGATGCCTAATGATGTGGTTGAAGAAAGAAAAACACAATGCACATACACATCAAAAATGTAAACACATGATTAACGTGCTGCATTCCCGTGGTGCTGAATGTGCACAACCACATTCAACACCTTCGAGGAGAATCTGTCCCGATTAATGAACTTTCAAATGCCAGCATCGGACAAAAACTTATTCCTACATTTCTGTGCGTTCTCCCGTGACTATTCATCAACACATGCCACTTTAATTTGTTAAAAAGCATCCTGTTTTTTTTAATTATTTAAACAGCTGTCTTCAAAGGAAACAACTTAGGTTTAAGCGACAAAACCGGTTGGTCATGTTTAGGAAAAACGAAACTATTTGGATTCAAATGACTCCTACTACTCAGAATCAGAAAACATTTATTGCCATAGTGTGTCAGACATACAAGGACTTTGACTTGGCGGTTGGTGCGCGACAACAGACGACAATGAACAACAAGACAACAGAGTGCAAGGAATAAAATATGATATAATACTATGGGTTAGTAGACTAAGGCTATGCGTTATTTAAAAAATAAAGGAAGAAGAGCGAGCAACGGTCTCCTGTGTGAGAGTCATGCTGTTTTTGAACTCACCCATCTACACCGACCTCCTCCTTTTATGAATGTTGCTATTTTTACTTGGTTCATTATTTCATTGCATTACCTTTCATAGGTTTATGATGTATAATACCAAAAATGGCTTTTACCTGTATTTGATTGATTGCTAATGTCCTACCTTTCCATATTTCACACACATTTTGGGGATAGGCCTGCTGAACGCCAGCAGAAAACACACTGTTCGCCCCGGTTGTGAAATAGCTGAGCACCAACCTGGATTAGATCTGTTTTTCAATATCGTGTTTCCAACATCGCTGAAACAAATTGAATAAAATGTGAGTCTATCTCTCTGTCAATCTATATTCTGTATCAAAATAAAATCCGTTTCATTTAAGTGAAACGAGTAGCACAATGTCCATACACAGTGGGGACTGGTAGAGGTACAGCTGTATCAAATGCCATGAGTATTTCTAATTATGTTCAGAAGTAGTACATTTTATTTTTCAAGATTTCCATATAATTTCAGTTAATTTCGGTTTTGACCGCCCCGACCACTTCTGAATTCGAAGCGTCCAAATAACAGTGTCTTGAAACTGTTTATACTGACCTCATTGTTCAATTTGTAAAGATCCCCCCTCATCTGTGGCTTGGCCTGGTGGTGCCTCTGGCTATGCCTTTACATACTCTGTGATCTAGCTCAGTGCCCCACTTCACCGTGAATGGAGTGCGTTAAAGTCAAACCCCGGGGTAACAGAGGAGAGCGTTATGGATGAGCAGCCTGCAAAATAAGGCCCATTGAAAATAAGCCTTTGACAGTTTAATTGGTCGAATTAGTCACGATATTCAAATCGTCTCTGTTGACCAGCCAATGGCTGAAGTGTGTTCTGCTGTAGACTGGGCCAACCACAGAACTCTGTCCAGATTGCAAACGAGACACATTAGTCTTTCCCTTCCTGTCAGCCTACCCGGGTCCACTGGCAAAGCACTGTGGACACAAAGCACATTTGCCAGTGCGGCTTCTTGAAAAAAGTTTCTTTGCTACTTTCTGGCAACATGGAAAACATTCAGAACTCCTTTATAATATCTGTCAGCTCCCCGCGTCTCCAACATAAACAGGTGTTCCACCCAAGGCCGTGTATTTACTTATGTCAGGGCTGTGCTACGCACACAGACACTCAACACACTTTTAACATTCTCCTCAGTGCTGCAGTCGAGCGGCTCCTGGCATCAGTGTTTGCGGCCGGCTACACTGTTTCAAGGGGACAAATTAAAGCCATATAATTTGCCTGCTGAAAGGCTCGCTCTGTATTGCAGGTGTGAGGGCCGAAAGCAGGCGTTAACTCCTCCAGACCACTCAAACACACACACACACACACACACACACACACAGACACCTATGGTGCATGCTCACACTAACATGTATGTAAGACAGCTACAAAAGATTTCTCAAGCAGTCACTTAAGTCCCCATAGCATGGTTAACGTGGTTGTAAAACACGCTGGCCTGCACATGGCTCCAGCTTGTAATAACAGGTGATGACAGTAATATGACTTTGAGTGTGTGTGTAGAAGATGTGTGTTATTGTGAAGAAAATGTATATTCTCATGTTTTTCTGCAAAGAGAAAGAACGAAGTGGGTTGTATAAAAACCTGTTTGAATAGTGATTTACTCTTTTTGCTTCTTCTTCTTCTTAACAAACACTGCCGTTTGATGCTTGGCCGGTAGTGTTTCGTGGCTTCATCCATGTTTTCGGGAACATCAGAGGGCTGCAGTACCTGTGGGCGGTATCCTCGAGTCAGGTGTAGAGATCTATACCAAAAGCTGTGCCCACCTGTCAAAGCAACACACACAGAAATATTAACACCGCACAGAACTATTTTGAGGATGGAAAAAAACTGTTATAGACCAAGAATCAGTTCTGTCGCATAACAATTGTCAGAATTCAGCTCATTAAGAGCAAGGGCGTAAATCCCCGGGGGGAGGAGTCCCCCCTCCCTTGCCTCACAGTGGTTTGGTCCACTGCCGGATCGCTGTCGCTAATGCTAACTAGCTGATTATGCGCACGAGCATACGGACGCCGACCGCTAGCGCTAACACCATTAGCATGAATTCATTGGGTCCAATGAATTCATATTTCTCTTGAGAATTGATTGTGCGTTGTGAAACATGTATTTCTGGGGTTCTGGGCACCACCTGACCTGGGCATCCTATCGTGGGCTCTACACCAAAGTTGTAGTCGTTCCTCAGGACTGGCCCTACCTCCACACTAAATGTATGCACGTTGACCTTCTCATCTCAAGAGCAAAGGAGCCTACTCTGCAAAATGTCGAACTGTTCCTTTCTCTGGGGGGGGAAAGTGGATCAGCAGGGGGGGGAGAGGAGAGGATGAGAAAGAGACGAAGGGGGGAAAGGTGATAGAGCACTGAAATGCCTAAAGTAATAATCCTTATGAGACACAAAGGCTCGCACACCCCGGTGCTGTATGTGTGATAGTGTGGCTTGGCCTTCAGCCACTTCCAACAGTTAAAGAAAGCACTCGAAAAAAGAGCAGAGGCTGTCCCTTCTACTTACCCCCCCTCTCCCCCCCCCAGCCTCTCTCTCTGACTCTCTCCATATAAATGCTTGGCAGTTTTACGCATGGCTGGGAGCAATTTCCCACAATGTGTAAATTAGTCAATCTCCCAAGTCAGTAAAGTGGCCTTTGATGGGGAGGACATTAATGAAGTGTACCATTAGGCCTCACATTTGTATTCTTAGGGGCTCTCCGAGCTTTTGATGTCGCCGGGCCCCATGGCTGATTATCCACATGCCAGCGCTGCATGCCTCTGTTACTGAGACGAGAGGGAGGAAGGGAGGGAGGGAGGCAGGGAGGGGAGGAGGGAGAAAGCAAAGATGCTGAGCGTTAAATGTTCTCAAGAAGACTCTCTCGCTGTCCGCCTGGACTGTCCACACTGTCCTGCTGGCCACTGGATGTTGGCAAGAGAAGGAAAAAGAAAGGAGGAAGGAGAGGCAGAGGGTGAACGGTCCAAGAAGTGCAGTCCGGGACCTGGACTTCTCTCTCTGACACTTCAAAGCGCTGTCTGGAGTAAATTGCTGTGGACCGCTTCATTCAGGGCAGAAGGGCTTTCCCTTGGCGGATGACAGTTGCATGGTGACAAAGTTCAGTTGGCATTGGTGGGAGGGAGGGGGGAGGGGGGCCGCAGATCAAAGCGGGACCATTGTAATGGTTTTGTTCCGTGGAAAATCGCTTTTTGTCCCGAGCCTTTTCAAGCCAACTCCTGGCTCCAGTCAGAGTAAATGGGATTTTTAACTCCCTTGTGTGGGTGGAAGGGCGAGAGGGGAGGCGGAGGAGCGGAGGGAGGGAGGGAGGGAGGGGAGATTCTTTGCCTCAGGGTAAGGAACTCAAGACCCTCCCCGACTCCCCTCCTGCTCCTCCTTTAACCCCCTTGGCCCCTCTCTCCGCCTGCTGACAATGCAAGGCCAACTTTGTTGACGTTATTGGCCCGTTCGTCTGAACTCGCCATCACAATCTTCGCAGAGAAAGTTTAGCAAAGTAATTGTACAATTACGTTTATTGTAATTAGCAGAATGTCACTCGGCAATGACTTTTGTTGTTTGTTCTATTCTCCATCCTGGACAGCCTCACACAGTGAGACTGTTGTTGTTGTTGTCGTGCAATCGGAGTCAATGCGGAATCCAAACAGATCGATTTCCTATTACGAACAAATAAACATCTATACACCTAATCTCCTCCTCCTTGCTTGCTTCTTTTTTTCTTAAAGGCATTTTTTCCAGAAAGGATGTATACAGTCGCAGTGGGCAGTTTTCATTGGAGTAGAAGGGAACAAATTAAGTTTTTAGGTTGATGTTTTCTTTTTTTTAGTAGAGCTCAAAAATAGTTGCTTTCCCATTGGATAGACATTCGGTGCGGATAGTTATGGTTCCCAAATAACGGGTATTCATGAATTTTATTTTAAACTGACTTTTTCTGTGAAGCTACAGGCTACACGTGATCATTTATCTCTGGAAACAGTGAATTTACACTTCAATACAAAACACCAGCCCACGTTAATGCAACATGCCCAACATATTACACTGATAGTACCATTATTTGAAACAAACTAAACTTTAACACAGGGGCGGCCCGGTGGCGTCGTGGTCGGCCTTTCTGCGTGGCGTTTACGTGCTCCTCCCTTGCCTGCGTCGGTTCTCCACTTCCTCCCACTGTCCAAAGACCTCCGCCTGGAGTTAACTGGGGACTCTAAATTGCCCGTAGGTGTGTGAAGAGTGGTTGTCTGTCTCCATGTCAGCCCTGTGATTGACACCAGCCAGGTCATCACAAGGATAAGCAGTGTGGAGGAATGGAATGGAATCTTCTCTTGAATTCGCTTGGCTCTTCCTTGTTTTCGCTCACTACACCAATATGATTAGTGTTTCTTTCACATCACATCCTCACATTTCATCTCAGTACATTAGTGACAGTAAGTTTCTGAATGATCCTGAACTAAAAAAAAAAAACTGTGTGCGTGCCCGTCTGTAAGCCTGCACACACACACACGGTTTGAGGATATTTTAGTAGCCAAGTGCGTCAGACAGAGCTCGAGCGCGGTCTGTGTGATTGACTGTACGAGCTGCCGGCCAAATGTCTCGTTTTTTTTCCCTTGAGGTGGGGGGGGGCGGGGGAAGTGTTTTTTCTTCAAAAGCCCCATTTGAGAAACCCTGCAAGCCTGTAATTGCTAGGGAAAAGGCCGAACAACCTGCCAAGCCAAACACTTGAGAGGGAATTTGAAATATTGTAAACAGTAGAGTAACCCCACTCACTGTCGAGACCGAGGCAGGAGGGGAGGGAGGGGAGACGCGCGGGTGTCGCAGGGATCGAAGGTGGTTGCAGATAAACTATAATTTACCGAGACAAGAAAGAGAAAAGAGAAATGCCCAATTTCCAAACAAGCGCTCCCAGCTTCCTTTGAAGCACCATCAGTAGAGGTACGTGTAATAAGAAGAACAAAAACTTAGGGATCACACCTTCAGCGGAACCTGCCACAGCTTCAAAAAAGTCTTTCCCCACAGGAGTTGTCAACATTAGCGGGGCCTTCCCCTCTCCCCGCTTCTTGAATAGTGGATGTAGTTTATGACCACCACTAACCTCTTTTATGTGTTGAAACCATATTTTTCTTTTGCTGTCAAATAAATGCGGGGGATTGTTATTGTGGCGCGACCTCATTTTCCCGTCTTAACGACCCGAGCCATGCTCTCCCAGAGTAGGAACCATTAAAACCCAGTTTGGGTTCAGTGCAACTCTGCAGTTCTGTTGGCATGTTTTCCCCTCTGCTTCTTTTTTTTTTTTTTCACCATCCCCCATTTAAAAGCCAAAATCCCCCCCCGACACCAATTAAGGCAAAAAACGGAAATCTTCGACCAAACATGACATTTACAGGATAGAACTCGAGACTTTTAACAGCTCCAGCAGCCTCTCTCCCAGAAGCGTATCATCCAGCAGCTCATGTGCAGCACACATTGAGGTCCGTTGCTCATGTCCTCGTGCTCAGCCACATTGTTTGATGTTTGGTGACCTAAAAGAAAAAAAAGTTCATGAACTGAAAATAACACCTCTTAATTAATTGTTCTAGCTGTCAGCAAACTCCTACTCATGTCAGACTGCCACCCTCCGTGTCAAGAATGCACCGAGTTACAATCACGTGTGCTTCAGCTTTAACCAGAGGCGGCCACAGAATTAAATACTGTAGGTTGGAAACACATCATTAACTTAACCCCCCTCCCGACCCCCCCACCCATTCGTCTTGCTAATCTCCTCCCCAACCCGAGATGCAGAAACAGTTGGGTAATTACTGACAATTAAATCAATTACTGCCTTGCCAGCTCTGGATGGCGGCGACCGCTTCAGGGAGCTGCAAATATTTGAACAACACAATCCGAATATTCTCTGCCAGCTGTTTTTGCATCAAGTCAGTGTTGCCATGTGGGCAATGCCAGCAGGCGGCGAGGCCCTGATGAGCTGATCACTAATGACGACCGTCATGCGGCAGCTTTTCATTCCTGCGGAAGAGGTTCGGCCATTACTTTATGCGTTTCTTTTGATAGCTGTAAATAGAAAATGCTCGGGAAATTACATTTTTTTTTTATTTTCCTTTTTTCCCAGAGTGCTCATGGTTGACAGAAAATAGATGAAATGGACCATTTAATGCTGAATTTGGGCTTGGGCTCAGGCAGGTCGCAGGAGATGCTGGGCCGGTTTTCACTACTATAAATTACTACTGATTTTCTCTGGAAGAAAAGCTTGTCAGTCAGCAGAAACAAATTAAATCACAAACTGTCTCAGTTGTACCAGCAAGGACTGCACAAACCCTCAATTGGTGTTGTCTTTTTTTTAAATTAATTTATGTTCCTACCTGAGCTGTCATTTTTTCTGGACTGCGGTGCCAGTGCAAGCAGCACTTTACCCTCCCACAACGTCTTGGGTGGCATTATTAGCTGTGTGTGATGTTGAGCAGTGCAGTACTAAGGGGGGGGGGGTTTTATCAGATGCAGATTTGTGGGTAAAGGCAACCACAGTGGGGCGTGGCTGCCAATGTCTCTGTGTGGTTTTGATAAAGATAGAGATTTATGCTCTTCCAGCGTTTATGGGTCTGGCCCATTGTGGCGATGCCTAACCAGACCCGCCGCCACCTCTTTCTCCACAAGCTGGTAGGGAGGCGGATATAGTTAACGGCTCCCTTTGCTCGTACCCCACCTCCTCCACTTTATTACCAACGGTGATAACAGTGACAGACTGGTGGCTCACTGACTGGCCATGTGCATACAATGCAAGAATTTACCATGGAGAGGTTAAGATGTGACAGCTGCAGGGAGCATTTCCCCAGGGCGTCTCTGTCGGGCCGCGGCCTTTTTTTTAAGGCTATCAGATCAAACACAGACATTAATATCAGGGTTAATCACGAAGGCCTCATTCACATCCATCGGTCCGTGGCAAGAGTGTTGAAAGGGAAAATCAAACCTCAGACCCGGCTCCACCTCTTGTTCTTTGGACGAAGGGAGTTACAGTAGATGCAAGTTTATTTAAACACCAAAATATGTAATTGGTTAAATCAGAATGAAGCACTTGTATTCAGCGGAAGCTCGTCGCAGACTGACATTTGTTGCAGATAGTCCACAGAGGCTTCAGTCGGAAGAACGAGGGCGCAGAGGGCAGCGAGGGGGGGCAGTGAGCTTTAGCGCTGGTACCCCCCCCCCGGCTTATTGAATTACCTAAATGAGCAGAGGAGACCAGGCTGGGGCTCTTAGTTGTTTGAAGTTTACAAATCATCGTGACTGGTCTGGGGCTTGGGGGGGAAAGGGAGACGGGATGTCGCAAAAGAGTGAATGGGTGAGGGCGCGGGAGGAGGGTCGGGGGAGGAGGGGGGGTCTTTTGATGCCTTAAATAAAAACATCAGGGAAACAAACAAACAAGAGAGAGAAAGGGGATAAAGATGGAGCTGGTAAAAAGGTGGTACGGTTGTGCAAAATGGTGATGGGTTGAGAAACCTCTTCCTCTTCATGATTAATAAAAAAGCATAATGTTGGTGTCCGAAGCGACTGATGACAAACTGTGTGTGTGTGTGTGTGTGTGTGTGTGTTTAAAAGGAATTTACCGTCATTTTTACCAAATATGCTCATTTCCCTTTTGGCTTTAAGTTAGATGAGAAGTTAGATAATAGCCAAGGATTGTATGAAACAAGAATTTGTGAAGAATCAAAAAGACAACAAATGACTTTATGGCAAAAAGCCATATCGAAATCTTAGTAGCTAGTAATAGTTAGTAGCTCATGTTTCATAGTAATGCATTACTTTTATGCATTTATAGAAGTCCTGTTACAAAACAACTTAAGTACTGAATGGGTTATAAAGAAACCAAGTATTGGCTGCCAAATATTTACGCAAATGAAGATTTTAAAAAGTTCCCCAGTTTCTTAAATGTAAGAAACTGGAGAACTTGTGCTTTGCACCGCTTTCAAAGCTCATTGATCAACATCTATAGCTTCTGTTCTCATTGAATTAAAAAAGCGGCCTGTTCACTGTGGGTTATATTCTACAGTATTTTTGGACAGTGCTTTTTTGGCATAATTGCTGATTCCTTAGGAACAACACCAACAAAGCTGATTTTGTTGTCTTTGTAGAGTTGGGTTTGCTCTTTTTTTAACATTTGGTTATTATTGAAGAAACAGATGGAAAAGAAAAGCTGGGCTTTCGTTTTATTCCCACGTGGATCCATTGCTCTAAATTATATAGAGAAAACATTCATGCCATTTGTTTTTCCTTTTCCAGATCCAGCATTTTCAAAAGAAAATTTTACTTTCAAGTGTATTTTTCCCCCTAATAACGCAAACCACTATGATTCTTCTGTTAAGACCAATCAATAATTGATTGTGTCTGGCTATTATAGAATACAATCAGGGGCCTTTTCCAAGCTATTAGGTGGAACTAATTAATTATGGCATGGAAATGCGTTAAAACGTCTCTCTCCCACAGAAGACAACATCCATTTTCAAAAAGGAAAAGCCTGAAATGTAATTAGTTACATATTCATGGCAAAATAAGGTTGACTTGATTTAAACCATGTTGTTCCCATTGCATGTCCCACTTCCCATTTCCGTACCTCAAAGCACCCGTATTTGGCTTTCAAAGCACATTTACCGTTCCCGCTCAACGTCAATGTTGCAGTTGATCTTTCAGATTTATGAAACCGTGTCATTTAAAACACACCCAGGCACGCCTTCACGACAACGGGGAAAGAGTGACGTCAGCGTACCAGATTACCAGCAACTCAATCAACAACTGTCAGGGGACGGGTAGGGATCCGTTTCCACTTCCCGAACCCGAGTCTTTGTAACCACGCGACTCCGCTGTAATTGGACGACACCGTGTCTGGGAGTTCTGAGGCTGGACGGAACACACGGCAAATTACCGCTCACTTCCTGTTCTCTCCGAGCGGCCACTCGAGCCGTCAAGGGAGCTGTTGGACTTTGAAAAGTGTTTGCTTAGCTTGGCATCTCCAGTAGCCGTGACCCGGTTGTAAGCAATAATAATTTACCATCTTGGAAAGTTCCTTTTTGTGCATGGCTTATTTACAACGGCAACATCCCAACTGTGCATCAAGCAGCATCAGTAAAGTCAGAAGTTAAATTGAAATGGCACTTTTTTCTTGTAAATCATTTAGAAAATAAACTCTTAAGTGCAATGTAGAAAAAAGATTGAAATAAACCTGATGGAATTCGTTTGGAAAAGTGTAAGCACTTTCAAGAAGTACTTGGCGGGAGTTTGGATGAACGGGCAGTCAATCGTAAAGCAAAAAACGTCTTCTCCACTGAGAGAAGTTACGTTAACCATCATGGCTGCTCAAAACAAACAATTGTCTTTCTGTGACTTCTCAACTCATCTCCAACAAATATAAAACACCAGAGTAAATTCATTCATTTAATTGAATTGGACACTGCGCATGTGTATATACTTTCCCCATGTGTATGGTGAGCATCACCGCACGTTAAGCATTGATGTAGGAGCAGAAGTACAAACGAGGCTTTCAAAATGATATTTTTCACCAAATACGAGGTCATGTGTTTATGGTATATGTCAGTTTAAAAAAAATAAGTATAAGTAATCTCAGTCATCATTTTATTTATTTTCTTGCGTCCATGTCACCATGTAAACTCCAACAAGCTTTGCATCTGCGTGTAAATGAGAAAATGCTCGGGCAACTACATTTTTGTCAATCTTTCTTTTTCCCAGAGTGATGTGTGGTGCTCATGGTTGACAGAAAATAGATGAAATGGACCATTTAATGCTGAATTTGGACTTGGGCTCAGGCAGGTAACAGGAGATGCTGGGCCGTTTTTTTTTTTACTACTGTAAATTACTACTGAAAGGCTTGTCAGTCAGCAGAAACAAATTAAATCACAAACTGTCTCAGTCGTACCAGGAAAGACTGCACTAACCCTCAATTGGTGTTGTCTTTTTTTTAATTGCTTGTTCCAATAAGCAATCATATTCTGGAGTATAAAGATAACATTGATTTATGTTCCTACCTGAGCTGGGGTTTTTTTTCCAGTCATCATTTTATTTATTTTCTTGTGTCCATGTCACCATGTTAGCTCCAACAAGCCCTGCGTCTGCGTGCTGCTGCCCGGTGAACGCAGCGTCCAGTGCGACAGGATTGGTAGTGACATCTGGCAGTCTGACAAAGTGGATTCGGTTTTCTAGGGGCGACTCCAGGCTACTTTTCCCGGGCGCCGGGCCTTTTCTGGTTAGTGTATGACACGCGTGTGTAGGCTGCTGAGTAGTAGGACTGGTGTGTGTTTTTTGTGTGTACGAGAAAAAGAGTGTCAGCACGTATAGTATACAGTAAGCAGGTAGCGTGTGTGTGTGTGTGTGTGTGTGTGTGTGTGTGTGTGTGCGGTTTGGTGCATTGAGCAGGGGGGAAGCGGTTACTTCAAATGGAAAACAGCAGTACCACCACCATTTACATTAATGCAAGCCTTTCATCACCAGCTCCCCTAAAGCATGGCCTCTCTCCTTCTAATTTACTTTAAACACACACATTAGTCTCATCAATAAACACTAATGGCTCTTTATCAAACAGAGGTCTAGTTCCCATTTTTCAAATGAAACCCCCTTGTCCCTGCAGAGCCTCCGAGTCCGATCTAATTCATCGTTGAGAAGGCTGATCCATCCTTTCTCAACATCCTCTGCCATAGCGGCAAAGTGAAGACAAGAACCAGCCTGCATGTATGTCCAAATACAGTGCTCGCTAACACACAGCCCTTCAGCATGCTACGGATAGACAGTAATGGCTTTTCTTAAAACGTCTCCTTATCAAACTGTTTCGTTCTTTGTTCTGCAGGAACAAAGAAGGGAAAATACTGTCACTAAAAAAAACAACTCGGTGCAACTGATTTAAATTGCATAACCTGGAATGTCTTTTTTTTTTAACTTGCCATATTTAGTTCTTTATGTGCCTTCCGAACTGAACGATTATGTATTATGATTATGCGTCCGGAGCCACGGATTTATGAACATGTTGCGGGTTCCGAGGTTTGCTTTGGGATTGGACCACATGAAAGCCGAGGTGAAGGTCAGTAGCACAGGCCTACTGTGGCTATGAAAACATCCCGGGTGTTTTCTCACACAGAGACAGACCCTCCATCTTAAGGAGAGTTGGCCAAAAAAACGAAGTGGGCAGTAATACAATCGATGACAAAACGAGTGTCTGCTGGAGGGGCCGATCTTAAAATATCAGTCATTGCATCTTTAACCCACTATTTTGGGGCTTTGCCGGTTCATCAAATATCAGAATAGCTGGGGACAAAGACAAAAAGCTGTACTTGAGTAAATGTAAAAGTGTTTTTCTAAATGTCCTGGAAGAGAAAAAGTGTCTTTTAAACCTTTTATTGTATATATTTTACCCATCCCTCGTCTTTTAAACTGAAGGAATTATTATGACCTATGCTAGAACATGTATTTTTATGCAGCATTTGCAAGGGTGCAAGATTAGTACTTTTAACTACTTCATACACTGCTGCGTTTAAATAAGGACTGTTGAAAATCTTACAAATGAATTAAGCTGTAATATAGCTGATAAGTGTATACACCAGATAAAAACACTAAAATCCAATTGAAAGTAGCCACAAAGCCCTGCGTTCAAACTCTGACTTTAGTACAAACTTATTTTCTGTAAAATGTAGGCTGCTTAAAGAATACTGTGAGTGAAAGATAACAGTTAAATTGAAATCAATTAAATTAGTGCAGTAAAAAGTAGATATTTCTACTTATTTTTTAACAGTTTAAACAAGTACTAATAAGGGGGGAAACTTTAGTACAAGTACCTTTAAAGTGGTGTATGTCACTCTCCACTGTAAGAAGGGGACGCAGTCTAAGATCGAGCGTGTTTGTTTTATGGAACATACAGAACAAATGTTTTCATGATGCAGTGACAAGAATCTGCAATTGTTTTTTAACTTTGAATAAATGATTAGTCTCCGAAAAAGTGTAATAAATCTCTCTCTGCTGTGCTCGTCCGCTTGTAGCCTGAGGTTCAAACACAACGTCAGTCAAAGGCCTTTCAGGCAAGTCATGCCACTCGCCGCCATTTTGGCAACGCATCCCGGCAGCTATTTTGGCTCTAACAAGACCAGCCTCCTATCTCAATCAATGGGCGGATAGTCAGTGGACGCATGCGTCAGTGGAACCAGACGATAGACTTAAATGTTTCCCGGCTTGACTGTTAAAAAGGCAGATGATTGGCTTTCCAGCGGGAGGGGCGGGACATGCGCATACAACCGCCATCTTTGCCGTTACGGGTTTTCCTACGGGAGTTGTATTGAGGATTGAGGAAGTGGCACGTCTCCTTATATATTGTCTCTGCGTCAGAAATAAACGGGCAAAAGACATACTTGATTCAGAGCCTCTCATTTCTAATTCTACGATGGTCTGTGCAAAATGTTTCCATCACACATGTGCAAACGTTCGTTCCGCTCTCTCGTCTCGGGAGAAGCTATTCGACTGCTCTGTGTTCACAGAGCGAAACCAATCTGACCAGTAAGGCCCTGTATTGACTTGTGTTGAGTTTTAAATCCCTTTTGAAAAGACTACAGTCAAAGCATTAGAGTGTATTTGATGAGATATAAATGTAAAGATCCCAGTGGAATGAACATCTTAGTCAAGTTTTGCATCAAAGTGAAATCTAAAAATATTTGTTATTATGAATTAATTTCATCTTGTGTCCTTGCTATCTTAATTATATCTGTTTTATATCTCATGCATCTTTCTCAATCTTACCTCTGATTCTCTCTCTGCGTGCTGTTGGAGGGCCTCCGCGGGAGGAAAGGGATCCAGTCGGGCCTAAACCCACCCGAGGCATTGGAGGGGGAATTACAGAGCTTAGCTCTCTCAACTTGACCCCGCTCCTAATTACTTGTTGGATAAGTCTTTGGGCTCCTAGCGGAGTGTTGTCCTAACCTCCACTTGTCTGCTTTGTGTCCAAACATGGAGAAAGGAAAACACGTTCCAGTGTACCGGGAGGCTTAGCCTCAACCCAGCGTTCTCACAGTGTCCAACGGCCCACCGCAGCCTCCCAGGGACACACGCAGGTTGGACCGAGCTTACCTCAGTCTCCTCTGGACACAAGAGAACAGTGATGAGCTCACAAATGGTTTTTACATTTTTCATATTCAACACTGTGTCCCTCTTTGAAGCAAACGAAAGGAACACAAACATGTACAGTGCAATCCGGAGGCAGCTGGTTAGCTGGTGTGGATCGTTTTGAGGCAATATTCGCCTTTAAATAACAGTAAAGTGGCGGCAACCTGTCTCAGATGTTTCAAACGCGTTTCTGGGAACCTCCTCTGTAATTATGGCCTCTTCAAAGACAATTTTCAGTGTGACAACTTAGGGTGTAATATACGCTAATGATGGATAATCATAGCATTTACAAAGAACGACTCATCCTTGCATCGCCGACATGACTTTACACTTAGCAGGGACATGTTGGGTTTTTTCGTTCTTTTTATGAGTAATTTGTAGCATTGATGGCTGACTGAGAGACACCTTCTCTGTTTTGTGAGTCACGTGACTTTAGGCGTGGGTTGTTACACGAACAAGCTGCAATTATGATAAAATAGAGCCAACAAAGGTTCATCATTTTAACCAAAACAGTAAGTTATTATTACTTACTGATCTTATCTCCTCAAGTCATCTCACACCCCCAGTTAAACCGCTGGGAAAGGGCTGTCTGCAATCACCGTACTTTAAATAAGAAACTCAAAACAGGGATCATCAGGCTCATCATCTTTTAAATCAGAGCTCCACAAACATCGTACGGTCTTAAATTCTGTTAAAAAAAAAAAGATAAGGAACTTCGGTGGAAAAAGACAATCCTCCAGGGACTGAATAAGGAGCGGAGTTTGTTTCATTATTGTCTAATAGCTTCCATAGCCATCACCCTTTACCCCCAATAAAGTTTCATTGGCCTGAGGATTGAGTCTGGATTACATGGTAGCTCTACTAATAATGTCAAACACATGAAGAGACCTGACCCCAAAACTCACCCATCACCACAGCGAGCAAAAGGTCAACCTTTCACCAGAGTGCTCAGAGTAACACACTGTGCTTACGCGAATATAAATAGCATCATTACATGAAACTAAAATGCATTAATAACGCGTTGTGCTCGGCGTGTGACCTGTATTTAGGTGAAACGGTTTGCCGTTTCATGTAATTGGCATGTGTTGCTTCAAGAGGAGCTGTGCTGCAACAGGGACGAGATAAAAAGACATAATGGTGTGTGTGTGTGTGTGTGTATGTGTGTGTGTGTGTGTGCGTGCATACCTCAGTTGGCAGGCTGCAGCACTGTACGTCCCTCCCCTGGGGCTGCACTGAGAGGCTGGTGCCAGACAGTCTCACCTAGCCAGGTTGGCCTGGGAACGTACTCGTACCGCCTCACGGACATTTCTTTCCTTCCCACACGGACACACAACACTGCTTGTGCTGTCACACGACTGCATGCACACTGTGCTGCCCACATCACAAAGCTAATGAGCCATTATATTGTCATAAGTGTTGTTTTTGCACCACCCTGACTTTACACTGTTCATAAGGCGATGACTCAGACACTTAGTTGTTTCCAGTTGGTCTCCACACTCAGGTGCACACATTGGTGACTGCGTGCCGGTGTGCATGCTGCACTTGTGTTGTTGCATGGGCTTGACATCCAAACACATTTTACAAACCTGAATCTTGATGTTCACAGTCCAGTTTGCGATGATGTTCCCCCACCCGGGCTCACTCACGATATAAGTAGACTTGAAAAGTGTTTTGTGAACATCTACTGTATAAAGCATTTGTTTATGTACACAGCGCTTCATTATCTTTGCATCTTGATGTGTTTGTACACCTAAATGATGGAACACAACGGCGGGACAACCCGAACCGAGCAATCGCACATGTAAAATAAAAAGGCGAGACTGGTTAAGTGGCAGACAGTTTGACGCTCTTCCTTTGCATGGTCCCAATTTGCATTCAATGCCTGAGCGGATCTGTGGACAACTAGGTAAAACTAAGTAAAAAGTACAGTAAAACTTTGATGAGCAATGCTTGGCAATGACTTCCGTCATCGTATTTGTCTAAGTTGAATAAAGTGATTTGTCTTCTCACACAAGGGTTCACAGTGTATTGAAAATCTGTCAACATCATCGGTTTACTAATGTAACCACAAGTTGGAGCAGAGCGATTGCCGTCTGCAGCCAGAGGGACGAGCGCACAGAGGCGGCTCGCGTCGAGCGGACGGGCTCTCCCCCAGTGTTCGCTCGCAGGAATGCAAAGTGCTGACAAAAGCTCTCAGTGTCAGCTCGATGCCTCCCACGCGCCGAAACACGCACCCAGACGCTGCCACAGATTCATCAGCGGACGTTTTTGTTGAGATGTGTATAATCTCGGTGTCAACCAGTGAAGCCAGCATACGTTTTGAACTGAGCTGATGCGCGCCGACGCGCAGAGGTGATTTATGTGGAGCAGTTAAAGAGCTGGCGTGGGGTTAACTTACAGTAGAAGTAACTCATAAAAACGACAGCATGTATGAGCGCCCATTGCCGTTGGCACGGATACCCAGAAGTCTTCTGCTGGTGGGTTCCCATTGTGCTGATCACGCTGAACTGCGTTTATCACCAAGCGGGAAAAACTCTTTAAAACCAATCAGGCCTAAAGGTCTGCTTTTGTTTCACGGCTTCGCTCAACTCAAACACACGTCATTTATCTGAGGCCTTTATCCGAAGTGACTTGCATTTCCAACCTGCGGCTTCTACATTTTTGCCCAGGGAGCGATTAGGGGTTAGGTGTCTTGCTCAAGGACACTTCGACATGGCACGACCAGGATTTGAACCACCAACCTTGCAGTTCCCAGCACACCCTCTCGACCCCCATGCGCCACCACCACCCATTACAAGCCCTCCCAATGATGCTAATAAAATAATAATGATTATCTAATAACTTGTTACATGTATTTTTTACTGCCACAGAGCTGAGATGAAATCTGCTGGGTTTTTGTGTTTTTGTGTTTTTTCATCATCTTGAGTTGTTGGCAAGTGACCCAGCATTACTGAGGACTTGATTGAAGTGACAAAGTAATGAGGCTTTTTTTCCCACCTATAAAGCTTTGTTCTCTCAAATGTTCCATACAATCCGCAACGTATTTCTCACTGTTTCTTTTTTTTTTTTACACTAAAGCAACAATTTTGTGCCCAACATACTATTTGTCCTTAATGTGCAGCCTCGATAGATGCAGCTGTTTTACAATTGGAAATTAGATTGTAATTACCTTTGATTGATAGCTTTCCTTAAAGAATGTGTGGTGATGCTGTTATGGAGGACATAATGAAATAGCGAACACAAAGAGCAGCGCTTGAGATTGTGTTGTGCTCTTTTACAAAGGTTATTGGGTAGAGTCAGCTTGTAAAAAGTCCTACAAGGAATTTTCAAACAAGATATATATTTAGCTCCATTCAGAGCCGGAGCGGCTCCCACAGCCTGCACCTTGGTGAGTCACAGTTTCAACAAGCGATGGAAAATTAAAATGCCAGTTAGTGCCTTTGGGTGAGAAACTATTATGGGTTTGTGTTCATTACAATGGTGAACAAAGCTAAGTGTGTTACCATCAAAATGCCAAGAGTGAAATGATTGTAATTAAGCCCACTAATACCTCTGGCGTTAGTAACAAAGCTGTTTTACTGCCTTTAGCAGCATGCAAGTACTTTGCCTTCGATGAGTGGTCAATGCGGGAACTTGGGTTGGGAATGACTCTGGAACGCCACCAATCACCATGTGTTAGAGCCGATTAAATATTATGATTTTAAGTATCTATAACATTTGTATTTGTAATGGATTTGTACCAATGCAGCTCTTTCCAGCAGGGACGTGTCACTAAATAATAATAATGTTTTTTTTCCGAAAAGAAAACTTGAAGAACAGCCAAACAACGTGGATTTACGATACAACAACAATATCCAATTAATATTGGTGGTTGAGAAGATAATTATTTAATTAACTTAAAAGAAGGGTTTTAAGCTTTGCCAAAATAGAAATATAAATCATATAAAACATGCCGGGGACCCAAAATGAGAGACTGTGGTTAACCAGGAGAACGATTAACATGGTTAACATGGTCCAGCTGTGGAGCTTGAGGGCTAAGGAGACCCTGAATGTGTAAAATCATGTTTAAAACAGTTCATTGTATTACACTAGGACAGTCTAAAATTAAAGGGAATGTTTTTAATGATATTTCTTTATTCAGAGAAAAAAATGAATACACCTTAACTAACTGCAGCATCATGAGAGTAACTGTGTATTACATGATAGAGACGCAGAATAAAATTCTATTCATGGAATTATAAAAGGAACTATAAGTTTTAAATATTCATAAAATAATATGAACAAATTAAAATAAATGCATTAAGGGTTAATCATTATAAATGAAGTATTATAATCAAGAGAATTAATTTTTGTCTTTTCCATTGTAACCAAAATAACAAATACTTAAAAGGAAAAAGAATAAAAATTCATAGACAAATGGACAAAAGAAAAGAAAGGTGTACGACAATAGATCAGAGCAGACATAACGGACTGCAGTGTGTGTGTGTGTGTGTGTGTGTGTGTGTGTGTGTGTGTGTGTGTGTGTTTGTGTGTGTGTGTGTGTGTGTGTGTGTGTGTGTGTGTGTGCGTGTGTTAGGGGCTTATTGTAAAGCTTAGGTGTGCGCCTGTTTGTAAAATAGACCGGGGATTTTGTGTTTCCCTGACATATGGACTATTAATTAGCAAACGTCAGCAACGGTGAGGCAAAACCACTTGTGAGTTTAAGAGGAACAACAGAAATCTCTGAGGCTATGAGCGTATTAGACACAGCATGTTTAATTTTATGTGGACTTAATTCTATCAATCCCACACTCAAGTATGCCTCATATCCGAGCCCTGCTTTTCCCTCAATTGGAAACATCTTCTTAGAGATACACAAACATACTTAAAAAGGCCTATTTTGCTCTCCATTTTGGGTCATGCCTGAGATCTGATTTTCCTCTCTTTGATGTTAAGTTCATATTCTTCCTCCTTCCCAGCAACACATGTCCCTCGTTACATGACGTCATGGCAACGAACAATCAGTTTGTCAAAACACATCTCCTGGGCACCCGGAGAGGAGATGAGAAAGGGGAAGAATGGCTGAAAAACTGAGGGGATTGTCTGCAGTGTTATTAAAGCAGTAACAGATAGCCGCTCTTAGCATCACAGGGCCGGCGGCTGCAGGGCCTCGAACCCCAGCGCCTCCTCCTTGATGTCGGCACCGGGCCGCTCGGGGATCGGATCGGGCCGGCTCCTTGACTGACAGCTTCAATAAGGCTAATTACGGCGGGCTGCGGGGGCCGGTTCAGCTGTCTGGCGACTCCACCCACTGTGGAGCCACGGCGACTGTGTTAACTACGGTGCTGGAACACGGTAGGCCTCCGTCAGTCAGCGCCGTGAACACACACACACACACACACACACACACACACACACACACACACACACACAGTAAAGTGCTCACAGCAGGGGAAGTGCACTCACAGGACGACACGGGATGACCCTTGAAACAACGTTATTAACAACAAGTTATTTTGTACTTTGTAGTCCACCGCATTGAGTTATATTAAAGATGACAATTTTACACAAAAAACTACGATGTGATTTGTACGATGTATTAAACTGTTCCAAATGAAATGACCCATCATCATATATGCAGCTGCTACTTTATGCAGCTACATTTGAATGCATCACTAAAAATAACATTGTGTCATAGTAGAAAGGTAACCTGGGGAATTCGTATTTAAGTAAGGAATCTAAATACCTTCCTCCCATGACACCTTAATACCACGTGTATTGAGTATTTTGCATTGGCTTTGTTAGACTGAACCTCGGCTCTTTTCCTGTGAATATATTTATTGTCTTCATGATTCTAGATGACTGAAGATTCTTCTTTTCGTGGCACATTTTGGATTCTACTCCGTAGTATTGAGGGAAAGTCAAACAGCTTCAGCTTGATATTGGGCATATGAGCGGTGTGTGTGTGTGTGTGTGTGTGTGTGTGTGTGTGTGTTTGTGCGTGTGTGTGTGTGCGTGTTAGACACGCCAAACTAAGGACCAAAGACTATCACAATGTTTACATACAACATCTGAATGTCTTGGGTTGGTGTGTTTACAGGACGTCTACAACCATGTCCTCTCGCTGTAATCACTGACTTGCTTTGCTTCAATCACGTATGTTGAGACATTTTTAGCATGAGACATTTTTAGGATACAAGAAAAAGCTCGTCGTAACCGGCAGCCAGTCTGCGTTGTTTCCCATTAATTATAAATCAGGTGTTTAAATGAAAACTGGAAGTTATCCTTATGTAGCCGGGTGAAGTGGGGGCATGGGGGTTTTTCGTGCTGTTTCACGTCGGGGTGTACTGCCACTTTAAGTATATGCGACCAAGTTCGCGCGAGATTTACATAACGGGATCTGGCGGCTACTGGCAGCAACATCATTAGCGGCTAGCACCCGGACAACTCTGGGAGGGCGTTTGTTCAGCGGGTCAGCGTAAGTGTTTAGATGAATAAACCTGATTCTCCATGTAAGTTGTAATGTTTAATGGTTAACAGAGCGTGTTTGTGGGTTATGTGCTGCTGTTTTCTTTAGAGGGGAGTTACGAGTTGCAAGACGTTGCACGTGCGTTGAGCCGTAAGTTACTGGTTGCACGACTTCCACAAATTGTGCAGGTGTTTAACAGCATGAGACCGATGCACGTGTTCTTCGTCCCTGCTTACATAGGAGGGAGTCGCTACTGTTGTTTTGTATGTGATGTTAGTGATATTCCATGTTAGTAAGTTTAAAAATAGGTAAATCATTTTGTATACGCTGTCCTAAGTGTTTCCTAAATTTCACCAGTTAAGGCTGTGCTCCAGGAGTACAGTCGGGGGAATAAGAGCCCACATTAAAAATTAAATACATTTCTTAGTGTCCTGTTTATTCCTTTTACCTCAGGCTACACTAATTTTGGTGTCAGAAGTGGGGTGTTTCCAGTCCAAGTAGTCAACTTCTCACCAGAGGATGTGTGGTTAGCCCCAAAGACAAGGTTAGGTGTCCTCAGTCAGTGTCAGTGTATAGACGCCGACCCCTGCGAGGTGAAGTTTCAGCGCATCACTGCTGACCACGAGGAAGTGACGATTCACCGGAAGGATGACCATGGAGGCGACAGCAACATGCAGAACCTATTAAAGCAGCTACACCTAGGAGGTACGCTGGAACAACAGGTGGAATTAGGAGAGCTTCTGATGAAGTATGCGGATGTGTTTGCCATTCATGATGAAGATCTTGGATACACTGATAAGGTGAAACATGAAATCCCTGTGGTTGATGAGACGCCAGTTTCACAGCCTTACCGGCGTATTCCCCCTAATCAGTATAAGGAGGTCAGGGAGCATATTTCGGAGCTGCTGAGAAAAGGAGTGATTCAAGAAAGTTCAAGCGCCTATGCCTCGCCTATCGTGTTAGTGCGCAAGTCTGATGGGAGCTTAAGACTATGTGTGGACTACAGGAGGCTGAACCTGAAGACCAGGCGTGATGCATTCCCACTGCCCCGAATTGATGAAACTTTGGACGCCCTGAGTGGCGCAAAGTTCTTCTCAACAATCGACCTCGCCAGTGGATACCATCAGGTTGCTGTACATGAGAAAGATAGGGACAAAACGGCTTTCACTACACCATTCGGGCTCTATGAGTACCTGAGGATGCCTTTTGGGCTTTGTAATGCACCTGCAACCTTTCAGCGCCTGATGCAGACCACAATGAGTGATTTGGTGTTCCAGATTGTGTTGATCTACTTGGATGACTTGCTTGTATTTTCATCAACATTTCAGGACCACTTGGTGAGGTTAGAGATGGTCTTCAAGAGGTTAAGAGAGACGGGGCTAAAAGTCAAAATGAAGAAGTGCCATTTTCTCCAACCTGAGGTCCGGTTTCTTGGTCACCAAATTTCAGCTCAAGGTATTGACACAGACCCTGACAAGATCGCTGCAGTAAAGAAATGGCCGATTCCCAGTACTGTGAAGGAGCTTCGGTCCTTTTTAGGGTTTTGCAGTTACTATAGAAGGTTCATTGAGGGTTTCTCCCAGATTGCAGGGCCCCTTCACGACGTTGTAAATGTTTGCATCAAGGAGAACAGTAACGCCAGGAAGAATGAGTTATTCAGGTTAGCCTGGAAACCGCAATGCCTACAAGCTTTTGAACTCTTAAAAGAGAAGTTAACCAGCGCCCCCACACTTGGCTACGCAGACTTTAACTCCCCTTTTGTTCTAGAGACAGATGCTAGTATGGAAGGTCTAGGTGCAGTCCTGTACCAGGAGCAGGGGGGGAAGCGAAAGGTCATCGCTTATGCAAGCCGGAGGCTCAGAGGGGCTGAGAGGAATGACCAAAATTACAGTAGTATGAAGTTGGAGCTCCTTGCTCTAAAGTGGGCGGTCACTGAAAAGTTTAGGAGTTATCTTCTGGGTTCCAAATTTACCATTATTACAGATAATAACCCCTTATGTCATCTTTCTACTGCCAATTTAGGGGCTATTCAACAGAGGTGGGTTGCTCAGCTGGCTGTATTTGATTTCGATGTGAAATATCGGCCGGGTAGGTGCAATTCTGCGGCCGATGCGCTCTCCCGGAAACCAGCAGCCGATGAGCCAGAACCTGGGAGTGAGGATGCAGAGTATGATGGGTGTGTGGCCATATGCAACTCGCTTAGCACAGGTACAGCTCTGGGCCTGGATTTAGTTGCAGCGGGGATTGAGTGTGGTAGGGTCAGGCGGCTATGTGCATCTGAGGCGGGGGAGTTGGCAACAGGGGAGCTAGCTCAGAATAACACGCCAACCTTTCCCGGATATTCTAACGCAGAACTTCAGAAGTTTCAAGCTTCAGACCCGACACTTATGGTAATGAGAGAGTGTTGGAGAAGACAGAAGAAACCTACTTTCCATGAGAGAAAGGGTCTATCTAAGACAGTTCGCTCCTTGCTAAAACAATGGCCACGGATCAGCGAAAAGCATGGACTCCTGTACCGCGTCATTGAAGATGTCCATGCTGGGAAGGTTGAACAGCTCCTATTGCCGGCCTCCCTCAAAGGGCAAGTTCTTACAAGTGTGCATGATCAGATGGGGCATCAGGGCATTGAACGAACATTGGCTCTATTGAGACAGAGATGTTTTTGGGTGGGCATGCATGGGGATGTAGAGCAGTGGGTGAAGAGATGTCAGAGGTGTGTGTTGTCAAAAATGCCACAGCCAAAGATTCAGGCACCCCAAATTCCATTCTTGGCGACTCGTCCCCTTGAGGTTGTTGCTATGGACTATACCACGCTGGAGCGTGCCACAGACGGTCGGGAGAATGTACTCGTGATGACTGATGTATTCACCAAGTTCAGTCAGGCTTTTGCTACGCGGGACCAGAAAGCCGATACCACCGCTAAGGTAATTCTGAAAGAATGGTTCATGAAGTATGGTGTGCCCGAGCGTCTCCACTCCGATCAGGGAAGGAACTTTGAAAGCGCAGTGATTGCTGAATTGTGCAAGTTGTACGGGGTGAAGAAAACAAGAACAACACCTTACCATCCCCAAGGCAACCCACAGTGTGAGAGGTTTAATAGGACCCTGCACGACCTTCTGCGCTCACTTCCCCCTGAAAAGAAGCGACGTTGGCCTGATTACCTGCCCGAGCTGGTGTATGCATATAATGTCACCCCACACTCGACTACAGGTTACCCACCATATTTTTTACTGTTTGGTGTTCTCCCGCACCTTCCCATTGATGCACTGTTGGGCCAAGAACAGGTGAAACACGACCAAACTGACTGGTTAGCGGTTCACCAAGAGCGTCTCCGGGATGCATGTGAGAGAGCGAAGGAGTGTGCTAAGCGAAAGGCTGCAGAGAGGGTGGCTCACCAACAGGAGAGGGTGTACTGCCCACCGGTTGAGTTGGGACAACTTGTCTACCTCCGCCACCGACCACCAGGGAGAAATAAGATCCAGGACTCTTGGGGGCCCACTGTATACAGAGTCGTGGATATTCAAGGTAGCACATATACGGTGGAGACAGTCGAGGAAGGACTAGTGAAGAGGGTGCATAGGTCCAACTTGCGACCATGTTTGGCGACTCCACAAACACTGAGACGTCGCCATCAGGCAGAGGCTCTGGGAGATGAACTCATTCCAACTTCAAAGGGCGAGACTCCTGCCCCTGAGTTCGTAGTGGTAGAGAAGGTGTACTATCCAGCAGCTGAACGTGCGGCAACTCCGGAAGGTGATAACCTAGGCATGGCTGAAGGACTGGGGAGTCACCTAGACAATGTGGCTGATGGCTGGGACCCGCTCCCGTTGGAGACACGTGATCTACCTGATTGCAGCGTGGAGGAGACGTCAGGACCCTGTCCCGGACTCATCTCAGAAGGATCCAGCTCAAACGCGGAGGGTTTGGTGGTGAAGTCGGTGCCTACTCCAAGGAGGAGGAAGGACGGAAATGTTGACGTTGACATGCTCACCCCTCAATTGCGCAGGAGCCAGAGGAAAACGGCCGGGTTACACCAAAACCCATTTAACTTGCCTAGATCATCTTGCCAGGCGTTGTCTTTCAGTTCTGATGCACTCTCCGAGCTCTTAGCTGGTATGGTCCTTTATACTTCAAGGCTTCAGGGAAGCGTAGATGCGCAGGAAGTCACCGGGGACGTTGACTTGTAGCAGGGGAGAATGTAGCCGGGTGAAGTGGGGGCATGGGGGTTTTTCGTGCTGTTTCACGTCGGGGTGTACTGCCACTTTAAGTATATGCGACCAAGTTCGCGCGAGATTTACATAACGGGATCTGGCGGCTACTGGCAGCAACATCATTAGCGGCTAGCACCCGGACAACTCTGGGAGGGCGTTTGTTCAGCGGGTCAGCGTAAGTGTTTAGATGAATAAACCTGATTCTCCATGTAAGTTGTAATGTTTAATGGTTAACAGAGCGTGTTTGTGGGTTATGTGCTGCTGTTTTCTTTAGAGGGGAGTTACGAGTTGCAAGACGTTGCACGTGCGTTGAGCCGTAAGTTACTGGTTGCACGACTTCCACAAATTGTGCAGGTGTTTAACAGCATGAGACCGATGCACGTGTTCTTCGTCCCTGCTTACATAGGAGGGAGTCGCTACTGTTGTTTTGTATGTGATGTTAGTGATATTCCATGTTAGTAAGTTTAAAAATAGGTAAATCATTTTGTATACGCTGTCCTAAGTGTTTCCTAAATTTCACCAGTTAAGGCTGTGCTCCAGGAGTACAGTCGGGGGAATAAGAGCCCACATTAAAAATTAAATACATTTCTTAGTGTCCTGTTTATTCCTTTTACCTCAGGCTACACTTAATTAGAAATCACAGCCAGGCGTATTGTAAGTAATTATGTTATATGGTAATTACTATTTTCTCAACGCAACAACCACACCAGCATGTTGCTTCATTTATCATTAAACGGGGTTTCAAGGACAATATGTATTTCTGAACTAGTCCGTCTCTGGAGAGAGGATTTACAAAGGTTTAAAAAAATAACACTCGGTCGGACACACACACACACACACACACACACACACACACACAAGCCTGACACCTGCCAACGCGAAAGACATTAATGTCTTGTCTGTTTCAGTGAATTCCTCGGGCTGAGCTGGGACGCCACATGACACGTCAACAGTGAAGACGTTAGTCGGGCGAAGCCACACAGAGAGCCGGCCAGAGATGATTGTGAGGTGACCTGTGCCAGGACCGTTTAGAAGCCGGTTGTGTCTGGAGTCTCTCCGGCCACTTTAGTGTCAGCCGGAGGCTTTGGATCGACCACCGGTGTTGCTGCGGCGATGCGATCCGTCCTCCTTCTCCCCGCTGCTCTTCCACACCTTTTCCCTGCTCCGCGCCGCTCAGTTGTGTCCACTCTGCTCACATTTCCCTCTTTAACATCACTGATGCTCAACACAAACGGTATTCTGCGCAAAATCCTACTTTCTAGGCCTTTAAACATTTAGTCTTAACAGTTCCAGAGGAGATTTAAATGAGAACTTTCAATCCCCGAATCCACCGTCGACCTTTTCTGTTTACTCCGTCGTTGAACTGCCAGTAAACCGGTTCCTGTGTGTGTATTTGTTTTTAATGTACACAAGTGATCCCCGTGAGCTTGCGTGTGTACAATAGTGCTTTTAGGGGATTGGGCATTTTAACTTCAGTCAGCGCTGCATCCTGATATCCCGGTGTGACTGGTTTGAGGGGGTAATTCACTCCACCAGGAACACAGGCTTTTAGAGGTTCCACATGTGCCTTGGCACCAGACAGAAGAGAGGCCGGTTGGTTTCATTAATTGCGGTAACATTCCTGTAGTGTTGTCAAGGAGTTTTATTAGTATTAGCTTTGCCCGCAGGCTGTCATTATGCACCATTTAGAAACCAAATCCTTCCCACGGCTGTCAGGTCTCCACTGTTAGAGATTGTAGTTAACCACTAAAAACGTAATATTAAGTTGATAACGTCAGTTCAATCTTATTGACTAATTGAAACGATCAGACAATCTTAAAACAAGGCCCTGAGTGTCTTAAGGGAATATTAATTTATGTAAATATTACTTATCCCTACAAAAAGTTCACTCTGATTTACCCATTATACACTCACCTAACCTCACCATCACCAGGTTTTTTTTTTTTTTTGCAGAAACAAATTACTTTACACAGGATTTAAAATGTAATTAGGTGTACCGAATTTTCTTTTACAAAGGTTGAGTGACAACATGTTTTGCAGACTTCCCTTGTCAAACATCCCAGAAGAAATGTCAAATGCTCCTTAAATCCGGGCGGCTCACTGGCTGGATTCATTGAAGCAATCATCCTAATAACAGTAAATCCCCAATAATTGACATGTCAAAATTGCTTGCAAGAATTGACTTTCTTTTTTTCTTTTTTACAGACCTTTAAACAGGCCGAGATGATCCAGCAGGTACAAATGAAAAGCAGATTGACTGTTGCAGGCGGCATTAACCTCTGGTTGAATGTCTTTAGGTCGGGCCCGGCTACTGAAACAGACGCGCTCGTCACTGGTTTGATCCGAGCCCGTTGACAAGGTCACGTGTAACTGCCCGAGAGGTTGTGGTGACTGACTGCAAAGCGCTCTGGACTCATCTCATTTTTCAGTGTGCGATTTAGCTCAAATGTGAGTCCAAAAAGGCCAAATTACCATTGAAAATTAAATTTTACAGTCTTTGGTTAGCACACGTATAACGCTCAACGTATAGTTTGGGACTTAAAAGAAATATTTAAACATTCAATAAATAAACTATTTTTAATTGGACTGAAAAGAAGATGTCGTGTCTCATCAGGTGACTTGTTCAAGCAAATAAATGTGAACTGATTCTTGTGGTTGTCTGGACGTGATTTGTTTGCACCGTTAAAAGCAGGCAGGAATTGTTTGTTTTTAATGACCTTGTTATCCACCATGGACGCATGAAATTTTATGTCCTTTTTCCATTGAGACCTCCAAAATCAGCCCAGAATGAGATAATGAAACTGAATTTCACTTTATTAGAAATGTAGTTGCTTTCGCATTCAAGCAGGTATTTGACTTTTATGTGTTTATTGCATGCGAGCACAAGCAAGTTATTTTTGTTTGTGCAAGATTTACAGCCACTTAAACTTAAAAAAAAAAAAACTCATCATTATGACTCGGTGAGAAGAAAGCAAACTGCATGTACACGTCATCCTGTAAATGGCTGCTCATTCACGCATGTGTGCGTGTGTGTGTGTGTGTGTGTGTGTGTGTGCGTGTGTAGTAAGTGCTCGCTGCTTGCCCGGTGGTTTGCTGTGTCTCTCCGCATGGAGGAGAGACTCGAGGAGTGAAGGAGGAACTCTGCTGCCATCCCAGTGCACATCAAACACACACCAGGCGGCGCGAGGACGGCAAACAGTCAAAACAGAACCTGATCTTCGGGGCAATTATCAGTGTTTGCTTAATCTTTGGAACGTGCTGTCAAAAAACCAGGGTCAATGGCGCTGCTTGACTCTCCCCTCTTAGCTGGGGCGAGAGCAGGGATTATTACTCATTAGGACTTCGCAGTTTGGTGTTTGAAGATGTGGGGGTAGCAGGGGAAGCGTCTTGAAGCTTTATTCCCCCCCATCAGAAGCACAGGAGTAAGAACGGGGGGGAGGGGGGGGGGGGGGGGGGGTTGTGGAGGACAACATTTCCGCGATATTGGTTTAAATGGACACCAATTAAAACTCACATCCACAGTTCGCTAGATTTACTCTTGGGGGCTTGTTTTGGTGACACCGACACTCTTTCAGCCTTTTACTACTTTAACCCGCTGGCAGTATTCTCCCAACGATTCTGTTACCTGTTTGTTACCTCAGCATCAATTAAAGCTATTTGAAACCTCCTCCACCCAAAGGCTCCTTCACCGTACAATTACAGGGGGCGTGAGAGCCGGGTTTGCGTCACACTAATTTCACACAGCCTTTAGTCGAGGGGCCTTGAGGGCTGTGTGAACGGCTTTATTGGATAGCTGAGGATTGATAATTACCTGCAAAAACTAATTCCACCCAGCCTCCAGGACATGAGGTTAGGTATTTAGCTTTAAGCTTCGGTGTTTAGTCTCTGATTGTATTGTAAGAGGTGTGAATATTTAAAAGGGTCTTTCATTTAATGTTCAAAAGAATGGTAAACAATACTTTTTCTTTTTGTGTTTTTTTTTGACACTTTAGAATGGAATTACTGTGGAATTACTGTGTTAATGAATGTTGTATTTCACAGCATTAATATCCATCGGCTATCCAACACATTACTTCATCTGGGAATAAAACCTTGATCCACATGTCCAGAAACAGCCAATGAAAGTGATCCAGGAGAGAAAAGCCTGGCCAATCTCCACACGATCAACACGGGCCGATCGTTTACTCTCAGATGGTGAAAGTAGCTGTTTTATAAGCAACAGAAAAAATTTCCCAAACCATTGGAAACAAGATATAAAGTAGTAATTGTGCAACAAGCTGTTCATAGCTTTTTGCCTATTTCTCATGCTGTTTCTGTCTTTTCGAAGAATTTGCACAGTGTTTTATTTCCTATCCTAAAAAAGATCTTTTCACAATTTTGACAAGATACTATGAGAATGCAAAGCGTTTATTCAGAGGTTGATTGTTATGTTTTTGGGTTTATCTGTGGCCTTTCACATAGGGTAATTAAAATAAACCTATGGACCTGAATTCATGACATGTGTAACCCTCTTTTCAATCTGTTTTCACTGTTCCTCTTTCCTCGCAAATAGAAACTCTTCTCTGTCTCTTACTCTCAACTCTCTCTCTCTCTCTCTCTCTCACACACACACACACACTCAAACATCTTGTGGTCATGTAGTGACTAACCCGGGGGATGAGAGGAGGCTTCATGCTGACAGGATGTCGGTGCTCAGTGGGAGATGGCTAACTAGTGGGAGCATCAAAGAAAAGCTAAATCAGCTGCCTTCCACCGCAGCGCCGTCACCGCATTCCTCAGGTGCGGATTTGAAAGGGGTATGTGCAAAAAAATGCAGACAATCTCAAATTAGATTTGTAGTAGAGGAGTTTCTATCCCTAAATGTTTAATTTCTTTCCTGAGTTAATCGCCGACCAACGCAGAACTCTCATCCCTCGATACATTTTGTCCGTCTACTTTAAAATGCTGTGCGTAACAGTGCAGCTGGCTTCACTTTGTAGTTTACTGTTGCCTCTTTCCAATCCTTTGCCAGCAGTAACACATTAACCACCCTCCTTATGAAAATCTCATATACCACTCAGCACACACTGAGGGGTCGCGTGCATACATGCATACTTCCAACAGCTTGGAGCGGTAAAAGTTGATGCGGAAAGGAAAGGGAATATAATGGGACATTTATTTGGTGACAGCATCACTCACTGTTCCTCTGTTTCACACTCTCGCCATTAAAATAAATGCTGAGTGGAAGTCATGAAAAAACGACACCACGTTGATTTTAAAGGGAACAACTCTCAGACAGCCGTGCCAGGGACGGATTAAATAAATGTGTTTTTTGCTCGTTCAAGTCATTTGTGGATGACTTTTTACAACTATCGCCCTCTATTTTGGACTCAAAGTAACTGCAGGTGACTGAACATTGGCTTCATTTCATCAAAAGCCGGGCTTTCCCTTCGGCGCTTCTTAGCCTCACTATTGTGTTGCGGCCATTCTCATTCATCCTGAACTGCCGCCTCAACCCCAACACTCCCCTGCCAGGCCAGTCACACAGCCAAACAGGACGGGCTTTGACTGCCACTTAATTACACACCGTTTTACTCCACAGTTTACCAGTCAAAAGGAGGGGCCGGCTGGGGGTATGTGGCTGGGTGGGAGGGGGGGAGTCGGGCCCCCGGTATCCTCTCCATCAATGTCGGCGGCCCCAACAAAGGCCCTCATGACAGAGGATGAGTAGTTATAATGCCTTGTCCGTGCCTGCCGCTCAAAGTCACCCCATTCCTAATTGCCCTCAGAGACGGCAGATAATGGAGGGGCTTTGAAGTGAAAATGGCCCCTAATGAGCGAGAGAGAGGGAGAGAGAAAGCGAGGGAGGTAGGTGAGGAGCACGGGGGTGGGGGACGGGGGACGGGGGGGGGGATCGCCATGGTGTATGTATGCAAGGATTGCCTGTCCACCTTGTTTACGCGAAGGAGAAAGTGTCAGATAAATGTGGGCGAATAACAGAGGCGCGTTGCACTCGTCAGTCTGTCCCACTGTGCTCACGGGAGCGCACAGGACGCTCAGCGGGGGTGAGGGGGGCGCGCTTCATCTATCTTCCTGGACCCCTCCGTCTGCAGCGTAGCCTCCAGGCACCTGCCTCCCCCCTTAATGGTTTTCTTCGAGGCTCCTTCTCTCGGTCTTTGCCTCCTCACATCATACTCTCTTTCCTTTTATCCCTCCTCTGCGTTGCCCGTCTGTCTACCCGTCCGTGCCTCGGTTCCCATCCCATCCGATCCCTCCCTCCCTCCCTCCCTCTCTCTCTCTCTGTGGGTTTCTGATGGACAAATTGACAATGGCACCGCCACTCGGTCTGGCGTCGGGGCCGTCCCGTCCCAGCAACACGACTGGGATTCTTTACGTTGGCCTGCATACTTTCACATGACGCCAAGGGAACTCAAATGATTTACACACAATGCATTTTCCTTTTTACTGCGTGCTCCTTTTGTCACGGTCCTCGGTACTGTCTTTTGATTACCTTTTCTTTGTTATTGTGATGGAGCTCTCTCACCCTTGTCAGCAGGCTATAAAGCCAATTTACTCTCTGGGCCTACAGTACTACTAGTAGAATAAATACTATTACATTCCAGACACAGAGCTTTGTATACGATTTTAACAACAATTAGTCTTGCTCCGCGGGTATTTACAGAAATCTCAAAGACACTTAAAATTATTTAGATGACATTCCATCTGTTTACTCAGTTTTTTTACACGTTTCCCAAGTCAAGATTCTTTTTCTTAAAGACGGTAGTCAAAGTTGACTTATTTGTAAACTTGAACCAAAATTATAACCATTTATAGTGGTATGTATATATTTGTATGTTTCTTTCTTTTCTCTATACCTTCATAGAGAATACTGGTAATATTTGGGGTTTTCCACAAAGAGAAATTCTGTGCCAATTCTAATTTATTTCCTTAAAAAAACATAATTATACCATTTTCAATGATACCTAAATCTCTGATTCTCTTGAGTTTTGCCACTATAGGCATCCACATTAGTTCTGTTGTTGAGTCCTTTTCCTTTTTTTTCATTTTCTTAAAACTGGTATGTGTTAAAGCAGAAAATGAGCTGAAGTTATCTAATCCCACATTACAATAGACAGATTCGTTGTTCTCTTCAAACTTGTTGTTGAGGCTCCCGACGCTTCTTGTGACCTTTGCCCCGTCCTTGTTGAAAAATAAAGCACAACCCACTCGCTTAAATGACCAGTTAACTGTAATCTGCTTTATCAGCCGTTGTGATACTCCCTTTGGCCTTTGTCTCCCTCTCCCCGAGATGTGTTTTTGGCATGGCCTGCCATTTCAAAGGAGGCCCTCTCTTCTGGACAAAGACCAGAGCCAGCGGGGCCCTTCTGAATGACAATACTTTGAGGAATCAGTTGGTATTTACTGCTGAAGAGGTGGAGTGCATTAAGCCCAGAGACGGATCGTTGTCCTGTTTGCCTTTACTAATTGGCTGGAAGGCAGTAAGCTGCTGATACAATTCACAGGGAAAACACTGATCAGAGGAGGAGATGGCGGGTGGGTGAGACGGGAGGGAGGGGGGGGTGGAAACTGCAAATTTAAAACTGTATGGTGGGTTGGCCCTCTGAGGACTGATGAGAACATTAAGACTGTAATATGCCAGACAGCCACGTGCAGTAATACCTTGCTTATTCAATACTACATTATACGGTGTGCTTTGCGTTGCCCAATGCCGAACGAGGTCACGACTCACTTTGTCGACTTTGTATCCAATCACGTTGACGGGAGCCACAATTTCTGCTGGACGAGCAGAAAAGTCGCCACACAAGTGATGAAAGCCACAGGTTGAAAAGGGACGCCGTGTATCTTTGTGTGTGTGTGTGTGTGTGTGCGTGAAGGTGTTCTTTTGTGGGCATGTTGGTGTGTGTCACAAGTGGACACAAAGACACGCATCAGTTCGTTTTTTGGCCGACAAGAGCTGCCCAGAAAAACAGAGGCCCTTCTCGTCGACTTTTAGGTCAGAAGGAGCCCAAATTGAGTGTGTGACATTTAGCCGAGAAGGAGACGGGCGGAGGCGGAGGAGGAGGAGGAGGAGGAGGAGGAGGAGGAGGAGGAGGAGGGAGGGAGGGACTCAAAATCACTGCGAAAGCCAAGAAGTTGGGCTCTCCAATGGTCATGGTTGAAACCCGTATTCACAGTGAATTTCCGGCCGCAGTGCCGTGCCTAAGTCGCCTTGATTATTTTCTGGTTCAGTACAGGGGGCTGCCGCATTTCAAAGCCTCCTGTCTGGCCGCGTCTGCGAGTCGGCCTTTTTTAAAAAGGGCCTATATTTCAGCGGAGAAACACACGTGAAAACTTTAAGCAAAATGAAAAGTGACTCTCAATCACACAGAGTCCTCAGTCTTCCATTCGGGGTGTGGTGGTGGACCTGGAGGTTAAAGCGGTGGAAGGCCGCGACACTGAGTGGGCTGATATTTGAGTGTGTTTTTGGAGTAGAAGGTTAAATTTACAGTGAGACAGGAAAATTGGGGAAAGGTTTTTTAATGCAAGACAGCCACGAAGCTCAGCTGCTTCAAACAGTGAAGTAGGTCTTTGTCCTCTGTGAAGATGCATTGGTAGAAGCGTAAAACCACTCTTTGTCGAATGGAAAATATAATGTGCAACAGGCAGATATAATTGCTTGCATCTTATGTGAAATATTTGTGGGATATTTGTAGACACTGGAAGAATAGGTCATTTTTTAATTTGAGCCACAATTAGGCTACGATGCCTGTTGAATTTGCTTCGATTACATTTCAAGGACATTTGAACTGCTAAGTTCTATGATGAGTATTGCTACATTAAATCAATTATAGTTATCTATTCATCTACAAAATAGCAAACAGCCCACAGCCCAATGTTACATCACCAGTTATTGTATATAATGGGACATCTTTGCTATTTAAGATGTGAGTACGGAAAGACTTAATGACTAACGTCATTTTTTTCCTAAACTTACCTTCAATGTTTCTTTGGTAAAAAATATTCTATCCTCTTTATAAGTATCTCACTGTATGATTGTATACGCGACACACAAGTTGTAGGCAGAGATATGAACAAAGAAAAGCAACAAATGCTCACAACTGAAAAGATGAAATGTACGAGTTGCGTTACTTCATATTTTGGACACTTGTGTTCCTGTATGTTTGGCAGTGGATCAAAGTAATGGCAGCACAGTGGCATAAAGCGGGTATGAAAGATTTACCCATCAAATCTTGAGAGAAAATAATTATCCATCAAAACTGCTGCAGGGTATGAAAGGAAAAAACTGAAAGCACGAGGGAGGGAGGGAGCAAGTATCTGTTTCACATAGTCCCTGTCGTTGTTTCTCCCCCCCCCCCCCTCCTCTCCTCTCAAGACATGAAAGAGTGAACCTCATAATAAAATGGAATAAACCATCCTCCAAGGTTGAATTATTGTAATTACACGTAATTGAGTGTTTGGCGGCAAAACCATTTCCTCCTCAGATCCCGCATGTACTTTTTGAAAATCACGATCACTTTGTTCTTGGCCCCGGCCACCGATTGACCTTCTCCAATTGCAGTCTTTCCTGAACGCCTGTGACATGAGACAGAGTGGGACTTGGGGGGCTGGTTAGGGGGGTGATGGGGGAGGGATGGAGGGGGGGGGGCTGTGGGGGGGTTTGCGTGCTATGTTGTCACAAGATGAGTTACTCCTCACCAGTTCCATATGGTTTCATTCATCTGTTGGGGCTGATTTCCCTCCCTTTCCCCTTTTCGCTCTATTTATAAATACACGAAGCCGTGTGCAACGTCTTAGCCTTGGCCAGAGGCTGGGGTTAAGAATGGGAGAAACCACCAAAACACAAATTAGTTCATGTTTCATTCCAGTGTCTCTGAGGAGTTTGGGTTTGTCCTGGGGAAGAAGCACATGCCTGTGCAGTCGGAGCATGCATAACAGCGGCCATTGTTTTCTGGTCCGCCAGCCGCCTCGCAGCGGAAGAGCACCGGTTAAATTGACTGACCGGCTGTCATCCTGGAAGTGTTTTTCTCATTGGTTTTGCGGGGGTCAACAAAGATTATATGAAAATTACAAACAGCTATATTCTGCCACAGTATAACATTCTTATTCTATGAAATAGATTTTTTTCCGAATGAACCCGCTGACTTGTGCTACAGCATTACTTCGTCAAGGGTGCAGCTGTCCAGTGAGGATGAGGCAATGGGGCCGGGCAGCGACCTGCTTTGTAAATGCTTCCATGGAGCTTTTTACCCCTCAAAGACGATTGTGACCATGTGACTGTGCTCGTCTGTGTCAGCCCTGTCAGGTTGTAATGGGGTGACTGTGCAGAAATTGTAAGAAACTATTTAGTGAATCCCAAACCAATACCTTCCAGTTGAGCTCAGAGGGAGAAGGAATATAATTGTCGTTCCAGTGATGACGAAGAAACAAGATGAATTCTGCCTGCAAAACTGACTCACAGTGAGCCAGTTTTTTGTTTTTTTTGGAATCACGCACTGCACATGAAGTTGATACAAGAATATCCAAAAGACTAAAATAATGAATCATAGGAATGTATAAACATGTGTGATCACATACCTTTAGAAAAAGTAGCATTACTCGGAGGCACATGAGTCATAATTTGAAGCAATAATAATTAAATGTTTTTGACTTTTAATTTATAAAGTTAAAATGCCTAAAATAAAAATAAAAGATTCCGTAAAGAGATAAATTGTAACTCCAGTATTCATAGTTGATTTGTCGGTGGGTATCACGCACTCCGCTTGATTACAAGGACTCCAGCTTAAAAGTAAGTTGCAATTGGGAATGTCAGGTTGCCATTTTCTTATGATTGGCTGATGAAAGGTATAATTTAAGACTCCCAAGAGAGCGACTTCAAAAGCTTCCAATGCCATATTAGGCTGGAATGTGAAAGCTGTCCAGGCAAAAAATTATCCAATTTTCCACTGGCTTTAATTACAAAGAGGATCCCCTTTCATTGGTGGGTCAATTGCTGTCCATCTCTGAAGTCTATTGTAGAAAATGATTAAGTCAAGCATATCCAGAATGCTTGAATCTGGACTGTCTTCATGTATCAATGGGATGATTAAATAATATTTAAAACTTAAATGTCAACAGTCTCTGCAAACCGACCTCCAAACTGATGGTATAAAGAGACATTTGTGTGCCTTACGAGCCACAATGATGACATTGATTGATGCCAAAATCCAATTATTCAGTGGCATGAAGCAGTTTCTTTAATAACTGTTTTGTTTGTGCTCGTGGTGAAGGGTAGGACAAAATAAAATCAATGGGTAGAGGCTCATTTGCCCTGTAACCGTGTCTTTTCAGAAAGTTTCCTTTTCTTGACTCTCACCTTGCCAGCAAAATAAAAGCATGAATTGTGGTTAATCCCTGGAGGAGAGACGTTGGTTCTGAAGCCGGGTGGTAATGGGCAATGCCCTTTATAATCTAAATAAAGTTAAACGTTTGTAACAGCGACGGCATGAAGGAAAATCCAATTTGTGATTGCAACATCTGTACTTAACCTATGGGTTTTTTTTTTTTTGTTCCATGCAGCTGAACCGCACGTCTTTTCCCGCAATTACTTTTCCAAGAAACATACATGCACATGACCTTGCATGCAACGCTTATGATTTATATGCAAAAACTGGGCTCTGGCCATTATGATACTAAAAAAGAATTAACATCTAAATATTCTCAGACATGCAAAGCCATGCACATGATTACAGCGCCCTGGGAAACAGTCAACGCACAAAAGAACCTTTACTTTTCTCACAGTCACATGCGGTTTCTTCCAACCAAAATAACGACAGCTCATCTATTGAATTGCCTTTTGTTTGAAAATTAATAGGAATAATGAGTATTCAAAATGCCAATCAAATGAACATAACTATCACAGACACTGTCACTTTTGATCACCACCTGTTAAATCCTGTGTCAGAAGGGGCGGGACGGAAACCAAAAGGGACAATGTTTGGTCCGTGCCCTGAGGGCTTTATTGTAAGCCTACAGGGTGTGGCAGGTAAGCCTCCACCTCAAAGGTAACAGCTCCCTCCCACGTAATTGCTCTTCATCGGATCAACCTGCAGGACAGTAGGTTTCAAGTGACTCCTGACAAAAGCGTTAACTGCCATCCAAAGGGGCAATCCACAGTTTGAATCTGTGGCGGTTGATGGCGTAGCATTGCGTCGTTAGCACAGGTTTCAGACCACACCCCAATCATAAACAATACAGACAGCACACCGAGGGACTTGTGCACGCAAATTCAGAAGTATAAAAAATAAGACCGAGACCGAGAAGCAAGCAACATGCAAAAAGAAAGACGCTCTTTCACAAAAGAGTGTTTCATTTGCACCAATGAGATTGCTTTGGACCGAGCCGGGACTATCCAAGCGAGTCAGAGGAAGGATGCATCCTCAGGCAAAGCAGAGATAAAGGCCTTTGATAGAACTAAGCCAACGTCAAACAGCCAGTAGATGAGTCCTGTGAAGATGGAGCAGACAGACTGACATGTCTGATAATAGTCCAAACAAAGAGAAAGTGAAGATTAAGGGGTTCCTTTTCAGGCAGTTAAGTGGACTGCCCGGAGGACACTCCGAAACATGGCTCATCTGTCAGGGGCGGGAGCAGTGGATACCATCACCGACGCTTCATCCAGGGGACAGATGGTATCTAGGTATTCCTATGCGGTCCTCTAGTTTTTAGGGGATAATTAATCAGCTTTATCTGCATGTTTGCAACACAACATTTTTTAAGATTGAGCTGATTTCAAGCTTTTCTTTACTAAACTCAAGAAATTGATTCATTGTATGATTTTTCTGACATTTCACAGTTTTATATATATATACACACATTTGGTAGTGTGTGATAGTATTCCATTAAAGGTTTTTGAGTGATGCAGGGGAATTAGTACTTAAACCATCTGAAAGGGCCGTGTGGATTCAGCAGATGAAAAAAGGCTGAATGGGAGAATACGCATGACTCGAGGAAAGATGGCTTCTTAACAAAGCCTTTGAGGCTACGAAACCTATTTGGTTAAAAATGTGACGTTAAACAGCAGCCTGTCATACTTTCTGCTATTCGCAGCACATGCTTGCAGAAAGCTCAATTAGTGTCTATCCCGTGGCAAGATAAACGTTTAGGAAACTTTAACGCTCTGTTAGACTCCTCTCATTAACACATTAGGAATAATACATCTAGCCTTTTTGTGCCCATAACCTTAGTCCTCAAAAATATGTTCTCTTTCCACAGTTGAAGGTAAAAGAGTGAATGAACAAAAAAAAAGGCCGAGGAGTAAATGCTGAGAGTGCCGAAAAGGAGACAGTCGTAGCACTCAGTTGTAACGCAGTCTAAGAAAACACTAACAAAGGAAATGAGCAAACCACACAGCAAGTAACAGACTTTTATTCAACACTTGGGCCCTAAACTGCTCACATCTGGGTGCCAAGTCCTGTCAATTACAAATAAATGGATTTATGAGAAATATTACGCACAAATGACTACATTTGTCTAGACAGGACATTATTGTAGCTTTACTTACATTGGCATGACCGAGTTTTTTTGACAAATATGTATATTGGTATATGTCAAACATTTTGCACTTAGGACTAAATGGCATGAATCAGTAAATAAGCTATGAGTTAGATTTCCACGCCAGATAAAACAAACTCATTTACACTTACTTCAAAGCATAACTTTGATTTCTGGAATTTGAAATTTTACAGCTTTAATTTGGCACTCAAAATAAATATAGTTGTGTGAACTTTTATTGAGGTGTCATTGGTTCTCCTTTAACCATTGTTATATTTAAAAAAATAGAGTGTGTGTCTTAGCAATATAACCCTCCCCTAAGTACTTGAAGCAAACCAGAATATTTTTAAATAAATTGTGGTATTCTAACCACATCGATAGGAACTTCCTTAAAGGGACAGTACTTGGCAGGCTTCTCAAAAACACACATTTGTGAACTTTATTCTCTGGAAATATTTATTATATTCAGACGTGTGTGTTATTAAGACTATCTTTGATGCTGTAATATGTCCTGCAGGCACAACAGGTCAAGGACTTCAGTCCTTTGAAAGAGACTGTTCTGTTTGCTTTTTCATCAGCTTAATTTTCAGTGTGTAATATTCCTCTTGCAACTTAAGGACAGCCTCTTTTCTTCTTAGCACAGACATTTCCAAATCCATTCGCTCTTGCACAGCTGTGCAGTTCACTGCAGGTGGAGGAGATGAGTAGAGAGTATCCACAGGTTCTGCAGAAGCGGCAAAGCCATCAGCACGACGAGTGCTAAAATGCACCGCAAGTGATTTTGAGTTGTTGGCTAAATCTGTCATTTTGTGTTCTGCTGGAGAAGTGGATTTATCTGAATATATGGGGAGCTCAAGCTCTCTATACAGATGCTTATTTGAGAATTTTTCATCTATTCTCTGGTCCTTTCGATCTTCATCACTGCTGAAAGAAAAGGTCTGTCAACAATAGTGTTGGACAATAATATGTAATTTAGTTTTAAAGTGGTCGCTTCTTTCAAATGACCAATAATATTTCCTCACCTGCCTCTTTATTTCATTTATACAGGTAAACACAGCTTTTTTTGGTGCTCTCAGCACTGGCACATTTAAATATTATACATTATTGGCAACGTATTATTTCAGAGAAATGTCCCTGTCTAAACAATCCTTCAGTCCTCAGTGTGAACCGCTTTCACAGGGACTATTTATTTGTTACTGTAAGTTTGTGAATAACATAAATGTAACCAGGACATCATTTGAAGAAGGTGGGTTTTGTAATTGGAGTGAAAAAAAATGTATTTTCAAGAAACTACTGTATACAAAGTTATACTTAGTTTCAGTAGAATGCAAATAAAATACCACAAATAAAAAAAATGAATCACCTGTTTTTTTGAGTCTCCAGCTAACCGTGAGCTTGAAGAGTCTCCTCTATTGTGCTGCAGCATATCTGAGATGTCCATCACAGAAATCACTACTTGAGTCACGGCAGTGAGCTGGTCAACGGACAGGCCTTGTATAGGTGAAAAGTCAATTCATGCATTAGTTCATAATAAGTGCAATACTATATATTCAACTCAAACAATGATGTTGTGAATTTTCTTATTTCTTCATCAAGGCTTTTAACTCAAAATCTATTTTTCTGCAACTATTCCCACATAGTCTTACCCCTTAAGGTGCTATTTCAACAGTCTAGTTAGACTGCAGATTTAATGATACTGAGGATTACACTTTTCTCTTGCTAACAAAGCGGATTCTCCTCACCTGTGCCCGCTTGCCCTTTCTGTCGTCTGATCTCCACTTTAGACTTTGCCTGTAGATTTTCCCACTTTTTGCTACAGTCATAAACTGTCCTATGAATCTGTGGAAAGACATTGTTAATGGATTGGGCTACTTCCTCCCAGGCTTGTCTTTTCTCCTGTATTGAAACTTCGACGCCGCACTTCCCTCTGATTATTTCTTTCCTCTCCTGCAATAACTGAGCAAGAAGAAGACACTCCTGGTCTGTCCAGTTGGGTTTCCGCTTCCTGCAGGACATCCCTTCAAGAAGTTGTATGTGCAAGCTTCTGGGAATGGGAGACACATTTTGAACATTTTTGTTGTGTATCTCGCGTGTATTTGGTCTTTTTTAGCACAAAACTGAACACATCTAGATGTTGCCATACTATTAAACATTATCTTCCAATTGACCGGCTTTTAATTTAAGTATTTTTTTAACTCAAGTTTTTATATTCTATTGTATTAAAATGTCCCCTACCTGGAACCCAACCAACGCGACCAAGGCGAGTAACGTGATTGCAGGTCAGACCTTTGCTGGATCTACGTGTTATTAGGTACAGGAAATGCCAACTTGAATAATAATCACAGGTAAAACCTCAGGGAGTAAAATGTAAGGCTTTCTTCTCCGTCTCAGGGAAAATCCACATCGTCGCAGGACGATGACGTCTTCTCCTGGTGACGTGTCAGTTTGTTTACAGCGTGCCCTGCGCTGCAGCTGCAGAGTTATGGCTGTGGATATAACTTTACTTTTCAAAGCCAGCGTGAAGACAGTAAAAACCAGGAACAAGGCAATAGGAATAAGCGTTGACTCTACCAAAGATGAAATATTCAAGAGGTCCAGACCCAAGAGTGGCTTTTCTCCGAAGGCGAAAGAAGTGGTGAGTGTTTGCTGAAGCTAACTTTAGCTAGCCGGACTAGCATCGAAACAGACTGGATTTACGCCTTACTGACAATTAAATATTGCGCCGTTTTAATGCCATTGTTGCGCATCCTGTACTGTAGAACCACTATTACGCCTATAAAATGTGTACAGCAATTTTATCAGTTTATTTTGTACCACAATTTGATAGGCCCCTCAGCATTGTACTTCAGTGGGCAATATGGATAAAATACCTTACTGCTGTTTTTGGTGCCAAAACATGCAGAATGTCTTTGCTGTAAATTGGTTCATGAAATTCAGGGAGGCTGTCAAATTGCAATACACCAAGGATAACATTCAATGGCCTGGTGAATGCCAGCAGAGCATGATCTCTATGGTCTTGTTCATGAAACACCTTCCCAGTTTCAAACAGAAGAAGTATTGACCTTGTTTTATTGACTACGTACTTTAATCCTTTTCAGAGCCCTCATTCAAACCAGAAACCCTAGCGTTATTTTTGTGTTGATTTATTTACTCGAAAAGGGAAATGCTTTTCCTTTGCCATTGTATTCGTTCCACACAGAGCGGCTCGCCTTCGTCCCTCTATCACTGCGTTCCTCTTTGCCTTTAACACACTTTCCAGATGTTTTCCCTCTTGCAGGTCGCTCTCGTAAATGTGCATTGCAGTTAGCAAATGGGGCATGGCTTGAGATTAAAACGCTTAGAGATGGCATGGGTGTACTCAATCCATTTGGCTCATATTTACATCTTGAGCACATCCCGTCTACAGTGCTGCTTGTCTGCATAGCTCACCACATTTTCTGTGGCAAATACGTCCTCTTCTGCCCTACCTGCCTGCTTTTTTTACATGCCACGTTGGTGTACTTCTAAAGAAAAATCAATTTGAAAATGTCCTCTTCTTGACACAACATACTGTACCAGTCGAAAGTTTGGACACATTTTCTCATTCGATTCAATTTAGAAAGTCAAGATACTATTTTTACTTAAACCTTGGTCAGACTGCAGGAATTTTCAAATTCTGCCCAGTGTGCAGTTCAGGAAAAATGACCACTGTGCCTGATAACTGGCAAGAAAAAAGTTGTTTAAACAAAAATCCCACTAGGCCAACTGGCCAGACTCAGCAGTTTTATACCCAGAATACTTTGTGCCAACTGTCAGGTCCTAGCGCCAGTGCTCCCCAAACGTTGACCGGCCAAGATTCTGGGCTTTCAACCTACCCGGAAAATTGAGCTCTAGAGTTCAGACTGCAGAAGCTGAAATTATGCTTCTAAAACTAGCAAAGAGCATTCTCTCCCAGTCTATCTAGCTCGACAAGACGGGGCGTGTTTTTATTGTAATGTTCTGCACTTGAAACACATTGCTTTAAATATATTTTTGTCTAAAGTCGTTTGAACCTTGTCAGAATGGTTTTAAATTAGTTCTTGAAATCATCTCAAATTGTGTTCTTGTGTCGCGGTGACGCGACATTGTCAATGGTTGGTAGTAGGTAATGGATCATTGGGAACTACAAAACCTCACTTCATGTCATGAGAGTTGATCCGCAGCCATAAGTCCTTGGCCTGCCATGAATATCGTACACATAGTAACACAAACCTCTTCAAAGGCACCTTGAAGAACCACTTTACGTTTCCCTCAGGGAGTCAGGACTTTAAGTTGTACCCGATGTCTCCAACCATCAGTCTGGGGCAAACGCGGGCCTGGTCACAGCAGCACAACTAGGTTTTTGTTATGTTTCGTTACATTGATATTAGAAATGGAGGTTTAATAAAAGCAGTGGTGCTGATTCAAAGAAAACCAAATCCGTCCTGTGGTGCCGGCGCTGCTCTCCCCCCCCCCCCCCCCCCTCCCCCCCCCAACTGCTGTGTCCCTCACGCTGCAGATATAATCTCAAACCATCTCGCTGAAGCAGCTTTTGTAGAAATTGAAATTGCGAGCCTGGAATGTCCTGACTGCTTACAGTTATGTCGCGGTTTTCACCCGCAACCCGGCTATCAATTCTTTTCTGTGCAGACTGACACAGGCAGCATTTCTTGGGCAAGTCCCCGCTTCACATGTATGATTCCATAAACACACTGCAATAACATTTTCTTTCAGCTCTCCAACAATTTCTTGGGGAAAGCCGATCCTCCCAAGAGCCAGTGATTAAAGGTGGAAGATCAAAACAGAGAAAATATTAAATTAGGTCCCCAGTAACAATGTTGACGGCCGGCACTTAATGCACAACAGATGTGGGTGCCCTTCAAGAGATGTATAACTCCAAGTTATTCCCACTGAAGCTTCACAGGAAAATGGAAGGAAAACATCACATTTGACAACTACACAGTGGAGCTATGAGTCTTTTTTTCCTGCTCAAAGAGAAAGGAAATTCAGCATCTTTCAAGGCAACAGAAAAGGGCTTGATTGGCTAATAAGAGGGCCAGTGTGTTTACACGGTGGGGTGTGGTCAGGGGAATCTTTTACCTCATAGGGGTCCGTTTGGGGCACTGTGATCTCCATTTCACCGCTCACCTCGCTGCCCTTCTCGAGTTTAAATGGAGAAGGTCACTTTAAAATTGGTAAATTGTGTGTAGAAAATAGTGCTTGGTTCCCCACTGTGCCTTCATTATTGGAATGCCAAAATTGGCTCCTTCTCACAGTGTTTTCTTAGAAACCCTGAGAGTGTGGCCATTGGCCTGCACTTAAAAGTATGTTGTGCTGATAGAGAGGGGGGAGGGGGGAGGGTGGGGGGGGGGGCGTCTTCCCTATGATATCTTTCACATTGAAATTGTATGCTTACATATTGTCAAAACATTTTGGTTAGAATCAAGTTTACTTTATGTTTTGGGGATTTTGTCAAAGGAATGTTTTGGGACTTTATTGATTACGAAAATATAACCGTGAACTATTATTCCCCCAATGAAATAGAGCGGCATATGTTAAATCTGCCATGGCGCACTCAGGGTTTGGAGAACAAACTCTCTTTTTATGCTTTTATTGATGGTGTCATGAAGCAGGAGCGTGTTGGCAGATTGGTTGTGTTTAACAAGCCTTGATGGATCGATGTGGTTTATGTAGACATGCAGCCAGAGCAGCAGAGACGTTTACGAGTTGGCATTAATGACGATCATCTAGGGAAGGTCTGGAAATGTACCATAAAATAAAATGCATCTTTTCTTACTCACACTTGAGGGAAATTTGTTGTGTTACAGCAGCCAAGGGAATAGTGCTAAGAAAGGCATCAGGAGAGAGTCATAATAATAAGTACAGTTAAGATAAGTTGGATAAATCTACATGTATTTAACATTTTAATTGTAGATAATGAATAGTTATATGGTTGACATATATCACATATATTTTTAGAGTTTATTGTGCAGTCTGCAGAAGCTTCAAACACGGCAGGAGAAGCAGCCTGTGGCTTATTAACAGGCGGCCCTCTGCTGTTGATGTGCTGCCGCTCCATCTGCACCTCCACTGGAGGGAGGAGGCAGACCACAATATATTGTTGATGAAGTAACAAAGTTTAAACATTTATGGAATAAAACCTGAAGCGTAAGTTGTGTTTTTAAAAATTACTACACACGTTGTCATTTAGCAGACGCTTTTATCCAAAGCGACAATAAGTGCATTTCAACCCTAGCGATGCAAACTCCAACAAGAAAGTGTAATTTCATCAAATTTACAACTTGCTATAAGAGCCTTTATAAGTTCAATTTAAGTGCTACAATTTGTTGGTGTTCAGTCGAGGTACAGTCTGAAGAGGTGTGTCTTTAGTTTGTGGCAGAAGACGTAGATGCTCTCTGCGGTCCTGATGTCATCAGAGAGCTCAGTCCGCCGTTTCGGAGCAGAGACGGCAAAGAGTCGTGATGTTGCCGCGTGTTTTGGCTCTCACTGAGGGAGGAACGAGCAGTCGCACAGCTGTTGAGGACGACTCTGCTCCATCAGGGTTGCGGCCGTGGAGAAGTGATCCACCTGGGACGAACCGGGTGCCAAATCCTCTCTTTACCAGTTGGCCTAATCTTCCTGTTTTCCCATGTGAGCCGTTAATGTTGAGGCCTCCTGTCAGGCCCGAGCACTGGCTTGGTTTGCAACAAAATGCTTTTGCATGATTCAAGAAAGAGAAAAGCGGTAAATGTGGTGAAATGCAGATTTACAGAAGTCAAACTCTAAATCATAAGACTAAATAATTTAAGTTTAAAAAAAAAAAGGAAAGCCCAAAAGAGTAGTCTTGAATAATAATAATAAAAAATGCCTGAGGCTTTGTTACACAATGTGAAGTTATGTGATCAGACGGACACGAGTGGAACACTTGACCCCGACACCTCAAAACGCAGAGTGTGGAGCACAAAAGTACAACAGATGTTAGATTAAGACAGTAATTCATACAGTAATAAGACACAAACATTAAATTGAATGCATCAATTGAAGATAAAGACAAAGTTGCTGAGCAAAAAGTCAACATAATTCATAGAGACCGTGAGTGGAAGGAGGGGGGGGCACGTCTTTCTGCAACCTCTCGCTTCTTAAATACTTAAATACTGTTGTGAACCGAGTTCAAAAAGTTGTTATTATTATTATTATTCCGATTTTTATCTTCACTGACTGACGCATCAGTGTTTGTTTCAAGTTGACATTTTGTATCCGTGATCCGATCAGAAATGAAGAGAGGCCGTGTTCACTCACTACGCCGCTCCTCTAAAAATCAAAGCAGAGTCCTATTACTTCAGCCCGGATCAGAAATGGGGTCAGGAACCCCACTCATGAATTATCTTAAAGAGTCTTCTTTGATGCCTTTTTTTTGTTTGTTTACGGAGCTGACTAAAGCGCTCATAGCGGGAGAAGAAAAAAACTCATTTCAGAGTCAGACATAAACATGACAAAAAAAATCAGCGTGCGTCTGACTCTCCTCCACTGAAGCATCCTCTGTCTCTCGGGCCCACGTACCCAAAGCCAGCGTAGCATGGCGTCAGCACGGGGGGGGCGGGGCGGGGGGGGCACAGCACGGCATTCATCATCAAACTCTGTCAGTTACCTGCATTTAAAAAAACAAAGGGCCGTCCAAGCGTTTCAGAAATCTGCCGGCTAAGCCGTTTCTCTTTTCTTCCTCATAATAATCCCCCCTGATGGTTTGTTTGGGCTCAATCGGGGCTGGAGGGGAAAGGGGGGGGGGGGGGGGGGAAAGTGAGGAGGTAAAGTGGGGGTCTTTGATGATGACGAGATTAGATGTAGCCCGGCAGACTGTCTCCTCCTGCCGCCGCTGCAAGCTCGGCCTCTCTCTCTCTCTCTCACACACACACACGTATAGAGGTTGCACATATTCGCACAAACACACCCACAAAAAACCCGACGTACACACATATTTGGTGAGCCGCATGCACAAGGCCACCGCCTTCCTCATTGTTGAGGAATTACTTGCTCTTTAGGGTCTTAAGTTACAAGAGCAATTGATCCCTCTGACCCCCTGCAAACCCTTGAGGTTGTGCTGGGAATCCGAGCTCCAATGTATACACACAGGAGACAGCTCAACCCCCAGAGCAGCACTCCTGACACTCCCCGGCACCCCCGCAACACACACACACACACACACAATGCACGCTTTATTTTTTTGTCTCCTCAATGCTGTGTATTTAGCACTACCTGCTGGGCCAAATAAGCAGTTCAATGGACGAAGTTTTGCTGGCAAATATATTTGGTACATACATCAGAGGCTGAAGCTAAAGCAAGGGGGTTGTATTTTGCCAATGTCGTCTCAATAGCAGAGAAAAATGTGCCATCACAGTGGTTTTCCTGTTTATATCGTTTTCAAAGCTGGGAGGCTTTTAATAAGATAACTTGATAATATAAACATGTTCAGTGCTCAAATTCCTGGGCAAATCGTTCTCCTTTTTTTTAAATATCAAATCGTTATACAAATTGACCCTCGTGCAATAAACCTGTGTTTGTTGTCATTCATTTGAGAAACTGTCCGTAGACTTTCAGTAAGTAGTAAGCAAGTTCCCCCATAAAAGTTATATTTCCAGACCCAAATTAAATTGAAATATAGAACCTTTGTGCTTATTTGGCTTTTTTTTTTTTAAATGTTTATTTAAACTGTTCAAATGAGTTGCAAATTATAATCGACTGATTCTTTGATTTCTAGACACTAAATACTTAAGATTAGATGTGATTGTTTCATCGACCAATAGGTTCTTCGTCTCTTCTTCAAGATACATATTTGCAATTGCTGAATAAATCAATAATACTAACTTTGTTTATAAAAAACCACTGGATCACCCAGCACATCTGGGCTGTGATGCTGTAGTTTTGGAGGATCATATCAATCCTGAGCTCAAAGGTCTCTCATTCAGTCAGATGAAGTTTTTACCCATAATAAAGGTTCTCTTCTCCCCTGGACGTCCCTCGAAGCTCAACTGCTCTGAACAACAATTAACTCTTGACCTCAAATAATTGTATTATTACAAGGGTCGGTTTGCCTTAACAGCCGCTTGCCTGAGTTGGTGCCCTGCAGCAGGGACATACGTCACCAAATTACCCTCCAAACCGAAGAAGGACTCCTGGCTTTCTAACAAATTGCTCGGCTCTGTTTTCCTTGACACCTTCACTCTGCGTCGAAAAACATGTCATTTTTTTAAAACGTCGGCTCGAATAAAAAGCCGCTTCAGGTCGCCGCGACGCTGGGAGTGAATGTTTAGAGACATTATTGGCCTGCCGGTGCCAGGTTACCCCCCCCCCCCCCCCCCTTACAGCCAAGGCAATTAGATAATTGAGGTTGTTAGAGTGAAAAAGCTGAAGGCTGAAGACAGTGATGTTATGATACGCAAACAGCCTCCCGGGGTCGCTGTCACAGTCCACCTCACTGTGTCATTCTTCAATCCTCAGCTTGTCTTGAGTTCTGTCTTCGTGGGGATCGCACAGAGCCCGCTGTGTGCTCATTCACACCCACTTGTGCCCTGCCAGCACAGCTCTGTGGACAGGGAAGCAATTTGGTCTTTTTTAATATTTAACCAAATTACAGGAGCAAATATTGGATTGAAGCAAGTTTCCTCCGGTTAGCCTGTGCACACACACGCACGGACGTTTCTCTCTGTGATAAATGGTAACGGGTCATGAATCCGGAGCTTATTCGAGATAGCTCTGTATGCACCCGCTCACGGTTGCATTTATGAGCGCTGTTTGACGAGGGAACTGCAGGCTTGAGTTTTGTGTGTCCCTGACCTGATGAATTGTCAAAAGCAAATATTGGGACTTCACAGAGACGGACACTGGTCGCCTGTCACATTCAATAAATACAAAATGCTACGTTTACTCCTGCTCTGTCTAAATGCATATGGGGGAAAATAGTTTCTCGGTAGAGGTCTAAAAGCCTCTTTTCTTAAGCCTTGTGGGCATATGAAGAGACTGATTGACACCAAGTGAATCAACTAATGCTTCTTCTCCCGTTTTATCTTGGCAGATCTCGAACATCACCAAGCTCAAAGACTTTCTGCTGCAGCACAGGAAAGATTACGTGAGCGCCGGAAGGTGAGTCCCGGCGAACGGTCCCACTAATCCGCCACAATCAACAACAGCAGCCGGTAGAACCCCCTCGCAGGCTGCAGGGCAGGTCGGCACAGACAAACCCTTTGATTCCCAGTCAATTCTGAGAAGGTCAGGAGTCGGTGCTACTTGAAGGTATCGTCGAATCTGTCTCCGGTGCGTGTGACTGCGTGTGCGTGTGTGCGCGTGCTGTCTGCTGGCACAAGGTCAGCAGCGAGGAGGGTGGTCTGCAGCGGCCGGCTCCAGTCTAATTGACTGGAATAATTGAGCTGCAAGCAAGTGAAGAACAAATCACGCCCTGGGACTAATCCTGGCCTTCCTCCCTTTCCGAGGGCCCCCTCTGTGTTCCGTAGGTGTGGGTGTGTGAATTAGCCTCAGTTTTGTTATGTTTGTTGATAAAGCCTCAGCAAGAACCCATTAGCTCAACATGAGCAACGTCAACGGGCGGAGTGCAGCAGCGTTTAGTGGTGGGAAAATCCATCAAGAAGCCATCAGTCGTGGTGTATCCGCAAGTCTCGCCTGCAGTCGGCCGTGGCCGTCTTCCAATTTTCTTATCGACTTCCGTTGACCTCCTCACTTTGACTTTGCCTGATAGAATAATGAAACGCTATAGATAAAACTAAAGGCACTTCCAAATGTCTAGTAAACCACTGCAGCCGGTCATCATTTTTGACCAAGAAGGGCTGCGGTTAAATTGGGAGCCTAATTAATGGTGCCGTCAATCAATTCCAACGGCGTGTTACATTATGTTACGAGTGTATCTTTACCAAACCAAAGATCCCACTCTCGGCCCCCATAAGTATGATGAAGGATGATTTGGTCAACTTTTATCAATGCTTGGTTTCTTCAAGTTTGTTTCATTTAGAGCCTCCTAAGAATCATCTTTATTAAGTTAGCGGAAGTAAACCAGAAATTGTTAGTTTAAGTCGTTTTTCAAGTAAAAATAACAATTTAATAATCATCTCAATAGTCCATCTCTGAACCAGGATAGATTATCACAAGCTCCTAAATGTTTGTTGAATCGCTAAAGTCCACCAGAGGGAGACGGTGAGTTACAACTATGGACCACTGCCTTACAGCCTGGTGCTGTGTTTGTTATAAATGTGGTTATTTCTGTTTGGAGCATCACGTTCTCCTCACGTTTGTGCAGGTTTCCTTAAATTGTTTAAATTCCCTCTCAAAGTAATGGGGAAAGTTGTAACCTAGTGTGAATGTTCCTGTGTGTTTCACAGCCTGATCTCGTCGGATCTAACCCGTATGACGGAGAACGAACGAGACCAGATTGACCAGGATGCTCAGATCTTCATGAGAACCTGCTCTGAGGCCATCAGGCAGCTGCGCAATGAAGGTGCATGCTAGTTCTCTGCTGGTTATGCAGTGCGTGCAGCACATTAACCGGTTTAGAGAAAATAAACTTGTATTGATAGTTTTGCCTTGCTTTGACTTTCAAATCACCAGCAGGTGGCTGGAAATTGTATGTTATTATTTTACACTATTTACACAGGTTTATCATTAATAAGAGAATGTTTTGTTGGCTCACTAGCGGAGAAGCAAGTGACGTCAGCCCAGGTAAAGGAGCACAGAGGGGCAGTGCTGGACCTGATTGAAATCTATCTGAGAGGTGAGGTCATCTAACTCTTTACATTTGAAATGCTGTGCTGTTTGGACTGTTTGTCTTCAGGATGTTTGCTGGCTCGAGTAGTGCGTATGCGCTGCATAATTACGTACTTCATACCTCAAGTCACTCAGCTAATGTTTCAGCCCTGAGGACTGCACCACCATGCATGGCATCATCATGTGCACCTGCTTTGTTTTTAAGGAGTGTGCAAGCTGTACTCTGAACAGAGAGCCATCCGAGTCAAGAGAATGGTGGACAAGAAGAGGCTGTGAGGATACGCGCACCTCATTCACAACACTTGTTGTTTCCTTTGACCGCTTGCTCCTGATTCACCTGACCTGTGTGTTCTCAGGTCGAGACTGGCCCCGGAGCACCGCAGCAAGGGGGAGAAAACACTGGCGCTGGAGCCCAAAGAGGAGAAGGCGGTCAGGGAGGAAAGTCCTGGTGAGTCAGTAACGGGGATAACCCTGTAAATTATTCAATAATTAAAATGCACATAATGTGTATGGATTAATGCTGGAAGTCCCTACGCACTCCCCTCTGCAGTGCATGAGACATCAGCATCAAGCACCACAGAGAAGTCAATGTGGTTAAAAACAAGTTTACCTCAAATAACGTGTCACCTGGTCCTTGTGGGCCCGCTGAGCTTCGATCCCCTCCGCTTTTTTGGGACCGCACCATCAAAATGGCGGTAACCAATCACCATCTACCTCATCACGGCTTCATATTTTAACTCATTCTTTTCTTTCGATCCAATAAATTCATCTTAATAAATCCCTCTAAATAACCACTGTGGGTTAGGTTTGCCTTTTCTAAGTGACTTGTGGTTCAGATGAACAATGTGAACGACTGAGTAAGTGATGAAAGGCTTCCTTACTGCAGAGAAAAGTTTGCCCGAGGTCCCTGACCACCCTGTGAACCTGTGGGAGGAGAGCCGGGTGGAGGACGAGCTCTCTCCAGAGGAGATCCAAATGGTGAGGCCCAATCACCTTCATGTTACACAGCACATGTCTCATGTCTCATGTACAGCTATATTTAGACTGCTTTCTAAATGCAAGGACGCAGCCAGGCACACATTCAGTGCTTGACTGTCACGGTTTAATGAAGTCGGGGCGTGTCATTATTGTGTGCTTCTGTCTAGTTTGAGCAGGAGAACCAGAGGTTGGTGAGCGAGATGAACAGCCTGGTGGATGAAGTGAGGTGAGCGCGACTGGAACACTTTAGTTTTTTTTTTCTTTTCTGATTGATACATTTGTCACGAGGGGATGTCAGGTCATTTCATTCTGTTCACACATCCGTAATTGTTACCGTGGTAGCCAGAGGAAACTGGCTAGTTGATTCCAGATTGAATAAAAATGGTATATGCTAGGCACTTCCACTTTCATGGGATATTTCATATTTTCTTTGGTGCGTTACAGGCAAATTGAGGGGAAGGTGGTGGAGATCTCTCGACTGCAAGAGATCTTTGCTGAGAAAGTCCTGCAACAAGTGAGCCGAGTTCCTTCTTCCTTCTGTTTCATTCACATGCACGTTTTATTTTGCGAAGAGGTTGAAGTTAAACTCATTGTCCGTTTAACAGGAAACGGAGATAGACGGTATTCATCAGCTGGTTGTGGGAGCTACAGAAAACGTCAAAGAAGGCAACGAGGACATACGAGAGGTAACCTCAACACTCTGTTCCACGTGTGGTCTTGAAACTGTATACTATGTTTTTCCTTTGACTTAATTTTATTCCCCAAGGCAATCAAAAACAACGCGGGCTTCCGGGTATGGATCCTGTTCTTCCTGGTCATGTGCTCGTTCTCTCTGCTCTTCCTGGACTGGTACGACAGCTAACACAACTAGCCAGCACGGAGTCTGCATTCGACAGGGAACCGTCCGGGACCGGCACATATCAAGTGATGACAACACTTTAGACCGAAATGTACAGGTCACCATGTCGGATCTGCCGTGCAAAGTCTTCGTGACGATTATGTGTTCAAGTGGACTTGGGAGTTCTTCCATTCTCTGATCCTAACTATCTATCTCATCTGTTTGTCCAGCGCATTTAAGAAGCCTATCTATGGGGGAAATTTGTCCACTTTCAGAGTTTTTAAGAGTCTTTCTTTGCCACTAAAAGCGGCAGCAATGATGATGTTGGATCTAACTGAAAAAAGTCTACTTGCTGTTTCATGTACACTTTTAAACGCGTATGCACTTGTGTACCACCACTGAGACAAATAATACTTCACTGTCAAATCCTGATAAATGGTTTGCTTTACAGGCAATCATGGGCAGCAGAGCAATTTATCCGATACGTTATCGCATCGTAACTGTACTGACATTCTAGTAAAACTGAGCAATAGCCTTAATTAAATTATGTGTCTTCTTTCTTTACTTGAGGCTATCAATTCATACCAGGTTTCATATTTCATGTTCATGTCGGGCTTTCAGATTACAGATTAGCAGAAAGACACGGCCTGCCCCGCTTCATGCAGCTAACCAGACACCTTCTACAGGAGGCTTTTTAATATTTCTGCTAATCTGTTTATTAGGATTAATTCCTTATCCCAGTGAATGCACAGCAGCGCTTAGATTGGTTTTTATTTGATATTAACTCAAGGGAGCTGTAAATTGTATTTATTTTTAGCACTGAGGAGGTTTCAGCATCACTGACAAGATTTAGTACAAGAACTAGTAAATGAGAATGTCATTATTCTTACATGCAAGCCACTTGGACGTGGATAGTGAAATGTGGGCACTTTATTTTCAGTTTTTCATTGAACAATTATTTCATGTAGCAAATGCACTTCAATGGAAATAGTTACATTGTTTGAAAAAAGTACATCATTTGTGACAGTTCAAGTTAGAATGACAAACGCAGAAAACGGGACAAGCGACTACCGCCAGATTCTTCCACTACATCAACATCAAAGTCTAGTGTCTGATGGCTACAAACAGCCATCTGGGGTGGAGATTAATCAATGCAGAGCATTGCGCACGCACTACAGGGTCCTCCCTAGCGATGCAAAGACATTCAGGAGCATAAGACGTGTGCTATGAAAAGTGACCGTTAAGTGGCAAGCAAAGAAAAGCCCATAGTGTTCACAAAGGGTTCAAATGGTTGGTGACAATCGTTAATGCTGGTTGAAAAGACTCGATGCATCAAATACTAAAGACTCCTTAACAGCACTATATGCAGAGGGCCGTATGGGCTGCTTCAAAACAACACAATTAAAAAAGTTGTTTGTTTTTTTTCCGCTGGTTATAAGATCTCCTCCAGGTCGAGCCTCATTTATTCACAACATCGTGACCGTAACATGTTTTGACACAGATGACGTCTGAGGCAAATGTGCCGCAAACTTTTGTTGCTTCATGAGAAATTTACCGCTGAGCCTCGTGGGGTCCGACATGCAATATCAGTACTTGATCTATGAAAAGAAAAGGCTTAGAAGCCAGCAGGAGTCGTCGGTGCTTGTGCGTTAAAAACAAGCAACGCAGACGCAAAATGGTTCACAATCGTTTCAACAATGTAAGTACTAAAGTGAGTTCTGTTACGTGTTTGTGTGTGTGTGTGTGTGTGTGTGTGTGTGTGTACAAAGACAAGGTGTTTCCCTGTGGCTTTCTATACATGTTAGCCACACAGTTTCAAAGTGTAAATAAATAACAACACGTGCGATTCAAACAAACCCTGGATCCAGCCATCGGGGAGCCTCGCTGATTTCCCATTACAGTAAACAACAGCTCACCAGAACCACATCAACACGCCTGCAGAGCCTCTCCAGGCACCAGAAACACACACAAAGCCCCAGGACTCTGAGGTTTGCTTGAACGGCACCACCATATTATTTATTTATTTCGTTGATTTTCTGGAGCAGGTGATCGCGGGCGGGTTAAGCCAGTTTCTGGGCGGTCTCCGTCTCCTGCTGGGTGACCTTCTCCTCAGACATGATGGTCATCCATGGAGATACTGACCGGGTGATGGTCTGCTTGGCGATGTTGTAGTGGTTGATGAGGGTGAAGAGGCGCCCGCGGCCCCCAGGGCCCTGAGGGGGGTAGTTTCCATACATCCCAGCCGGCATGCAGCGACCTTGCTGCTCCCGGGAGAGAAGGAACAATGGGACACGCGAAGGGACGCCGTTATTATTCAGAACAGTAGGGTGGAAATCTGAGAAACAAACGGATAAACGAGAAGGAACAAAGGGATGTTCGACGCGCCGTGTCAACACAGCTGTGCGGTTTGTAAGGGAGCAAAAGGGGAAATGAAAAGCCGGGAAAACCTCCCTCCACCCGACCATTATGTTCAACCGCTTATTCTCCAAGGCACCAGATACAACTCAATGAATCCTCTGAAGTAAGGACGTAGCCACAAAACCCACACAAATGGATTAAAGTGAGAACCGCTGTGTTTTATTTTCATTCATTAGAGGAATATTATTTTGTTAGAAGTTGCATAGCCTTAATTTAAGTTGACTTAAAACCCAGATGAATTCATTCAGAATCTTTGACAAATGACAAGATGGTAACTTAGTAATGAAATACTACATTAAAATCAAATTGTTACAAATATAAATATGTTAATGTTAGTTTACAATAAAATCCCTCTCTCGGTCAGGGTCACTAACAGCGATGCGTGTGCGTGTTTACCGTGTAGACAAAGCTGTCGGGGCACGGCTGCTCGTACTGGTAGACCTTGTAGACGACCAGGAACACCACACACACCAGGAAGGCCAGGGCACAGATCACCAGCAAGGTCACCTGACGGAGGACAAGTGGCTTTAAACAGAACCGTAACTCACGGCCAGACGGGACTGTGGCATTCTGCATTCAATAACTTCAAAGGAAAATTCCCCGTGTGACCACCTGGACTGCGATACGTGCAGCCGAGCACCTTTCGCAGCAGGTCTCATGAGACTTTAGCAGCATGCGTGTGACTGAAATCACATACTTTTTTTTTATCTGTCTGGATGAATCCCGCAGTTACACACAGCAGAAGGGACGCGGGAACAGGAGATTATGAAACGGATGAAACGGATGCAACATTTCAAAGCGGGCTGATCAGAGGATGTGCGCTGTGTCCTCTCTCTGAGACGCCGATGTGCCTCCTTTCCTTTCAGATCTTCAGGGATTAAAGCGATGTTACGGAAGGAAGGGTGACACCTCACTGAAAGCGGTTTCATCTGTTGCTTTGGGATGGGGGGGCGGGGGGGGGGGGGGGGGGGGTGGAGGGGGCGTATTTGCTCATTCTGCGTGCACAACACAAGCTTCACGAATTTTCAAACTATGCACAGGATTGTGTAGGCACCATTTATTTTACAAAAGCATATGTTTTAATCATTACACATGATGTGGCACCCTTTAGCCAGCCGGGGGGGGGGGGGGCGTTAAGGGGAGGTGGCAGAGATGGTGCCGCTTGGAGGCCATCGCCATGGCAGCAGCTGAATGAATTAGAGTGCCGGGGCAGGGTTAAGTGAATCATTGTGCACTATGTCTTCCCGTATGGCCGGACAAGAAGACAGGACGCAGGACACGCAGGTTGTCTGAGCGAATAAGGACAAGGTGAATTGTTGAGGGACTGATGTGACGGCGGTGACAAACGTCCTGAGCTCCAGCGAGACGGCCGTCTGCGTTCGTTGCGGTGTGAGAGACACTGGAAGCGGGGACGACGTGTTCCTTACTTTGAGTCGCTCGGATACGCCTTCAATGATGCTTATGGAGAATTCTGCGATTTTGGGAGATCGCAGCTTCCCCTTCTTGCTCTCAATGTAGTCTGCCTTTGTCTTCACCACCACCTGGTAGAAACACAGGACATGTGCATGACAGGAGATCCAATCAGACGGCAGTTGTGGCTTGAGGAAGAAAATGAGACTTCACAGAAGCGGGATGGGAAAAATGTTGTACTGTAATATGGAAATAATACATTTGCGGTAACACCAACAAAAAAATAAAACATGTGATACATCTAATTGGATTAATTGCTGTGGTTCTCCAAATCAACATCACATACCACAAATAATCACAAGCATAACCTTACCTTATCTGGTGGAGGGAACTGCAGCTGACTGGCATCTAATGGTGTTATGAGAGGGATGGTGTCAAACCCGTCCTCAGACACCACCTTACCGGTGTTTTTCTCGCTGAAATTATTCCCCAGTTTCACCATTTTCTCTGCACAAAAAAACCCGACCTGAAGGCGGGTAAACGTGCGCGTATTACTTCCGATTGAAAGGCAACATCGTTTGCATTTTCTGTGACATTTACGCTCCACAAATCCTTCGAGGAATCCTATCCGTGATTATTTTGCTTAAGAGTCACGCAGAATGCCGAGAGGCGCCTTATTGTGGCCCGTTGACACACGAAAGCGCAGGAGAGGACATCACCGCGAGCAAAAAGCATACGTCTGATTTCCCAGCATCCGAATACTCACCAGCTCAGCCGAGAAGCGATTGGAAAACAGCGTTATTCCTCCTGGTGCGCTGAATATGTTGCTCCAGTGCAGCGATGTGTCTTTTTTGTAGGTGTGACGCAGCCGATTTGGGGGGGCGAGGGGGGGGGGGGGGGGGGGGGGGGGGGGGGCTGGTGCACAATATGGCCAGCTGGGGGTTTTTTTTACCTCCGAGCTGGATGCTGCTGCTGGCGCCTGGCTGCACTGCAGGTGATCCATCCATCCATCCATCCATCCATCCATCCATCCATCCATCCATCCATCCATCCATCCATCCATCCATCCATGATCTAAATGTACGATTAAAAGGACTTCGGGATGGCCTAAAACCAATATTATGCTGGAGAGTCAGTAGGTTTCATTAGGAAGTGTCTCCTGTGAAATACACACTGTCATGCAAATGATGATGATGGTGATACTTAAAACTGCCTGAAACGAAAATGAAATTTTATATTCTGTCTAACAGGAGGAGCAGAGATCTATATTTCAGGGGGGGGGGCTGTGGTGGAGCCAGCAGCCTCTGGGTACTACAGGTATTTAGTTGTGTACATTTGAATGCAAAATCTGTTCAGAGGTTATAATGAAGGTAAACAAACAACATGCCAGCTGTCACAGAATGATGTGATGTCGTCGTTCTCTAATGCTCATCAAATCTCATTATAATCTAATGCATGTTGAGTGCTCATTTGAATGTTTTTAGAAATATATTTTAAAATAAATTGATCTGGACATGTGCAGGCTTTTTTACATCATCACTTTCCTTCAGATCTTTTCATGTGTTGATTGCATTGGAAAGTGTGTCCCCGACCCCACCACCCACCCCTCCATCCAGTTCAGTTTCTCTTTGATCCTTTTTTTATGAGAAAAGCTGAGAATCCCCTGTGGTTATTGGCTTGCAGGGAAGACTACTGAGAAAGACACTCTCAAGTGTAATCTGACCAGCCAGCAGTGAACAGAAAGTCTCAACTGAAATGCCCCAAACCGTAAAACACCTTGTGGAAAATAAATTGGTTGAATATAACTGTACTCTGTATGTACTCTTATCTTTTCACATTTACACTGTGGACTGCTTATGTGACCAAATGGGTATACTTCCCTTACTTCAATGGATCTTAAACCTTTAAAAATGTTGCCATCAATTTGGCTAAAATATTGTAAGTAAAAAGAAAGTAAAATAAAAATGCTTTGCCCAACAAGTACATAATCATTGTGAGAAACACTATTTAAATGTTTACCAAGCCCTTTATATCACCCCAGTGTGTAGAAATGGTGAAATGAAGCTGCGTCCGCGGAGAGATACCTGTACCCTGTTGCCAGGTTACAGTGCAAATGACAGGGGTTAGGAAAGGGTACATAAATGATCATGTCAAGCTTGTTAATCCATAATGCCCCCTCCGGTCTCAGCAAAGCTTGAATGTCTGATGAAGAGGCTTTGATGAGTCCGGGGTAGAAATTAACTTGCTATCAGATTTGTCTTGTGTTATACGTTTCTTGAACATGAGGATGGTTATTCATACAAATTGATTATTTGAGAAGTGTCACGCTTATGTATTTGAATGGGATTTTTATGAATATTTAACATTTACATGTCAAACTATTAACAGTGCAAATTGCAGTGCAGATGTGAATGTTCCTTTCGAGCTTTACTTTAAGGCTCCTCCGGATAATCCTCAACTAAGAATAAAATACTTGTCTTGGCCTTGTACTCGTTGAAGTGGTTCTGATTTATAGCTTCAGACTAAAACACATAGAAAACACACACAATTTAATAAAATACAATCTTAAATGATAAAGTGAACATGATTCTTTTTTTCATTTTGTTAGGCCACTGCATCGTGCAGAGAATATTAAATAGTAACTATAATGTACAGATGTTTCTGCTCCAGTTGCCTTCTCTGGACTCACCGCTAGAGGGAGACACTCGCTCATTTACAACTGCCCATGACTGCTTTTATGCATGTTGGGATTATTTTGGGGGGGGGGGGGGTCATGACCATTAACATGATTAACAAAACTAAAAAATTGATACCAAAAATGTGTTATTCTGTACACACGCGCATTACAATAATATGTATCGGAAGGAATCTCAATTAAACAGGGATGTCTCTAAATGACCTAATACATAATTAAGCAAAATCAAACTTTTAGCAATCCTACAATTAGTATACGCATGAACATATACGGGTAACTAAATTGATCAAATACATGTACAGTACCAATCACATGTTCGGACACACTTTCTCCTTGAATTGAATTGAATGAGAAAAAGTTTCCAAGTAGTGGAGCAAAAAAGCTCCACGTTTTTAATTTAAGTAGAAAAAGTGAAATACTGAATACTGCTAAAAACGTCTCACGTGAATTCCCACAGTAAATTGTGACCCAACCGTATATAGACCTGCAGCTGCTGTGTCTTTAAAATCCCAGACTCCTCTTGGCTCTTTGCCCAGAAAGTTCATTTCCAATCCAGCCACATGGACGGGCGAGCTGCGCCACGCACAGAGAACCAGCAGTCACAGCACCCAGGACTCCTCCATCCAGCGGCTTGTGAAGGACACCGACCTCCCGGCAGATCCGCCACATCGCCTCAGTCCTCCGACCAGCCGAGGTATGACCTGCTCCCTGAGACTCGGAGTGCGCCAGCCGCTGTGCCTGTCAGGTGCCTTTTATTCATGATACCACACAGGACAACGTACGTTTGCTCAAGTTAACTTAGTTTTTACCGGTGATCGGCTCACTTTTTTGGACAGAATGCCAGAGGACTCCTTTAAATGTGTTGAGTCCGGTTTAAAAGTCCTGCTGCCATGTGGGAGCTATAGCTATATTGTCTTTTGCATGAACACAAAGCCTCTTTTAATGAATGCATGACTCCCCTCACTAGTCGACCCGGCCGTTTGTTCTTCCTGTGAAGACTTACAGTAGCAGGCGGCCTGCGGACAGACGTTTGTCCTTCTGGAGAAATGTGTCCCTGAGATTCTAACGGAGCATAAACAATGAGGTTCAGAAAGCCGGCAGCAGTGAGCAGGCAGTGTAAACAGGATGGTTGTTAGCACGCGCTTGCACACACACACACACACACACACACACACACACACACACACACACACACACACACACACACACACACACTGGTTGAATGAACAGTCTGGGGCCCCGACCCCAAACGCCAGCGCTGTCGTGAGTCATAAAGCAAAGCGAGGTGTTGATTCAATAAGCTGAGCGGTTCGTTCTAGCTGACACGGAGGCTGCATCATGTGAGCGTCTGTGCTGCTGAGGCTTCTGCAGGCTGTTTTCTGGGAAGATGAGGTCACCGGGAGGCACACCCAGAGGCTCGGGCTCCGGGCAGGAAAAGGCCAAGACGCTCGGCAGCGGCTCTGACTGACTCATGCGTCAGGAGGAAGCCGCAGCTTTGTTGGAGTTTCCATTCAGTTCGGGGAAGAATTTAGGCGCTGACCTCTTATTTAGGCGGCGACACGTTGCGACATACTTGGGGGACATTTCCCCACGCAAATCCACAAACGAACCCCTGTGACGGGATTGCGCTATAACGTTACACCAGGAATCAGAGTGTATCAATTTCCTACTATTTAAAAAAAAAGGGCCGCTTTGATGATTTGTGCTTCATTGAGTATAAAACATATTCAGACGGGAATGTGGTTGGAATGAGGATCATTTCCTCTTTGCCAAAAAGATCAAGTTGGATGACCTGTAAACTCTGTGCTGCATTTAAACCCCCCCACCTCCTGACATCTCTGATCCTCACAAGGGGGTTCACATCCAACAAGTGCATTGTTGGTGCTTTTTTTAACTTCATTTCAGACCAAACGTTGCAGTGGTGTGTGTGTGTTTTGAGCGATGGAAAGACGCGGCTCGGAGGGGCCGGCTGAGCAGGAAGTGTGTGGGGGGGGGAAGTTGAGTCAACACAGGACTGTTTCTCAGACTCGTGTGGCTTCTGGTCTCATGCGTCTCAATGGCCTCAATGAATCTAAAAACAAAGAGTTGCAGACTCAGGCAGAAAGATGTGGTCTGGCTGAAATGAAATGAAAGTGCACTGGGTCGAGCTGGGAGGGGTCATTTCCTGCTGCTGGATCAAAGAGGGAAAGGAAACAAGCAGTGATCGAAGAAGCTGCAAATTAGCAATACTGTAATGTAAAAATATTGCAATAACTTTAACGTTGCACATTGTAAAAGCATAGCTGGTTTTAAGAACATTATATACAGCTGGGTACCTGCATCCATATAAATATACATTGGGTGAAGTAAAAAGCCCACTTTTTGAAATATCTATGAAATATAGAAAGTACAAATAAGTATCAAGTAGCACTGAACACTGAACCGTAGGTTTCTTACAAACAAAAGCGTGCTTGTGTCATCCTTCACCAGGAATTTTATTTTCACACATATTCCCCTCCTCGTGCAGCAGGTGACAGCGCTCTGCTCGCTTGTGGTGAAGCATCACATTCCGTAGTGCAGCGGGTCACAAAAGGAGGAATCCCATCTGCCCATCGAGCTATTGTCTTCATTTTGTGGACGCATTCACTCCCGTGACTCCCTTATTGTTGATGTGCGCACCGTGTAGTACAGAAGAACTTCATTGTCTCGCACAGCCGGCTGACCGGCTCTGATAAACATATTGTGGCATTTTAAAGTAACCACGAGTCGTGGTCGACTCTCAGCGACGCAGGTCACCTGACAAATCCAAGCGCAAACTGGACTGTGTTCATGAGGTGCATTTTCCCCAAAGCCACAACGGGAACGAACGCCACGCTGCCCGCGTGGGGAATGATGGGTGATGGCGATGAGGAGGGAGTTTCCCTCTTGCTATCACTCTGACACAAAGCGGGGGAACCGTTTGATGTCAGGCTTCTTCCATAACAGATCTTCATTATTGCATTTTCACAGAGATCCGTTAACTATTAGTTTTACCGTTATATAACTACTATGTGCTCTTCAGATCTACAATTGTTTGACTCTTGATTAAGTGAAGATGAAATAACTAAATCTGATTAAATTTCATGTAGTTTAATGCGTTTGATTTAATAAAAAAGTAACAAATTAATTTTTATTTATTTTCTATTAATTCTGTTTATTTTGTATAATCTTATGCGAATAAATGTATTTAAATATTATATTTGGTATTTACTGAAATTGTACTGTAACTATATAAAGGTTTTTTGTCTTAACGTTTGAATTTCTAGTTTGACAGCATACCGAATATAACAGAACTATACCGTAATAATCATTTTATTCAAAAAAGACAGTATATTTAAAAAATGTATACCCATTCAACCTCAGATGGGGAAAATAAGCAGATGACGTCTAGAAAATCTTTCACCTTTCTATCTAACTTCTTACCAAGATTGGGAGTAAGGACGTAAATTTAAATCTAATCATTTAAATACCTGAAAAACTCACAGCTGTAAGTCAGACCGACGCTCCTCTCTTCTCTGTCTAATCTTTGTCTAAACACAGCGGCGTTTTCTTACAGATCTGTATGATCGGGTCAGGTGTTGGCGGCCATTTGTGGAATGAAAAAGGGGATGACCTTTGAACTCTTTGCAACCCAAAGCTGTAATAATTAGAGCCAGACATTTTGAGGGCAGGTTTTAGAGACATTGTAAAAAGTCAAGTTGCAATTGGCTTTATTTACGCCAACATATTGATTAAAATAAGTGGTGAAACGGCAAGACAGCGCCAGAAGGGAAAGTGTATTAAAAAGATGAATAAGAACTGGCCCTGCTTTTGGTGCAAAGGTCTCATGACCCGTTCACACGGGATAGAAATGCAATGTGAAATTCACACAATAGCACCATGTATCACCCTTTTTGTTTTTTAACAACTTTTTAACAGCGGTATTAGCTTTGAGACAACTATTTTTGCTCTTACTAAATATGAATAACCTCTGAAGAACCTGCACCTTAGTGTTGCTCTGAAAGCTCTTTGTCAGGATCCGGTCAAACCAGATCTCCCAAAAGCCCCGAGCCACAACCTCACCGAGCGACCGAATCACACCTCATCTCATCACTCACCACGCTTACCTTTAGACATTCTGCTCAACCCGAGCGGATCCTTCCCGGTTTTATTACTCCTCAGTATCGGCCGCGGAGTGTTCACCTCCAGTCAGAGCAGATGAGGGAGGAGATTTGAAGGGAGGGCGGGGCCAGGAGGAGTCACCTGTAAAGGGAAAAGAAACCTGACAGCGTTGCACCGCCACTACAAGCTGACCGGTCTCAGAGAATATATACACGCTTCTGTCTAATGTCCATCTGCTGACTGGAGAGATTAACATGGGAGGTAACGTCAGTCAGAAGAAGGGCAGCAGGCGAGCCAGCGGAAGGAGCCAAACCCTCAGCGTCACGTGAGTGAAATCCCTCACCTGCGTAGCGCTGACTTTGCACAGAAAACAGCTCCGCATTTTTGTGTTTTGCGCAGCTGAACCAGTGCGGAGTGACAGGCACATATATGGAGTTATAGTCATGCAGTAACAGTGACAAGAAGAAACACGCCACTGTTTTTCCATTTGGTGAGAGACTGGCCTCTGAAGAGCGCATACTCCACACACCCTTACTGTTAACTCACGGATAAGCCTTACAAGCATACGTGTGTGTGTGTGTGTGTGTGTGTGTGTGTGTCCAGTTGCTCTTAGGCAAACACATTTATGACAAAGAGGCAAAATGTTGATAATGTTCCAACTTTTATGTGCACCACTGGTTTTGTTTAGTAGTGACACTGACACCAACCCGTTGGGAGTGGTTTTACATGATCAGTTACCGTGCTGTCTAATCGGATCCGGTTGTTTATGATCTCACCCTGAGAAATATAGCTCAGTGTCAATATTTGATTGGTGGGGCACGACGTCATACACACTGGGCCGTGAAACAAGCACCGCCTCTGCAGAGTTTCTTACGAGACTGTAAACGGTCCACTTATGGAGACAAATAAAAACACATTCCACAACCAATGATATTTACAAACGATGTTAATGCACAGCAGTGGACAACTGGTTGACAGCGTTTTAACAAAAGGGACAGAAGACACCCGACATCCCGGTTTTGCGAAGGTTGTCAAAAGGGAAAAACGAGTTTGCTTTCTGGCTGCTGGGATTCTCACGAGAATAGTGCTGCTCAGGCCGTAGAGACACACACATAAACAACCTCAGTTTATTCTCAGTCATTCCTGACTTTGGTCGTTTGTTTCACTTGCTTGCGTGTTTGGCGTCTCGGTCTCTTCGCCTTTGACCCAGGCTTTGGGTGACTTGTTCTTCTGTTGGTTGGGTGACAGCAAGTCCGGCTGGCACGAATCGGCGAATCTCTCTCGTGCTTTCTCCCAGTTCTTTTGGGACTTTGATTTGGTCACCGAGACGCTGTCCAAAGACATGGTGGCGCCGGCCCCCAAACCGGACTGGGACTTTCTGATTTTCAACTGGATCTGTGGTCAGAGAAATTAAATCAAATCATTGTATTGCAACACATTTTAGTAGATACAGAAGCTGCAAAGACGACGTCCACAGACGGTCTTACCGGGTCTCTCATCCCAGTGCCCTCTTTGCCCAGTCCCTCCCCTTTCTTCCAGCCCATCTTTTCCAGCATTTTCCGTCCTTTGTTGACTTCGCTGATCTCCCTTTGAGAAGGCAAGACATATTACTTGGTTACTAATTCCTCCGTAATGTCCTTCTTAAGCAATTAGTCCGGGGCAAATACACTTACTGATGAACAGAAGCGGGTGCGTCGTCCCGCTGAAAAACACCCTCGCTGCCCACCGTCTGTCGTCGGGACTCTGCTCGATCCTGGTATCTGGGGTTCCGGAGAGCTTTGGCCTCCTCATACTCACTGCTCTGTTTATGCAAAGACAAGAGGGAGGTGAGAGGCCATAAAGAGAGGAGGGGTTTAACTGGCTGCTGCCACGTCTTGATAGCGCTCACCTGCAGGCCATATTTAGCCTTCATCTGCTTCATCTCTTTTTGCCTCAGTGCTTCTTTATCCTCCTTGGTGAGACCCGGGCCTTTGGGAAAATGCAGCGTAAAACTGGAATTAATTTAATCCCACGTCTATACACATGATGTGGTTAAAAAGCACAACTCATGAGTACAATCTTGCATGGAGCTTTTGGTTGAGGGGGAGAAAAAAAGGCAGGTTTATCAAATACTTTTAACAAGTTTATGCTTCCATGACACCCTCCGCTTGAGCTGGCTCACCTGTACTCTCCTCTCTCCTGTGCTTGCTGAGGTGAGCCATCACCTGACCCGGCTCGCAGCCGTCGCAGGTATCTGTCCCAGAGTGGATGTGGAAAGACAGCACAGTGTCTCCCATCTTCACCTCATCGCCGTGCATCAGTGCGTGTGGCTCACATTTGGTTTTGGGCTAAAGAAGAAACGTGGATCGATAACGTCAAGCTTAGTTTTACCGTTCTATTTAAAAGAGGACAGCCGAGAGGCAAAATGTTGACCTGCAAGATCCTGTTGCCGTTGATGACTGTTCCATTCTGGCTTCCCTGGTCCACCAGCATGTAGCCCTGCTGCTCCTGGTCAAAGTACACCTCTGCATGGAGCTGGAATTAATCACGGTTTAGTTAGGAACACCAAATACACAAATAAATGATAAAAGGAACATAAAAAATTGAAGAGAGGTACCTTGCTGACTCCCATTTCTGGTATTCTGATTGCATGGTCCATATCCTTCTCTCTGCAACATAAGGACAGCAGATTGTCTTTGTGACTTGGAGAAATCGATTCCTCATATTTTTCGCTCAGAGACATCACATGTAGTCTCTCGGAAGGGTATTTTTGCTACCCCAGGAGTAACGAACCCTTCTAAACCAACGTACATTGTCATGTCTTCGGGCAACACGGTAAAGCGTCACTAACCTGCCCAATGTGGCTGGAGAGTCGGCCGTTATGATGAACAGAGTGCCCACCTGCAGCACCGGGGATCGGACCACCGTCACTCGTACACAGGGCGGCCAAATGTCTTTCACTGCAACAAAAACAAACCTGTGGCACTGTCAAAGGAACATGAGGCAGCTTCAAGTGTTTGGAAATAATAACAGCGGATGATCTCAAGATCTCAAACAAAAGCAGAAAATTAAACTAATTTACCAGAGACCCATGTGTGCCGTGAACGAGCTCTAAATTCGGCTTGTTTTTCCTCTCACCTTCATGACCCCGAGTCTCCATTTCGGACTCCTGGCTTTCCTTGGAGCTGGAGCTAGAAGATGAAGAGGACGAGGGAGGGGACTCCCACTCCTCTTTCTCCGACTCCGTGATCTCACCCTCTTCTGGTTCACTGTTCCCCTCGGAGTCGTCGCTCCGAGTCGGACTCTTTTTTTTCTTCTTCGGCTTTTTTGACTTGGATTTCCTCCTTCTCCTCCTTGATCTGTCCTTATCTTCTTTGTGTGAATCCGTTTTCTGCCTCTTCCTCTTTGATGAGGATTTTTCACTCTCCTCCCTGCGTTTGGAATATTTCTTTCTGCGTGGAGCCACATCTGGACTGCGAGACTTTCGTTTCAATTTGGCGGTGCTTTTTGTGGTTTGCCTTTCAACCCATTCAGTTTCTTCTTCCAACTTTGCCTCATCAGAGATGAGTTCCTGCCGTTGGACAGTCAACAGTGAGATTACCGTCTCAGGTGAAGTTCGCTGACTGGGCAAGCTGGCTTTGTAGATCCCATTCTCCTTGTCAAATCTGGTACTGATTTGTGTATATGGTTTCAGTCTTCAAAGACAATCCACTACAGACGTCCACCGAATGACACCAGAGGACTATTTAGTTATTGGGTACGTTTCACTAGTTGATTTTCCTGGTTGGGCCATTACACAATATTGTGTTCAAATCGCCTCGCTCACTTTAAGGCTGGTCATAGAACGAACAAGACTGTGAATCATCACAGTCAATATTTTCCTAAAAAGGTGTTATTTAAAACTATTTAAAACTAACTAAGTGGTATATTTGTTATGATTCCTCCTATGACACTATTTTGAACAATTTTCTAAATTGCTTTGCAAGTCGGAATTAAAAGGCGTACCTGTTTTGGAAGCAGTATTCCAGTAAGAAGAAATCTTCATTTTAGCCAATGAGTTAGCCACCTCTTGCACCTAAGCCAAAGGGTAATCGTTTAGTAAACTAACCTCACCCTCACCTTAAAACAAAAATAAAAAGAGCATTTGAAGACTGAGATCGATAGATTTATAACTATTTGAATCATAAAAGGTTTTTAAAGGGAACTACAAAGTCAAAAGCCAGCAGCAAGTATAAAATGTGTTTATGTTGTGGATGAAGAATCCAGGTGTTACATACCTTGTCGTTCTGGCGTAATGTTTTCTTGGACCCTTTCTTCAACTTTCTGCCCTTCCTTTCAGCAGTGTTCTTGTCGTAGCAAGGCTCTGCAGCGGTTTGTACAGCCGGCACCTCGATCTTGGAATGAAATTGGTATCGTCCACTCTCTGCATCAAAGCAGTAGTACATACCTGTGTTGGCATCATAGTACAACTGACTGGCCTGCGGAAAGGAAAAAAAACACGCACAGGATCAACAGATTGTCAGAGAAACAAGAAAATAAATTGCTGAATTAATGACACTATAGACAACTTAATTTTTGACGAACCGAGTCGTAGTAGAAGCCGGTGCTATGGTCGTAGTAGAGACCGGTTGTCTCATCAAACACAAACCCAGTTTGCGTCATGGCCTCTTCGGCAGTGGCCCTCAACATGTCGGCTATGGATCCTCCATTACCCTCCTGAAAGAGATAATGCTATTTATTGAATCAGAATTTAAACTCCAATGTATAAAGTTAATTTATCAAGTTACATCAACTTCACAATACAGGACTTGGGAATATAGTTAATACAATTATCACAATAATTGAGAAGTTCAACAATCAATAAGGATTTTAAATTCATGAAGAAAGAATGATTACCTCCATCTCAAGCAACTTCATAAAAGCATCTGACTTTTTAATAAAGCAAACCTCTGTAGTGACTGCAACACTGTCATCATGGTGAGCATTAGCTGGTGCTGCTTCAATCGGGGTTGAAGCCTCAGTGCCATTCACCGTCTCCACCACTGCCGCCGTGTTCAGGCCATCCTTGTTGTCTGAAGCCTCTGGGTTCTGAGAGTGGCCTCCATAGTAGTAGTTGTAATAATCTGAGGAATGTGGAAAACATGTAATAGCTTACTTACATTCTGAAAAACAGAAATGATCATCTCATTTATTTAATGTAAAAAACCCAAAGCAACGCACCTGATTCTGTCCATTCATATGTGTCGGTCTGAGTTTCACTGTCGACTCTGTCTTTATCTTTCTTCTTCCGCTCGTGAATCTCTGCGCTCAGCTGGTCAACCTGAGAAAAAAACATTTTAAACTCATTCCAATGGCAGAAACTCGAAGTTATACTCCAAGTATAACGGTTTACAAACGCAAAGGGATTTATTTATAGCTTCTGGTGGTGCTGAATAGCAGATGTGGGCCACCTGTGCTGAGGTCGTGGAGCTGCGCTCACCTGTTTGCGCAGGTCCTCGTTGTAGCTCTCCGTGCTTCTCTGCAGTCGTTCGGACTGGTTCAGCAGCTTCTGCAACTTGATCAGCTCGGCTCTGCAATCGTGGAGCTCCTGCTTCAACGACTCCACTTTTAGACGGAGCTCGGTCTCTTCAGACTCGGCGTCTTTTTCTCCGTCGTCGTTCTCCATTAGTTCCACTAGAGACGTTAACAACACACTTTGTAATCAATGGCGTATAACGTTAACTGCATTTGAAAAAGCTAGTTCACCTAGCATATATGGTACTGCAGGTTGCTCGTTCATTTTAGACAAGACGGTGTGCTACATGTATATTGTTCAACACCGAACTACTGCTAGTGATGTTAACCAAGTTACGGTAATTCATCAAGCGATGATCTTAACCGTGCTAAAGTAGCTAGCATTAGCCCCCCTGTCTTCATACGCCTACCGTTTGCGTCGTTTCGGTCTCTTTTTCAGTGAGTTTCGTGTCAGCACGACAGATGAGCCAATCTGAAAGTTGAAAATAGACATGTTGTAACTATCCTGCTTTTCCGACACACTCGAGCACATGTTTTGATGATAATGAAACAGTTACAGTTATAACCGTGGTAATGTTTACTGTCCACCCTGTTCACAACCGCCATTAACTACAAGCGAACTACCCAATCGTTCAGCAGGAAGTGACGTCTATTGGTTTGGCGGACTTCTGTATTTTCAAAGTAAACTTCCCTTGCACACATCGACATAGTGCTGGAAGAGCTCAACGTCAGTAAATGCATCAGGCATCTACGCTGTACACTTAATTTGTTTACCGTTTAAGCTTTCTTTAAATGACCATAATGTATTTTGTCCCTTTATTTTGCGTTCCCTTATTTATGGTCCTATGGCCACATGAGCTATGAAGTCCCTCTAACAAGGAAATCAGCCCCTTAGGAGTGAAAGCAGTTTGAATAGTGGACGTAAATTAGGCTTCAAAGCGTTAAAGTACGCTTTAAAAATAAAAATAATAATTTATGGAATATACAAATGATCATACAAGACAATTTACATTATACAGTGTATTGGTGTATAATTGTATGCATGTTGAACATACATTAAGTTTTTACTGTCTGAAGTTGTGTCACGTAAAATATATGATATTTTTAAGTTGGTGTATCCGTTTTGTTGACTGAAGTGCTTTGTCCAGGTATAACTATGCACTCTCACCACTAGATGTCAAGGCGGTTCTGCTTTTTGACAGCTGAGAGTGAAACGAGGAAATAATATGAGGAGCCTACACCTTCCTGTCTGAGAGGATGTGGTCATGACTCTAAGCCAAATGTTTTTCAGTTGCTTTTGCTGATGAATGTTCACCTCTCACCGTTTAGTTTGTCGCACATTGGTTATTAAAAGAAACCACTGTATGCCACCGTAAGCTAATTGTCCCCCCTGTCATCCCCTCTGTCACGGTCTTTGCTCAATTAGTCTTTCTTCTTCCTTCCAAACACACACACACAAATATTTTACTGGTTGCATTTTGATTGACTTCCTCTATGTTTTTGTCTTGGTCCCCCTCCCCCACCTCCATTGTCTTCTACAAATAACGTGCCCACCATTTATGGCGGGAGTGTATTCAAAGTATGATACTGTAAACACATTGCTAATATTGTCTCTGTATTTGTGAGCCTTGAAGTTACAGGAATACTCTAAATTGTGTTATGGATTCATTCTTAATTCTCACATGGATATCGGACATAAATGTGTCATTAGTCACATTTGTACCGAATGCAGGCCGATTTTGTGTTGCTGTGACGAATAAGAAAAAAAGTCTGTGTGCTCGATGTTTTTCTTGTTGCTGTTTTCTCTAAACTTCTTTTGGGTTCCTCCCACAGTGTTTGAAATCTGAGCTCTTCTGAGCTCCATTTGGATTTTGCTGGAGTGTCAGACTCCTTGGCGGTTTTTAGTGTGTTTGTTAAACTGAAAAGTTATAAATGTATGTCAGGGATGGTAACAGAAACCCTCTCTTATGTAACCCTCCCGTCCCTGGCCAGGTTGGCTTGTACTGGCTCCTCACTACGGTGCACAGAGCGATTTAGAATAATTTGGGTGGAAATGAAAACGTAGTTCAATGCCCCTTTCATTCCCAATTTACTGTTAAATAAGATCCACAAATGCAGAAAACACAACATGGCAACACTCCTTTTTCCTGTTTGTTTTAGCGTTGCCTATCTATCACATACAAGGACAACATGGGGGAACAGTAATCTTTTGTTCTAATAAACTAAACTATTGAAGGGCTGGATCAGTGGCTTCTGAAATAGGACAGATTTCTTTTCTATACTGACCCCAGAATAAAAGAACAAATTGGTCTTTGTGTTCCTGTGGCACTACTCCCTATCCTACTTGCAAATTATCAACGCAAGCAGGGCTCCCCTTCATCTCCCCCACAACCCCACGCCCCACCAGACCCAGACATAAATACACGGCCAGAAGACAAACTCCTCCCTTTCTGGTCCAATGTGGAAACTCTGAGCCTGACTGAGGCACGTGTCTCTTCTCCTCCATTGGAATTTGGGAGGAGTTTAGCTCCTGCGTGGCCTAACCAAACCCTGAAGGAGGAGTACATTATTGAAAAGCAATAGGACACATAGGATGCATTTGCAGGCACTATGACAAGGCACGTCAGAAAAGAAAGCATCCAAATATGCATACACATTCTTGAAAATGCATGAACGCTATGGGCACATTGAAGCTCTGTGCTTCACATTGGCTGAAAACTAACTGTATGCTGATCAAATTTAACAAATTTGAAAATTTAACAAAATTCTATCTGAGAAGTTTGATTTAAACCAGAGGCCGCCACGTCGTTCAAGGCCATGCAACTAAACTGCAGCATCAAATAACAAAAGATAGTAATAGCACAATCCCATCAGCTGTCAGTGATAAATAATTTGAAGCGGTGTTTCTGATCGAGTATTTGTCATAAACTTTCCGTAAAATATCTTTCTCTATCAAGGCATCTTGGTCTACACACCATGACCTCTGTTGATGTGACAAATTACTTAAGCACCATCAGTTCTTTCAGAGAACACTGTAATGCTGTTGAGGTATTTCATACACACATCCTGAGTGATGTCACACGTTCTCTTCCTTAACAACAGGTACCTGTGTCAGGTTCAACAGTGCCTTTTTATTATCACTTAATGAGTGCATTGAAGGCCATGTTTCCCTGTGCCTTCACTAGTGAACAAATTGGCCTCAATTTGTCTGTGGTAACAATTCGAAGGAGCTCCCAGGAGGATCTCCTGGGGCTATCCACCACAACTGGTTCCCCTGGCCATGCATGATGCATGGGTGCAGAACCGGTAAACTGTGAACAATTCAGCAGCCTGGGGGAGCGAAGCAGGCTTAAAAACTTGCCCAACATTCCTTAACGTCTCTCTGGGCTGCGGAGTGAGGCCTCCTCTACCTTCTGCGTTTGTTTTTGGACTCCCTCCTTCTGCTTCGGAGTGGACCGCACCATTCTCCAGCCGCAGGGGAGCTCACTGCGTTGAGTAATGATTTGCTACATGGGCCTCAAGGGCTGCGGGCTTCCGGCCCCCCCCCAAGCACCCTTCCGTGGACCGGCCCGAGGTGAGGGAGGGGGGGGGGGGGGGGGGCGGCAGTCGAGAGCAGCATTTTCAAAGCCAGCTGATCGGGGCCGTGCCATTCCGCCACAGAGGCAGGGGGAGGAGGAGCGTGACTGGAGACGGCAGAAGGGAGCATCGCAGGAAGCAGCTGGAGTCTTCTGGGACCGGAGCGTTTCACAGACTGAACTGGGAGCTCGTGTGAAGAGAGAGACTCTGGTGGAAAGATGTGAGCGCGCTGTCGGCAGGAAGGAAATCTGAGGAGGAAACGCGGAACAGGTTCGGTCCGTCTCTGCAGAGCATTCCAGCGAGGCTTTGAGTCGAAAAGAGGGTCGAGGAGAGAGGACCCCCCCCCCCCCCCCCTTCCGTCCCCTTGTAAAGAGGAGACATGTCTTGGCTGTCACCTGTGTCGTGGGCCAAATGGGGGTGGACGGCGGTGAGAGGGGGAGAGGAGGATGAAGAGGGGCAGGAGGCCAGCGAGCAGAGGGAACAACGTGGAGAGGAGGAGGAGGAGGAGGAGGAGGAAGAGGAGGAGGAGAGATCTCAAGGCTGCAGGCAAGTGTCGTGCTGGACTCCTGAAACTATACTGACAGTGTGATTAACACTCTCTGATTAGGGGGGGGGGGGCATTCTCACACGTGTGTATGCACCTGTCGGGTTGAGGAACGTCTATTTCTAGTAAGGAAATTAAGGGGTGAAAAACTCTCTTTGGCTCATGTGCAACAGCATTTGTTGTTTCCGTGGACATTTCCTAACTGTGTTGTGTTGATGTTCGGTGCTGACACATTTGGTGCGGCTGTGGTCCGTTTAGGCTGTCACAGTGTTTTTTTCTCGGCCTCACTGACACTACATCCTCATTTCTGTGGCTGCACATGGAACAACAATGCAGCCAGTTCGGTTTGGTTTAATGAGGTAATCGTTGCTCACAAACATGACACATGCTCAATGCATCATGGCCGTACTCTCTGCTACTTTTATATGATCCCCGCCCCGTTTATTTTACTATGTCTGTGTGCACTTTACCCCCTTTGCAGACATAATCCTGTAAACGTGCCTGCTGCGGCGCTAATAAAGGATTATTTTATCTTAAAGTTTGTGCCGTCTTCCACACTTTTATTATTTACCAGAAAATGTATCACCACTCTACATTTATGCCAAAATCCATGTTCAGTTTCCAAGCAGTTATATAACTAGTGAAATCCATATCTGACTGCACTGTTATGTGGGTTACAGATCAATTTGATTGTTGCAGCTCCACAATTTTGCCATGTGCACATCTAACAAGCTAAATGCATTAAATAGTTTGTATGGTGTAGTTTTAGTGGCAGGAAGGAGTGGGCTGACCCATTTCCTCTTTCTGACTTTCTTTTACTCAATCTTTTTCTTTCTCTCCAGTGCTGTTATTAATCAAATGTATTTCCGTAATGTTCAGATTTGTATCCAAAACTTCAGAGGCTTTTTTAGTAGTATCATCCTTCGTATCATTTTTCTCTGCCGTTTCATCTATTTTTTTATTTTCAAAAAAGCCCTCCAAAATAGACAAACACCAGAAGGGACCATCACTTTTAAGCTGAGCTGCAGTGACGAGGGTTTGGCTGTTGCCAGCAGGGATGAAACAGAAATGGCTTTTGTCTTCCATACTTGCACATTTGAATGCCGTTGTTTTAAAATGACTGATCAAGCCCTTTTGCTTTTGAGTATGTGGTCCCAGTATTTATGATCAGTTACGGAGACATTTTTCTCCTCCGGCTTCCTTGCGTTTCGAAAGCTCACGCTCTCTCGGCCTCTTGCTTCCACAGCTCTGACTCAGAAGGCCAATTCGACACCCCGGAAGCAGCGACTCCTGTCCACGGCCCCGCGACCTCCCCGGGAGAGCTGGAGAACGACACCGATGCAGACAAAACAGGTTCGGGCCCCTGATAATAAATGCGCATAACAGACAGCGAGAAGAGGAGGCAGAGTTGCCGTACACACACTGCAGACTCGACACATCTGTAAAGCTGACGGTTCTCATTAACATTACAGAGAACAAACGGATGGGGAGAAATGTCATTTCAAGCGCACATTAAATATGGTGTCCCTCCTTGAAGTTGCTATGGAAACTAGGGAGTCTTTTGCTGGTGCGCTTGATGTTCAGCCGTCTAAACATTAGTTTGGTTCTATTTTTTTTAAGAAAAGCAAAATATAAATGTTTCTTAAATGAAACTCTAATCTTTATTTTAAAATAGTGATTTTGAAAAAGTATTTTGGGGTAATTATGAACTACTGTGTCTAAACTGTATTTCGGTTGGATCATATAAAAGTGTTTAATTGCATTTTTTTTTTTTTTTACTGATGCTAATGCCCAAGTAGTGACACATGTTCTGCATGGTTGTATGTAAGAGGGAAGGTGTTATGATTAGCTGGTGCATTGTCATTTGAGCCACTGAGAGGAGGAGCCTATTGCAGAGTGTGGGAATGACCTTTGCTCTGGTATTCAACAGGTTCAACAAAACCTTTTGGTTTGCCTCCCATTGTGTTGGTAGCTGATAGAGATCACAAAAGGGGAGTGGCTGATCAAGGCTTGTTATTAGGATGAAGCACTCTAGTAGTTCACTTCTTAAACATGCTTTTAGAAAACCATGCAATTCTTATTTTGGTTGCAATAGATGCTTCCTTTTAAGCAGCTCCACCAACATTTTCCAAAAGTACACGTTGCGAAGGTCAACCAGTACAGAGCAAGGAAGGAGTTCCCTTTTTGTTACCACTCCAAACAGCCCTTCCTGCAGCTGTGAGTGAGGAGGTTTGAATCCAGGCAGGCTGCAGTTGAAGCTTCTCAGAATCTAAACATGCTGATTGCAGTGTTTGTTTGTGCCCATTTAACATTTCCATTACTACAACAGATAATTAAAGCTTTCAAATGGCATTCAACTTGAGTTAATTCATGGATTATTATTAACAATACTATTTGCTATAACTATATAAATACTATATTGTGTTTTAGGTTGAATAACATAACAAACATATATTAAGCTCAGAGATAATTATTTATGTAGGTTTGTGTTTTGACTGGAAACGTTATGCACAGCTACATATATCCACTTTTTACACATATTACGATCATTTAAGCAGATCGTAAGAAAATAGTAAACAAATGCAAAATTCTTTCATTCAGTAAAACATGTTTGGCACATTATTGCAAACAGGCCCAGCATGTGAGTGAGATTTATTCCTGCTGTGACATATTCTGCCTTTAAAAAATAGAGCGAGAACAAAAGGCAGTCCTACTTCTCTTCTGAGTACGCATGTTGATTTCAAAGAGGAAACGTTTGTATTGGTATGTTGGACTGCAGGGATACTTTGGAAATGACACTGTCAACGTGAAAATGTTTGTGGAAGAAGGTAGAAATACAGCAGGTTGTGCTGTCTCCAAGCAACATAATATTACATCAATATGGAGGGCATGACGAGCATACGGAAATATGTTGATGTATCAAAAGGTTCCCGAGAGGCTAACTAGTCGCTAACCCGCTTTTCTCAAACACAGCGCAAAATAAATCATGGCGCTTCTTTTTATCCCTTTTTCCAAATGCAGTCCATGGTTGTAATGTGTCACCCCCCATCCCCACTTGTAAGACATTGCCATGGCAACAGCAGTAATATGGGCACATCAGATCCGTTGTCCCCTAAATCTGAGAATGGATTTGATGGAAGAACCCTGACAGAGAAGAAGTGTGCATGCAGTTTTAAAATTTGCATTATGAATTGTTATCTTTTTAATTGTGGTGCTTTTTTTTTTCTGTAGATGTGGATCATGAGGAGCAGTTAATAGTGACTGCTCCTGTTTGGGATCAAGATATTTCTCTTAACCACAACATGGGTCAAGATGAGCCTGCAGTCCCCATGGGGGGGGCCCCACTGGAAGTTACCATCCAGACCCTCGAAGCAGAGGACACCGAAGTCCCGCCCTCTGTGGCTGCCGCTGCGCCATCCTCAGTGAAGGAGCTTGCCGAAGTGGCTGCATGCACAGCGCCGCCAACAGAGCCATGCAGAGCCCCAGTCCTAGTTGCAGATCCTGTCCTGGAAGTGGCTCCAGCTCCTACTCCTGTTTTAGCTCCAGCTTCTTCTCCTGCTCCTGCTCCAGCTCCTACTCCAGCTCTAGACCCGGGAAGAGACTCCGTCCATAGCGGTGAACCTGCAGCCAGTACAGCTCCAGATTCCCCTGAGCAGAAACCTCTTACTGAACCCGAGCCACAGTGCAATGGCCTGGACCAGATGCAGCCTGCTCGGAAGACTAAAACCAGCAAGTCTAAGCCTCCACCCCTGAAGGCGAAGGCCTCTTCGATCGAGCTTCCCCAACCAAATGAGGAACAAGAACTTCCTGTTCCCATTGCCACTTATAAATTCGACCCTGACCAGCTAGATGAGAGCTTTGACCCCTTCAAGTGCGGCGGATCCAAAATCCAGAACTCTCCGCCGCCGTTCGGTTCAAGCTGTCCCCCCAGACCCGAGCCAATCGGTGGCTTCACGCCCGCGTGGGAGGCCGGCTCAGCAGCTCCAGCGGAGGCTGAGGTGACGGAGTCATCGTCGGAGGCCAAGTCTGTGATGCTGGAGTTCGGTCTGGACGAGTCGACGGTCAGCAAGCCGCCGCCGAGGAAATTAGGTGGTAAAAAGTCAATCGGCAAACTTGGAGCCAAAAGGCAGAAGGCCAAAGGATCCGAGGCCCCCTGCAAACCCGCACCAGAACCCACCATCGCAGAACCAGTTTCTCCACAAGCGTCGGAACCAGTCTCTCAAACGGTATCACAACCAGTTTTGGATCCTGTTGCAGAAACTCCTTTGCCACTTTTGGATCCTATTGCACAACTGAACCTTGATGATGTTCCTATCCCAAAGTCGGGAGCGTATAACTTTGATCCAAGTCAGTGGGACGATCCAAACTTCAATCCGTTCGGAGGCAACAGTGCAACAGGCAGCTCTCCGTTGCCCCCAAAGACCTCCTACAGTTTTGACCCGGACGGTTTGGATGCCTCCGCGGACCCTTTTAAACCCTCTAACGGCATAAGCGCCGAGGACTCTTCCAGTAGCTCCGCTCTGCCGGAGAGCAAAGGGAAAGGCGGAGGCAAGCAGAAAGCAGGGCCCCCGGCGGGAGAGAAAAAAGTGAGGCAGCTCCCCAAGAAAAGCAAAGGGAAGACGATCACGTGAGTCTACAGCTAAATTAAAACATTCTTGTCTGGCAGAGCTTTCACGGGAGTTTTGAGGTTGTGACATTAAACGCCATGTTAAAACTTTCATTTAATCAAAGTGATTTTAGGTTAAGATTCACTGTTCTGAGCTTCCTCTTCTTTTGGTTGGGTGTGTTGGCTTTGAACTCTCGCCAAACAACCACTCACACTGGCCACAGATTATTTACCGGCTGTTGGAACTACTTGTGGCTGCTTCCGGTTCGGACTAATTTAAGCTTCTCCAGCTCTTTCAGCAGTGTGTGTTTTATGCTCAAATTTGAAATCAACATGACGAGGTGAACGCTTTCCGTCTCTCAAACCCTCTCCTGTGTCCCTTCCTCCCGATCTGTTTCACATTCCTTTTTAATCAATATCCCCTTCATTCTTCATCCTATCTACTCTTGTCCGTTACGCAACCCCCCCCCCCCCCAACTGCTGCTTTTTTCTACTTCTACTAGCCCCGGGACATCTGAACAAGTCAAGTTTCTCTGTTTTCTGTTGTAAGTACTCTCACTATCAACGCTCTCCTTCTTCCGTGCATGCTTGCTTTCCATGTTACCCTCACCACGGCATCTGCTTTGGCACAACTGACAGTAGAGCATGTGAGTCATTGGTTCCACCTCAACTCATAAGGTCTTGTACATCATCAAGTTACATTGTCCTTTCTTATGATCCCTCCCCAAGTTGGGCACCACCAGAATGGTTATAGCAGCTGTGTATGTCGCTGTACCTCACTTGTTTTGGGGCTAAGAAAGTGGCTCAAAAGGCACGGACACACTTGGAGCTCTGTGGTTGTAGAAACGGAAGAAAGATGAATTAAACATTCTATGGTTTTCCCTGCTTTTAGATCACTATATATATCTGATTATTGCATTGTTGCTTTGTGCTTGTTCTGCAGGAATCCGTGTAAAGTTCAGAAATACGATGACAGCGAGTCCTTGGTGCCTGACGTCTGCAATCAGGTGCTGTGTGTTTTGTCAGCGGAAGGATTTACCTTACTGCACTGAACTAAACACTGCCATGTCCAGTATCCAGCAGCTCTCCAACCTCTTAGCTCCACCTCATTACACACACACAGGCACACACACGCGCAATTTGACAAAAGCTGTCAGGAGCATCCGCAGTGGCTCCAGCTCTGCACCGCTGGCTTTGCATTGTAACGGATGTGTGACTTATAATTCTAGTCAAATACAAGTCTGCTCCCACTGTTTGCCCTCAACATCAGATGGGACACAAGAAGTCCTTAACAATACTGTATAATAAGAGATTCTCTAAGGTAATGTATAGAAACACAGTTTGTCCTTTCCCAGTTCACCCATATTCAACTCTTTTACTAATGTAACTTTGTCAGAGTAGTGCATCTGAAATATATTTATGAATTGAAGGTTCATTTAAACATTGAGAATACGTTTTCCTTGTTTATGGCAGAAGAAATGTACGATATCTACATTTGTTACGATTTGTAATTCACAACACTACACACGATCTAGGAAAACATTTAGTTAACGCTGCTTAAAATCTTCCTGTAGGGGATTTGCTATGTTTACATTTTACATGTACTTGTGTTTGATATTTACATCTATTGAAGGGAATACTGTCATAAATCCCATTATAATGTGGGCCCCTGTCCTCCTCCCTTCTTTACAGGAAGAGGAGGATGAGGTGGTGGTTCACACCCCAGAGATTAATCAGCGGGTTCATCACGCCACTGATGAGGAGAAGCTCGCCTCCACTGGCATTAAGGGCCAAAAAAACGACCAGGAGGAGGGAGGAGAAGCAGAGTGCAAAAAAGCACCTGTGAGGAAATATCCAATCGATGATATTTCTTTCATGGATGGTGTGTTTACATCTTCGAACCTTCAACAGAGTGTCAAATTTAAATTTAAATGACCTTTTGATGTAGCAATGAAGTTATATTTAGAGGACTAAAGTGCTAAAGTTGAGATAAAACAAAAATAACTTTGAAATCCCATCATCTGTGATATTGTGGTAATCTAGTGGGTAAGTGTTGAAGGTAACAGTTGTCATTGAGTCATGTGTGTTTTTTTCTCGTTGAAGGTCTTGATAGTCAGATTACAGATCACAAAGAGGAGAAGGACACCGTCAGTCTGAAAGAGGAAATGGTAAGTGGACTAAAGGAACCACAGGGAGGGAGCAGTATGAATATTGTAACATTACCGGCTTGTTTAGCATCCCGGTAGGATCTCATTTAGTAAGAAGTTTGGCTAATAATGTCTAGGGATTAGTCAGCAGGATATACGTTGTTCTACTTTTTTTATTTTATATCACATGCGACTGTGTTGCGTTCTTATTTCCTCATAGCTAATAAGCCACAATAATTGAATAGTCAAAACAAACAAAGGTGTGTAAATTCATTACTTCAACCGATATGTGAACAGTTTTCCCAGAGTGCGTCTTGCGAAGACGTCATGTGATCTAAGAAGTCCAAGCAGCAGATGATGTGATTTGTGACACGCTATGAGGGATTTTATATCTTACAAACGGCAAGGATCTGGATGTTCTTGTCAGATCTTGGACTGAGCCCACAGTGTGTTTTCTGCACGTTGCACAGAGTGAGATATCTATGATCCAAACAATAAGGATGGCAAGCAGTCAGGTCCAAGTCGCAGCAGCTCTGTCTGCAGGACAGGACCACATGCCTCTGAGTGAGATGGACAAAGCAGGAGTGCTCACCCTGATCAGAGAGGAGGTACGTCACTGACGGAGGGGACGGCTCTTGTTTGGTTTTGTGGATCCCAGGATGGGTCATTTTATTTACATATTTTAAAATTCACCTCGTCGTCTTCTGTCTTCCAATCAGATCATCACTAAAGAGGTAGAGGTCAGTGAGTGGAAGAGGAAGTATGAGGAGAGCAGATCTGAGGTTTTGGAGATGAGGTACGGAGCGTTAAATTCTTACTTTACATTAAAAACTGTTGTGGACGATTAATATCAATACTGTGGTGACATGGAGCAGACAAATGTTGCAATTTCTATATATATTTTTTTATCTTGACAGGAAGATCGTTGCAGAGTATGAAAAAACAGTTGCACAGATGGTTGGTAAGTTGCTGCCACCCGGTGGAGGAAAAGTCTACACATGTTTGACTAATGTTTGACTCATTAAATGTACAATAACATACATGCGTCAACAATTTTATATATATATGTATCTTTCTGCCATGTTTCCTGTTATTGTAAGACAGCGCTAATGTGCCTCTGTAAATCTCGACCTTCATAATAAGAAGGGTGTCGGCTGACGTAACGACCGTTCCTCGCTGCAGGGGATGTGAATGAGGTCAGCTGACGGGAGGTAAAGCTGGGCCCAAGCTGTTGCCTAGTGACGCCGTTCCATTGAAAGGCGTCTAGAATCTAGAGTCATAATGTGCAGCCCGCAGATGCAAAACAATGAAATAAATCCCCACGTAGACTTCCGGTTTGCTTTTGACTTCAGTCTGTCAATCGGTATGTGTGCATCCCGCCCTACACGTGCATGACTCGTCTGCCGTTTACAGAGGACCAGCAGCAGCAGAAGTCGCTGTCCTGCAGTAAGTCAGTCCGGCAGCTGACCGCAGAGAGGGACCAGGCCATCGCCGACCTCAACTCCGTGGAGCGCTCCTTCGCTGACCTCTTCAGGAGGTACGAGAACATGAAGGGAGTCCTGGAGGGCTTCAAGAAGGTCAGTGGAGCTTCAGCATGAATCCCGTGAGATGCCACAAATGAGCCGGGTCGCTAAATGTTCTCCACGCGTCCCTCCACAGAATGAGGAGGTGCTGAAGAAGTGCGCACAGGACTACCTGATGCGGATCAAGCAGGAGGAGCAGCGATACCAAACCCTCAAGGTGCACGCGGAGGAGAAATTGGACAAGTAAGCTTCCATGTCTGCGGTTTGTGATCGCTGGATATAATCGTTCAGCTTTCTTGCATTTGAAGACCTAGACACAATCTTTATATTTTACGATCTCTCTTGTGCCCCTCTCTCCCGCCCTAACAGGGCGAACGAGGACATCGCCCAGGTACGTGCCAAGGCCGACTCGGAGAGTGTCGCTCTTAACGCCAGCCTGAGGAAGGAGCAGATGAAGGTGGACTCACTAGAAAGAGCTGTCCTCCAAAAGGTAGGATGAATGCAAACATGATCAAGATGGATTCACTGTGTTAAACTATTTAGGTTCAAGTTATGCCGAAAAAATCGATGATTAAGGTCAGAACCCTTTTACAAAGACAGATTATTGTTTGAAATCTCTTTTCAGTTCAGAAGTCTGAGTGTGGCTAAACATTCATTCAAAAATTCATTGTATGTAGGAATATTATGTTGGACAAATAACATCACAGTGAAGATGATGTGTTGGCCTCATGTCTATCTTCCAACCAGCCTTTTTCTTTTTGTTCTGGAAAAATAAATGAAAAAAGATGAATATGAATGCTTTATTAAAGTTAAATTAAAGTCGTCATCATCATTTAGCACAGATTTTATAAATGCTCTTCCGCCGACACACTGGCACCATATCTAACACTAGGGGGCAGTGTTTCATTTACTCAAACAAGTCTGGGGAAATAAAGAGGCTTTAAAGACGCACACATTATTCCAGTGCAAAATACATATTGTATGCACATCCCTAATTTTCAAACAATCTTTTTCTCTCCGTCTCACAGAATCAAGAGATCGAGGAGCTCACTAAGATATGCGATGAACTGATTGCCAAGCTCGGAACAGACTAAGAGGCCTTTACTTGCACCCTTTCTCTCTCTTGATGTAAATACTGTACATGATCACACTTAAGCACACTTCAACCTTTTTCTCTCTCCCTGCTGACGACAACAACAACAACAACAAACAAACGACAACCTTTTGTAACACAGATGGTTGCTGTTGTAACAGCTATTTACAAAATCATGGCAATTATTTTTCTAACAGTGTAAACTGGGTCACAACAGTTAAAGTTTTGATTATTTAAAACATGTATTGATCTTTGGCGACGGATATACAGTCATTTCATTGTACTGTTGTGGGTGTATTTGCATGACAAAGAATTTCCATTTCTGTGTGTTGGGCACAAAACTGCAGGAAATAAGGAGGGAGAGAGGATGTGGGCACACAGCTAGCACATCTTTTAGCACAGCGCTAACACACTCTACCTGTGTTTCCTAACAATACAAAAGAAATGGACTGATACAAAAATAATCCTTCTCAACCCCCACTTGTGAACCACTAGAGGTGGATTACAATATCTATACCTGCAGAGATCCTGTCCCCTGCCTGTACTTCTTTTGGTTGGGTTTTTGCTCCTATGGGCGTCTGCAAAGAGCGTTTGGATCCCACATTGGAGAAGCAACCGCACAGCCAACAATCTGTGAGGAGGTACAGATGTGCTTCAGAACATAAATGCAGTGAAACAATGACATCTCTCTCCCCCTTTCCTGCCTGACGAGCTGGCGAGGAAGGGCGGATATTCTACCTTTAACTGTGTGGGTGATGCCGTCTTCGAGGACATGCCTCTTTTAAGTGACTAAACGGGTCCTTGTGTATTAGTTTGCGGGGCCCATAGTTATGTCTTCACTGCCATTTATTTTGTGATGGTTTACTTCTTTTCATTTCATTACCAAATGAACTATAAGGTAAGCAATATTATTTATATACTTCCTATAGTATTGGTATTAAGTTGGCTTTGAGTTTGTCTTTGTTCCACATAGTAACATATAGAAGTGTGTGGCGTAGTCCTTAGTTATGCAGTTAAACCACAGAACTTTGACATCATATGCATCTTGCTGGCCATAAATCTCTGCAATATGAAGAGCACTTAAGAAAATCTTAAATTCTCTTCCATAAAATTGTAATAATTTCATGAGACATTCTGTTGTTGCCATGTACATATATTTGGATTGTATTCATATTTTGTGTGAGCTGGTGTGACGTTGCTGGTGTGCCTTTATTAAGTATTTTGTAACATCGTGGCCAAAATTTGCTGTTTACGGTATAAATGTTTTATGATCCAAAACCTCCTGAACAACAGCGAGATGTATTGAGTTTGCCGGTAAGGGGAAAGTCTGTGATCAACCCGAGAGTTCATCAGCAATATATAATAGCAATGAGGGTATTGTTTTTATCATTAATTAACGTAAGCATTTTGTGGTGCCATTGAATTCAGCACAAGTTTTTTTATATATATATATATAAAATGGACAGATTCTTCTGTGGATGCATTGTTTCGTCAGCACAATCAATTGCCAAATGTCCTTGTAAGTGGTCTATTATTATAGTGGTCTTGCATTAGTCTGAAGGTGCTTTTCCATAAAAATATATTAAGTACAACATGTGCACATTTTATACTTTATGAAAAGAATATTGTTCTTAATATTTGTAAAAATGAAGAATTAAGTATACACAGATTGTATGTTAACAGCTATATTTTGTGCATTCCTCAATAAATGGATAACATGGAATATATTTTCATCCTTTTACCCAAATAATTTAAGCTAAAATCAAAAACACAATGTCTTTTGTTGTTCCTGAAACCCTGATCACTGCCCAAAACGGGAGCAAACTCAGCCAGGGATTCTCCTACAACAAACCACGTTCCACCAAAGCCTTCATGCATACACATCCTGTTGCTTTTTACAAAGCTGTCATTAGTGGCATCTTGTTTGTGGGTCAAGAGACTGTAGCTTCCACCAGCAGTCAATGGAACAACTATAACAAAAACCTATGAGCAAAACCATGGTCAAATGCAGTCCAAACAATATTTCTCTTTTCTTTACGTTTTCAACTTGATTACAGCTTTCCTGCTCTCTTCTACAGCAGAACTTCTTTTTAGATCGACAAAGAAGAAACTGCATATCAACAGAACAGACGGACGTCTTTTATTCTTTACTTTACAATCCACAACAGGTTCATGATGACTACTCTCGCAAAACATTTAAAACAGGTTGGGTCAGCAAATGTGGCCAGCAAATCTTTAGTTGTTGTTGTTGCATATCGGTGGCCAAAACACAAACTCCATATAAAACAATGTAGAAGTTAATGTAAATCTATTTATATCAGACAATGCGGATAGAGCGAGCAAAACATTTGTAAAAACTGGACTATAAAAAAAAAAACTTGAATAAATTAGTGCAAATGCATGAACATAAAAAAATAGATGAATGTTGATGACAATGGAAGACGTTTCAAGGAATATTCAAAATAATCCCAAAGTTTACATTGTACACATTTATTGGAACCTTCTTACCACTTGGTGGTGTCCTTAAACCCTGCAGTACCACCAACATACACTTTAAATAGAGTATGTTGTAACAGATCAGTCGGGAAGAGTTAGACGTGGCAGTAAGTCTGGAAAGCCTGATACCACGTAGCTTATTCATATTTTAGGCAGGACTGCATCTGACCGCTGAGCAGGTCAATAACCAAGGTAAACTGGTTCTTCATTCCGAATGTATTACCATTCGTTTTATCATAAATTTTTCCCACAAAAATGTCAGTCTTTCTACGTGACTGGTTTTATCAGCCACTCCTATATCTGGACTGCACTTGACTGAGCGTGTTTGCTGGAAGGGGTTTGTATATGCAGTCTATGGGCAGGCAAACAAAACCAATGTAGGGTCAAAAGTGTTTTCACAGTCACTTTATACTATTTAAAAAACAATTTTTTTCTTCCTCAACCTTGAAAAATAACTTTTTCGTTCATATATCAAGTGCGAAAAAGAACATTACAGCAAATACATATTTGAAAGCAAGAAAGACTGGACACTAAATAAGTTAAGTTCACAAGATGCCGGTCAATTTCATTTTACATAACCTTACGTGACAGATTTCACGCAGTGTGCTTTTGTAACCCTGGTGATTGGGCCGGAGAAGGCGGGTCCTGGATGCTGAGGCGGCCTCTGATTGGCTGCTCTGCGCGGTGAGAAACGTGACGGTAGCGCGCGGGCCAGCTGCGAGGGGAGCAGCGCTAAGACGAGTACTAAAGGGACAAAGAACCGCTCCGCATCTCATCCAACTCATTCCAACAGGTTGGAAAGCCCAACGCCTGCGTCCGGGAAAAGTGTGTACAAGTTGCACTTCGTCCGTCAAAGTAAGTGTTGGCTTTCCCCCCGCGTTAGTCAGCTGCTGATGGGAACTAGTACGCGCATCCATTTGGGGCATACTCAGACTTATCTAATAGCGACTTTTCCTTTTCTTCGTCCTCTGCATCCTACTTTAAACATAAAAATAAGGTAAATGAGCATTTTCTCCTTTTTTAAAATCATTTGTATTTCCTTCCATCCGATGTTTGTAACTAATGTGTATCAAAGTTTGATTAAACCGAGCCTGGGTTACTACAGTGTGTTGACGTTTCATAATAAAAGAATTAGCCAAGACCCAAATGACTTAACATGACTCTGGCACGCCTTGCTTTGGTGCTGACATAGAAGAAGCTGCAGCTTTCCTTTGACTCCGCGGGAGGTCTTTTCTTTTGACACTCAATATTTGGATGTGTGCTAACTGGCTGAACAGACTCTTGACGGTTGAGCTTTTCTGAATTGAGCAATAGACTATTCAATAACAAGAAATAAATGCAGCATGTTTGGATTTCAAAAGTTTGGCTCTAGTCAAACAAAATGAAAAATTGAAGGTTGGTCAAAACTTTTGACTGGCAATGTAAAAATCTGTGTTAGATTTGCAAAAATATATATGGGTATGTTGAAAGGATTTATTCAGAAGTGCATTCTGAACTGTTATCAACCAATTCCCAGCATTCACATTGTCGGTTTATTCAGTGTTGTGTTAAAAGGACAACTTGGAGAAGACAAACCAGATGTTTCAGATGATTTCAAGCGTGTGTGCGCTTTGCTGTGAGTCTGTTTGGCTGTTGCTATGACTTCAAATTGGACCCCCTACACCACCACGCATATGCGCTTCCTCCCCTTAAAACAAAGGCGTCCTTACTTCCACTGTGTTCCTGGCCTTGCTTTCCCTTTAAGATGACTCCCTGCAGGATATTTGTCCCTCCATTGACACTTTCATGGTCGAAATATCGGGGCGGAGTCAACTTCCCTCTGAAGCTGTCAGCTGTTTACCCCTCCAGGCACAGATCAGCAGAGATAAACTAGAGAGCGAGCCAGACTCCCACCCTGCAGGAGCTCACATTTGCTCTCCATTAGGCTGTGAGGAAAAGTGACGGAGACGCTGTGCAGCAGCCGCGTCACCCCTCGTTCCCATCCTAACATTTCAGAGATCCTTCTTCTTGTCACTCTTATTGGCAGTCAGATGTGTTCTCAGTGCTTCTGCTACGTACCGCCCTCACTTTAACTTTCGAATTGGATAACGATTCAGAAGAAAAAGCGTGGTTCAGTACATCCTCTGTTACAGATGCTTATACAGATTCTTTTCCCTTGTCATCTCCCCTACGTCACAGCATTTTCCTCCCTCGTCCTCCATCATGCTGCGTCCGGGTGCCATCCGCTGTCTGCTGTGCACCTTGCTGTGCATGTGGGCGCCGTGCAGCTCTCAGTCGGACTCCAGCGCCCCTGTGATCCAGCTGCGACTCGCCGGGGAGAAGCGGAAGAACTACGAGGGCCGCGTGGAAGTTTTCTACAACGGAGAGTGGGGGACAGTTTGCGACGACGACTTCTCCAAATCCGCCGGCAGAGTGGTGTGCAGAGAGCTCGGCTTCGTGGACGTCGAGTCCTGGCTGCCCTCGGCCAAGTACGGAAGAGGCGAAGGTAAGACACTGGAGTTTATCAGGAGCATCTGTCGGTTTTCCAGAAATGTATCTGACCATTCTCATAAATGATCCAAATCCTTCTCAAATCATCTCAGAAGCATGCTATCCAGCGGCCCATGAAGTGAGGTGAGGGTCAAACCACATTCAAAGACGGTGCGTCGCTTCAAACAGTTTCATAGACCCATGGAACAGAATGAGGTCCACGTTTCCGCCTGTCTGACTGCTAATGTCTGTCCTCCGGCAATGGTTTCCCCATTAGAGGAGAACTGCGACAGGGCAATCACCTCTGAGCACGGCGGGAATCCAAACCAAAGACGTAATCTCACCTTCTCTCGCTTTGCCATGAACAAATTCCTCCATCCGTGTGAAGGCAGTGATGAGACTCCCGGTGGGCGTGCGGGCTGCTGCTGGTTGGAAGCTGTTGAGTAACTCTGTGTACCTTGTTAAAGGCGCTTGTTTTCCACTGGGTTCCACTTCAAACGTGAGGCTACAACCATTAAGGCTATGTCAAGAATAACCTCCATGAAGTGATGCACCCTGTGACTATAAGGTTGCACGCATATCATAGTTTGATCCCTTTTAATTATTTTTATTTTCCTGTCATTATGTTGTCTGAAATGGATCTCTTTCAGTCTAGCTGTGTGGTAGTGTGGGACTGTAAACTTCTTTTATTTGTGCTTTCTTGTTGTTGGTGGAGACGCGTGACAAAGAGCATTTTCCATTGTGCATTGTGTTGGTTGCACAGTACAGCAGTGAAAGAAAACACTAAATGTTTTAATTGAGAAAAAAAAACACAGCTACCTAATATGGACATCCCTTCAGGATGAGAACGTTTTCCCTACAGGATCAGATCCTCAGCTGCCACGGCTACATTGCTATACTTGGGAAGCGTTAAATATTAGAAAAGGAGAAGGCTTTTCTTAGGCTACGGTTAAAAAAAGGGATCAAACACAAATGCACGGTATTGATTTTATTTAGATCTTCTGAGGAGCACCGCTATGACAAGTTGTTAAGATTCCCAGTTGGTGGCTGAACGGGTCCAATAAAAGTCAAACCCGAAAACCCGTAGCTCCCTGTGCACTGTGCTCGCTGTTCTTTTCATTGGCGTGTATGTAATTACTTTCCCATAAGGCCTGCTTGTTTTAACGCAACAAAATAGATTTACTACTGCGTGTAATGCTGAATGTTTGTTTAGACAATAGTGTGCTGAGACCAGGCTGGTAATAAAATGTTCCAGAGGAAATCAACCATGTGACTGTATAACATCCCCTCACTTTTTTTGGTATGATTGCGATGTTCCCCAAGAACCTCTTGGGACTCGCTGTCCGAGTGATGAGCTGTCCGTTGGTGGTTTCCGTGACTACGGTTGTGTGGTTTCCCTCAGGGCTGATTCAGAGCAGCATATGGTCGGCTTCAGTGACCAAACATTTATATGGCAAGGTTTTTGGTGAAACTGAATACACATCTCCACAGGAGTAGATCTACTGTCTACGTGACTGGACCTCAGTGGAAGGGTGTGATATGTGGCTTAAGCCATTAAGGCCCATTTGTAATTTCTCACAAACTAATACCTTATCAGGGGACGTTACTGAGAATGGAAGCTGGTGGCCACATGTAGCTTAGCGAGCGTAGCACCAGGCTTGGTTTGTGATAGCAGGGGTCAACCAAGCACGGTATCGCATCTTAAATGCCCGAAACCACAGAATATCCTTGTGAACAGCACCTCATCACACAGTAATTTGCTCACATTCTCCTCTCCCTCTGTTCCAGGTCGTATCTGGTTAGACAATGTGCACTGCTCTGGTAGTGAGAAGAGCCTGGCTCAGTGCCACTCCAATGGCTTTGGAGTCTCTGACTGCAAACATTCAGAAGATGTCGGAGTGATCTGCACCAAGAGGCGCATTCCAGGGTTCAAGTTCATCCGGAACCAGGCCAACAGCGACGAGGTACTCACAGGATATAGATACGTCGGTAGAAAGCAACACAAATGTAAACACCGGGAAGGGTTGCTTGATCCCCTCATTAATAATGCTCAACTGGCATTCGCTCATGGTTCACGTACACGCACGCAAATGGAACAGATGTTCAGCACAATGTAAAAGGGAACCGAAGACAGGCTCATGATGAAAGAGACGCCTTATCACAGCGCATTGCTCCAAGAAGCTCAGGGTATTTTCTTCAAACCGTTTCTTCAAGGTATTCAGAGTGAGCCAGACAGATAGTTGGATTGAACTTTATGTCTGTCGGTCGCTAGACATTAATACGACGAAGTTCTATTGGGTCAGTAAGAGTGCCTTCAGATGGCTTTAAGGTGCCGTGACAGGAAGCTAGCTGACTCTGCAGCAGTTACATGTGTGCTAACAGTACCAAGCTAATAAGAACTTACAAACTGTGCTTTTGCAATGGCTGAAACGGGTAGTCAAAATAATTACTGAGTGAGTACAAAATCAGTGTTTGCGGACAAATTAAAACAGCAGTTTTTCCATAAACGTTCATTCATGACATAAAACCCGTGAAATAATCCACAAGTCTGCATGTCATGTTGAGTCCACTCCGCCGTTTGCACTAATGACTTTGCCAGGCTCCTATTAGTCTGTCCCTGCGTCGCACAAGGCCCCACTCAGGAGCTCGGGATATTTTGGAGATGACTCATTGAGGGGGAAGACCATCCTGTCTGGCTGCAGAGAACGCCTTTGTACCGGATGGAAAGCCAGTGTGGGTGTGTGGACACGGCGGGAGGGAGGGCAGAGGGTAGAGGTAATACTGAGAACGAGTTATTAAAAGGACTTTTCCCTCAAAGGGTTTCCCTGTTAAAACCAGACAGATCAGGGATGATGTCATGACATTATTTAACTGCATTAATACCCGAGTGAATTGTGTGTTCATACTACAAGTTGGGCGGGCGATTTGGCTGCGATGCCAAACTCTCTACAGCAGCCAAAACAGTGAGTGTGATTTTTACTGGGTCGAGCAAAGGCAACACGCTGATCAGATCATTTGAAAGTTCATCTTTCTCATGCCTAGTGGAGTCATGGGAATGAAGAAATGGAAGATAACATGAATTGAAACATCTGTTCACAGACTACTGAACACTATTCATAATTCATAATAGATTCTTGCTGGTATGTAAGCAGCAACCTCTTGTTCTCTGTTCGTCTTGTGTATTTTGGGTCTTGGGGTGTTGCACCCTGCGCAGCTACACCTCTTTAACCATTCTTGAGCTGACTTCAGCAATTCAATCTGTTTATTCACACCATGAATTGGCATTCTGTGCTCAATCGGGAAAGTTAACACCCTAGTCAAGCTTGCTCCTCGGTCCTGTAGAGGTCACGGATAACTGGGTGGCGAAATTGTTCCTCTTGCTTCAGTGTGAGTGCTTTCAAACTTTCCAGATTATCAATCTGTATACGTCCGAGATATGGCGATTTTATCAAGGCTTTGACTGCAACTTAATCTGTATCTTCTTTATCTGAACTGCCGGTGTTGAGGAGGTGTCTCTTCGGGTTGGTATGGTTACGGTTGGTTTGGTTACGGTTAAGATTAGCCCTTTGACTTAACTGGACCGTTTGTTCTGCAGGTGGTGAGTTTTTCAGTACTGTATGTCGGGATAAATCACAGAGTTGCCTCAAAGTTGTTTCTTTAAATAGTGACACATCATGAGGCTACTTTAAAGTAGTTATGGGAACTTGTGACAATAAAATCGCTCGGGGAAATTCGGCATCGACCACAATTAATACCAAAAACGTCTGTCCGTCATTAATGAAAACAGCAGCGGGCACTGGCATGAGTTGCAATCAAAGTGGTGGCTTAGGCGCATACATAATATGAAGGCATTATCATCTACACAATATCAAGTTGAAACATTTATCGCGTTCCGTTGTCAGCTAATCTATGGCTTTCTTTCTTTTCCTTCCCCACTGCTGCTTGATCTAAGTAATGCCGTCTGCTGTCTGCTACCAAAGCAGCTTTTGTCAGGTAGTTATGCAGCGCTCCCGACACAACAAAACCAAACAGACATTCCTTGCAGACTGGATCATCGTCAACAATAATGCTAATTATTTTGCCCATGACCGTTGCATTCTGCTCTTTTCACTTTGGACTGTCTACCCAGTCACAGTTGCTTTATGCATCGGCATATGTTTGTTTGGCCTTTCAGTCAGCAGCGGTGGGGGGGGATGTTTTTTTTTAAACAGAACCAAACATTCAGACTAAACTTTGTTTATCATCTGTTTTTGGGCACTTTTCAACCCACTCTGCCCTGTACGAGGGTTTTTTTCACGTGTGAATGATGCGCTGCACGTCATCAGTGTCTACAGGGTCTTTACGTGATACGTCGCCTTCAAGACGCCATAATTTTCAGTCTTTATATGTTTGATGTTTATTTATGTATAGTTGTAAGTCTATTGTTACATTTTGCTTTATGCCAGGATATTCTTTCCTCTGTGTGTAGTTTCCAAAAAGTTGTTATTCTTGCAGAATAGAAATGTCCATGGTTGCTTAGGTAAGCCTGAAACTCTTATTCTCTACTAACAACTACGGTAGAGAAAATATGCAATTTTTTGATTAATTACACGACGTTGCAGATCATTATTAACAGATTACGTAATTAAAGTAGTTAGTCTTCTTCCTGAAGAGATGAGAAAATAAATTAAAAAAACAGCAACTCGAGCAGCTGCAGTTTCCCTCCACAAAACGTAGTGTGTTCACTCCAAACACTTAGAAGATGTCCAAAGCCAGATGAAATAACAGAATGCAGCGGTTTGAAGCCTTTTGATTCGCTGCACACTTAAACAGGGCAAAGGTTGCCGTCATTCAAGGGAAACACCAATTTCAATGAATTCCATATCCTCACATTCCTGAGCCAAAGTTGGATTCGCCTCCAAAAAGAGGCTTGTGAGGAGGAGAGTGATCAAGGGGAGAAACGGTTGGTGTTTATGCGCTGAAGCCAGATTCTCTCTCGTGAATAGAGCAGCAGACGGATCGACCACATGTCCAGCAGCTGGATCCCCCCTCGGTGCCTCGCAGCAGATCTCTTCTGTGGGTTCTGCACTCGATGATTTAACACTACCAATTAATGAGAAAAATGTATGCGCATCAAAAGTTACATTTCAATACAGAATGTGAGACATTCAAATGTAAAATAAAAGGTAGCAATGAGTCAAAGATGAATGGTATTAAAATGCTTTTTTCTTTTACTTACATTTTTTCAATTTTGAAACTAATAGATTTTTACAATTTAAGACCCGTTTGAGATTAGCTGGTCATGCACGTGTCAAGTCTGCTTTATGGTTGTTTTCCTTTTCGTTGCCATGGCAGGAGTAGTAAACGCACTAATAGATATTCCAGATGCAAAGCACAGCGTTACACACACACACACACAGACACGCACGCACGCACACACACACACGCACACACTTGAACCTCGTTCAAGTCAGTCAGGCAAAGTTCGGGTCAGTGAGGAAGTGAGGTGGGGCAGATGTGAAAGAATAATTATTTTTAATTTACTACTTTCAACACAGACTAACCAAGTCTAAAGATTTCTCTTACGACATGTGACAATTTATAAATGTTTGCTTGGAAGGGGAAAAGCCTGCTTTTGCAAACAGAATGAATGAATCACTAGAGTACACACAGACAGGGAGTGACTGTGAGGTGACACAATCTCTAGACAATTAACCTCAGTATGACCTGTTTTAGACACGGCCCATGTTTCTGTGTTGATATTGCTCCACTGTGACTTGTTCCATGTAGTTATTTTGTGGTTTTGCTAGAATGCTGAAAAGAGGGACCAGTGTGTGGATTTGCAGTCTGCTGAGTTTATATCTGTTGGTCTGGTTTTGGGGCATAAATGCCTGGAACTGGTCCCAGCGGTGGATATCCGTCCTCTTCTCTCTAGTCTCACACGTTCAGACGCCTGTTTCCTCTCTCTGTGCCAAGTGCAACACTGGCCGGACCCATCTCAGTGCTGCGTTTCATACTCGCCTCGAACACCGTGTCCTGTCTGGCTTTTTTTTTTTTTCACACCTGGTTACTTAAATGCTGCATTTTATCTCAAGTATCAGGTTTACTTCAGCCAGTAATTTATGAGTAGAGCTTTTTATAGTTATCTGGTTTCGTTCTTTTATTTTTCTACGCTACAAGAAATAATCTCTACCTCGTTTAAAGTTTTCAATTCGGAGCCTCTTGATCCCGTCTCCTCACCTTGTCGTCGTGCCAGGCGCTGACGGAAAAACCCTGTGTGGGGACGGCCAGCAGGAGTCTTTTCATGAAAGAGAGTTTTTTTTGCCCGCTCTAGCCACGGCGGTCAGTGGGAGGACTACGCTCACTGTAGAAACCGTCTGACTTAGTCCTCCTGCAATTCCATTCTTTAGTGTTTAGAGCCTCTGGAGCCTTGAACATTCCCACAGGCTGACGCCATCTCACGGAAACCACCCTGTGGGCTAACGTTTCATACTCTTGGCAGACAGGCCTGGATGTTAGTTTTTTTTTCTTTTTTTTTCGCAGAGTTAAGTAAGCGAGTCCTTTTAAGAAATGGCTGAGATCAGCATTCGCATACCACCAGAGCTTGGGCTCTTTTTCCCATCCACAGGGCAACACTCCCACCCAGCAGGGAACCAATGACACGACTTGGCCCCCGGGGGTCAAAGGTTGCCATTCCTTCCCAATTTGGCGGTCTTCAGGATACATGATACTAACCGGGTTGGTTGACTCCCGTCCGACCAACTGGACCTTTATTGAAGTCTTGACCATCGCGAACTCTGACAGGAGCTTCCGTCTTTAGCCTCTCTTTAAAATCTTTCATGGAATATCACTGATCCTGTCCAGGAAACCCAAGATATTTTGTAAAAGGTCTATGAAGAGAAATGTGTCTATATGTAATCTTCCACATAGATATAGGAAACCACACCAAAAGAATTGTAGCTGTTTTTGGCAGATCTGTCCTGTCACATTTGATGCATGTGGCCCTCTCCCTCCCTTTAGGCCCTTACAGATGCAACAAGACGGAACAAAAGTTCCATACTTGCATCCAATCTGCTTAGGCCTCGCGGCAACACTTAACAGGTTCCAACAAAGATGTGATCTTCAGATTTTTCATGCGGACTTACAGTATTTTCAAGTATATGTAGAAACCATGCGGTTCCTAAAAAACCTTGGCATTCTCTCACAATGCGTTCTCCCTGTTTGACTCATAGGCCGTATTTACAATACATCATGCGGAACAGTACGTGCAAATATGGACTACAGATAAAACTGTCCTTCCTTTGAACCAGGAGCTTTCAAACCTGTTGGGGCCAGAGACTCCTTACAGGAGAGAACATTTTCAGAGGACCCTTTGTTAAATGTTACAACAACAAAAAAGAATTACGCTTACAACCGTTTGTTTTCTTAGATGCCATTGGAACAATTAGTATGTGTGTTCTGTTCATAGTGTTAAACAGAACACACATTTCAACCGTAAACAGAATCAGTTATTTACCTTTTTAAAACGGAGCGTGGATTTCAACGTGACTGCATTTATTGTTTACATTTCAAATAATGTTGATTTTAAAGAGCTCTGGGGGAAATTAACAGTATCGATCGATCTGGATATCTTTAAACCTGCCAGTCGAAAGCTGACTTTCAGCAACTTCAAAGTAATAGAGTTACAGCGGTTTGGGAGCCTCCTTTAATCACACGATTGGTGGTTGAATACATGGCTCCATCTGTCTCCATGTCAACAGTTCAGGATGATGGGAAGAGGTATACATTTAGCAAAGAAGTTAAACATAAAAATAAAAAACATAGATGTGTAGCAGTGCGGTCTTTGATCAGCAGATGACTGAATATTCTGCTGGGAAAAAAAACGTTTAGTTGTCCATGTTGAGCACCATTATCTCCACCATTGGTCAAACTGGTTGCACATTACCTGTAATAATGAACACGTGGGTGAAACATTTCTTCTGCTGTTTCTTAGGCTCTGGCGGTGCAGGTGGAGGATATGAGACTCAGAGCCACTTACTCTCAAAGAAAAAAGATTCCCATCACCGAGGGCTTTTTGGAGGTGAAAGACGGAGGCAAATGGAGGCAGATCTGTGACGAGGAGTGGACGAAGAAAAACAGCAGAGTCGTCTGTGGCATGTACGGCTTCCCCGCGGAGAAGCGCTTCAATACCCGACCTTACAAGTGAGTAATGGGGCTTGACGCCAGCAACAGGGTTTAAAAAAAGGCAAATTAAGCCTTCACAGTTCAACTCCAACTTGAACTCGGTTTGGGTGATGGGAACATAGTGCTGCTGGAGCTATTTTAAAATCTCACCTGCGTCATAAACATCGTTTGAGACCCATCACTCACAGTTTTTGTGTTTAGAATATTGCATTTCCTGTTCATTCAAAGTGTTGGTTACATAATAGGAATGTTTTATCACAGTTGCATAACCGTGCTTGTTTATACTGGTCATCACTCAACAAGTCATCTGTTTTCCAACTGAGATTAAACAGCCTTCGGTGGGGAGATTCTTGACAAGAAGCCAAACACTGCCAGAGGAAGCTTCAGCGGGTGAAGAATGGGCCTTGCTCGGAAACCCATGAATGTGATGCGCTCTGAAACAGTGTCTCTTTATGCTATATTTCATTGTTTCCCTCTGAGCAAAATGTCAGTGGCCTTACACAAAACCAGCTATTCCTAACACACGTTGTGTCTTATCATTTAAAACAGCTGCTGGCGGCATGTGAGACAATAACCCAAAGAAAATCTTCCGGTCTTGTAAATGCATTAAGGATTTCTCTCTTTAAACAGTGGCATCAATTTATGTTTATAGCTGTAAGTCGAATCTATTCTGTTTGCACATACAGTCGCTGTAGGTCTCCACAACCATCTGAAAGACTCCGAGAGCCACAGTCCAGCCAACCACAGTCAAATTAAGACCAGACATCAGACAAGTATTTATTAACTGGGGATGAGAGTCATCAGAATGATCACATGTAATGGCGTCAAGTTTGCACCCTTAAACTTAAGAAGGCGCCATATACAGCGCATGTGTGCTTTGTTTATTTGTTTGTTTCTTAAGATCACAAAGCCTGTGTGCGTTTTAAAGTGTGTGGTCTCACATGGCTCTTTTACTGAGGTGAAAGATCACATTCAATCTGTGTTTCATCTGGAACCACAAAGGACAGCTCTATTCAGCAAACAGTCCAACAAAATTAAAAAATTAAAACTCAAAATTTAACATCTCTTTAAATTTCACGGCCCACAAACTGTTAAAAATGAGTTTGAGCCACATTCTGTTTCCAGCACCTGGACGAGCTGCAAGAGCTCAACGGCTGTAAATGGAGCTCATGCGGGTTTGATTACGTGGTCGGCTTCTTCCAAGACCCAGATACACAGTTGTTGGGCTCCTCAGTTGATGACTTCTAAACAAGTATGGAGGTCACGGGAGTGTTAAGGCACTTTCACAACAACACCCCCATTGAGCTTCCCAGGGCCGGATGGTTGTTACACTAAACGGCTCTGATATATATTTGAGAAAAGGAATGGTAAAATATTACGAGTGCTGCAGTTGTTGCTTCAAAAGACATAAGAAAAAAATTATGAATTTTGTTATTCATAACTAAACTCTTCTTTGCCGATTTGCTCGTGTAAATCTGTCTTAAATATTGACATTCTTCAACCTAAGAAATGATGCTTCTCTAATATGTTAGACAATAATTTAATTAATGAACTGAAAAAGCCAGACGGTACATTTAGTAACGTTTTCTTTTTTTTCATTGTATCGTTCCATCCCAGATTGCTGGCTAATCGTCGTAAGAAGAACTACTGGGGTTTCTCTGTTAACTGCACTGGCAACGAGGCCGACCTGTCGGACTGCAAGGTGGGCAGAGAGATCGCGCTGAAGGGCAACAGCACGTGTGAGCAGGGCATGCCCGTGGTGGTCAGCTGTGTGCCTGGACGGGCCTTTGCACCCACCCTCAGTGCCGGCTACAGGAAGGCCTACCGGGTCGAGGTGGGTCGGACAGCTTCTTCTTTTTACCACAGTGCATGCTGAAATAATGAGCGAAAATAACTGCAATATCTGCCGTAAAAAGTTCTCACAGTGGTCAATGCATTTTCTATAGATACTTTACTGTTTGAATGCAGGCAGCGTGTCAAGCAAAGGAGAACAGTGAAGGTCAAAATGAATCGATAATTGACCCAAGCCTTACTGGATTTAAGACAAGATAATCCTTCATCCTTAGAATTTTAACATTTTCTACCTATTCGAAGCTGTGGTAAAGCATCTAGTACATTTGGGAGGACGAATGCTAAACATCTGCCGACAATTGGAGAGTCGGTGTTCCTGCCTGGTGTTTACAGTTTATAGATTATTACCAAGGAAACACAGATTTTCCAGTTACCCTGTAAAACAAGAGGCAATGTAGCTATGTTCAGCATGTAGTCTAGCATAGTTAGCCTGCGTGCTTATTTGTTTATCCTGAGCAAATCCTATTACAGGAAGTGACTGATCAAGATTATATCGTTACTGGACGCCGTTAAAGAAATAAAATATCCATTTAAAAAAAGTTAACTTACTGATGTGAATAAATACAGGGTGCATTGTTTCCGTAGCAACCCCTGGTGCGTCTCAGAGGCGGAGCTATGATCGGCGAGGGGCGAGTGGAGGTGCTGAAGAACGGGGAGTGGGGTACGGTGTGCGACGACCACTGGAACCTCCGAGCTGCCACCGTGGTGTGTCGAGAGCTGGGCTTCGGCAGCGCCAAGGAGGCCATGAGCGGCGCCCAATTTGGACAAGGTACGATGCACAGAGGAATCACTGTCACTGCTGTCGACGCACTATAACGCAAAGTGCCGTTGTAAATGCTGCCAGAATGAAATAGATGACAAAAAGAATTCAAATGATTGAAAGAAAAAGTTTTTAGGCGGGGCAAATGGTCTTATAAATTAATAGTCTTATGATGTGATTATTCTTTGTTAAGATGTTATGTTTTGATTAAATGAAAGAGCTACTTAACAGCTGTTTCAGCCTGATTACAACCCCTTAATGAATACAGAAAATGAATTTAATTGTTTTCCTTTTTTTCTATTTTTGAGTAGATTTAGTGTTAACTGGATTTTTTAACCACGTTTTGTTTTTTGCTATATAGAACAGTACTGCCTGCCCCACAACTACAAAACAACCAAATCAGAAACTGTTTTTACCATTAGTTAGTTCAGGGAATACATACGTTGGTCTTAATTTTTAAATATCCGTATTAAAAGGATTCTCACGTAAAATAACAGCTGATATATTGTGAGCAGTGTTTTTAAACATGGCCTCAAATCTCCGGTTTAGAAGAAATAATGGGAGCGACTGCAGTCACACATCCTCCCTCGTACACAAAGACTATAACATTTGAATCCCACCACCAAGACTTTTTACCGCTAATGCCATTTTCACAATTGTCACTCAAAAAAGGTCCTGGCACAACTTCAAGCAACTCGTTCCCTGCTGTGAAAATGAAAAGCGGAAACAAGAGATTATGTTGTGTTCAGTCTCTGTTCCACATCCTGTTTTTGTCCCACTTCACTCAGCTAGCCTGGCAATACGTTTGGGAACGTACGCAGCAGCACATCAATGCCTATGTTTTGACCCAGAACCCGAACCTGTGAAATTTAATACACCGCGCGGCCTTATAAGAATCACATGTGCATTGGATTAGTAGTCCTCTCCTCTGCCTCCCGCTCACACCAGAACACAAGAGCGAACAAAATGTTCCAGCAACAAAAAACCCCACCCCTTATGAGTTTCAGGGGAGGAATTCGTTTTTTTGGAGAGCACAAGGTTATTTCAGGGATGGATCTCTGTATGAGCTAACCATTCTGGAGTAGACTAAAGAATAACAATACAACTGAAATGGGAGTTGTAGGTGATTCCAGATTAGTATGAGAGATTTGATTTTAGGCTTGGTTCTTATACAATATATTTCTATCAGTATAATTTCCTATTCCTTCCACAAAAGGATACAGACTTATTTGTATTTTTGTGTGTCCTGCGTTTAATTTAGATATAGACATACATTACATTTAATCTATTTGAATCAATAGCTGGTGGTTGTTTATTTTCTCCGCTGGCTGTCCTTCCGTTCCGGTGATGCTGCACCCATCGCTAGAGACATTCCTGCTCGGTCACATGGGAAGATAACCAGCACGGAGAGAGTATCACACATGTTATTATGGAAACTCTGCGGCAATAAGATTACTTAATTTTTCACATGCCTCAAGTGTGTAATTGGACAAAGCTGACAGCCGTAAATTCTAGAGAACAAGAAATCTCGCCATCTGTCTTCAGATGGACTCGATATTCTAAGAAAACAAAGCTGATAAGTAATGGAGATGGATGACAGTTCTTTAGAGATGATCGTCTGTCATTTACTGCATGTCGTGCTCCAACTGGTTTTCAAACGCTTTGGCGACAATTAAACCCAATGCCCGTGTTTGTTTCTCCGTAGGCACTGGGCCGGTCCACATGAACGAGGTCGAATGCTCCGGGTTTGAAAAGTCACTGACTGAGTGCCGGTTCAACCGTGACGATTTGGGCTGCAGCCACGAAGAGGACGCGGCGCTCAAGTGCAACGTCCCCGACATGGGCTTCAACAAGAGAGTGAGGACCTCTTCGTACCCCTGTGGTGTGAATAATTAACATTTGTACAGAACCGCAGGGCAACATCTGTCTGCGTGTCTTGGCCCTTAGCTCCGGTTAAACGGCGGCCGCAATCCCTTGGAGGGCCGCGTGGAGGTGCTGGTAGAGAGGAACGGCTCCGCGGTGTGGGGCTCGGTGTGCAGCGACAGCTGGGGGACCATGGAGGCCATGGTGGTGTGCAGACAGCTCGGCTTGGGCTTCGCCAGCCATGCTTTCCAGGTAAGGTGTAAATGACCCGCTCAACAGATATGGAGAAATTATACCGGAAATGAATTTGGCAGCGGGTCACCTTAGCCTTCGTTACATCCGGTCCACATGGTCACTGTTAAATGAAATGAATAAAAATATGGTTTGGTTGATAAACTTGGGCATTGAATGAAAATGAGATGAAACCACTCTTGCAGCACTAGCCATGTTAATGACCATGTGTTACAGATCTCAGAGGGCAAAAAGAGGTTGTAACTGTAGAAACGAACAACAAAATTAGAGCAGAAATCTGGCCTGGAGTGATAAACCGAAGACACAGTTTAGCTTTAAACTCTTCAGCATCGGTGATGGGGCAACTTTCATGTGATGTTTGAAGTTCAGGGGAGCTTTGCAGCACTAAAGCCTGGGGCATACCTTGGAAGTGAATCACAGGGATAGTTGTTGATAACAGAGCAATGGAACTTGGACTCAATATGTTGGTGACTATTTATCTCCACAAAGTTATGTAAGATGCCCTCCTAATGAGACGGCACATACACATATCGTCATCTGTTTGCCGTCACTACTTGAGCCAAGTACAGTTCCACATTGTGTTGTTCCAGTGTGAAACTAATGGCCAACTTGGATTTTATGTAGATATTTTGCGCCATAGAAAAACAACCAGTTAAATAAATTTAAATAACCAGAGTCTTCATCACTTACAGTGAGTTGGTGGAGTAATATTGTGTTAGGTCTGCTCTCTTTTTATTACCCTAGCAGAGCAGGGGCTCTCTGGAGACTCTTTCCAGTGTAATACTACAAACCCCACCACCAGATGGAACTAATGGCACCAAATCACACTGTTGTCTGCCCCTCTCCTCAGCCCACCAGCAATTCCCCCACATCCCTCAGCTCAATATCTTTTTCATGAATCGTCAACCTTCTTGGAAGATGGCGACAACGGAAAGTATGAGTGGGTTTTTTTTCGCAGGTGGTTTCCTCGTGGTCTGCATGATGTTGTAATGAGGCTGAGTCAGCAGTGTGTGTGTGTGTGTGTGTGATGGACCCTTTGGGTTAACTGAGACAATGTCTGCAAATGAAATACAGGAGGAAAATTAAGATAATGTTTCGGCTTAAAACCTTCCCACGCAAATCTCCAAAACCTCTTCAGCAACACGATCTCTTTATTCGTTTGAGTCCAGCGCTTATAGGCTGTAGAGTTTTTTACATTAAGTCTTAAATGAAATGTCATTTTGGAAATTACACCGGTTCACTTTCTAGCAGGGAGTCAGCTGAGAAGATCTTCTACCACTCTAGTGTCTATGTGATATTTGTGAAGACACGGCCAGCAGCCGGTTAGCATAGCTTAGCACAAAAACAGGATAACAAAACCTCTGTTGTGTATTATGGTGTCAAAAATACAAGGTTGTATTGTTTTCTTTCAGATTTATAGTAATGTTTCTTTTTTTTTAATTACCAAACATTCCAGGTGTTGCCAGGTGGATTTTGTTTCCTTTGGACAGAAGCGGGCTACTCAAGTGTGGACTGCCTTAAAACTCCACTGGTCCTCAGACCTGAAAGCAAAAACTCTAAAGTCATATATGACCTGGGGTAAAAGCCAGATCACATGATGTAGCGCTCCAGGTCCACATTGATTCCTGTGCTTCTCTTCCATCAGGAAACGTGGTACTGGGAAGGAGAGTCCCCAGCTGACGTGGTCGTGATGAGTGGAGTGCGATGTTCAGGGACTGAGCTCACTCTGGATCAGTGTCTGCACCACGGGAAACACATTCACTGTCCCAAAGGAGGTGGAAGCTTTGCCGCGGGTGTCGCCTGTACTCAGCGTAAGAAACAATCACTCTCTCTACGTTCAGAATCTTGCCGTTTGCATGATGATACGTCAAATGTCTAACCTATTAACGTTTAGCCGCTTCACTTTCAGGGTCCTGGTGTTGTGCGTGATGACTCACTGTACTTAGTTACGTTACTTTAAAGAACTGACCCATCATTGGTGGCATTGGTAACATCTGCACACTGAATGCTGTTCTTAACCCCTTTGTCCCTTCCCGTTTTGTTGCTCTCACCCTCGCAGTGGCCCCGGACCTGGTCCTCAGTGCCCAGGCTGTGGAGCAGACCACCTACCTGGAGGACAGACCCATGTACGCGTTGCAGTGTGCCCACGAGGAACACTGTCTTTCCAAAAGCGCCGAGACGGCCGACCCCAACTCGCACCGCCGCCTTCTCCGCTTCTCCTCCCAGATCGCGAACAACGGGCTGTCAGACTTCATGCCGCGGGCGGCGCACCACTCCTGGGTGTGGCACGAGTGCCACAGGTGAGACCTCGAGCACTGCGGACAGTTCGTAGTCTGCTGCTGCTTCGATCAGATCGAGCGTCTGAAACCTGGTCTGTACTCTCAAATGAGGCGTTTAATGTGGTTAATGTTGGATGTCAGTGTCATTGATCCTTTTGTGGGTGAGGGGAGCAAAGAAAAATACAATGTATTGAATATTGAAGTTGTAATGAAAATGAAATCTGGCTTTGCCCCCACTCCTTCTGCAAATGTGTGTCAGTGCAGAGTTGCTGCATGTAGGCGTATAAAGGACGTTTCAACAGTCTTTTGTTTTGTCCATTGCAGACATTTCCACAGCATGGAGGTTTTCACCCACTATGACCTGCTGAGCCTAAATGGCACTAAAGTTGCAGAAGGACACAAAGCCAGCTTCTGTCTGGAGGACAGTAACTGTGACGAGGGTAAATACTCTTACTTCCCTGTGGCTTTGTGTTGACTTGTGCTACTAAGTTCTGATTTAGCAATTCCACGTTCATACAGAGAATCTTGTGGGGTTTTTTTAAGCACTTAATGCCAAAACTGTTGACAGGTATCCAGAAGAAGTATCAGTGCGCAAACTTTGGGGCACAAGGCATCACAGTTGGCTGCTGGGACACCTACAGGCACGACATCGACTGTCAGTGGATCGACATCACGGACGTGAAGCCCGGCGACTACATCTTCCAGGTGCGTCAGTCGGGCCACAGTGAAAACCCAAACATCTGCTTCTGGAAGGGTGGTCTAGATACCAAGATACCAAGACCTCACATGTCTCTTGATCTGCTCTCAGCAGAGGCCGTTGAAGGACACAGAACCTCATAGTTACATTTACGGTCACTTGATGGAGACGAACTTAACGTTTTTTTTTTTTTTTTTTTGCGGCTGTAAAACCCACTAAAACTATTTTTATCGGCCCTTAGTAGCACTTAGAAACTGTAAAGAAAAGAGGATGCTTCTTTCAGACTTTTAAAAAACATTGTGCTTTTGTTTTCCCAGGTTGTGATAAACCCAAACTACGAGGTCGCAGAATCAGATTACACCAACAACGTAATGAAGTGCCGCTCCCGGTACGACGGACAGCGGATATGGACGTACAACTGTCAGATAGGTGAGACCCTCACCGCTTACGGAGCGCTGTCCTTTCTACACTCATTAGCGATGGCAAGCGTTCACCTGCAGGCTTGACGGAAAATATTAAATACAATAAGACATAAACATCCTCGTATTAAAGCTTAGTTAATTTAATCAACATTTAGCTGGGAACCAACCAAAGTAGAGGCGTTTAAAACGCACACATTCACTTTCCTTTAAAAGCTGCTCCTTTATTCCAAATGTTAGACCCCTAAAACTCTTATACAGCTAACAAGGATTAAAAACCATGTGTGGTTTTCATATTTAATGGGATCTTTGAGTATTGATGTTAGTATTGTTTTATTTGAAAGTATTCAAAGGATGCAGTTAAATCCTACACTTAGTAGACATAGGTACAGAGACATACCACACAACAAAGTCCTGCCAAAACCTCTCGTTTCAGTTTGATAAAAACATAAAACACTCAACCGTTTTATTTTACTAAATGCAGAACAGGTACAAACTGCCAAACATTCCAAGTCCTCAAATCTTAAACTTTACTTGGGACATGTAGAGTGAGAAACAACTTGAATACCTTATTCAAAAGGCAACAATCCCACGGTATTTTTGTGGAAAATAATAAATATGAAAAACAACTGAACAGATGGTAAATTGTTAAAAATTCAAACAGTCTAGCGTAACATCAGTTATGTCTTTACGACTGGGTCTGGCTGGCTTTTAAAAAAACTCAATAGATCTGATTCAGTGGTTCATCAGTTTGAATTATACTCTATATAAAAATCTGTCTGTAGCAAAAGTTCCAAACGAAACCTGAGAGATAATGTGGGGAGGAATTCAACATACACTTAATACACACTTAAGTTTGCACACTCTTTTTCCCGCTTTCTCCATTGGAAATTTGGAATCTACTTTCTTTGTGATTATTGATCACGGAACAACAGGAACTGCATCAACAATGACCGAAGAGGTCAGAGCAGCCACTTTGAGGCGTGTTGTGATTCAGCGTCTTGCACAAACATGTTGCTGATGGGTGACCCTTGCTGGTGCCATCCTTCACCGTGCGAAACATGCTGTACCAATCGGTGAAGGGGGCAAACAGTGCTGGACGGTAGTCATGCTCCTTTTCATCAGCTGGCGGTTTGTGGCCGCTGTGGAGCCTCTAGAGGCCCAATGAACCTCTAGAGGTGGGGGGGGGGACGGGGACCTGGACCGGACCGCTCTGTAGAAAAATGAAACACTGTTTAATGTAATACAGTGCACCGTTTATTACAAGTAAAGTAAATTAGAGACATTGCTGGTCACTTCATGCAATGCGGTTGGGGGGTGGGGGGGGGTTCAATGTTATCAGGAGCCTTTGTTTTTGTATGATGCTACATGGTTAGCTCTTTTCTCAATCATCTTCTCCCGGACTGAATTCGCAGGTGGCTCGAGGAGTTCAGAAGCAGAGGAAACGTTCCCTGGACTGCTGACTAACCAGGTGTCACACAGGTAGAACCAGGAAAGACGACACAGGCAGACATTGCATTGATGTTTGACAACCACTAGAGGGAGCTTTGCCGTTTTGCTTCCCTGGAGTCTGGATTGCTGGATTGTTTTTGGGGATCAGGGCTCAACTGGTACAGCGGACAATAATTTACAGTTTTTCTTGATTGTTTACACACATTTTCTTACAGTCACAGTAGTGACACTTACTACAGACAGTACATACGTGTGTTGTAAACTATTTTAGAATATTGTTTTTATACTCACAAATACACGGTAAACAAATATATTTTATTTCCTCAAGAAAAACAATGTACACAGTGTACATCCCAACCAACACAAATTTGCGCATAAAGTGGTCTACATACAAAACAGAAGAATTCACTGTATTCCGTTACAGTAAAGAAAAAAATCATCAGCTGCTACGTCTCCACATGCGTCTACCACAGCTTGCAGAAGGGCTGTGTGCGTTTGTGGACTCGGTCATACACTTTCCATCTCCGATCTCTGGTTGCAAATTGTTACACTGTGTGACAGGTGTTTGCCCATGTGACGAGTCAGTGTGCATAGGAGGGCAATTGACTTTAGAATTTTGAATGACAGTGTGTTCCTTGTGAAAACAAGATTTTCCTTCATGAAAACTGTGCCAAATGCAGAGAATTGTGTGTAGTGTTTTGAAAAAAAGTGTGTTTTAGAACGGCAATTTGAGTGTAAAGCAGGAAGTGTGCATGTAATTTAGCAGAATTGGTTCAGGGGGTTGGTGCGCGAGTTACATGTTGTGGTAATTGTGTGTCAAGTACCAGAATTTGTGTGTAAACAATTGAGAAAAACTGTAATGGCAAAGAAAACTGCTTGCTTGCTTGCTTACAAAATCTATTAACCACATTCAGCGATACAAAAGTGTCCATATCGTTTAAGGTTGTGGTGCCTTTGCCGACAGTGACTTGGTGCTTACCCGGCCAGATGCCAGGAAGGATTGGAGCTAAATAATTTATTATTATTAATAATAATAATAATAATAATAATAATAATATTATTATGTACTGTGCCAAAAGTGGTTTTCCAAGACAAAGTTTAGAAAAGTCTCAAACCAGCCCCATTGGATGACTCCTTTCCCCGCATGTCCCGTCTGCTGTGCTAAGCATATAAATGGTCCACTGTTACTTGGTGCTACAAAAAAAAAAGTTGAATTTAAATTGCATTTGCTTTCAAAGTATTACATGCTTTAAACTTGTAAAACAGTAATTCAGGCTACCTGAAGATTTATTTTCACATTTAATGTCAAGGCTGAACACAGTAAATTCCTCTTCACCAGTTGCTGGTTTTATGTCAATCTGTAAACATGTTCTGCTCTCAATTGCAAGGACTAAGCGTGAAAAGGCTTTCTTCTACCAGGGATTTGTGTTCCACATACTTGAGCTAGTTTTTGAAAGTGTTTTATTTATTACGTTTTTTTAATCTTGGTTGTTTCAGTAGACACATGTGTGCGTACCCTCAGCCTATTTATCAATGTCGGAGTTTTGTTGCATTATTCTTGTCAGGGACTATGGTAACATGCTGGATGTAGTGGAAAAAGCCACAAATATAGGTAAAAATGCCTCTTCATTGTTTTGTGAATTAGTTGTGGGGTTTTCTGTCACAAATTCAAGGATCCTTCCTTTTAAAAGAGTATTTGTTGCTTGCTGCCTGACTGGATATATTTTGTATGCTAGTGTGAACGTGCAAAAGTATTTACATTTTTAAAATAAAAATTGTTGAATGCAGGTTCAAAATTAAATTGCTGAAACTTTTTTTCTAGAAAGTCTTTTAGAAAGGTGTGGGAAGTATTGCAGAAGTGTTCTGCTCACTAATCACTGTGCTGGTTACAGTAAGTCAAACATTACTTTCCTCACCCAACTGCACATTTCTCCTTTCGTAGTCTTAAAATGCTTAAAACTTCCTCTTGTCACTTGCGTCCGTTTACCTGTTTAAGCCAACGGGGTTTGCGTTTCCCTTCAATATCGCTGCCCTCTTCGGCCTCGTCCCTGCATCCCAAGCGCTCTGGTCACCATCCGCCTGGCAACAGCACAGTCGGTACGAGGACGCTCCTTTACAGGCTGGATAAACTCTGGAAGATGGTGACCCAAAGATCATTTCCAGGATTAACTCTATAGAGACCACATGAGGGGTTCCATGCACAGATTCAAAACAGACATTTATTGCACACCGCTCTGCGGAGCTTTAAGGATGGATCGCCTACCTGCTCGTCTAACGGCCTTCCCTTTGGCTTTTTTACTCCCTTCATTCAACGCTCTTGCCTTCAGCATTGGATGGCAAATGGAAAGTGCCTGGATGGCTGCACATGACATTGCTATATGTTAGAACAGTCTTTTGAGTCATTCCTCTTTTAACCTCAATCTCAGCGCCACATACCTGCCGTCTCATTGGAGAAAACCCCCAGGGCATGCGTGTCGTCAACCCACTCTATCTTCATTCCACCATCACTGAAAACATGGAGCAGCACTTAAGAAGTTTAGTAGCTGGACCATTTGTCTGAGAGCTTGTATTACGTTACAAGGGAATTACACGATGTTTTCACACTCAATTGCTTTCATTCTTATCTTATATTACGAAGACGGTGACTTGATGAAATGCAATAGAGAGGTATTGGATCTAAACTTTATGTTCGCACCTGTAGTCTGCGAAAGCGTCCAGGAGGTCATCGGTTTTGAAACACGCTGGAAACTGATAGATCTCGATCACGTGGCAAAGCTTGTCCGGGACGATGCAGACGCTCTCATACATGGAGTAGTCATTCTGAACGTGCTGAATGGAAATGGTCACCAGCTCTTTTAGATGTGCCTTGATCTGATAGGACAGGAAAAAAAAAGAATTAGCGATTATCGAGCAATTCTTACTGTGTAAATGCAAGTAAGAAAGAAAATCTGCAGGCTTACCTCTTCAGTTACATCGTCTGAGTCCGTGCATATGTCCTCCTTGCCCGTCTCATCTTCCTCCAGAGTCATGTCATTGAAGGAGGACATTGTCTGCTGCCAGACTAGGGGGTCAGCTTCGTCCACAGTCAGCAGCAGCTTTTCTTCCTCCTCCTGAGGACAGATTGCTGAACTGTCAGCAGCATGGGGGGGGATGCACTCCGCTACACTGAGGGGACACTCCTGGCTGGATCTAGTTGAGGTTTTCTCTGCCGTTTCAGCACAGAAAGAAGAATCGCACGAAGTGGTAATGAAGCCACAGCTACTTGGGGCTGCACCGGGCGACCCGTGGTGTCCTGACGCGTCTTGTGAGTTCTGTAAGGAGAGTCTCTCCCGAGCGGCTCGTGGCATGTAGAGGGGTTTGTCCGGCCTCTTGGGTCCTCGGCCTCGCAATGAGAGTGAAGATTTGGGCTTGGCGTTGTCACCACCCGTCTCCTCCCTGTTTCTTAGGGGCTGTTCACACAAGCTGTTGTTGCTCTCCCAGTCACTGGCTTGCTCATCCACACGCCTACAGGGAAACACAAATGTTTTATGTTTGCTTATTCCACAAAAGTATTAGCGGAAATTTCAACTGAGACAAAGAAACTGCAATCCGTAACAAAAAACCAAGAGACATCTTTCTAACAGCAAATACTAAGGCATCCGGCAAAGTGGGGGTTGTGATAGCGCATCTAATAACAGAGATGTTGTCTGTGCCGGACCTTATCTCAGAGTGGCAGACCACCACCCTTCGGCACCAGCTGCCCCCTACTGAGAAGGTGGTGAGTCCCGGCAGGTCCTCCAGGGTCCTGTGGATCAGGTACCGCAGTCGGCTCGGTAGAGGAGGGAACAGGAGCACACTGACAGAGACACAGAGAGCACGTCAACAAAGACCGGACAGAGTTTCAAGATTGAGCTTGATTTTGAGGATTTAACCACCTGATTAAAAAAATAAATAACGTGATATACAAGGAAACTTTGTTTTTTACTGCATGGGAATAAATACAGTAAAAAGACAAACACACACACAAACCATCACCTTTGTAATTAAAAACCTATTATAAGGTAATGTACTGAAATATTAATTAATAGATTAATAGTCTCTAAGTTTGGGTTTTTAACAGTTTTAAGTCAAGTTCTTGCTGCAAGCTTGCAGGGTTAATTTGATGTGTGAAGGTCTCGTTGTTGATGACCTGGTCCACATTTTAACGAATGAAATAGCGGCACTGTGTTTCTACGGTACTCCTCTCACACGAGTTAGAAAGGTCAGCCTGCCCACTAAACCATAACTGCGTTTAAAACAGTCGCATCACTAACGCTTAAGGGGGCCAATGATAGTTGTGTCTCCAGCTTGACATTTACCTGCCGTGGTCGCAGTTTTCCTGTTGGTATGTTTCCAGCTCATCCTTGACCTGATGAAGGAATGCAGTTTCTTCCTTTGGGAGATAAACGCCATCGAAACAAGGAAAGGCCACGGTGACCGGAGAGGGGCGGGTCCCGTGCAGAAGTCGGCGTATTGAGAACCTGACTTTAGCCGTGCCGGTAAAAAGAAGAGGATAAAGAATCACCGTTAGCCCAAATGCTAATTCACCTCGGCCGACAGGGTAAGCTAGCAGCCGCGGCTTCTGAGAATGTAACGTTACGATGTTGCGATACCGGTTTACCACGGTGCGTATATTTATTACGTAAACCACACGTGAACAACTCAAAAACAAAGCTAGCCGACTTTGGATAACCTTATGAGGCTTCGTGAACTGTCCGGCGGAAGTTAGCCCGAGCTCTTCGTTCTCGTGGTTGAGGAGCGATGTACTCGTTGGATCGGAGTCGCTGCAGTGAGACGCAGGGGACCGTAAGCAGGTTATTCAGGGCACAGACGCAGTGGCACTAACGTTACCTATCGTTCCGGCGTTGCACCGAAATCTGTGACCCATCAGGAATTGTGACCCCTAGAGGGCGCTGTTGCACATCGTCTGCTCGTGCGTGGCAGACAATGGAGGGCGAAGAAGAGCGCATACGCAAACGGGGTGTGACCCCACTGTGACTGCTGAATTAAGGAATAAAACTTCATAATATTTTCTGGTGTTGTTATATCATGTCTTCACACTAATCTTGACCCATGTTTTCTTATTTGGAGTCATCACAGAGCCAGTATCTCAGAGGTCACCATATATGACAATTATCAGCGTATGCACTCTTCTTCGCCCTCCATTGTCTCCATGTGCAACAGCGCCCTCTAGAAAATCATTGCTGGGTCACAGATTTCGGTGCAACACCGGAAGCAGACGCCTTTTTGTGTTTCCCTCAGGAGCCGCAAAATATCCGATCAGAATTCTTCACAATAAAAGCGACGTTGCTACTAATCTTTTTTGAAACATTTTCTTTTTTAATTGCTATTATACGAGTTGTAATCAATATTCTGATAAAATGCTGGTCTTTGAAGCCTTTGACCAAAAACAAAATACCACTGCTTATTCTACTTAAAGCCAAGTGCATTCTGGTTCTTTAAATCAAAACACAAGGAGCATTCATTTCACAGGCAGGAAAATTTATTAAGATAAAAAAAGAACGATATTTGTAAGAAAAGTATAACGTCTGCATCAAACACCAACAAAATCAATAATCTGTGGTGTTGAGTGTTTAAGGTTTCTGTGGCGTTTGTGAGAAAGGGGATGACATTCGCAATGTAGATGGTTCATCTTATGAGAAACCTTCAGCGGGACTTGAATGTGACTTTGGAGATCTAGTGATGTTGCACTATGACACAGATGGTAATAATCTACCGGGTCATGCCGTTAAATTGGGATGGAGGCATTAACAGTATACATGCTTCATCTTCAGTCACATAAATCCCATTCAGAAATGTTAAGCACATTGTTCACCAGACTCTACTGCACATCCCAGACCCCTCCAAAAAAGGAAAGTCCCATTCATGCACCGATAGGAAAACATCTGCCTCAACGAAGGCTACGAACAGCACGTCAACACTGAGGAGCACTGCCCAGAACAGGATTACCGTTTACGGACTTTGCCAACAACTTCAACAGTCCCTGGTGACTACAGTATATGCATGTTCCTATTCCTAATTATTTGTGAATATATAAAACAAGTGAAATCACTTATATTTACCATAGTCAAAACATGACATTTAACACAATGGCACAGTTCAGAAAAACCGGTCTTTATCAACTAGGACATGTTTCATGCATCACTGCATGTGCAAAAACACATTTCCAAACATATACGGATAGAACAAGTGTTGATTACTTATAAATAAGAGAACAGGATTCGATTAATTATATACAGTACATCCATTAAGGTGAAACAGACATGAATATGAATATGACAGATGATGAGTATCTGACCAGGTTCACCAGCCTATAGAGAAAGGTAGGAGAAAAGAGGGAAATTCTATCATGTACAGACAATGAAGATTCTAGTGTTGACAATTTGTTTTGACTAGTGGATATTAGTAATGTCCTGCCAAAGTGATCATTAAGAAATCATGGAATTAAAAGTGGTCAGTGATCCATTTGACCGGGGATACAACAAACAAGCTGGACAGCAGACGTGTATTAATTAATTCAATAATTAGATCCCATAATAACAAAACCCCAGTATCTTGGGTTAAAGGCTAAAACATCAATTTGTAGACAGTGGACCTTATTTTTCCTTAAAAATGTATCAAAAGACTCCATACCCAAAGTTCTTTATCTTCCTGAATCAATACTTCGGTCTTCAAAGATGGTAATTTCAACCTAGAAGATGGCAAGTTAAGAGACATACACAACTCTACGTTCACGTTTGTATTCATAAAGTTAAAAGCTAGAGTTTGTAAAGTACAAGGAATGGCCTAGCATGTAGATGCTGTGTTCACACTTAAAGCGTAGCAAATTATTCCATGCGAAGTCAATGCACAGACGCAAATGGTGGCGGAGGAAACAAATATAACGGGCGACGCAGAGGACGGGGAAAGACGCGAATAAAATCACATTTTCGGCAAATATTTTTTGCCGAATGAAGGCAAATTTCCTACAACTAGTAGGGCGAGTAAGGCGTGGTGAACATTTGCTTCACTTTTAGTGTGAACGCAGCATAACACTTGTAAGTCAAATTCTATATCGGTATTTCTTTGTTGCTTTTCTACCCATACTGCTATATTTTAGCAAAAGGATACGACTCTGAGGCCTCGCTCTATGGGGTCGGTCAACAGCAAACCCCTGGGAGCATAGATCTTCTCATTCTGGTCTTTTATGTACCGAGAAATCTTCTTCAACACCTGCACACAGAGAGAAGCACACCAATTTAGGATATGCATTGTTAAAACTATGAGCCACCGATAAACACAGCATAACCGTAAAATGGCTTTACCTTTTCATAGTGGGTTTCCATACAGAGAAATATTGTATAGGCCGTTAGACAAGCCAGGCAGCCCTCCAAATAAGACTTGCCCCCTAGTTTCTCTGCCTCGGCATACAAGTTGTTGAGAGTCTGGATTGTTTCCTCAAACTGCTGCTTATCAAGCTGAAACAACAGTTCGGATATTAAAACACAATCGTTCAACATCCTTGGCATCTGCGTAAACACTATAACGTACATACCCTCGGCTCAAGCTCAGAGGGAAACTTGGTCTGGAATTTGGAGATTGTCCCTGAGTTGTAGTCTCTCTGGACAAACACCTTGGAGGAGACGGCTGGCTGCCGGAGGTCCTGTAAACTGTGGGTCTGGAACATAAATCAATATTTAGGAGAATGTGGCGGGATTCGAATTGTTAAAACGACCCAATAACCTCTTTTAACGACCACAATTCTTTGACCTCGGGGGAAATATGGTTGGGAGAATTCATGAGGATTTAGGGAAAGAACAGCGCTGTTTAGGGAATCCTACTCCGCTTTTACTAAGCCACGTAGTCATGATGCGACGGGAGACGCATGTTATTGACGTCAGTCAGCAGCGGCGAAACTACAATTTCTCCGGAGATGAACTACAAAGATCCGCATTTTAGATGCCATCGCCCATGTGTTGGTACAGACGACATAAAACAACACGGTTCAAAGTATTACTTTATTAACAAAGTTTCGATATAAAGAAGTTATGCTAACGAGTACTTAACGTTGCATGATCTGCGTTTCTCGGTCATGATGGTTATTTCTCGTGAACGGCCGGATGATATGACACTATTTAAATTGTGGGACGGGCTTTCCTCTCGTAAAGGTTGGTCCTGTGGAGCTAAAGTGTGCAAGGATTGAAGCTCCTTCCTTAGCATTAAGAGAATCCAGCCTGTCTTTTAAGATACCGGTCTGACGGGTTGACTCCGTAAAACTAACCACACAAAATAAGGAAAGCCACGAGCTACACAGCATCGGATTTATAGACGTAACCTTACACAAGCTGCAATTCTTAGAAAGTTTACGTTAATAGCTACGGCAAAATCGAATATGTCGCCGTTGACAATGACCACATATGGGACGTTGACATTGTTGACGCAGGCTACTTTTGACATTAAGAAACAATAGTGCAATATAATATTATCAAAACTGAATTAAATACTATGATCGGCCTCGGGTGACGTTAGATAGTTAGCTAATAACACGTTAGCTTACGTTTGCCGATCGATCAACGGCGCTGTAAAGTATGGAATATCAGCCTTTAACACCATCCAAATCAATAAGTCACCGTAGACATGTTAACGTTACACATTTAGGTATCCGATTAAATGTAACTCTTCAAAAACAAAAAATCCACAAACATCAACCAAAAAACCCTTACCTCAGCCATAGTGAGCGCTTTCCTGTTACTGCTGCGCATCTAGTCTCCAGCGCTTCCAAAGCAATGCAGCTTCCGGTCTGTGTTTTCACAATAAAGGTCTTTTGCGCAAATATATTGAGGAGTGATCGAAGTGACATGCAACAACACGACTCGCTATGCTGTTAATGATAAACGTTTAAATGTTATTATTTTCAGATACAGGGACAAAGCCTCTAAACGGGCTCATGTTTTGGAGTCTAACGACTTAAGTAAGAACAAAACTATGTTTTGGTATGCATGCAATGTTTCATTCCATAAAATTAACCAAAAAGTAAATGGTATTTAGAATGAGGTGTTTCACAGCTTGAGATGTTGGATCAACACCCAATAGTTTACGCTGATGGACATGCGGTCCTTATCGAGTCACTAAGCAGAAAGTGAAGTCTACACTTGTAGCTGATTCAGATTGACTGGAGAAAGCAGGAGGACATAAACAGGAATTGTAATTTCAATGCATATGTATGTACTACATCACATGTCATTTAGCTGCCGCTTTCATCCAAAGCGATTTTCATTGTTGGGATGCATTAAGCATTCAAATACTAGTCAAATACTACTATGACTAATAGTACTAGAGCTGATTATACTAGTACTACTACACTATTACTTCGTTTTTCTAGCGCTATTGATACTAAAACTACTTTACTTTACATTACTTCTGCTCGTAAAGCTAGTACAAAATTACTACAAAAAGTAAAAATGTTTATTCTTCTCAGCTGTTGTCAGCTTTCAGTTTCTGCCATTTCTGTATTTTTAGCCGTCTTTTGAAATTCACATTTAACTTCTATGTATATTTTCTGCCGTGTATGTATTTTCCGCAATTCTTTGTATTTCATTTAAGCTTTTTCATCCATATATTTTCAGCAAATTTCATTTCAGCTCCTCATTTGTTTATTTATAGCAATTCTTTTAAATTAATTTCAGCTTTTGTGACGTCTGTATTTTGAACAATGTTTTAACATGTATATCTGTATATATTTATATTTCTTTGACATTCCTTTCAGCTTTTCATGTTCTCAGCAATCCTTTCAAATTATTTTCAGCTTTTCTTATTTCTGTATTTTCAGCAAATTTTTTTTAAATTAGTTTCAGCTTTTTGCATTGTAACAGATTTTCAGCAGGAAATGCATTTTCTAGTTGCATTTTTCAACCTACACGATACTGCCTTATAGGTACTTTAAAAAAGAAAAACCTATTAAACAGACATTAACGGAATTTCATGTGAAACATTTTATAAGTTGAATTTTCTCAAGCCACACATGTTTCTGTCTCTTTGTGAGTGTGGGTCCCATGTGGGTTCTGATTACTGAATGAGTATAACTGCTGCAAAAAGTACTTTATTTCTCAACAAGTAATTACATTACTTATGTGATAAAGCTCAGTGAGCATTGTGGGATTTTGAGGTCTGTGGGTTTTGTTTGAAGTAAATGCTTTTACTTAATACATTTCAAATTAAATTAGCACAACGACATGAAAACACGTCTCTCCTGCGAGGAGACGCCGTGACCTGAAGTCTGTTCTCTGTGAGCGCTTGGAGCTTCCCAGCCAGATTAGAGAGTTGTGGACAGCTATCCAGAATCTCCAAATATCCCAAATCCTGCAGCTGGTGAAGACGTAAGAAATCTCTTTCCGGTACATGTTCATGGCGGAGTTTGAGGCTTTTGAGCTTCGGAAACAGATGTGGGATTTGGGCTGTGTGAGCCCCCCGATGTAAGGGCCAAGGGTCTATGTGAAGGTGCAGGAGATTTGGGACCTGCACTGCTACGGCTGCCATGTCCTCCGATGACAATTCTGCAGCACACAGTGCAAGATTGGTCACTGTGGCTGGAATGGAGGTGATGTACTTTTTCAGAGGTGGGCCCTTGGCAATGACCAGGGTGGATAGTTGAGGGAGGTCGCTCAGCCATGTGTTCATGGGATGGCGGTCAGGTGGACTTCCTTGTGTCGTTTCCGGATTTGAGCATGTGTAGAAAACAGCAAGGGTCTCGAGGCCAGGCATCAGCCGCATTACATCTTCTGGTAATGAATGATCTACGCAGTGGATAAGCTCCAAACTGGACAAGACTGCTGCACCAGCTCCTCCTATGGGGCCGGGTTTGGGTCCTGAAACATTGGAAAAGACGAGGAGTCTTTTCACAACGGACAATGAGAGATGCTTCAGTTTAGGCAGGCACTTCAGTATTGACTGAATCACTGAGGTTGTTTCTTCAAAGATTCCAATCTGATGACAGACCAGAGATGTCAGATTTGTAAAGTGGGATAGAGCAGAAATAAATCCATCTAAACCTGCGGCCGGAAATTTCACATCACACATGCTAAGTTGTGTCAGCTGCTGTGGCTGATGAACGGTAGACGCATCGAGCAAAAGGTTAGTGCTACCGCTTCGAATAGCCAGGCGTTTCAGGTGAGTAAAGTCCTTGATGCAGTCGAGGCCCGACTGGGAGCTCTGGTCCATTACTAGTGTGGTGACAGAAGGAAGGGACAGGGCGAGTTGTTTCCAGTCCTTGGCTTTGGTGCCCCTCATCACCACACAGGTGACTCTTCTGCGGCGAAGAGTGGCCCAGAATCGGCTGTTGTAAGCTCCGCGTTGGAAATCCAAAACCACTGACCAGTCTCTCCAAAGGGATCCTTGGTCCACGAGATGTTTGAAGTACTTGCAGGACGCCCGCAAACTAAACCGGTCCGCCGGGGCCAGATGCCTCAAAACGTGCAACCAGATCTCTGGCGGAAGCCCCTCCGCAGGCTTTCCCATCGATTCTCTCTGCTGAAGGATACGTTTGCTAGTGAGATAACATTGGCCTTCATTTAGCAAAATACTGTCAACATTGGCCGGAAACACGCAACAAACGTCATTTTTTTCCCCCCACGTTTCTAGATTTTCGATGATCCGAAATGATTGAGTGGGGCTTCTTCTTCTGCGGTGCTTAACCTCTTCTCTTCTTCATTACCGCCACCGTGTGGACTGGAGTGTGGAACAAGAGTTTATGCAGAACCAAAACAGACAAATAAAATAAATTAATAATAAAAAAAACCTCTAGATTCGTTCAACTAAATCCGTTTATCTCCAAACGTCCAGGGGAAGATGATTCCCCTGGACAGATGATTCCCGCATTGTAACAGTAAATGTTCCAACAGTTTCTGGTTCGTTACAGCATGAGAATTTCCCAGTTGGGGGCTTCTGTGGTGTTTAACGGCAGGTTGCATCCTTTTTGTTGCATTACCGCCATCTTCATGTTCCCAACTATTACACGTTACCCATCATTATTATATTATTGGTGAGTGTGGCAACACGAGTGATTGACACAGCAAGCATCGAATAGCTGGGAAGCTGACGCCCAAAGCTCCTTGTTGATTGGACAGTAGATTCATATAAAGTCTCCGCGCGTCTTTCCGCTTCCTCTTTCTTTCACGCGACCCTACTGTGTGAAGTAAGGATTTGGTCTCGCTATTTCAGAAAATAAAATATGAAATGTATTCGAAATATCCTATATTGTATATATTAATTTTTAAAATCGACACGTATCCAATCTAACACTGAAGTTCAAGCATAGTCTAACGTCAATGGTACTGTTCTAACACATAGCTACTGAGCTCCTACAGTAGCTAGGTATTAGCACTGAGCTAATACCTAGCTACTTTGCTAACGTTAATGTGCCGCGGCCTGTTTGCTAGCCTGTCGCTAGCTGGCTAACGTCACACCCTAGCTGTCGAGTATTGACGTTATAATCTTGCATATTTGTTCCGTTTGTAATGTACACTTATTAACGAGTTTTATATTTTTTATTCAGGTACTACCTTGTCTTTAAATCTGCTTTAAAGCGATCCTTGGAAGCACTGCAAAGATGCCCAGGGAAGACAGGGCCTCGTGGAAGTCCAACTATTTTATAAAAATAATCGTAAGTAGGCACTGACTCGTGACCTGTGATTGAAGCCCAAGTAAACCCAATGATACTCGGGTCATATTTTAACATGTTTTCTATTTCTAGCAACTTTTGGATGACTATCCAAAATGCTTCATTGTGGGCGCAGACAACGTGGGCTCCAAGCAGATGCAGACCATCCGCCTGTCTCTGCGTGGAAAGGCTGTGGTGCTGATGGGTAAAAACACCATGATGCGCAAAGCCATCCGTGGCCACCTGGAGAACAATGCTGCCCTGGAGAAGTGAGTCTTAAGCTATTTACAAGTTTTTTTGGAAGCAGGATAAGTTACAATGCAGCTTGTGAGGTACTGCTTTGTCGTTCCCCCTGCACACAATAACCTGTTTCCACGCTATACCTGTCAGTCAGCATCCCTAGACTGCCAGGCACGTACGGTTTCAGACAATTGTACACAATATGTATTTGTGTATGATTATTTGTGCACCTATTGTAACCGTCAATTCCATGATTTGATAGGCTTCTGCCTCACATTAAAGGAAACGTGGGCTTTGTCTTCACTAAGGAGGATCTGGCTGAGGTCAGGGACCTGCTCTTGAACAACAAGGTAATTCAATCAACAAATACCGTCCCTGATTGACATTGAGTAAAACACTGTATGAGCCTGAAAAATGACAACTTTCATAATGCTTGACTTCTATGATTTGCTTTTAACTGACTGCAATTGTGTTTACCTACAGTACAATAAACTTTGTGATGCTTTTTAGTTATTTTATCTTATGTGAAATGGATCACAAGGGAGGCTTTTAGTTGATTTCGACCAGGGAGTTTTGACGTTTAAAGCAGGATAAGTTACAATGCAGCTTTGAAGTACTGCTTTGTCGTTCCCCCTGCACACAATAACCTGTTTCCACGCTATACCTGTCAGTCAGCATCCCTAGACTGCCAGGCACGTACGGTTTCAGACACCAATTGGCGCATGACGTAGAGTCCCAAACTATTTTTAAAGCCTACTTCTGATATTTATATATTAGGAGTCACATGCATACTTGTCCCCTTTAACAACCCAGGTACCTGCAGCTGCCCGTGCTGGAGCAATCGCCCCTTGTCATGTGACTGTACCAGCCCAGAACACCGGTCTGGGTCCAGAGAAGACCTCTTTCTTCCAGGCTCTGGGTATCACCACAAAGATCTCTAAAGGAACAATTGAAATCTTGGTAGGTTTGTAAGTCTAATGCTGAAGAAATGAAAAACTGTCCTCAATACTTGCATCAGTAAATAAAACTTGTCTCTATCCCCAGAGTGATGTTGGTCTGATCAAGACTGGTGACAAGGTCGGTGCCAGCGAGGCCACGCTCCTCAACATGCTGAACATCTCGCCGTTCTCCTACGGACTTGACATCCAGCAGGTGTATGACAATGGCAGTGTTTACAGTCCTGAGGTGCTTGACATCACAGAGGCTTCTCTACATGCAAAGTTCCTGGAGGTGAGATTCTGCCATTGGTAGTTTAATTATGACCTTTTGCTCAATGCCAAATATAGATTTCTAGCAATGCATGGGAATTAACCATTGTTTATATTTAGGGTGTGAGGAACATTGCTAGCGTTTGTCTGGAGATCGGCTACCCTACTCTGGCATCGGTCCCTCACTCTGTCATCAATGGCTACAAGAAAGTTCTGGCTATCGCTGTTGAGACGGATTACTCCTTCCCCCTGGCAGACAAGGTATGCTTGTTAAATCATTAGTTGTGCCTTTAGGTGGCATACATGTTGGTTATACCTGTCTCATGGTTAGGAAGTTTAAATGGAAAACCTTAACCTTACCCTGTTTACTTTTCTAGGTCAAGGCTTTCCTTGCAGACCCGAGTGCTTTTGCTGCTGTCGCAGCCCCTGTAGCGGCGGCGGCTGCGGTCACTGCTGCAGCTCCAGCTGCTAAGGAGGCTGTTAAGGAGGAGTCTGAGGAATCTGATGACGATATGGGCTTTGGTCTTTTTGACTAACACGGCAAAGAAACCAGATCGAATAAATATGGTTAAAAACTCAAATTGTTGGTATTGTCTTGAAGTATATTTTAAAAACTTGAAGTCATGAATTCATTCTAAAGTATATCGGTATACCACCAACATGGTCCTAGAGTTGCGCTTTCCTGGTCTCTAACCCTAAGAAAGTATATTTTTTGAACATTTTATATCTAGTGCCATATTTATTTTTTGTGGTAAAGCCAAATTCCTCTTGTATTTTACCACATTGTTTCACAAGCAGTTCCTTCAAAACTAGCCAGTTTTTAGCCATGGCTACTAGCAGCTGCAGAGCAATGTACTACATAGGATTCTAGATTAGCAAGGGATGAACATGCAGACTAAATGCCATTATAAAAGCACAAATTATTCCATCCACTACACGTTGCATTTCAGATGGAAGTTTGTATGCGACAGTAATATCAGGTTGCATCCTTTGCAGAAAGGAGATGGCTAATAGAACCTTGTTTCCATCCACATGGCAGCAGGCAAAGTTTATGTGGATAACAATGTTGTAAGTGTAAGACTTGATTCTGTTAAACTTGGTCAACCAAGTAGGGGTCAGCCACTGGAGCACAATAAAGCAGTGGTCATGAATTGCTTCATGACTACACTTAAATTTAAGGATGAAACTAGACCAAAATCCATTGTGGTCAAATGCAAATAAAACAAAGTTATGCACTGCAGAGAACGTCAAATCTGAAACAATGTCAAATACTGGGGTATTTTTAGAGATTTTATTGAATCATGGTTCGGTTTCTTTGCCAGTCAATTACACATGTGGTTGTGAGATTCCTCACACTAAATAAAGTACATTTTTCCACATCTACACCTGCATAACCAGGCAAGACAAAGATTACTCAAGTACAACATTCATGCCTTGTCTGCCAGGGGAGAGCGTAATCAGTCTTAGTAGCCGACAAATGCCAGCGATGTTCCCAAAGGCCTAAAAAAAAAAAAAGCAAAGAAAAAAAAAAGTTACTTTCTGTGCACTGCTGCTCATTATTAAACTTCCAATGGCAGAACCTCACCTCCAGGAACTTGAGATCACAGGCTTTTCTGCATGCAATGACTAAACACTGCCATACACGTGCTGGATGTAGAGTCTGGGGAAGGGCGGTCACATGACAAGTGGCAATTGCTCCAGCACAGGAAGCGGCAGGTACCTAGGTTTTTTTAGAGATACAGTTTAACATGCAGCTGAATATGAATGGTAGGTTTTAGGTCGTCGCCTGGGACTCAAGAGTTAGTTTAGTTGGTGTCTGAAACCGTACGTGCCTGGCAGTCTCGGGATGCTGACTGACAGGTATAGCGTGGAAACAGGTTATTGTTTGCAGGGGGAACGACAAAGCAGTACCTCACAAGCTGCATTGTAACTTATCCTGCTTTATAAAAAAAATTAAAAAAGGATCTTTTACTAAAATTTCATGGGGATTACCTTGTTGCTCAACGGCAGGTCCTGGATCTCAGCCAGATCCTCCTTGGTGAAGACTAAGCCTGTGTTCCCTTTAATCAAATCATGGAATTGACGGTTACAATAAGTGCGCAAACTATCATATCTACAAATACATGATGGATATTGTGCAGAAATTGTCTGAAACCGTACGTGCCTGGCAGTTTCGGGATGCTGACTGACAGGTATAGCGTGGAAACAGGTTATTGTTTGCAGGGGGAACGACAAAGCAGTACCTCACAAGCTGCATTGTAACTTATCCTGCTTTATCCAACGTTAATACAAGACTCTGGTCGAAATCAACTAAAAGCCTCCCTCGTGATCCATTTCACATAAGATAAAATGGCTAAAAAAGCATCACCAAGTTTATTGTACTGTAGGTAAACACAATTGCAGTCAGTTAAAAGCAAATCATAGAAGTCAAGCATTATGAAAGTTGTCATTTTTCAGGCTCATACAGTGTTTTACTCAATGTCAATCAGGGACGGTATTTGTTGATTGAATTACCTTGTTGTTCAAGAGCAGGTCCCTGACCTCAGCCAGATCCTCCTTAGTGAAGACAAAGCCCACGTTTCCTTTAATGTGAGGCAGAAGCCTATCAAGTCATGGAATTGACGGTTACAATAGGTGCACAAATAATCATACACAAATACATATTGTGTACAATTGTCTGAAACCGTACGTGCCTGGCAGTCTAGGGATGCTGACTGACAGGTATAGCGTGGAAACAGGTTATTGTGTGCAGGGGGAACGACAAAGCAGTACCTCACAAGCTGCATTGTAACTTATCCTGCGTCCCAAAAAACATGTTAAATAGCTTAAGACTCACTTCTCCAGGGCAGCATTGTTCTACAGGTGGCCACGGATGGCTTTGCGCATCATGGTGTTTTTACCCATCAGCACCACAGCCTTTCCACGCAGACAGGCGGATGGTTTGCATCTGCTTGGAGCCCACAATGAAGCATTTTGGATAGTCATCCAAAAGGTGCTACAAATAAGAACACAATGTTAAAATCAAACGTTATATCGAATTCCCTTGCAGCATACGACGTTAGGTTAGCTTGCGTGTCACAATAACTGACGAGTCATGGCCTACTTACGATGAATGTTGGCCATATAAAGCAGTTCCACTACTTCCACGTGGGAGCTCCACGTGGCCTTCTCTTTACTGGGCATCGTTGCAGCGCTTCCAAGAACGGCGAAAACCTGTAGACACAGATTAAACTCGTTAATAAACTACCAAGCGCATTAGAAACGGAACAACCAAGCATGTTACATTCTGCCATGAGGTCGACAGCTGACTAGTCCCACCACCGTACTATTCACGTTAGACTGCACTAAATAAGCATCATTCAGCGTAAAATGATACGTGCAGTTATCCCATTAAGCCACACATCCAACGTTGCATTATTATACAACATTTTAGTTTCCTAGTTTTCATTTTCTGAAAGAGTGGCCAGAGTACTCACTTTTCTGAGCTCAGGTTGGCGAAAGAGGCAGGAAGAGAATTACGAGACAAATATATATTAGAATCAACTGTCCAATCACTAAGGAGCTGTGGGCGTCAGCTGGTCAGCTATTGGATGTTTGTTATGTCAATCACTTCTGCCGCCACACAATCGCCAATAATATTAATTCTACTACAACCGACCATGCAACCGACGCCCCACCTCTTCTTCTTCTTCTTCTTCTTCTTCTTCTTCTTCTTCTTCTTCTTCTTCTTCTTCTTCTTCTTCTTCTTCTTCTTCTTCTTCTTCTTCTTCTTCTTCTTCTTCTTCTTCTTCTTCTTCTTCTTCTTCTTCTTCTTCTTCTTCTTCTTCTCTGGTTAATTGTCGGTTGGCAGAGAATAAATTGGCGCAATAGCGCCGCCAGCTGGTACGGAATGCGGAGCGTGATGTTTAGTTGGTACTTATTTGCAGTTACAAAAAAAAAGGAAAAAAAAAGAACAGACTCATATTTTTAAATAGTATTCTAATCTAAGAAATTGAAATAATAATAATAATAAATAATAATACTGTCCTGTCCTTCAATCAGCTGCTCTCTTTCCTGTCGTATTGTTTCCTGCTGCCCACAATAGTCCCATTTTCATGTTTACACATTTTTTAAAGCATAATGTTAAGGGCAGTGTGTCCAAATTGAATCCTTGATATTCTAGACATCCCTGATATTGTTTTCTTTCTGCACACTTCATTATTCTGCACTTGGTAAAACCATCGTCCTTTTCCATCCTTCTTCTGCCTCATTTCCCTCACCGTGTGTTTAATGATACGCTGTGTTTCGGATTGACAGAATCTAACTCTAACTAACGCATTTTTCTGTCATTTCATTACCCTTGACCCCAAAATGTGCTGGTACCCGTATGAATATGGCTGTCATTTGGCTGCCCATTTTTCTTTATGTTTGTTGTATTTGAATATGGATGTCTGGTCGTTCTAAATGGCGCGTTTGTTAGCTTACTAATGATTACATTATTGCCAACATTTTCCCTGTGTGCACGGATAGTCCCTCAGTGATCATCTGAAAGAACAAAAATGCTTTGATTAATAATTCCGTATCAAAACTAATCTAGAAATGTGGTGAAAAGTTAACGTTTCTGTCTTTCAAAATCACTAAGTGCTCACTGACCTTTATCATATAAGGAATATAATTATTTAGCCTGATTTGGGCTTCTGCAACGTTTCCCAACCTATGGTTCAATACCTCACAAGGGTTCACAAAAAAAACAGGTGAAAAGAAAAACACAAAGTCACATTTCAGACACAAAAATGCCAGAAATAATTGTTTTATTTGCAGCAATTTATAATCATTCAGTAATCAGGACCCACATGGGCTTACCCACCCAAAGACCCAGAAAATATTGTGGCTCACAAGAAAATTTCATTTGTAAAGTTTCACAAGAACGTCTCCATTTACAAAGCAAAGTTCACTCAATATCATTAACAGTAAAAGGCTTAGATTTTTTTCAATGGATTCTTTGACATGATCAAAAACTCTAAGGCAGTATACTGTAAGCACATACACATGCACGGGGCAAAGTGAACTCATAATCCCCGTTTATGTCCCTGTTACTTCCAGTCAATCTGAATTAGCTACAAGTGTACACTATACTTTCTGCCGTATGGACCGCTTGTCCGTCAGCGTAAACTACTGGGTGTTAAGTTGCACCACAGCAGACGAAGCTCTCCTTGAGCTCAGCCCCATAAAGAGTCTAATAAAATAAAAAAAGGCAGAGAACTCAACAGTGTATAAGACATTATTGCATTGACACATTTGACACAAGAGAAACATCAAACAAATACCAATATGACTGTAAATACTGCGTGTTCACTCTGCGCGCACACAGGGAATCACAGTTACAGACGAGTATTATTCTCCCCCAAAAAACAGAAAAGCACTCTTTCTCATGTCACAAAACTAAGCTTCATGTAAAACAATGATGAATCTATTTTGCTAGAGGCTTGGTGTCGTATTCTGATTCCTGACCAGCCAACACCAAAATCCAGCTTCCATCAGTGAGCCAAGTACCAACATCCACTCAGGGTCATCGTTCATGACTCAAAGGGAAATAATTAGGGCTGCGTTTTACACACTGGAATCAAAGCTGGTACTCGTCGTGTGTGGGAACTGAAACTATTGTTAGCCTGCATGCCAATAGAGCCAGCTCTTTGCATATCAGTGTAAACCCAAACCGCTCAAAAAAAATATATATATATATATATATATATATGTATATATATTTTCATAAAAAGGTGACAAAACACAGTTCTGTCACAAAGTCGAGCATATTACAGGGATACAAATTTAGATTCTGATTGTAACAGCGACTGGCAGCCACTGCTGATAAAACTCCACATATAAGAAAGCATGCTTCTAATCCACAATCATATTGTACATCTTGAACCAGGGTTTTTAATAGATTCAATACAGTGATAAATTCATAACAATAGCGATAGTATAATATGTTGAACAGGAGAAACCTCTATTCTAAATTGAACTACATAAAGCATGAAAATCTTTACTTTTAAAGTGGTAAAGACAATCAACTTTGTTTTGGCTTGTTTTAAATTGTATCGTAAGTTCAACCGTATTTGCTGTAATACAGATATTATTCTTATTGACTTACTCTTTGTCATCAGTCGCTAGCGTTTCACTATATTTAGGGGTAACTGACGCTATGCAGACTTTGTGGTAAGCAGGTACAACGTGGCCTAATGCATCTATATAGACTCATGTTGCATCTCTCTCCAGACTGGCAATAAGAAATTCACAAGAGCACGAAAGTGAATCCTCCGTATGCTGAAAACATCTAGGTTCAATTTCATAGTAAAACAGTAGAAAAATAAGGACTAGCTAACATCTGGCTCCTGTGAAATGCACCTTAAGACGGCCTCATCGAGAGATCTATGGTTGGAGTGTGCAAAGTGTGAAGTGGTATTTTATAAAGAAGTAAAGAAGATGGACAAGTTTGGTGTGTATGAGCATAATGTGTGTGTGTGTATGTGAGTATTTTCATCGTCATTTTTTAAAAATGGCACCTCAATAGTTTCTAAAGCTAAAAAAATACATATTTGTCATTAATTGTTCCGCTCATTGGCCGAGCGGTGTGTACACAACATTTTCTAAGACTGCCTCCAGTCAACTGTCCATGGTCCATGCAACTAAGCAGCTGTCTGAGGATAGCAGCATAAAACCATCTGAAGAGGTCTTAATTTGACGCTCATGTCAGTACACACACACACACACAGAAGGGGGGGGGGTGTAGGAGCTTATTGTCTTTGTTCTTTGGGCTCTGTTAAAAATGTCTTTAGCAAAAGTGTGAAAGGCCGAGCCGGAGAGGTCGGGCAGCCGGGGAAGTCCCCTCCATGCCCAGGGCCAATACCGTATGACGTGATTCACCGACTCGTGCATGCTACACTTGAGTGCACACACATCCACACGTGCATTCGGACAAGTAAAACAAATGTGTCTACGGGCGTACAAACACATTTACACACAAGCACGCGGCCTAACTGAAGAGTTTCACGAAGCAGCCTTGGCAGTAGGGCTTGTCGTTCTGCTCCTTGAAGGTGCCTTTGTTGAGCTGCTTAAGGCAGAACGCGCACACAAAGTGCTCCGGGTGGAACTTCTTGCCCATGGCGGTGATGCAGCGGCCCGTGATGGGCTTCTGGCAGCCGGAGCACAGCGAGCCGCGGCGCTCGTGGTAGTGCGACTCGCAGTACGGCTGGCCGTCGTGGTCAAAGAAGCTGCCGTTGATGAACGGCGTGAAGCACTCCTGCAAAGTCAGAAGGGGAGAGGTTTAAGAAACACACACACACACACACGCACGCGCACGCACGCGCACAACTCGTTCGCCACAACATTTGTACGGACGCGTGGAGAGGCTCACCCTGCACACGAAGCATTCAGGGTGCCACAGTGAGTTGAGAGCAGAGATGTAGTTCTCCAGGATGGCACGGGCACAGCCGCCACATTTCGGGGCGAACATGTCAAAGTAGTCCTTTCTGCAGAACGCCTTCCCGTCCTTCTCGTGGAAGCCTAGAGGGCAGCAAAGACACACGGGGGGGGGATTCACCGTTTGCTTCACCTGCAAATGGGAATTCTACATGGCTCTTGTTTCACTCAGCCAGGTGTTGCGTTGATGATTGATGAACGCTCTGTACCTTCAGGCCCGAAAAAGGCTCCACACTGGGCACAAAAGAAATGCTCTGGATGCCAAGTCTTGTCCAAAGCGGTCACAACTCTCTGTAAAACAAAGGACAACCCAACGCTGAGTCGTTATATTTCTGGTATAAGGTGCGACATGAGAACTAGTGAAGGCACTCAAAGGGGTACATGAGATGTCTTTTTGTTTGAAAATGAGCATTTTTTTCTTTTTTTAAGTTGTTTTTTTCTTAGAAGCTTCTCAGAAGCGTCAGCTAGAAGTGTATTTATATTGTCAGAGATGGTGTTAAAACCTCCTCTGCTGCTACGTTAGTGGAGCTGGGTGAGAACTGTGAACTTCATGTCAGAGCACGAGTGGGCGTAGTGCTGAAAAGTGTTGAAACCATAAGCCAACAGTACAAAAACACAGAATTTAAATGACCATCCCCAAAGTCAACTAAAATATGAAAAAAAGAAGGGTTCAGAATCATTAGCATTGAGCAATTCATAATAAACACACATGCTTAACTCAAGTATATACAGTAAAGCAAATTACTTCACTTCATTTAAAACATTGTGGTCCCCCCCCAGTAAAAAAAAAAACATAAGATTTGAACGTAAACAATTGAAAGTAAAAAGATGGCTGACCAAAGACCAACTGACAAAACGATGGAAAGAACTTTTAGATGCAAAAGAAAGAATAAAAGCAGCGCTGAATTCGGGTCATGTGTGTGTTTGTTGTGTGCAAGAGCAAAAGCTCCTTGCGGGAGTGACCCAATGAGGTTAAAAATGAACACTGACAGGCTAGAGGGGAGTAGAGTCTGCGAGGGGCAGGATTGATTGTGTGTGTCTGCTTTAGAAATAAAGGAAACCTCCGCCATGTAGGGATTTTTCCAGGGAAGCCTTAATCCATTAAGCTATGAATAAATACATGTAACTATCCGCCCTCCCGCACCAGAGTGGCTATGTGTGTGTGTGTGTGTTACACAATATCTCTGCCTAATATATGCATTACTAACATCCAGTATGGGTCCATTACAGTAGTGGCATCGTGGTGAGAACAGGTTGTGGTAGTCTTTCTCACAGAAAGGTTGCCCCTCCCGCTCAAAGAAGTTCCTGGAGCCGATCTCATCCTGGCAGTGGGTGCACACAAAGTGCTCGGGGTGCCACGTTCTGCCCATGGCCGTCACCACCTGGTGAGGGAAACGCAGTGCATTAAACGCCAATTATCTTCTGGAGGGAAAGACCCGGCTCAGCTGAGAAAATTGCCGCAGTCTAAAAACACCAAGAAAAAAAACCAAGGGGATATTGCAAACAGCAGCTAATATCATAACTCAAGGTGTAAAAAAAAAAAAAAAAAAAAAAGAACCATTATACATTCAAAGTTATTTGAGTCCATTGCAGATGGATCATGGTTCAAAGAAAATAACATAAATCAGCTTCTTTGAACAGAAGTCGCTTTTTACTTTGTTACCGAGTTGCGTAATGAGAAACAATAAAAGCTTTTTATTGTTTTTATTGCTCCACTTTTTGCTTGCCAATTAAATAAGAGCTGAATTATTGATAGATTGACTGGCTGTGGACCTCAAGCAACCGGGAAGCCTGAGATATGTGGAGCTTAAGCCAACACTCCACAACCTGTCCAACGGGACCAAAGCATTTAGTGCAATCTTATGAAGGTGTTTTTGTCTGCATATGGAACACAGAGTCATGCGTACACATGTATTTATGCGACTTGTGCGCGTGTGTCTGATTCAGCGCGATCGTCACCTGCCCAACGATGGGTTTCTTGCAGGCTCCGCAAACCCCTTTAGCCACCGTCTGGACTCCGAGCCGGTTGAGGTCGGACTGCAGGCTTCCAAGCATGTTGTCCAGCTTGTTGGCGGGTTTCGGGGGACCGGTGGGAGAGGTCTTGCCCTGGGACTGGATCTGAAAATACCAAATAGGCTTTACGCGATAGAACCACGCATGATCATTTGAGACTTACCTTCTTGTAAGCGTACATCATTTTGCAAACGTGTGTTTGTATGCAACGACTTTTGTAAATGTGCGTTACATTTATCTGTCCCTGGTAGGTAAACTAAGGAAAATATGGCCATCTCCTCTTTCCAGTAGAAGAGAGAAAATATCAACACAGGCGAAAAAACATCTCATCAAACTGAATCCATGTTTGCAGGCAGTTGATGATGATGTCAAACATCAATAGCTTGTGTTTCAATGTGTCTGGCAAGAGCAATGTAAGCAAACACAAACCACCTCAAATGATGATTGGAGCTTAATGACTCTTTGAATTCCACCGACAGAGAAAACAGCGTCTCTGCTCACACAACAATAAAACAGCCAGGCGTCTCACTGAGACTTTGACCGGTACGCAATTATACCGCAGCGCTCGTCCATCTCATTGCATTTACGTCCTCACCTGAACTTTGTCACTATAGACACGGCGGATTATTAAAGGTGGGACGGTACAGGACAATAAACCTCAACCTGCTTGTATCTGACCTTGTCCGACCTGTTGACGGAAGTCCTGTGGGAGAAGCTATAATTGTGCTGGTAACCGTGGTGTCATGGGGCAGATGGGGTTTCAGTTGCACCGCGAGTCTTCCATTCCTGCGCATGGCAGGACAGGGTAACGAGGGGAGAGGGGGGGCGCACAGCGCTCGGCGCCCTCAGAGGACGGAATTAGAAAAGAGGCTCAGTCTCTCCAGCTTGAATGTCAGCGGCCACCACAACGTGGCCGGGCTGGATTTCATACGGCGCCTTTTGAGACTACCTGTTGCCACTTGGCACAAATAGACACCGGCGGTTGAAAACCGAGCAAATGACGAGCATGGATTTGAACCGAATTACTGCAAAAAAAAAAAAAAAAACGCACACACACACACAGAAAGTTTAGAAGAAAGAGCGAGAAGAGAAAGAAAAAGGATGGAGGTGCATGCCTGCATTGGTGGGAAGATGGGGTCATACTCGGTCTGACAGCCCACTGACACAAAGACCTTGGGAGGCGGAGGTGGCGTGGCGGGCTTTGGAGGGGGGCTAGGTGATGGAGGGGGCTGCAAAGGTGGGGGCGTAGGTTCCCTGGGGGGAGGAGTGTCTTCCTTAGGGGGAGGAGGAGGGGTCGGGTCCTTAGGGGGAGGAGGAGGTGGGGTCGGGTCCTTGGGGGGAGCAGGAGGTGGGGTCGGGTCCTTGGGGGGAGGAGGAGGAGGAGGGGCAGGTGGGGGAGGGGGCGGAGGTAGTGGTGGAGGAGTCTGCTTCACTGGGGGCAACTTTTTGGGTGCTGGGGGATACTGCGGAGGGGGGATGATTTTTCTCTGGGGGGCAGGAGACTCGGGAGGGACGATGATGATCTGGGGGAAAGAATGAAAAAGGAAACGGCAAAGACAGGAAAGCACAAATGACAAAAGCAGACGTCAGAATGGGGGAAAGGAAAAGAAAAAAAATCTAAAAAACAATTGTTTCGACTGAATGTCAAAAGACAAATACAATATCTCTGCCAATATGATAAATTATTATAGCTATTTAATATTTCCCAGTGAATTTATGAGCAATAGGCTAAAAGAGTGACGGAGCAGCACTGAATAGCACTGAGCGTCTACCTTATCCACAGATGGCTGGACCCTTTCATCCCGCGTTCGCTGTGGGTTGGACATGACGACGACTCCCTCGGTCATCCAATCGTCTGGCTGTTGTTTACGCTTGCGCTCCACTCGGCCAATTCCCAGTTTCCCCTGCAGCTCCATAATAAGTCGGTCCTGCGAGTTGCTCTTATTCACAATGACCGGTCCCATTTTACGCCGCAACATTCCTTCCCTGAACATTGGATGCACATTGGAGGTCTCCTTGGTCCGGCGGATAACCGACTTCAGCTGGAGAGCAGATGATATGAGGAGGATTTGGTGGCTGAGATTTCGCCGCTCAGCAGAAAGTCCACGACGGGATGCAAACGCGAGCAGAGCAGTTCCCGCACAGCGGGTCTCATTCAAGGGGCAAAAAGGCTCAGGCACCGGCTCCAGAACTTTGTCAGGCACTCAAACATTCAATCAAATTTGCCTGCAGATGCAAAGCGCAGCCCTCCGTATCACTCAAAGTCATATAGGAATCAGTGGCACGGCATGCTCCATCGCAAGACGACACAAGCGTGTCGCAAACAACCACGAACCATAAACATGGTTCTTGTATCATGTGCACATTACTAGTTACTAGTGCATAATTGCATTAGCAATAGAACAAATATTCACCCTACAGTATTTGCAGCAGCACCATCCGGGACCAAGCCGAGCCCTGTGACTAACACAGCAATGTGGACTGAGGCAAGTAGGGGCGTGCAAAAACATCCCTCGGGCAAAGCTTTCAGCATTCACCACAAATCGTGTCTATAGGGAGATTTCTCCTCCAGCCATTTTGTGATTGCAATGCAATGACACAACATGCATCACAGCACATTGGTTAAGGGATTCATCTTCCTCAGACACTTGTGTGCTCCTCTGGTATGCGCAAGAGCTGCTCTCCCAATGTAAGCTCATTTTGGCTACTAGAGACACACTCTGTCCAACACGACCATTCTGACATTATTGTCTGAGAATCTTAAACCACGTGGTAATTACTGGAAATAATGGATTCTCTAGCTTTTTGGCCTGCAGCTTATTTTGGGAGAGTCCAGTTGAGAGTCCTACTTGGCCAGAAGCGGAGAGTCGATCGACAGCAGAGGGCAGCTGTGCGGGAAGATCCAGCGTTGCGTCTGGTGTCCCGGGGCAGGTCGAAGGGGTGAAACACTCATCCATCCAGCTGGAATCAGTCATGGGTGTCAGGGTTCCATCTTCCGGGTAAATCACGTCTTCCTCTTCCCAAAACCGGTCTCCGTCTCCGGACGTAACAGGAGGAAGGCGGCAGGATGTCGCTCATTCCGGAGGAGTTGGGGGCTAAGAGCTTGTCTAAAGCGTCATCTAATAAAGGTTCCCGGCACGGCCACGTTAAATCCATCATTTCTCCGTCCTGCTTTTCTGTGAGTTGGAGGGACCGGCTGTTTGATGGCACAGCTGGAAGTGGTGAAGCTCTGGGACTACTGGTACCTTGGACTGTGTAATTATTTCTGAAGACTGAGGCTGGACTTGAAATCCTCGGGAGTGTTACTGGGCAAGCAGCCATTGGCAATGTATCAGGACTAGAACCCTTGGACACCCGTGCTGAACTAGAGACATGCGGGACTGTCCCAGGACTTGCACTCTGTGGAACTGGACTTGAAAGTCGTGGAATTGACACTGGACTAGCACTCTTCGGAACCATTTCTGGGCACACCCTTTTTGGAACTGGACTGGAGAGCCTTGTGACTTTTACTGGACCAGCAGTCTTTTTGTCGTCTACCGGGGTGTGACTTATAGAAAGAGGACTGTGGCTTTTAGGCATTGGGCTTGGATTCTTTGAAGACCCATTTAGATTGGCGCGTTTAAGATCAGGTGACCTGGGACTCTGGGTTCTAACAATGGTACTGGGGTTTATAGAGAGACCGACAGGACTAGAGCTCCCTGAAACAACTACTCGACCGTAGCCGGTCGCATTGGTTACTTGACTAGAACCTCCGTCACTGGAGATCTTACTAGCGGACAGTTGAGTGACGGACATGTGTGTCGTGCCGCTGTCTTCCGCTTGACTAGGAGGCTTTGTGGTAGTAGAGACACCGAGGCTCTCCTCCTTAGTGGGCTCACACGTCACACTGCCACCGTGATTGATCTGTTGGATGCGGGTGTGCTGAAGGCTCTTGAACGATTCATTGACTACAGTGGAACCAGCTGCAGACGGCGGGGCTGAAGTACCATCTTCGTCTATATGGAGTTCCAAAGGAAGAGGGGTCCAGGACGGAGTAGTGAAACTAGAAGGTAGGAGAGTATCCGCTGAACCAACGTCAGGGTTTATAGACAAGGTTGTTACCGGGGAACCAGCTGCCAGTGAAGGTTCTACCGCCTCCTGATTGACAGAGGACTGAGAGCCCGACTGAGTCAGGTGACACGATCGCAGTGTACAAACAAAGACGAGACATGAACGGTGGTAGAGAAAAGAGAAAGACCAGATAAAAACACAATAAGCATGAATGGACAGAAAAGTCGTCTCTCAAACAAAACCTAGCGGGGTTGAAATGGACCAAAAATGCACTTAAATTTAAATAGGAGGCAGAAACAACACAATACAATATAAAATGTCTAGGAGTAACACTATTACGGCGACGTCTAACAACCTTCACGGATATAACATTCATGGTTATTTGTTAATGGTCTTTAATGGGAAATCATGTCGGTTTGCAATTAGTTTGCAAGTCCTAAAAAATATGTAGATTTTGCTGAACGAATACCTTTTTTCTATGAATTGTGAATTATGAAGCTCTGGTCACTTAATCTATGCCATTGCACATTACATGCACTACATTTCCCTTACACCCATCAACTTTTGCAAACAGAAAAACAGCAGAATATCTGTTTCTACTGAAAAAAACGCTACTTTCTAGAGTCAGGCAAGCCCCTAAACAACTGCGGTGCAGTTCTAAACAGTTGCACAATGCCAAAGATAAACATCCTCCACCCAGTATGCCAACACACCCACATGACCCAAACATCTACCAGCTACCATACTCACATTGCTTTGGACTTTGAAGTCGGACAGGGAGGCCATTAGCTCATCCAGCTCTCGTGTGGCAGAGGAGGCCGACATCCTGGCTTGCTGCTGCGCCGGAGTTTCCTCTTGTCCGTCTGTGTGTTCCTCTGACACAACCAAGGGCGTGGGACTAACGAGGGACAGAGCACCGTCAACCAACTTTAAGGGCTTCAACCGACACGCGGCAGCCCTTGATTTAAACAGCTAAATCACAATTGGTGGCTTACATGGGCGAGGGCACAGCATTCTCCAGCTCATCCAGAAGGCTCTCTACACTCGGACGCACATCCTCTATTGCCCGAGCTGCAGCACTGCGTTTGGGCTTCACCAGCACGCGCGGCGCGGCCTTGCCTGAAGCGGACACGCCGTTTTCCTGGACGTGGTGGATGACGCTGCTGGCCGGCAGCGGGGGAGCCGCTTCTTCTGTTACCGAAAAAAGGATGCAAAGTACATTTCCTTCATGAATCCAGGGTGCAAAGTCTATTGTGATGTCAACCGCAAAAACACAGAAAAAACACTGCCAAATGTAGACAGCGACATCCAAGAAACACATGAGAGCATTTTATCAAATGGAAACGTGATCCCTCTGCGTACCTTCCGTGGGGAAGGCCGGGGTGCTTTGCTGGACGGCGTTGAGCTCCAACAGCAGGCGGTCCAGCTCAGACAGGTTGCTGCCCAAGGCTGAGTTCATGGCAACAGCGGATGAGTCACTATTTTTCTGCTTGTTTGGGAAACTACAGAAGAAGAGAGAATATTTATAACGGAGTCAAGGACTGAGAGTGATGCTATGTTTTGACACTGGCGTCGTCTCTGGCTCACAGATGAGTCAACGCCCAAGGGGAGATTTGTAGTCCAATGATTTGCCAAATACTGTAGAAGTTTTCCACAAAATTCAAGCTAAGTAATATAATCTATCAGAGTTCCCTAACTTTTAACGGTGCAATTATCTTACGTATATTTAAGCACTGTTGTGATTCAAAAGCCGACCTGTATACGTGGTCTTCTTCACCGACGGGTTGAGTTGGACTGTTGCCCTCTCCAGACCAAGGACTTCTCTGAGCAGAGCTCAAGCACTGAGGAGAAGGTGGTAGGTCACTTTACAGCACGCAGAAGTGAATCACTAAACAATCCCATTCACCAAACAGTGAGCTCGTTACCTCCGTGTCATCGAGTCCGTTTAGCTCCGAGGGCGGGACTCGGGGCGGAGCGCCGAGGTTCTGCTGGCACTGAGCCCCAACGGGGAGGGAGTAAGCGTTGTCGTCAGCCAGGAAGAGCGGATGCTTGGAAATGTGGGACGTCGTGGACTCGAGGTCCGCCAACAAAGCATCTGCGGGAACACAAAAATACTTTCTTAATCACAGGTCCGGAGTGAAGCATGTTCTCAGGCGAGGTTGGGCCGAGGACGGGGTGGAGCAGAGCGCGCACACAACACACAGGACACAATAACAACGCCGCCTTGCGCAAACGAGCAGAGGTCCGCGCGCGCACCGACGTCAGCGGAGGTTGAATCATGCAGACCGCCGCCCCTTCGGTTACTCATTGACCCTCGTCTGCCTGGAGTCTGGACACGTCCTCGCCCCCCGAGAGTCACCGTCAAGTCTGCACCCAGGTAGACCCACTCTAATCTACCGCGGCCACCACAGCGGCTACCGTCAACCCCACAACCCGGGTCATTTGTATGGTTGGAGAACCACTGACTCAGAAAACAACTATTCATTTGGCGTTTAGCTAACCAGCAGGTGGGAGGACACATAACATTATAGGGCGTTCAATGAACAGCTCAGACTGCATTACTGGACACCTGTGCTTATTTTAGCGCGCTCACTCACCACAGCAGCGTTTAGTTTCTCTTCCAGAATTTCACGAGTCTTTACAAAATTGTATCCACAAATTAGAGATAGTAAAAGGGTACAAAATGAATTGGTAAAGTTACTGTATCGTATTGTTCATTACAATATATTTGCGGCCGTTGAGGAGAATTACAGTGTCAATGTAAAGTTAATGGTCTACTGTAAATTTGACAAATCCAAATCAGCCATAGTGGATGGCTTGCGATCAAGTTGTACTCCTGAGTGTAAAGGGTGGGGGTTGGGACGCTCGACTGAACTACATTTCCTTGTTAGGTGTTTAATACGTCACGCTGCCGTTTTTTCAGTAGCCCAAAATTGAACGAAACATACTCGACTGCAAAGCTCTATCCTAAAATAAAGCAGCGGGGCAAAGAAAGGCAAAACCATAGCGAAAGGAACAAGAAGAAGAGACATACCTTGGACTAAAGACAAGAAGTTACACCCACGGAAGGGAAGAGGAGATAATAGATGATTCAAAGGAAGAGGAAAGTGCGACCCAAACCCCCAGTCTGCCGGGCAGGAACTGCTTTTCTAAACTCCACCATCAGCATAAGAGATAAAGAGCCGAGGGGAAGGAGGTGAGGGAGGGTGGGGGGGGGTTGGAGGGGGAGGTGCAACCGAGAGCAGAAGCGAGGGTCAGGGTGAAGAGGAGAAGGAGGGTCTAAAGTGAATCCCGCCGGGTTAGGGTCGACCCCTCCACGCTGCCACGCCAGCTCCAAACCTCGCTGCCTGGAAGCTCAAGGAAGAGGTGCTACTCACGCAAAGGGACTACCGTCTGATAAGAGGGCCTCTGAGGACAAGGCTGTCCCGCTGTGGCGAGGTGAGCGCGTTGCAGCAGGTGAAGGAGAACGTTGTGAAATGAGCCCGGTCGGGAGCAGCCGGAGGTCTTATCAACAGAGGCACGGCCAACTCAGGGAGTGGTATCACAAAAGGGCTTATAAAAAAAGGTGCAATCTGCCCCTCCTTTTCCCGACGTTCTGCCTACGTTTCTCGTGACTCACACGCTCTTTTGCCACATTTTGACGCGTCGTGACATTTAGTCCTGCGGTGTAATAGCAATTATTGAGATATGATCCCTTTCACAATGTCGAGACCGTCACCGACTACAGTTACACATTCCGATTTGTAACTTTAACCACAGATCGGTATAGCAGAGTATCATCAGTAGAGAAGTAACTTGGACCGCAGTATTATGCAGACTGGGAGGGCACGCAGCTTAGCATTAGCATGGTTAGCACGGCTAACATACTGGCAGAGGGGGGGGGTTTCTGCATGTGGCAAAAAAACAACGAAACAACAAAGCTTCATCACTAACAACAAGTATGGAGATTGATAAAACGTACCATTAAAAGGCAGGTGTGCTCAACACGTCCGTCCCTACCAGCTCTTCTCCTGGTAGAAGGGGAAGTCCGCAAGATTGGGAACTACGGTCTAGGTTTTCTTATGTGGAAACCACAGAGGTTAGGACATCTTCTTATTTAAAACATTTACCCATGATGCAAGGGAGTTTCTTTTGGCATGAGAAAAAAATCACAGAGAATGTCTGATGTGTACAGATGTACATCTTACATTCATCAGACCTTTTGATTTGACCAGGGACACTGGAATACTGCATGAATAAATAGTGAGCACATCTGAGGGCTTTGGCACACATCTGCAGCAGATAAAGTTTTACTGCAGCTGCTGGAGACCTCAGTCACCAGATGTTCGTTCAGATTGTTTACACAAGAGATGTTAATCAACTTAGCTCTGAAGCTGAACTGGCCTCAGCCCTGGTTATAAAGACTCTGCTGCTGCGAAATGGAGTTACACTAAAACACCAACCTCCGGGCTACATAAAACACACGATCTGGTGCCCTGTCGGAGAGATGTATGCTAACATTTAGAGATCCAAGAGAGTTAATGGAAATCAGCAGCTCGCTGCCCGCAACAAAGTGGTTGGAAAACACACCTACGGGTTAAACAGGAGTATACAAGCAAGGCATAAAATGTAGATACTAGCAGCTTAAGGGTTACGTTTTTTTCACTCAACACTGCATGCTGTGACCCATCCACGAACTACATAAACACACAGAGGTGTGTCAGCCTCATCTGCCAAGGGAACATACCGTGACACACAGACTCACGAGCTCCCCAGTGACCAAAAATGGAATCACAGTAAAATGAGGAACTCAGAATGAGACACCCAAGTAAAATGAGCCTCCTGGATCGCTCTCGGCCTCCGCAAGGGGAGGCAGTCACTTTTGGAGACGCAAGTTTTGACTCGTGTGGATTTTTTGGACGGGATAAAACTTGACAGATCTACTTCTGCCTACCAGAAATAGGCTCGTATCATAATCATCCACATCTAACACACCGTCTACATCAATGTAACACAGTCAGCCATGCCTCTGTCGACAACAACGAAAAAAAACTAAATTTGACACGGCAAGGCACAGCCGTGCTCAAACAATGAGGAATGGCGCTGGGAGTGCCGGTAGACATGGCAGGTGAAACTTGGAAGTGTGTGTGTGTGTGTGTGTGTGTGTGTAGGAGCCGACAAATCCTCAGAGGCTGAAATGTGGGTTGACACAGATTAAGGAGACTCCCTTCCTCCCAGGAGAATGGTGTGCATTTTAATTACACAAAGGCCGCGCCGTAAGGGGCCGCTCACAGGAAGGAGAGAAAGAAAGATATACAGGGGCCCGGGAAGATTGGAGCGTGCAGAGGAAGGGATGAATAAGACGGGGAGATTACAATTTAAGGGAGGTGGAAAACGAGGGTATGGGAAGGAAACCATTTGAAGAGTGTGTGTCAACGGCAAAGAGGAGGAAATATGGTCGAGCAGCACTTGACCAGAAACCTTTCATCGTCAAAATCGACATAAAAAAAAATTAAACATAAGTGATCAAAGCAATCCTGCGGCCATGCGTTTATTTTCTGATCAATACAAGAAGCAGGCCTCCATTACCCCCGATGGGACATCCGGCTGCTTGACATGGCACAGCCACAGCTCGAGGCTCTATCACTGCTGACCAAGGCAGAGAGTGAATCAAGGCTGTCCACTACTCAACACATATCTTGTTTACTTAGCCATGTAGCACTTCAGGGAACGGGTCCTATCAAATGGAACCTAGCGAGACGGCACCATCGGCAGCCTGCAGGGGGCGATGTCGAGTCGCGCGAGAGGACACCAGCGCAGCCCAGGCCTTTTTCCTCTGAGGGCTGCGATACAGAGCAGGCTTTATCTGTGAGGTTCACGAGTGCCTTGGCATTTCCTGAGATATGCGCTGACACCAAAGTGAAACTAACAGGATGAATAATCAGCCGCAGTATTCGGTCCGTGCAGCCGCCGTACCTGTGTTCACACTGACCCCCTTTCCGCATCTCCCTGCCCTCATTCCTTTAATTTCCCACCCCTGAGTCTGATATGTTGCAAGGTGCAAAAGGGCTGATATGAATTCCTTACGTGCCACAGCTCGTCTCCCAAATACGAGAGAACGAGCGAAAGGGGGAGATGGAGTTGAGCTGCTTGTCAGCCGAAAAGATAGTGGGATAAGACGGATGAGGTAAGACGAGAGAAAACAAAAAGGAGGCTTTTGGACCAAGCCATGTAAAAAAAAAAATGGAACAACCTTCAGCTACTTATCTGTGTGTCTGCGTCAACATGAAGTGGCAGCCTCTCGTGTTCTGTTTGGGGGGGGGAGACATGGCCTCTCGCCGTGACATTTCGACGGACCAGCCCAGAGACGAAGGATCCCTCTCGTTCATCAGAATCCAGACTCGATGCGCACGCACATGCATTTACACTTCACTCCCTCGTGGGCTTGGTGCTAGACGACAGAAGGCCAGGGCCAGTGTTCATTTGGTGCGCGTCGGTGGGCATAGAAGTGCAAATTAAATCACAGTAGAAACACACATACACAGGTGGTGTATGTGTGAACAACAACAACAACAACACTGCACACAGGTGCCTCTCGGCCAGGCTTTCCAACACATACCAGAGACAGACTGAGGCGTCCAGGCCCACTATAAATACCTCCCCGCCCGACCCTGACCCGGAGCAGCGGATGACGGATGGCCATGCCGGTCAAAGCAACCGTAGGACACCACAGACCACCCAACCAGCTTATACCAGGTATTCAATTACATTTGCTTTACAGTCTCACCCTCTTTACATGGGATACAGACAAGTCTGGGTGGAGATCCCTCATGTTCGGCTCCATGCAGTGCAGCCACAACAAAGGCTATTAAATTCACAGAACGCAGAACGAATACAACCGCTTACACAGCAGCTTATACTCTACTCTGAATTATTCAATACAACTACAGGACAGTCTGTGCAGACAGGTGCACTTGCACACCGAACGACAATTACGACCGTGTGGTATTTCTCCATCAACGAGTCGAGATGCAGTTTACGTTCAACGTCTGCCCAAAACGACCTCACCTCATCCTTTTAACCCAGTAAGACATTTGTGTGAAAGTATGGAGACCATCATAATGATCCTTGAAGTATAGTCAAAAATATGTTTTGCGTGAAAAACAGCGACCTTGACCTTTCATCGTCCAAATCTAGTCCGTTCATCCTTGAGTCCAGGTGGATGTTTGTGCAGAATTGGAAGAATGTGGTCACGCATACTGACTGAACACAGTTAAAGACCACGAGTGGTGAAATTAGATTAGAAGAGTTCTAGTTCTACTCTAAGAAAGTAAAATGAATCCCTAAAATATTTGTTATTTTTTAAATGACAGGCTAACATCATGGCCTGTTTTATATTCACATTAGTCAAATAAAGTTAACAGACGCCCCTAAAGAACGACAAGTGAGAAATGGCTTTCACACCTTTTCGCGGTTCATTTCCCCACGGAACAAAACCCGTTCAGCCTCATGACGAGTCGACCTTCCCCCAAACCGCTGAATGTTCGACTTCAGCAAATATGTGTGAAAAGGCTGCGAAGTCTACCAGGCGTGGGACAGGACGTAAACGCTAATGTTGCCTCAAAGTCCTCAGACCCCCCTGGCTAGAAACCCATTAAGCTCATGCGACTTTAGAAAATGACCTTTCCCATAGAAAAGGTTCAAATGGTTGTTTATGTCCTAACTTATCAACATTTAACTATCATTTTTGGGAAAATTAATATTCTAAAGCATGAATGTGATATTTTTCATTTCATTTGCAAGGCAATGTGTATGCACCCAATTGCTCCTGTAATGCAAGGCGCCGCTAGCTGGCAAAAAGCTTTCATTCCTTTTTAATTGTTACTTTGTGCAGCCCAACAATACAGTGGAAATTATAGCTGTCATCATCGGTCACAGATACTTGAATAGTCATTATCACACTGCAGCATTTACAGTCATTAACATCACTTCCCTTGCTGTCTGCGTATGTGAACACTTCTGCTTAGCTGCATCTCTTTCTAAGTCGTTCCCTTAACTGCTTTCATGGCTGCTGTTTGGTTGTGTTTTTTGAATCCTCGCTGCAAATAGATCTCCCAACTATAATGAAGTGAATCATCAAATTGGAGATAAATCTCATATGGACCACGTACGACTACGGCAACTAAAGAGAAAAGTGAGACCAGAGTAAACGTGACTAAAACAATCACAGACTAAAGTTAAGAGACGGACTCGTCTTCCTCCTCTGCGCTCCCCTACTCCCCAGAGAAGAGCTTTCGTTTACGCGTCGCCCTTATGGTTTTTTTCCAGCATCTGTAAGCGGCAAGAGCACAAAATAAAAACATTTCTGCCGCACTAAGGGAGCATTTATTACAGACGGTAATAAATCTAACCCAGTGGTTCTCAAACTTTTACACCAAGTACCACCTCAGAAAGTACTTGGCTCTCCAAGTACCACCATTATGACCAACACTATACAGTAGGGGTGGCACGGTACATGAAAAAACATCCGAACCGTTCGGTTCGCGTGTCTCGGTTCGGTTCGTGTGTGCGTCGTACGGTTCGACGCATGCGCAATGTAGCCTCGGGCCCGTTTGTCACCTCAGACAGAGCGTTTCCTTTTCGCGCGAAATAAGAGTTGTGTGGACGCGCAAATAGACATTAAAAGTGGAGCATGGAGTGCTGCAGGTCACGTCACGCGTAGAAATGGCGAGTGGGAGAGATAATGAAAGGCTGCCCGGAGTTGGAGGATGCCCCATTTGGGATTTCTTGTTACCTCGTTACCTATTCGGTTCCATCAACGGAAATAAAACACTTGTAATATGTCAGTTCATCTGAGAAGCCCTCACGCCAATGTGTCGGTACTAGACAGCGGAAGCAGGAGAGAGCCGATTAGGAAACAACTTCTACTGCATTAAGCAACCTAGTCTAGTCGGAGTGAGCAATAGCCATAACTAAATCAATGGGGATGTTTATAGCCAAAGATATGCAACCTTACAGCGTGATTGAGTGTGAAGGGTTTCGTCAGCTGATGAAAGTACTCGAGCAGCGTTATGATATTTCCTCCCGCCGACACTTCGGCACAGCGTAACTTATTTAAAAGACAGAGCTTTAAGAGTTCCTCTCTTAGATACAATTTTTTTAAGAGCTACACTGAAGTTTGCAGTTTAAGTTAAGTTAGTTTAAGTTAGTTTAAGTTCCTGTTGAGATGGCAATACACATTCTCCTTTTTTGCCAAATAAATGAAAAGTATGTCATCAATGTCTTCTCTCTTGCCGTATCAATATCTCAGTTTCCCTCAGAGATGGTCCCAATAATGTGCTGAAAGTCAAGTGAAATTCAGTTTGTTACAAGCTGTAACACTTTCTTAAATACTGTAACCTGCATTGTGGATAATTCAGCTATATATATCATATGCTGAAGTACATCTCTGGAGTATAAAATATAAAATAAAAATAAATTTACTTAAATTTAAATTTAATTTAAATATATTTACTATTGTCAGCCATTGTAACATTTTACAGTTTAACAGTAAGACTGCGCTTAAATATAGGAAGAAATAAAAAACTGTACTTAAATTATGAGAAAAAACCTAAAAGAAAGGATTAACACAATTAGAATGAATGTGTCAAAGTACATTTTGATTAAACAAGCACAACTGCAAATCATTCTTCAAATATTTATGAATTTGGACGCTAAAAAAAACACTATCTTATCTAAAAGGAGGTCAATTTGTCGGCTAAGACTATGAAATGTTTGCTCTGGGAGAAAAACTAAACCCTAACCCAGACCAGGTAAGATGGTGGAAAAAATCTGTATAGTTATTCCTTTCCCCTAATCAGTTGGGTCTGGTTCTGTCTGCTCGGGGTTGAAGTAGGTCACAGCTCCCGGAACAAGCTGCTCTTTGTCCCCCTTCGGCGGGACGAGTGCACAGGGAAGAGGGTGGAGGGAACAGTTTGTGAGGTCCGCAAAGAAGGCAAAGTCCTCCCACCAGAAAACAGCGGTGCCGGAAGCAGCGTGCGTGTGTGGGTGTGCGGTGTAAACTCTTGAAAAGCCAACACCCCTGTAAACCTGCAGAGCAGTAATCCTGACACAAGCATCACTGACGCCGTCATTAACATGAAGAGGGGTCTAGATCGGGCTCACAGAATTATCCTCACTAACAAGCCGGATGCCGTCCGTGCGTCGAACAAAGGCACATCTGAAACGATGTGAAACGCAACGCAGATAATCATGCTCACTTTCCCTGCACCGACCCTCCAACTCCCAAATTCACCAGAGGCCTTTATTGTGGAGGCTTTATACCCCAAACAGGAGCGTCGCAGCGCCGTGTTTGGGACAAACCCGCGCCGCGGCCAGGGGACAAATCCATTTCCTAATAAAACCGCAGTGTGTTATCTAGGCCTGTGGCCAATTAAGGAGACAGCCTGTAAAAAAAAACATGCAGGTGCATTCGAAAGGCCATCTGACACTGGGCGAGATTTATGTGACAAAAAGGCATCCATTGAACAGGAGTAAAAAGGGCCGTCCTTTCTACAACAGCTGGCTTTTGAAACCCTGTGCTTGGTTCCCTTTTGTGCCATTAATCTCATTTTGATTAGAATCGAAATACCGCAACGTCTTTATCTTCCATTCCAAAACTGATCCAGCAACTGTTTTGCTTGCATAAAAAGAATCAGCAGTACAGCAGGATGGAGAACGAAAAAAGCCATAAGGAGATAGTACCAGTTAAAAGTCGAATGAGAAAATCTCTCTTTACAGATATACATCACACAACATCTGTTATAACGTCCCCTTATTTCCCCTCCCATTTTGATCTGAACATTCTATGTTCACGATCTGTTCATGTTGCCTGGAACCAAAATGTAAAACATGGAGAAAGAAACCGGATTTAATGGGTCTAATGATGCAAAAAGGCCCCATTGAAATCACTGGCACATGCAGTTCCTGTACTGTGTGACATGCTTGACCATAATCGTCACAACACGGATCCCAAATGTGGACAGATTCTGCTTGATTTCTAGTCTAAATACGTTTCGAGGCCGGTTTTCAGATAAACCAACGGCTCCAGTGATGCTGTTGTTGCGGTGCGCTGGGCCCTGGAGAGGTGACACAACGGTTGGCGGAGCCGGCGCCGCCGCCTCACAGCGGCCCGTCCCCACCCCGCGGCGACGGGGAGCGCGTCTCGCACGAAGGGCTTGCGTGAGCGCGCACAGCCCGCCGTATGTCTTAAAGCCCCCGCGGCACTTTAGTTTCAAAGTCAAAACAGATGGACCAGCCCTGCAGACACAAGAGATTTTCACGAGCCTTCAGAAGACACATTGATTCTGTGTGGTTCGTATGTCACACACAAAAGGCTGCATCAGGCCGGCGGTGTCATTTCACAGGTTTTTGAGCTCAAGCGAAGAGGAAGTTAACTGAAAACGGTGTTTTTGATCAAGGGAGCTTCCTTGTCTGGACTGACTTTGCACTTGTAAACAGTTTATTTCAGTGATTGCATTGTTTGCAACTGAAGCAACAGAGGGAGAGAGAGCCATCATTGTTCCTGGTTTCTGGTATGGGTCGACTCCCACGAACGCATCATCATCATAGACTTCCAGTAACGCAAACCCTCTGCTCGTCACCTTTGAAAAAAGGTCACTGATTAACACGGAGTACATGCTTAGTCACACACATACCACACCACACTTTGACTCCTCCTCAGCTAAGGGAACAAGCTGTAGGTTTATAATCAGCGGGGGGAATTCTTACCCCCCAAAAAACTGTCTGCTCCATATTTAGCATTCAGATGTATCAATAAGGACGGCCTTTGATCTGTGTTCTGATTGACAGATCTGTAAAACAGAGGTACATTCACAGAAGAGCGCCACGTTTAATCTTTCTTGCAGCAGAAAACATGTCAAGAAATGTCAGACAACCAAGTCCGATCAGCCCAGAGGGGCGGGTCCAGTGTCAATCTTCAGCACATCTCCAAAAATATCAAACTATCCACTTCAGGCCTCGAAGGCGAAGGTCGACTATTCGGTCGGAACAGCTGCTGTGTGAGGGAAATTTGGTTATTGAAACTACACCGCACGACTAGACGCGAATGAGTCAGTGTCACGAGAGCGGTCTGAAGTTTTTTCCTTTTGGTGTACAAACAATGGACCGAGCCAAATTTAGAATCCGTCGTGGATCTAGGCTAAATCACATCTCATTTTGGTGTAAAGTAAAGAACTGCTGCGCCCACGGCCCATCCGTGACTGACATTCCCAACGCTGCAGCTGCTGCGCTGACAGGGCTCTGGGGAATCACTTCACTTCAAATGATGCCTCCTAAAAGCGACAGTCAAACAAACCCGCGGGAGACAAACAGAGCCGTTACTGCAGACACACGAGAGAGAGAAAATACCAAAAGATGCCGAGGCTCAGAGTGAGTAAACAGCACGTGAAAGTTGGAGGCTATTTGACATTCACGTCTTGTTGGTGCAGGCCCGGAGCAGTGAAGCAAGGCAGCGCTGATAGCTGGGGAGGGGAGAGGCTATGAAAGTCACCACATGCCTCGGCCTCTAAACAGCAGGAACTGCACAGACAAAAGAAGACACTACGAAATACTTCCAGCATACAAGAAAGAAACCTGTTAAAACCAATTATGTTCCTCGCGTTTCATTGAAAGCTGATCATCGCAAGCGATCAAGCATCAAAGCATCTGCCTGAATCCAAATCTTCCTAAAAGCGAACCGGTTCTCCCGCGGGCCCGGCCGGCTGCGAACTGTCAATAGATCGCAGCCTGCAGCTTCCTACGTGGTTAGCCACAGGAATGGTGGTGTGGTGGTGCTGGTGGTGGTGGTGGGGGCAGCAGCGCAGTGTTTCAGGAGGATACAAACACTTTGGCTGGAGGCCCAATGCCTGCATGTGGGCCTAACCCCACCCCCCTCCCCCCATCCCCCCATGTCAGCAGCGCTGGTCTGCTCCCCTGGCCGGTTCCGAGGGCAGCGTGGGCTTTAAGCCCAGAGTGCGCGTGTGCACATCACAGGAGAGTGGCTGCTGCTGCTGCTGATGATGATGATGATGATGATGATGATGATCAGGAAATAGAGCTTAGAAATTAGCTAGAAAGGGAGGCATTTGGGGAAGGAACTCAAGTGCTGAACAGTTGGTTAGTTGTCCTCTCTGATGTGGACGACTCTCGGCGGTTTCTCCATGTGCTTCTTTAAATCACTCGAACCACATGTACAGATGCAGAATAAATGTCACTAGGGCTTCCATCCCAGCACCGTCCAAAAAGGACACATGTGACATGTGCAGCCTACGTTTTTCTAAGTTACATGTCTCAGCTAAAACGATGACAGAATTTACAACCCTGTGACTTGATAATTACACTGGGTTGAGTGACGCTCTTTTTAAAGCCGCTGCTTTAAGGAAAGCCCTTCGCCCACGTAAGCCGAGAAGGTATCCATAAATATTGACTGCATATAGAACGAACCAGTATTCCCGGTACACTCTCGACACCAGCGTGTCAACCAGTGAGCTGGGTCTTATCCAAAATTAGATCGGTCCAGGTTCTGCTGATGCGCAGACGTAATGTGACAACTAATGAAGCCAGTTCGAACATCTGGAAAGGGAGTAATATGTTAATAGCGCTCAGTGGAGCCGAGTTGCGAGGGATTTGGCGTTGCAGGTTACGGACCTTTGACTCCATGCATGCATTGTGGCGTTTGTTTTTAGCACCCAATGAACCCGACGCCTTGGATGCGTCTCGCGGTGTCCTGCTAAACTTAACCTGACAGTTGCCAGGGAACAACTCAAAAAGGGCACAGTCAATACGAGTAGATGAACGCTTACACACTGGATTACTTCACGTGGCTGCACACGTTTTAATCACTGAGGGGGGTCCGCATATTGCTTGTGAATCAGTCCACATTATTGAAAGTGACTTGTGACCCCCACCACATGGCCTGCAGCAGTCTCAATGAACTCACAGTGGCTTGTAGCAGGAATTGTAAGCGTAAAATAAGAATAGCAAAAGGAAAACTTCAGAGGGAATCTGGTTTCTTGTGTGCGTTGTGTTGAGCCCTGCACACCCGTCGTGTCACCATATCCTGGCCTCGGGGGTTACGCTTTGTGCTGTCATCGAGTTGCAGATGATTTACCCTGTAATGATCCTCTGTGCAGGCAAGGAAGACAACAGAGCTCCTTTCTCTCCCTTTGTGTGAGCCAACGCAGCATCGGTAGAAATCAAAGCTGGAAGGAGGTCGCAAGGGGCTTTAAATGGATCACCGATCATCTAGGACTCCCTCACTGGTTGCAATGGATTCTCTGTAGCGTTTCTAAACCCCTGCAGGCAGCCGTTTCCCCACCTGCAGCAGGAGCTCAGTAGGTCAGCGCCTCATCAGATGTCAGACGACCTGTTGTCTGATTTTTTTATTTATTTATATTTCCCCCTTGAAAAAGTTCGGAGGAGCCCCGCAGTGGCCTGACCCGCCGGGCGGAGGCGCGTTTCACCGGAGCACCGCGTCCTCCCACGCACGTCTCCTGCCTAAACCAAATACCAGCGAACACGCGCGCACATCGGGGTCACGGTCTCAATGGAAGTGATCCCGGGGATTCCTCGTGTCCGCACGCACGGCCATGGCGAGTGGAAGCGGGGGAACTTAACCCACCTGGACACGCGGACACGAGGACACGGCTGAACCCCACGAGACAGCCGCATGAAAAGCCTTCGCTCGGCTCAATATTGCGCCGGCGCAGGGATCGTTTGTTTGCGCCAACAGTACGCGCGCGCACACAAACACACACAGAGACACGCACACGCGCGCACACACATACGTCGTGTAAATGCTGCGTTCACGGCGGCCGAACTTACCTAAATCATCCATGATGTCCCGGAAATCGTTCCAACGCTGAGAACCGGACCCCGGTCCTCCTCTGTCGGTCTACAGCCGCACTGTGAGCGGCCGATTCCGGTCCCGATCGGTCGCGGATCTGCCTCGCTGGACGCAGGGAAGTTTTCAAGTTCCACTGCTGCTCGACGAGCCTCAAACACACTCACAAACACGCACACCCTGCTGCGCCCCCCCACCCCGCAGTCACCGCCATCCCACGTCCAGCCCCCTGCTTCGCCCTGCAGCCAACACGCGCGGCGGCCAGCGACATCTAGCGGCACACGGTGGTACTCGAGCGGCTGGTGTGGCTTCACACAGGAAGTTACACTGGCCCTTTCTGCACGTATACAGCGTGCAAAAGTACACGGCTCTAAAGAGTGGGTATATCTTACAAATATTATGGTCTTTAAGTTTAAAGAAAATAGATTTCTTTTCATTGGCCAATCTCTCTTGGGTTCAACGTTGCTTGGTGAATGAACTACTAGAAGGCCTGTGGCACAAACAAGGGGCTGATCATATACAAGTATTGGTCTGAACTTAACACAACCATGTCAATCATAATGCATTGGTTTGTTAATCCTTTGATATTTGAAGGACGATGCCGGAACAAGTCTTTATTTCATTGATTGGTACAAACAATCTTCACAGCCACTTTGTTCAACAACAAAATTGACAAAAAAATGACAGACAGAAAAGGACTCTTTACACTTATCCCACCCTAAAGAATAAGGAGAAAAACTGACTGAGTTCTCCCAGAGAATTGATCCATGGACTTAACGCCACCTGTGAACTGTATTAAATCTCATTACAAACCACTGTGATGAAGTGTTTATTGCACCCTCAGCTAATTAAAACGCTGCGTGATTATTAATTGGTGTAATATTCCTACAGGGATTTACACACATGCTTTAGTTAGCCCATTTGATATATTCTTTGGAACGCTGATTCGGTCAAGGATGTTGAGGGTGCCTGGATCTTCCTTGACCTTCGTCGCCCCGTCCGCAGCCACGACGTCCTCCGAGCAGGCCTCCTGTGAGAGAAAAGACGTTCACCCATTACTGAAAGAGCAATCATTACCGTCTCTAAACATGTTAATAAACTAACCCCAGCACGCAGGCATTGCATTTGAGTAAAACATATTTGTGTTTTTCTATTTTTGTTTAATTGACACTTCAAATCTATCACAACATCACTTTTCTGTGTCTAGATTGGATAGTAATAAACTGCCTAAAAAATGAATGTCTGCAAATTGCAATATGACATCCTTCGTGCCGAGGTTCGTTATGAGTGAGGAGGCATCTAATGCCAAATAAACCACATAAATATACATCTAATGCCAAATAAACCCTGCAACAACCCTAATAAATATACACAACCCGCATAGATGTGTGAAATGTAACTTAAGTTCTCGTGATTAGTTCAACTATCAGAATATTCTACTCATTAAGGACATGCCGGTTATGACGCTTACGTCTTTGCCAGTTATACACTGTAAATAGAAAGTTATGCAGATCAAGGATCTCAGCCTTCAACATTTTATTTGAAAACGAATTACAGCTTTCAGCATTTCATCGCATTTTCTAGTTCAAATTACTTTCCCTCGGTGGCCGCTAGGGGGAGCTCGGATCCAGTGGAAAACAACACTCAACGTTATAGACGTTGTTCTATGAAAGCTTTCAGCACCAGAATGTCAGTCCACTTTAACACACGTTTAGAGTAGCTATATTTTCAGTTCCAACACGATCCGTACAATTTCATGATTTGTTATTATTGCTATTCTATAACTCATTTGGCCCAGAGGATTCAAAATGTAACATCAAAACATATGTTAGAATGTTTGTGTTTGAATCCGAATGGTGCTGCAACAACAGAAAATAAAGGAAGATTTGATTATATTTTACTCTACATCTGGTAGGTAGGTGACCATCCCCTGAAATGTTAATGCCCAAACCATTAGTGATTATTGCCTAAGTACTACCATGTGTAACTAACTTTACCCCAATAGATAAAAATGGCAGCGGACTGCTTAATGAAGCAATACACCGACCTACGGGAGGAGAATGATCGACGTGAAAAGCTCATCTGCGAGCAGAAGGATAAGGTGGCCTCTCTGGATAAGGAGGTAAAATACACTGAAAAATCTATGAATATTTTCAAGCAGTTTATTACGAATACGAAACAATGATAAGTGCCAATGTATCAGTAGGAAGAGTATGTGTAGTTGTAGAATACCAGTAACAGAGGTTGGACTTAGTGTACTTGTATGTTTAATATGGTACAGACCATTTTATTATTCAAACAAACTTTAATCAAGTTCAACCCAAATAATTGAATGTTATCAGCACACTGGATTGGAAATTAAACAATGGCAATGAAGGAGTTGACTGCTATAAATACTGTATATGACCAGACTGGTCAAATATTGTGTGTGTGTGTGTGTGTGTGTGTGTTGAGTCTTATTTCCTGTGTGGCTACAGAAAACTGTGTTGCAGAGCAGGATTCAAGAGAGGGCAGCCGTCCCCGGTGGCATCCTGCAGCACCGAGGGAAGCACAGACGCGACTCGAGGCACGTCATCGACTTAGAGCGCAAACTCCACCTGGTAAAGAAAACTACTTTCTGCTTCAATCAGGTTCTCCCCCAATGAATCAGTGTCTGTTGTTGCACCAAGAAATAGTCCAGCAAGGCAACACCACATTTAATATGTTGGTTAACCATAAAGGTGCTAAAGAGTGAGCTAGACTGGCTATTTCAATTTGTACTGAGATAATAGACTCATATTCAACGGACACACGTGAGACTGGTATCAATCTTCTTGGAAGAGAATGTAGTACAGGTATAAGCATATTTCCACAATAAAAGTCAAACTGTTCCTTTATTAAAAGCCCTACTTTTACACTGACACCTCTCATCAGAGTCTTGAATTTTAAAATATTTTTGAAATTCTCGTTTATGATTAGTCCTAGATTTTGACCTCGAATGCACCTCTTCCTTCTTTTTCCACAGGAAACTAGTAAATTTGATAAGGTCATGTGCAGGAACACAAAGTACCGTGAAGCAATTGAACACCTGCTAAAGGTGAAGGGCTCACTGTGCAAAAGTGAAGAGAAATCCAACAGACATTTGGCCCAACAGAAAATCCTCTCAGAGAAACTGGGGGAGGAGCTCGCCCTCCTTTGCGAACGGAGGTAATTCAAGTGTTTGAGTGCAGGTCGGAAACTTTAAGGAAGCTTGAAGAGCTATGAGCTGTGTGTTTGTGTTGTGCTGCAGGTCACACGTGGAGACCCGCCTCTTGGAGTTGGAGGAAGGCATCAAGGTGGAGACGGCTCAGTTCACGAGCAGAAGGTCCGAGCTGAAGACGCTCATCGGCCGCAACGCCCAACTGCAGATATTCATGAAGACGAAACTCCGTGAATTTCCTCCTTTGGAAAAAGATGGAGACTCAAAGAAGAAAAGCACGTTATATCTCTTGATTAAGGCTTGAACATGCTTCATCTTTCCCTGAGCGCATATCACTTCACAAGTTGTGTCCTTTTACCACGTTGTCACAGAGAATAAAACGCCACATCTGAATGGCGACGAGAGGCTGGAGACGTACAGGCAGGGATACAGAACGCTGGTGGAGGTCACCGGGGAGACGGACCCGAGTCAGATGGGCCTCGTGATTGCCCAGAACGAGCAGAAAAATGTGGCTCTCACCGAGGACATCAATGAGCTGCATAACAGAAAGCACATGCTGAAGAACAAATCAGAGCAGTTGAAGGCGCGTCCGGATCCTGTTAACACGCACACAGTGGAACCTGGTGTTGTGTTTTATTTATACGCACGTTTCTCCCTCAGAGTGACATCCTGTTCTTGGAAGAAGAGAACAGAAGACATGATGATCAGATCAGGAGCGATCTGAGGCATCTGGAGGTGATGACATTGCGTCACCTGTCAGATCACATAATTCAGTAGTTTCATAGTTCCAAAACACATGTTCAAACTGTTTATTACCTGTTGCAGGGTTCTGCTAGTTCGGTGTAGCTAGATAGGGTTATAATAAGCTGTAAATATTGTGCAATGCTAAGTAGCTCACAAGAAGTAAACCTGGATCCAAGCCGTTTCCATAGCAACACATCTTCCAGGATCAAACCCTTTAATTCCATTATCTAAACACTCAGTTAACTAGAAGCTCGCTTGGTTGAATACTACTTGGAAATATTGGTACGGATCAGGTTCCCTTGTTATGGTGCGATACAATCAAAAGACGAAAGGGCTTTGATTAAATAATCTGTCTCAGGTTTTTCTTAGTTAAATGTATTTAGAGTTCATACAAAGACGAAATGCTCTCGGTTCTTCAAAACAACTTACAACAAGCCTGGTCTCTCCCTCCCCTGTGTTTCTGTGCTGCAGGCCGAGCTGGAGGAGGGTGGTTGTCGGTCAGAGGCCCTGGAGAAGCAGCGCGCTGTGGTTCACAGGACTCTGGACCAGCTGCTGGCGGCCATCAGCGGCCTTTCAGGCGATGTAATGCAAGAAGTCGTCAGTCGTCGTATCCGACAACGTTGTACACCACATCGGTAGGTGGACTGTCGACCTCCTGAAGCTGGCCCTGAATGTACCCGTTTCACACCTTTGTCTCTCCCCCAGGTATCCTCGAGGAGAGGATTGGGCAGCTGCTGCTCCAGGCCAACAACGTCAGCGAGGACGAGATGAGCTCGTTTCCTCAGAACATGCTTTTGGCCAACTTTGACTTGCTACCAGGTATGAAGCTTAATCCATCACACTTAACTGCGGTGTACTTGATCACAGCACTGTGTAACGTTTTTTTCAATCTAGACCTTTAATCTGTATTTGTTGCAGGAGGGGAGGAAGTCATGGAAACGGCACGCAGCCGGCCTGCGTCACGTTTGCTCAAGGAAAGCCGATAGGACAGAAGATGGCGTCGTCTCATCCTTCCTCCCTCCACAGGGGTTCAACAGCCTCTCACACAGTTCAGGTGGCAATAAACGACTCACGGCAGCATGACGCCCGTTTCTTTTTACTGTATGTAGCACTCAGAACAAAAACGCAGTCATTCGGAATGAAGTGAGAATCGCTTTTTATGTGAATGATAAAATATGTGTCACTCAGTCTGATATTGATTTTGTCTGTGACTCAATATCAACATTTTTTGGGGTAGATTACTTAGGGAGAGAGGAACTTTGCAGCAAGCTGCCAACAGATCATCGCATGTTCGTTATGGATAAAGTGCACAGCAACATTAGCAGGTATACTGTATTAGTTTCATGTTTCTGGCCAACTGATGAATCTCCAATATCAGCTCTCCTCTTACTGCCGTTTTCTTTTATTTCATCTACGGAGGGAAATCCATTATGTTCCCCAGCTTGATGCTAAGCTGAACATGTAGTGTCCAAACCTCTGTGGCTGCTGGAAGCACACAAGAGCCTCCTCTTTGTGGCGCAGAAGCAAAAAGAGGGGGCCAATGGGATTTTGTACACCGGAGTAGAATTGCAGCATTGAGTGACAATTAAATGTAGGTTTCTCCACTACAAATGATTCCTCTCCTTCAACGGCCCCAGTCTGTTCTGGTTAAAACAGGACGCGCGACTGATTTGAGCTCAAATGTCTGAGCTGATCCGCACTTATCCCTCCTGCATACACCCCCCCTCGTCCCCAGCAGGCAATGCTTTAGTCTGAGGTTGACAGGCTGGAGACCAGCACACTCCGGGACCCTCCAGCTGCCAACAAGCAGGGCTTTTCACCCCGTCTGAGTCTGGCAGGAGGGCTGGTTGAGGGAGGGAAGGGTTGCTTAGTGGCATCCCAGTGTGTGCTCCATTACCCTCGTCCCATCATCGCAGCGCTAAAATAACATCACGGTTTTGTCTCGTCTCAGTAGCCAAACGTTTAAATGCGCACACAAACATGCACGCAACTGCACAACGCCACGCACACATTCGGAAAGAATCTCTCGGGGATTTCAGCGGGTCACCAACGGCTCTTCTGAAGCACACGTTCACTATTGCCACGTGTTCAAGCGGTAATCTGGTGATCCTATATTATTATACCTCTATTCTGATTATACTATCACATTGTTTTGATAAAATGTAAAAAAAAAAAAATGCAGACTGGCTTCTGTCTGAAACTTTTATTAGACGAACATCCACAGGCCAACAGAAATGTTTTTTTTATAGAAAAATGTACATGTGTAGGTGGTGTGGCGTGTACAAAACAATAAAGAAAATAATTGAATGAATCTCTGATGACGTGGGAGCTTACTGGGGATGAAGCAGAAAGGGAACTCGCAATGTCGCAATTATTGATGCTTTTGTGTCTTGACTTGATTCTACTGTACAGCGACACCGACAAGCTGCATCAATAAACCACCGTCCGCTTCTCCTTCAAGCTGCTCCATGTCATTGAAACAAACTTTGTACTTTTCTATTGGATGCTGACAGAAAAGGTTCACTCCTGGTCCTTCTCCTCTCCGTGGGTGATGATGTGAACCAGGTTATTGTAGTCCAGGTTTCCTGCCACATCTGGGGGGAAGGCAGCGAACATCTGCACCATCTAACCAACACAGAGCAATGGCAATTCACAGGAACAACAGCTGGGCATGCATGAAAGGGAGCGAGGATCTTTCACTGAGTTCGAATGAAAAATGAAGTCTGACGTGGACGTCAACGATCCTTCTGTGCTCTTTGAGGCCCCCCCCACTCCCTCCCAACACGCACGCACGCGCGCACACACACACACACACACACACACACACACACACACACACACACACACACACACACACACACACACACACACACACACACACACACACACACACACACACACACACACACACACACACACACACACACACACACACACACACACACACACACACAATCACACTTAAACATAATGATGATAATTAGGGCGGAAGGAGTACAATGTACCTCCTCGGGGGAGAATCGGTCCGCTTGTGTTGTAAGCATCTGAGTCACACTGAACAGAAAGAGAAAGGAAAAAACATTAAATGATGTGACGTGTTTTCACAGTGGAGATGAAATGTGCTGCTCGTGAGCAACGTGCGCCGGTATGAATGATTGGCTCAGACTCGCGTACAGTCATGCATTGTGAGGCTAAAGGCGCACACGGCACCCATCACAATGAGTTTGCATGTGGCTTTGTGTGAGAAGGGGCGCGTGTGAGTCACGTACTAGTCTTTCCTCAGCACACCTTGTCCCTCAGGGTCAAAGACTTTAAACGCGTTGAGGATGGTCTCCTCTGGATCGGCACCTAGAAACATTAAAGAAGTCAGTATCACGTTCCTAAACGAGTCTCATTACGTGTTTACTCTGCTCGACACCGTTTTCCTCATTAGTCCGCACGTCCGTACCTTTCAGCTTCTCACCGAACATGGTGAGGAAGACGGTGAAGTTGATTGGACCGGCAGCCTCTTTGAGCATCTCGTCAATCTCTTCCTGTTTCACGTTGACACGTCCTGAAACATTCAAAATGCGAATACTAAAACATTTCAATCAATCTCCCAGCAGAGAGGAGGAGAGGGCGTAGACACACCTAGAGCAGCAAACGTGTCCCTCAGATCATTCTTATCGATGAAGCCGTCTCTGTTCTGGTCCATGATGGTGAAGGCCTGAGGTCAGCACACAGGGGGAAGATACAGTAACACAAACAGCAGACAGATCCACAGCCACACGCTTCAAACCAACATCAACCTGTCACATGGTTTTAGATTCTCTTTATTTCTGGGAATATTTTTGAGCCATCTTCAGAGATGAGCACTGTTAAGTATTTAAAACGTGTCCCCCTCCACCCCCCGGCATCCAGGGCATGCCCAACATTTTATGCGCAGCCTAATCGCCGCTGACACAGCCGGGATGTCTGGGCACCGATGACCGTCATACCAGCATTCCACAGGCCTCACTGCTGCAGAGCCAGGCACGGTCAAAACAGACAGACGATGCAACGGCGAACAATGGAGGAAGAAATAAGCCATAGGTCATATTTTCTAAAGACATAATTAGTCATAATACTCAACGAGGTGGCATGTAGATAAATACACCATTTCAAATCAGTGTAAAAAAAAAAAAAAGATTGCCACTTTGACCTCTTTTAATTCCTGGATCTGAGCCTGCTCAAACATGGAGAACACATTGGAGTTGGCTCCCTCTGCTGTCCTCTTCTTGGCTTTCTTGGGGGCCTTATGGCACAAAGAAGAGTTAAGACAGCAATGCAATTGTTTGTCCTGTGGTGACTGCCAAAATAAATCATGATGAAATGATAAAATATATACTTTAAAATGATATAAATATACAAATGGGAGTATCATCTGTCCCCAAAAATGATGTTGCATATCGGTCATAGCCATCAAACAGCCCCCACACACACACACACACACTTACCATGCCTGAGCAGCTTGGAGTTCAGAACAACACTGATGGAAGTGAACAATGGTGAGACTGTGTGCGCCCCTTTTGTAGCCCCCAAACCTCAGCTCTACTGGATGATATTTATAACTATGTCCTCTTTAGGAGTTGACAGGTAAACGATGCTTCATACAGAGCGAACACTCGTAAATGCTCACAAGAAACACATGCACAGACGCACAGACAAGCGACATTGGAATTACTGGTTTCGAATATCTGGAGCAGGAGTTTAAAGCACTTAATCACTCTAAAGTGCCGTCTGTCCAGAGACCAGCCTTCAACAAGGGAAATAATTCACTTGATGAAAGGTATGTTAACGAAACCACTCTGTGGAAATGACCCAAAAATGATGCGGCGCCCGCCCACGTTGAGTCAGACTTCCACCACGAAGAGGATAAAGACACAAAAGACAATGCCAGACGGCATTCGTATGCCAGAGATAGTGGTGAGCCATCAGCTGACTTTTGAAGTACTCCATTTAAAACCCTTTTTGAATAAAAATTAATTAAAAGGATGGATTACATCTTTGTCTTTAAATGATATCAAAAGCGGTTTTCCCCAACTTAAAGAAATGCACATGCACAAAAAATAATAATAGACGTTAGGACTTTAAGACTTTATATGTAGATTAAAAAACTGTTTACCAGTACAACAGATGAAATTTATCCTTTACGGCTTAAAGATGAAAATATGAGGTTTTAAGACCTTACTCCAAGGGCTGGGATTTTAATCTTTTAACTGCTTGAATCTTTTTAAGTGGCATAGCGAGTCCTACGGCGATGGAGCCAGCGCTCTGCAGCTCTGAGAGCTTCAGCACCCAAACGTCACGGCAGCCCAAAGCATCAGTTCTAACCGTGATGCTGTTTGGCACAGCGATGCTCCAGGAGGCTGCAACCAGCTGGAGGCAAGTGGCCAGTCTGAGGAGGCCAACGCACAAACTGCTTAAAAGCTACTTGCACCATCCCGTCCGCCACACTTGTGTGAACTCTAAAAGCACTCGCGAAACTTTGCTCAGTGTCGTCAACAGCCGTAGGTGCGACATACTCGAGCGAGACGCCGCCGACGCGGCACGCGCTCTGACAACGCGCTGCGGCCGCGCGGCCCTGTTAGCGCGTCGTCCACCAGCAAGAAAAGTGACAGTCTGTGAAAATGAGCCGAGTGGGCCGGGGTGAGGAGGTGAGGCCCTGGACGTGTGACCTATAAAAAGCGAGGCGCTGAAAGCCTCCCTGCTCTCAGTCCACTCGCTGTCAGATAAAAAGGCTGGTGATGAAGTGGCAGCAGATGTGCCTGCTATCCTCTCACAGCAGGGGAGTACACGCAGGGCACAATTAGATGAGTTATTGTTGCACACGCTGTTGTGGAAAAGGTTTCACCCCCCCCCCCCCCCCCCTTTCGCTCTTTTTGGTTTCTTATTGCAGCTACCGGCAGCTGGAATGGCGGGCCATTGTTGCGTTGGCTGAGCGCCGGGATCGGCCTCCTATAAATAGAGTAACCTCTTACAGCACAATGGACGTGGACAAATGGTCATTTGGAAGGCAGCCTCGAGTGCGAGTGGGGAGTAGAACGCTGAAGGGGGGAGAGGGCTTCAAGTATCCGTTTCCCCTTCCCTCACATTAGAGAGCTTCTGTGTGTGCACCTTCAGAAAAGCACCCGATGAAAGGAGCACAAGGTGGCAAAGTGAAGGACAATGGTTATAATATTTAATATTCTGTGACAAAATCTCTACAGGTAACGCTAATAAAACATTTGTTAGCAGACATCAATATCATATCCAGCGTTACAGCATTATGATTCAGGATCACGTTAACAGAAATACAAATATTAAAATAAAAACAGGAAGGACACCCGTTTTGTATCGAGCTCTGTAGAGGCCAGTGGAAAACTTGTGCAATCTGTAGCGTTGGGTGCTTGTTGAACATTTGGGACAAATGAGTCAGCTTTATCTACTCGGCTTTAATACATTCAGGAAGTGTTTGACGTCTAAAAAGAGAAGAGTGGATCCAGAGTTGAGGAAACATCTTCCTATCGATTGCCGAAATATCAACAGACACACTGGGCAGGTTCAAGTGAGGGATCTCATCTGGTGTTTTAAAATGGAAAGAAGAAAATCGACTGTGCAAATAGGTAACAGTTAGAGAAATGAAAGGTTTCCTTCATGTGCTTGGTTGTTAAATAGTGGAATAAAACGATAACCTAAGTGTGGGAGAAGCAGAAGACAACACTTGGTTTGATTTGAGATATACGTATCCATGCCATTTACCAACCAGGAAAAATGAACAAATATTTGAATTTTCACTTTGAACAATTTGGGGTTATATACAACATTAGGGACATCGTAGAAAAAGAAATTCTCAAGTACGACGTTGTAAGCTTCAAACGTGATCCCATCTTCCCCTCCCGTCACATTGTTCAGCACTGAGGTTTTGCCTTGGACGGATGGTGTGCATTTACACGACTGGATCCAGATACAATCACTCACTCGATAGCGGACGCGTGGACATGTTAAAAGAATACTCATTGGACATTCAAGAGGACACATAATCACTTTTTTTTTGTTTTTAACAAAAATAGACATGGCTTATCCAGCCTTGAAATTCCTTCTCAATATATATAAAATTATGTCTCGTCTATTTACAGTCAGATAGCGTTCTGAAGGTTTAGAAAGTCCTGCTGGGGATTGTGGGTAGTCCAGTTTTAGTGTCGACTCATCCGAGGGCGGGGAGGATTCAGCTACTTAGATTGCGATGAAATATCTTTGTGCTGCGGCCGCGTCCCGTCACCGTGACTCGACCGAGGAGAGAGCGGCAGACAATGATTGTGTTTGGACGCGTCTGCGCGGGAGCCAGAAAGCTCATCAGACGCACGGCGGCGGCGTTCTGTGCTGATCTGTAGCTACCGGGGTCGGAGCTGAGCGCAGGATTAAGCCTGACGTTTTAATGCTGCTTCAAGTGAATTTATGTCATTTTCAACAACAACGGACTTTGGAAATATTTAGGCATTGACTTGTGGGATCGAGTTGCTACGGCTGTGCTTATGCATCGTGGTCACTGCTGTGTGGAGTATACTGGGATTTGATTTTTGAAGATGAAATGTAATTGTAATCACTAATTTCCTCTCGGGAGTACAGAATGCATACTCAAAATAGAAACTGCTCAAAAAGTAGTTAAATATGGCCTTTAATTGACCTTCATCTACTCGGGTCAGTTCACAGAGAGCTATTTATTTCGTCTCGTTCTGGCTGTGTTCTGATGGCTACACTTGTTTTCCTCTGTGGGGTCCTATAGCTGTGTGGCAGTGTTTGGTCATGGATTGGTGACACTTTACTAGTTCCTTGTCCAAAGATGCGTTCCTCTGTCCGCGCTGTTTCTCAAACAGATGACTGGTCCCATACCTGCGGGATCAAATCAATATATAAAGTCAGATCAATACCTGCCCACGCATGGATTTACATCGTTAGCGTCATTGGAAATACTTCAAAAGGGAAATTTGAGGCAACGCCGCCGACTTAAAAACAAGACAAGAGTCAACAACTACGCGAACGTTAACAAACCTTGTTGACAGGGTTTATCGGCGTGCGGCCTGAACCGTTGTGAAGCCTCTGGCGCTCCTCGAAGCGCCCGGGCGACCTCTCCCGGCGAGCGTCCATCGCCCGGCCGGGGGAGCGGTCCATCCGGGGGTCCGCCATGGCCCTGCCGGGGGAGCGCTCTAGCCGGGGGTCCGCCATGGCCCTCCCTGGAGACCCCGCCATCCGGCTCTCCAGCATCCTGCCAGGAGACTTCTCCCTCTCCAGCGGGCGGCTGGGGGACTTGTCCCGCCGGAACTCGGTGCGCGCCTCTCTGTAGCGGTGCGGCGTGCCGGGATCGGAGTGAACGTGCGGATTGGCTGCCAGTCTTTTAGAGATGTGCTCATTGTATGAAGGAGGGCCGCGCTTGTTAGGGCTGTTAGGGAGGAACGGGGTGGGGGGGGGGGGGAACGGGTGGGTGGGTTGGTCAAAGGAAGGCGAATGCTGTGTCTCGGTTAATGGGCTTCGCTTCAGGCACCAGATGCAGTTCGGAGGAGGGACTCACGGTCAAGTTTCTTTTACAAGCGTTAGCACTTTGCTATTCACGGTTTCAAAAGACCACAATTTAGTTTCCTAGACACAGTCAGAGGCTGCCCACTGACAACTCAAGGGCAAAGCCAGTTTTAAACAACAGGCCTATGAATAATAAAGGCTCAGTTTTGGGCGAGATTCAAATTGAAATAGACGAGTCTCAGTCGGAAGTTTTTATTCATCAATGCTTTTGTCTACATCACACAAGTGGCATTCTAAAAAGCAATTTTAATTTCAAAAGGCCTAACTCAGGATTTGTTACAGATAAAAAAGGAACCCTTCCTCCTGTAAAGAGCAAAATGGAGGCATTACTCTATTTGATGACCAGATCAAACATTAAGGCCACACCTTGACCATCACCTCCTGCGGAAGCCACCGTGTGCCCAGAAGCTTGTCCCATTGACTCTCTAACACCACCGTACACATGCAAGCATGATGCTCTTCTATAGTCTCTGCATGTTAGGGAGAACCAACCCCAAAAATAAATGAATGAATATTGTAAGTAAGATGCTCAAGTCGACTGTGAATTTAATAATCAAATAAATACAATAAAATAGAACACTTTTATCGTTTAGATACATTCTCCATCTGCATGATTTATCTTTTGTACATATTTCATTTTATCTTCGTAGTACTTTGTCCTAAATTGTCATCTGCATTATTTCCAAGCCACAAAATAATGGATTCATCAACGTTAAAGTGATGCCAACAAACCTCATCAGATGTGAATCCTGAGTGAATACTGTCATAGTGTTCGCATTAGTGCATTATGTTAATGTGTCCATTCATTTGTATTTGAGGATAACATTTATTCATTTATCGTATTTTCCGCACTATAAGCCGCAGCAGCTAAATCGAAGGACATTTACATATATAAGCCGCACTGGACTATAAGCCACAGGTGTTTTAATGTTAATTAACATATGTCCCCTAGTGGCCGTTAGCTGTAAAAATCCATATATTAGCCGCACCCTTATATAAGCCGTAGAATCGAAAAATGGGGAAAAGGGCGCGGCTTATAGTCCGAAAATTACGGTAATTTGTTTTCCATATTAGATTGGTTCTCTACATTTAGTGCCATTCTAAAAGATTAGAAAATTGAAGTAGAAATTAACTGATTCCGAAATAAAACTTCTTTTGATTCAGATAAATGCGGAACTATCAAACTATAGGATCCTGAAAGTGACAGGATATTTGAAAGACATTTAAAAGAATGTGCTACTTAAGAGTTTCCTCCTCCATCACCAAAGCAAAAACAAAAAGATATTTGCGGAACTGTGGTCTGCGGTCTGATAAGTAGTATCCTCACCTGCGCCCGGATCCGTTTCGCTGCAGGTCCCCTGCACCCTCTTGGCTCTGGATCAGGTTGCCTTTGCAGCAAATGACCCGCAGTTTGTTCTGGTAGGAGGAGGCCAGGTAGATGGCCCCAGAGGAGATGGCTGGGCCAAGGTAGCGGGGGTTCGGGATATCCAGGTGTGCGTACGAATGGGGCCTGAAAAAGAGAGGAGAACATCAGACGCTGGATCCTGGAAAATGTCAAATGTAAAAGAAGAAATAAAGAGCTGTGACTGAAATGGATGATTCCTGTCGAGGCGTTTAATGAGCCTTTCAGCAGTAATGGGAAATTAACAATTCAATCACCACACAATGCATTGACACCAAATAAAGACCCACAAAACGATGATGATGTGACAATTGAAAACCAATTAGTTTAAACCCTAATTGACGGACTGGCACGAACACGGCAGCAGGAGGCAATCTTACCCCAGAGCAGCGTGTCCCTGGATTTCAATAACATCCAGAGAATTGAAGTAGGTCACAAACAGGTAGGGCTCCCTATAGGCTGAAACACCAAAACATTCACTTAAAATCATATCAAACAAACATTGACTGTCACAGAGAAAAGGACATTTTTAAAAATGTGTGCTCGCGTGTACTCACTCACCAAACGAGAGAGGCAGGCGGCTCCATTTGATATCTTCACTCCTGCTCCTGCGGCCGTACGCGTCCACAAACACACCAAACTCTGCAAGGAAAACGTCCGGGTATCACACAAAAATGCATTTTTGAAAGTGTGACAACGATGATCGTTATCATAATTGTAAGAATGAGAAACAGCTGTTGCCGATCTCCTCTTTCTGATTTTGTTTGTTTTCCCGTTGAACCGCATGCACGACGCGCTGCACACGAGTGCCCAAACAAAGAGGACCAGGTTCTGACCGTGGAAACAGAGCAGGTACTCGTCTTTCTGTGGCGCCGTGGTGACCTGGATGATGGAGATGGGGAAGCTGTGCGAGGACGCGGCAAAGACAGCCGAAGCCAGCGTCACGTCGTTCTTATCCAGAAACTCTGCAAACAAATGTGTTGAAAAGCGGAAAAAAAAAAAGTCACCCAGCTCCTTCAGGATCTTGTGTGAAACCTCACAGCGACAGAATTACAACTTGGTGGACAGAAAGAGTTATTTATTTATGTCAATGTCATTTCAGGATTTGTGTGCCGATGCCGGCCGACGACTCACCTTCCAGCACGTACTGCTTCATCTCGATCTCGTAGAACTTGTTGGTGCCGATGATGATGCTGTAGCCAGTGAAGTGGATGCAGCTGCAGGGCTCTGACGTCTCAATCTCCTGCAAACAGACGTTCAAGCTCAAACCTCAACGCGCCCTGCGCCAAAACAGCCACTTGAAGAACACAACCTTTCCTTCATGACCGTATCCTCGTCTGATCCATCTTAAAAAGCCCACCCACCTTCCTGATGCAGAACTTGTTCAGGCTTTCGTTATGTCGCAGGATTGTAATCTTATTGGGCATGGCAGCACAGATACAGGTCCCGTTATCAATCTGTTAAGAAAGAACAACGTCACAATCAGGGCGGGGGCACATTAACTCAAGCTAAATAGCCGTCTGACGAGGAAGAATCTCGCTGCGCTCCAAGTGGCGACAACGCAGCACACCTTTCCAGAGGAGAAGAGGTGGCAGCCCTTGACGGTCTCAAAGATGAAGGGGTTGAGGTCGGGCTGAGCCGGGAGATGGGACTGCGACAACGACTGCTTCACCTTCTTGATCTCCACCAGACACAAGGCCCTCTCCTCACCTGGTTGTCACAACAAACACAGCCGTAGAATGCCATCATATATCTGCTACAGTGCATGTACATGCGAGGATTATCTGATGTGTTATGGGCATCAGAAGAGGCTTGTTTGAGTCTCCACGCTCCATTTTCAAAACATTTTTTACATCAAATAGTTGTGTGTAGAATAGTAATTTATTTCAAAAAGCGTGTGGCTGCAGAATAAATAAATGATCTGGCAGCGTAAAAAGAGCCATGTTGAGTCACTAATGCACTAATGCATAAATTGGTAGCTTTCACTGAACTATCATTCACGACTTTGAAAGTTGTCCATTTAAGGCCACGTCCTTACTGACCTGTGATCATCAGCAGCTTATCGAGCTCCTTGAGGATTTGGATCTGGAAGACGGAGGTAAGCCCGGGGATGTGGGTCAGAGAGTTCTTTATGACGTTGAGAGCGTACAAACCCTCCTCAGAACCAACCAACACGATCTAGTGGAAAGGACGAGGCAGATGATACGATTAACAGCTGGAACATACAGGACAGCGGCGGAGAACAACACGCCAAACAGAGCAAAACACAAAAGAAGCGTCATGTTGTTCCCGTTGATGGTTTCTGTCCTCGTACCTGGTCAGTGAGAGGGAGAGTGCAGTTGATGTCCAAACGGTCATCCCCCTCCAGCTTGAGCAGAGAATTACCAAGAAGTTTCTATAAAGACAGGAAGCAGAAGAGGGAGGTGTGGGGGGGGGGGTTTGGTCACTCTTCAACAAATCTGTTGATTTAAAGCAAGATTTTATGACCGAGAAGGGATGACAGTAGAGAGCCCCAACATCTTATTTGTGAATCCATCTTTCAATATCAAATTAGAGAAAGGTAATTGGAGGTTTGCACCAAAAAAGAAAAATAATCCTCTCATTTAGGAAGAATTTATTAGGAGTGTTATTTACTGTAAGTTTCAAGGCCAAAATGTTACAATTACATTATTTTGCACATGAACAACGTTGTGTTTTATGTTCCCTTGACACAAACAATTGTGAAAAGGAACTTTGACTGAATACAACATTATTTGTAACATACATTTGTGGCAAGCGTAGTACACAATAGCAGCTGCCAAAGCTAATTACATTTTTTAAAACATACTGTTGAACACTGGCTGTTCATCTCAAGCTGCCCAGTGTGGATGATTATTTTATCCAGTGTAAAATTGATTAAGTGGGATGAAAAAGGGGCGACTTAATGAATAAACCATGTGGCCAAAAGAAGACACCAATATCCACATACATTAATGCGACCATATTATTATATTTTAGAAAGCAAACGGTTTGGAAAAGCATCCAGGCAGAGTCCACAAAGTTTAAAGGCAGCTTTGATCATTGGGTAATACAACTCCGTCTGTATGGGCAGGTAGCCACTTACCCACTGTGCTTAATTCCTTGTGTGTAACGGTTGACTACTTTGTATAACTTAGTCACAGATCTACGGCATAACTTCTGTCCTTGTGCACAAAGCTGGGCATTTATGGAGCTTATTAAAGCCAATATCTTATTTAAGATGGGTGGTTCAATACTTTTGGGCATGTAGTGCAATCTACTGTCAAGCACAAATGAGAAAGAATACTTTAAAATGCATATTTGGCAAAATAACACAATTAACAAGGCAGGGGTAACCCCATTTGGTAACGCTGGCATATACAGTACCAGAGCAACGTTTGGACTGGTACTGTAATTGAGAGATAATGCAAAACGATTTCCCAGATTTATCACAGAATGAAAGACGCAAGAGTGCTCCTCAAATCATCAATAAACACACAATCATCAATAGCAGAAGCCTGCAGACTGAATGAGTGTGTGCATGTGTCTAGTGTAGGGGGCTGCGGCATCGCATGGCTTTTGCAGAAGCATGCATGACATTGCATATGACACCAGACCAGAGGTCGCAGCAGGGACTATTCACATCCATGCACTGTGTAGGTTCAAGAGTGTATGTCTGTATAATTGATTCAAGTGTGTGTCTCACAGGCCAGTGACATTTGTGTATTCATAAATTCATAAATGAGCCCCCTTGGGGCTGCATTGACCAGTGTGCGTAGATGTGTACAGCTACTGCGTGCTCAGTCGGCCGGTGGACTGAAGCCCGAGCGTTCGTGCAGCTACTTACTGTACCTGAACCAGAGGAGAAAGGTTCTTCTGTCTTTTAGAACCACCTGCCTATAATATGATCCACACAACCGAGTTGAATGGAGGTACACACGTACAGCACAAATTAATCATAATAATCAACAAAGATGATGATAACACATAATTAAATAAAAAGAAAAAGACGTGGATGTGGAGAACATGCAGAGAGAGAGAGAGAAAGAACAGGGAGGGAGAGAAAACGAAGTGAAGGCACTTTGACCCACTCTTGACCCAACAATACAGTAACCCTTGGATTAATTTACTACGTGAAAAGAGCATAATTGGTGGGTTTGTCTTCCATAAAGGAGACGCTGCGTCCTTTCAAACGGCTCCCATTGTGAGCCCAAAGAGGCCCGACGCCAGTAGGCTTTGAACGCAGCGGTACTTACAGCATCAGAGTCCACTTTGTCTCTAGACCCCCGGCTGCCAGCCACTACAGACTCCAGTACAGCCACCCAGCGCTGCTTGTCGGGGAAGCTGGGAGCCATGAAGTAGATCGACTGGCCGGGCCAGCAGGTGGTGTGGGGATGTGACTCCAGCTTCAGCACATACGGTATGTCTGCACGCACACACACATACACACAAAGACAGACCGAATGGCTAGCTTGCAAAGAGCTTAATTTCCCCGTCAACATGATTTAAAATACAGAAGATTTAAAATACAGATTGGATATTATGTGGATCCAATGAAAAAATTGGGGAAAGGATAATATACTTAAATTCTAAAATAAGATCAGGGCAGCGGGACTAAGTGGTACTGATCCAGTACCTGACTTGGCCGTGTTGATCAGCTCGGAGGCGCCAACAGCTCCGTGAACGGTCACCTCTCCGTCCGGCAGACAGAGCTCAAACTCTTCCTCCATCTTTATATAGTCTAGCAGAAGAAAAACAAAAAAAAAACATAATTGGATACTGCTGTTTAAAAGTGTATCTCCCTCGATTACAAACAATAAAGTACTGACCTTCCCTGGGCTCCGTATCGAAGATGGACACTCTAGTTCCATCAAGCACCACATATTTCCTCTCCCAGCCCTGCTGACCACGCTTGCCATTTCTGCGTGAGCAAAGAAACAAATGTACACAGCTATGAAATGCTGTGAACCAAAACACATGATACACGGGCAGTATGGTGGTGCAGGATTAAAGTCTCATTTTACCGTGGCTGCTTCATCCATCCCTCCAGGCGGACGTGGCCACTGGCCTCTTTGACCTGCAGCGCAGGAGAGTTGGCCTTTTCTCGGCACAGAGCCTCTGAAAAGTGAGTGGCATACTCGGCGGGCAGACCACAGGTGGCCGGGAGACATGGTGAGCACTTTGGGTGACACAGGGTGTGACACTCTGTGATACAACACGGGAAAAACGGAGTCATCGATAAGAGGAGGATTTGAGAGATGATGTGTCTTCTGAAATGCCCCCACAATCCGCACTACCGGCTACAATGCTGGAAACAAACCTAGACAAGTAGCGGCCTGTCGTCCAAAATGCACGGTGTCCAGGCAGACGGCACACTTGGCAGCCCTCATGTTGAGGCCCACGGTGAAACGATGAGGGATGTTGTGATGCATTCTTTCTTTTACGCGACGGCCAAACTCTGCAACGCAAAGAGTCACGACGGAGTGGGTCGGGGGGAAGAGCTACTGAAGGAGAAATATCACACTGGAATATTTTCTTAGAGGCTTTGATCATGGGATTGTTTTTATGCAGGCACCAATGACTTCTAATTCAAGATATTAGGTAAATTCACGTTATAGAATACTGATATTATAATTAAAAATCAGATTATTCATGGAAATGACCGAAGCATTATGTTTCTTGGTGAAAGGCTACTCAGCCGACCAAATGCTCTCCAGTAATGACTCCAGGAAGACGAGTACATGAAGTCAAACTTGACGTTTAAGAATCAACTCTTTGGTCAAGTTACAGTTGCCGTGACAACGGGACAATAAGACGCAGTACGATCGGCGCATCCAGGTCGGATGTGCAGTACGACATGCATGGAGATGAGCTCATGCATGTGGGATGGATGACACACGGTGGTGACTGCCGACTTACTTTCAAAGGTGACCCTCCTCTTTTCTGTGAGGAGCGGAGGGGGAGAGACAGAAAGGAGAGAGAGAGCAGTCTAACAATAGCAATGTGAAAGCAAAGGAACCTGAATCACAAAGCAAGTTCGACTTTACCAAGCTACGGCACACGGCCCATCACAGGGTTTCATAACTAATATAATGCGGTTAAAGATTCATTTGGTCTGTGAAGTGCGGTGTGACACCTTTCACTTCAAAGTGAATGCAGTATTTTTCGTCGATGTTTTTTGGGGAACAGCTTTTCCATTTTTCAGGAGATGGGCTGTCTACACTGAACCTGCAGCTCGCATGGTTATTGCCATATAAAAAGGGAATGTCATAGTAGACAGCCCGTATTAAAACCAACATTACCTGCCTAATCTACTATTCTGACTTTGTGAGAAAGGCCCAAGCAGGGTTACAATGTTCGCTGGATAAATTCACAGTGAACCAAAACCCCAAACACCGTTGAAAATAAATAAATGTTATAGTTTGGTCCTTGTCCCTGGGTTGGAGCAAACTCCAGGTGTAACATGAGCCGAGGTATCCAACTTCATGATCCTGCTTTGTGAGCCGGGCCATAGGAAAACACACACATGAACACACCACATACAAACAAAGTAAGGGAACGGAGAGCTCATTTGGGCTGCAGCTGATATCATAAGGGTGCACGCTCCTACGGACGGCACTGTACCGCTTCAGAGGAGTAAATCCTAGGTTCTTCTCCGGCTGTTTGGCGTCATTGGGTTCACCAGTGAAGTGTGTAATGTGCGACTGACCTTCAGGTGTGGAAGTCTCCTTGCAGCGGGTGGAGGGGTTGAGCAGGCTGCTGGGGTTTGGTTGGTGTTCTGGGGATTTGACAATGGCTGACATGAGGATTTGATGTCGGGCCTGGGCCGGCGTGGAAGGAGCCACATGTTCCTGGGCTTTGAAATGAGCCGCTGTTTCCCCATAAACAAATAAAACAACCTCATATTAGATCGGCAGCTGGAAAGGTCTTGCTCCATTACCAAAAAAAACAAAAGATCCTGTAATTAATCTCAAAAGGACCTGGCAGCTGTGGTGATGGAACAAGATGCTGCCATGGCAACGCGGTTAAAAGACGTCTGGTACAGCAATATACAGGATTACCTGAGCTGTTGTGATTTGTCATCTTCAATTACAAATCCAACTATGGTCGCATGCGTTTTGATGCACACAAATAACACATCTGATTGTCAAAAAACAATTAAGATTTTAATGATCCAAGCACAGGTACGACACGTCATCTCAGTCCTCACTGCCGTATGGCGTCAAAAGACATGAAGCCGACCACATATCTGGCACCGTTACTGTGCTGCCTCTCACTGGGACCTACCCTCTTCTCTGAGGGATCGTAGCTCGATCCTCATCTTCTGCAGAGCCTCTTCCAGATCAGCGCATCTCGATCGCTCTTTCTCAAAAGCCAGCTTCATGTCACCGTACTGCATGGGGACCACTGGCTGGGCCTGCGGAGCCACAGCCCCGTTAGTCGTTGTTCCGACATCCTCCCGACGACGTCCAAATATACCCTTTTCCAAAGAGGGCACACGTTACTAAAACTGCAAAAACACAACACTTCGACGTTGAAGCTGTTCATCATGAACATGGCTTGAAACGGTCAAATGTTTTTGCAGACCTTTTTTTTTTTGGTGGGCTGGTCCATTTTGGCTTGGAGGAAGTCAATGAGTTTGGTCTGCTGGGAGATCGTCCCCTCCATCTTCACCTTCTCATGGGAGTATACGGCCTACAGGAAGGAAAACAAACCTTTAGAGAAGGAAGTAGCTTGGAACACTGCCTTCACTGAATTCCCTTTGAGGACACATGAATTGGGATTTCCCTTTGTCCTCTCGGCCCCCTGGGAAACATGGTTATTCTAATATCTAACTAGGAGCCCGTCTCTCCCCGGAGACGGCTGTATTTCAGCTGATCGCAGAGGTACTTTATTGAGTACCTGTATATTCTCCAGCTGGTACTCCAGGTCGGTCCTCTCGGTCTTTAGCATGTCGGTCTGGTCGAGGGCGTCTTGCAGGCCTTGTGTGAGGCGGAATATGTGGCTCTTCTGAAGGTCCATCTGCTGCTGCAGCTTCCCTTGCTGTGGGGACATCAGCACATCTTTGAAGCAGGAAATCTGATTCTAAATTAGCCACTTTTCAGGATGGTGGAAAATATCCCTGACTCAAAAGAGGACACGTTTCAAACAGACGCCCAAATACGGAGACCATTTTTAGCCTAATGTTTAAAAGGAATTTTATTAAAACACATTAGTTCAAAGTAGAGTTCTTTGATAAGTTGGCTAAATGAATAAATACACATCATTTAAGCTTAATGAATAGTAGTGTGTTTCACTTTCTACCTCCTCCATCAGCCTCTGCTTCAGTTCTCTCTCCGTCTCCAGTTTCTGCTGTAAGCTGCGGGCGTTCATTTCCAGCATGGCGTGCTTCTTCTCAAGATCGTTGAGCTGTGCCAACAAGACGAGTTTGTGTTAAATTGTTTGAACCGAAGTTGAATTCCAACTCCAGAAAAAAAACAAGCGTTGATTTTCTCGCACAGGAGGAAAAATGTTTTTTTTTTTTTCACTCTCCAGACTGCAGATGGGGTTTAAGTTCGATCATAAAGTAACAGTCAAAAGATTGCTCACTCCTTATTGAATTGAATGAGAAGGTACTTGTACTGCAAGTAGCACACAAAACTTGGGACTGACCGTGTCGGACAGACTTTCAGCCTTCAGTCGCTGCTCCTTCAAGGCCTGCTGTAAGGCCATTATCTCGGCCTTGTGCTCTTTGACTGCCAGCTCCACTGCCTGGCGAGACTCGGTGCTGCGCTGGTCTGCACGCAGCCTGAGAACAGCAGCATGGCAAGCCTCATCATTTCAATACATTTTTTATTTATGCACACACAAACTATCATTCTCTTTGACTTTAATAACTGCGCAAGTACTTTTATTAGTGTTAATCTTTGCACATCACCTGTTCTGCTTCTCATTGTCCATCAGCCTCTGCAGGTCTCTGGTGCGTCTCTCGGCTTGGCTTTTTTCGTCCTCCAGGGCGCCTCTCCAGGCCTCCCACTGCCGCTCCTTCTCCAGCAACTCGTCATTGAGTGACTCCAGCTCCACCACCTGCTCCTCCAGCATGCTGCATGTGGTCTTCAGGGTCTCAATGTTCTGGGAGGACCAACGAGCAAAAGTGAAGAGGAACCTTTTTCACAGCTTTTGGGCCAAACTACATGATTGTCGTCTCTCTTGGTCTGACGTGACTCGTCACAATATCTTCAACTTTCCACTATACTTTGTGTGTGTGTGTGTTACCTGCTTCTGGTTGTTGAGATGCATCTCACGGTCAGCCACCTCCCTCCTCAGCCGGTCCACTTCCTGGCTGAGTTGCAGCTGGTCCTCCCTCTCATCCGACGCTTCATCCAGTTGTTTGGACAGGTAGAAGTTCTGGCGGTTCAACTCAGCATTCTCCTGACTCAGCTGTGTGAGCTGCTCCTCCAGGTCCGTGATCACCTGACAACACACAGCCGAGCACAGATGTGAGCCGTTCCTTATAGGAGGCAAATGGATATTGTGAGGGTCTTATAACAAAAGAAAATGCTTCTAAAAACGTAAATCTTTACAATGGTCTTATCAATGTGTACAATGAAGTTACGTCCAAAAACAGAGAATGCCAAATGAGCGTGGTTTGTTGCCAAAGGCTTGAGTCGGGAGCTTACAATGCTGCATTAGAATTAACGTTAATCACCACCTATTCAAATGTCTTGCGAAACCTTTTGAAAATGCTTTCAGCTGCAGCAGAACCAAAGACAAAGACGGCACTCACCGAGCAGCTGTCTCTCAAGGCATCAAACTTGCGCTGAATTTCATCTCTGTGATTCTGTGAGAAACGAGAGCAAGAAACTCAACTGCATCAGACACGCTACATAAAATAACAAAGAATGGTGCTGACCGTATTATTTCAAATACACAGAAAACTCAACACGGCCTTTCCTTCGGTCGGCATACATAATACAAATTACATACAGCTGGATACAACTGAAATGTAGGGGCACCTGCATTTCCATGAGTGACTGCACACATATGTGCGTGCACACGTTTGTCTTACCCTCAGGGCGGTGATCTCCTCCTCGGCCTCAGCGGTGGTCTCTTCCAGCTCGGTCTTTGCTTGCTGCAGCTGGCTCTCGAGGGCCAAACGTGCCGCCTGCAGGCTGCTGATCTGGGACTCGCGCTCCTGCAGGGAGAGGGTCAACTCTGACACCTGTCTCTTGATCTCCATCTTTTCCTCTTCGTGTTCTAAGCCCATCTGTGAGGAAACAGGACAACGGTGAATGATGGGAATGTCACAGTACGAATCAGACCTGCGGTATTTGTTTCAGCGGTATTGTTGATATCAATAAGAAACCAACACTTCTGAAGCTACATAATGCTACATAATACATTTGGCATCGAGTAGGTTTGAACATGTTTCAAGACTACCCAGGAACTTTCTTAAAAATAACATCCTAAATTGAAGATCAATTAAATGATCCAAGTGGAGAAACAAAGGGGAAAAAGTATCCAATTTAATGGTTTCTCTGACGTGAAACAAGCTGAATGGGAAGTATAGGAAAAAAAACAAAGGAGAATAATTAGAAGATGTCACGGGGACACAAGCTCAACTAGCAAATTTACAAAAAATGCAGAAGCAAATTCTACAATTACAAACCAAAAACCGAGAGAAACTTGAGTGCACAGAGAAGAAAAACACCTCCGGTAATTGGATTCAAACAATAGAATAATTTAAGACCCTTTCAAGCCTTTTAAAAGAACGCATCCAGTGGTGATAGAGTCCCAGAAAACCAAATAACTTACAGACACAGGGAGCTATTTCAGCTTCTCCCTATAGTTCGGACTATTACGGAGATCTCATCTGGAAGTATTTATTTATTGTTTGAGAGGAGACAATATGAGCGAGTGTGTTTGCATGTGGCAGTGTAGACAGGCCCACAATTAGTGCCAATCCGTGTATCACGCCTCAGTGGGGATGAGTGTGGAGGTGGAGATATGACATACAGTCAGCAGGCTGTCTGCTGGTAAGAGCGGCAGACAGCACACCGGGAGGTGTAGGGAGCTCCCAAACAGGCACAGTGGGGGCGGGGGCATTGTGGTTCTTCAATTACCGCTACATTTTTATTTAGCGCAGGTTTTCAAACTGGATGCACCCCAGCTAATGGATTTTTATGAGAAATTTCTCAGAACAGGTGGGACAGATTGTGTAATCGTTGGATTTTTAGGCCTAATGCATTATCAATTTTTTATAGGTGAGTTCCATCTAAAAGAGGGAAAAGATGACCTTTTGTTTTCTTTAATTACATGCAACTTCGATGTATAAATTTAAGACAAATAGCATCTTGCGCACTCTACACAGGCTGTGTACAGGCCTAATGGCAATCGGGTGGGTGCCACTGCAGACTTACAGTCGTTAATTAGCGGGTTTATCTGAAAGGGATCTGAGCTCGCTAGCTGATCAGTTGCATTAATCCCTTTTGTGCATTGTAATGATGCGAGGCTAAACTGTGTGCTAGTTGAAGGGAATCACTGCATCTTAAACCTGGTATCTCTGCGTCCGGTTGCCTCACCTCCCGCAGCCTGCTCTCCAGCTCCAGCAGACGGGTCCTCTTGGTCTGCTCCTGCTGACTCATCTTCTCCAGGTGCTCCTCCAGTTTGGCGTTTTGGGCCTCCAGCTTGCCTGCCTGTGACTCCAAATAGAACTTTTGCTGCCGAAGCTCTGAGATCATCTCCTCCTGAGCTTTCCTGACAAGAATATACCCAAATATATTTAGAAACAGCCTTCTTTCACTTTATGTACGGACACAAAGTCAGTAAACATTTACATCATATCAACAAAACAACGTTACTTTTAGTACTTATTTCCTACTAACTAATATTAGTAGAAGCAGCATTTTCTGTAATTGAATCTGTGATGGAAACATAACGTGTGCACACAACATTGACACAACACCATGTTTTAAGTTGACACATCACAGAAGTGAGAGGGAACCAAAATAGTGAATTTTCCAGTCAGAGTGCTCAACAATTAACTCAATCTCATTGTAAAATTGTTAATCTGAGGGCTGAGGTGGTTCATGACTACGAGAGGTGAACCGCTCACCTAAGGTGATGCGCAGTGCACACATGGAAGCACAAAGATGCGAGTACTAATGGAGCAATTGGAGGCTGGATGGAGACAGAATCAGTGTGGGTGGGGTCACTTATGAAAGCACAGTGTGGGCAGGAAGTCTAGTTAACTCACATATTCTTCTGCGTGTAGATGCTGCTGTTGGCGGCCAGCTTATTAGCCTCTGACAGCTCAGAGATGCGCTGCTCCAGGTTCTTCATTTTGGAATCCATAGCATTAAGGGTCTGTAGGAAGCGGTAAACACACATCCCAAAAGAGATGCGCTTAGCCTTTTGAATGAAAATTCTAAATCCCACTAAGAATCATGGTACACACATATTTCAGCGGTACCATTTATTTGACTTCAAAACAGAATGTTGCACTGCAGTGAAATCCTATTGGAGGCCATTGAGGTGTTGCGTGAATCTTCTACCGTCGACGTCAGATGACTGTCTCTAAAAGCTTCTTAACTACCTCAATTCTACAACATTAACCAGATTAGGACTTGAGCTCAGGCTTTGCAGTGCAACATGAAGTACATTACAATTTAATCCAACTATACATTGCAATACATATGAACCACTATAACAAATTACTGTGTGAAGAAACAAAACACATTGAACGAGTCAACTTTTCAAATTCCTAGAAACAATTCTGTAGAGAAATAAAATGTATAATATTTAGATTTAGATGATTAAATTAATTAAAGATGATATGCATTGCTGCTGTTTCTACTGTTGCAGAATTATTCATTACCAACAACTACAGTATTTAATACAGTATTTGAATCCCACAAAAATGGAGCAGATATCCTTCATCAAAATGTACAGTTTGCTTACGGCTTTCTGTTCACTGATGAGTTTGCAATTCTCCCTCGACTCCTCCTCCTGCTGGGCTCTGCGGGCCTCCAGGCTCTCCTTGTCGGCCAGGTCCTCCTTAATTTGAGCCTCCAGAATCTGAAATCAGACAAAACATTTGACAGGTTCACATTTAGGAGGAAGTCTGTAATTATCTAATGTGATGAATCAATCACGGTGAAAGAAAGGTTCACATACTGACATTGTTGTTAATGTACAGCGCGCGCGCACACACACACACACACAAACACGCACACACGCCTCACCTTGATCTTATCATCATAAAGCTTCTCCTTTTGAACCAGTTGGGTTTCCATCCTCTGGGCTGTTGACTGGGCATCCCTGAGGTTATCCTCCAGTTCCTGTAAAGTGAAGCAATAAAATATTACTGGACACATTAAACCCGACAGACAATAACTCAAAATACAATGTAAAGCCCACACATTACTGTTGGCCATGCAGCATAGCTCTATTCATTACCATACAATCACTCAAACAATCACAGAATCAAAAGAAACAAAGGAACTTGCGGTGAAAAGATGGAAATCCATGAGTCGACTGGAGCGATGCCTGTTCATGTTGAAACCGGTAAAATTGGTTCTATGTTAAAATCTATTTACGTAATGACTCCGGTAGACGAGTAGCCACCTGAGGGGGCTCAGCTAGCAAAGAGCTCTTCAGAGAGACGTGTGGAGAGCGTTCATGTGTGTGCTAAGATAACTGATGAGGAATAAATTGGGAGAGGGCAAGATGAATGGGAGGAGGGGGGGGGGGGGAATTAGGAGTTGAATGGGTCAAAGTATTAGCGAGCCTTATCTCCAGTTCTCTCACCAGGATCTTGTCGGCCATCTGCTGGATCTGCTGGGATTTGGTCTGAATGTCATCCTTCAGCTTATTCTCCCGCCGCTCCACCATCTCCAGCCTCTTCACCTGGTTCTCCAGGGTCTTCCTGCCCTCCTGCTTACGCACCAAAAACAATAGCGTAGAATAGAGTAAGGCTAATCACACAAGAGAAACAGCATTTAGCAAACAGACCAGAATGCTTTTAGCAAAGTTGCGGGACTGTGGGTTTACGCTGGTACCTCGGTCTCTCTCAGGCGGCGCTTTAAAGTGTCGCTGGAGTCCGTTTTGCCTCGCAGACGCTCCAGGTCTCGTTCCAGCCGCTCTTTGGCCTGCCGGACATTCTGCAGCAGCTCAGTGGCCTCTGTGCTGGCTTTCACAGCCTGGGGAGGTCAGGAGGTCAAAGGCTGTTAGTAGATCCCCAGACAAACCTCTTGATATGCTTCGCCAACTTCTACCCGCTGAGACATTAAAAAAAAAAGAAAAGAAAGCTCCCATACGGAGTAAACAGAGCGCTGCAGCAGCCTGAAGAGATATGAAAACCTGCTAGATTCTGTATATCGATGCATCAATACACAGATATCTATATATCCATTGTGTTGACCTGCCTTTAAAATTATTAAGAAAAAAACAACAAATTCCCTTTCTCTGAAGACCAAATTATCGTGGTGAATGTATAACCAAATTCCTAAAAACATTTAAATAAAAGGTTTTCTTATTATGTGACAACAATGAATTCACCTTGGACAGTTTGTCCTGGAGCTCCTGGATTTTCACCTGTTGCTCAGAATTGGTCTGAAAAGCCAAAGCACAGTGAACAACATCAGGAAACCATCGCGGAAACAACAAGAAAAGCTCGAAGCATGACGATAAATAAGAAATGACTGCTGAGTTACCTTCTCTAGTTTGGTGAGCAGCTCCTCCACATCAGCTTTACCCTGCTCTTTAGCCTGTAAAGCAAAGTATGGCATGTTGTGGAGAATTATAATCCACCCACTTTCTAGAAGTTGCAACCAAAGAGGAAAGGATGGTATCATACATATACAGGCTTTTACAAATTATGGGCGGGGCTCTTGCTCAAATTGCCTTAGCATGACATGACCTACAAGCATCGCTGGTTCAAACATACCTTCTGGATCCTCTGCTGGTACTCCACAGCTTTCTTCTTGAGTTCCTCACTCGTTACCCTGGAGTCTCGAAGCTCGGACTCGTAGAGGTCGCTGCGGCGCCGGGCAGCGGACAGGTCCTCCTCCAGCTGCCTGATGGTGACCTGCATCTCCTCCAGCTGAGCATGGTACTCCTGAGTCCAGAGAGAGGTCACAGGGGTCGCCAATGTGGGGAGAACCCGAATGTATATCCATTTACATAGCAGAACCAGTTCAGCACCACTGTGCTCTATCGCCCGACGGTACCCGACGTTACAAGCATGTCGTTTATTGAACTGAACAGCTGATTGAATTGCGTCATCACTATAATTAATAGTTTGGAAGTAGCCCTCATCGCACTTATTCCAGCTGCAGACAATAGAAGAAACATGCATAGTTTGACAATATCAGCAAAACAGCAGTTTTGCAGTTCATAAGACGACAAGATTGCACAACTCTCTTTAAGGCATCGCATCTTTCAACAGAGCCGTGTTTGTACACCTATTTAAGAAGCTGGGGTACGCAGTGGGCTTTTTCTTAAATACATTTGCTGGTATATTTCAGCGTCTTCATGATGAAGATTTACCAAGAGTTTGTTTAGAGAAACTAAGCTCTCAGCGAAGGCAACAATTGCTGCAATGCTTTGCAGACACGGATGCACTTCACAGATGTGCTGACTACAGTGATGCAGAGAAGCTGCAGTGCACTACAGCAATGACTGTTCATCACAAAGTTAACAACTTAAGGATTACCAGCTGAAGCTGTAGTTGGTAGCTTTGCTCTGCAGAGACAAAAAGTAAAAACAAATGTCTGAGACAACATGTTGTACTGATGTTGGTAAACTCTCGAAACAAATGGAGAAGGAACTATAGTTACGTCGAGGTTCTCCATTCTAGAGTCTAGATCAGTAAATGGCATTGTCTTCCCAGAATTAATTCATTCAGTGTTTTTGTCTGTAAAATAGATTTTACAGTTAAAACTTTGTAAGAATTCTTTTAGGACACCTTGCTGGACATTTTATTTTGCATGAATAATAGTGTATTGAAAGTCCCATAGTTGTAATACATTATAATCAACTGATGATACGTTATGATGCGTTATAATGTGATAATAAAATTTATTTTATATAGCCCAAAATCGCAAATTACAAATTATGAATGTTGGGAAGACAGAGACATGAGCTACGTGTCATTCCCCTGGGAGGAGGGCGGGCAAATCCCTTGAGTGATGATCAAAGTCCCCCACCCGTTTGTACCTTGCTGGGCTGCCATCTGCAGGGATGACCTTTATGAGTGCGGAGGATAAGGGAGTCCTCCGAGGGGAAAGCCCTGCCCGTGTCACACGGACACACCGAGACGAGCGTAAGCTCACCGCTGCTTATCAGCTGAGACGGTGTAACGGCGACACGGCGGGAAGGAGAATCTCCTCAAACGAGACCAGCGCGCAGCGGATGAAGCGCTGAGACATTTCTCACCATTCACTTCACTTTTCTTCAGCATAGTTAGTATAGTGTCGATTAAATTATAATTTTTCTAAATGTCCAACCGGCCCCACATCATTATTGTGATGAGCGGGAGGAGACAGAGGTGCGGCTGAACGGGGAGATTTACATACCTGCTCTTTAATTTCCTGAAGCTTGTTGCTCTGTTCGCGGATGTCGTGCAGCAGCTGCAAGGCCTTGTCATCCTCTCTGGAGACTTCCACACGCGCCTCCTCCAGGCTCCGCTTTAAGCTCTGGAAACACACATACAGGCTAATGGCTGCCGTTCGTCCGAATCAACGCAGATCTCAGAGTTGCTGTGGACGGGCGTCACGCGGCTTGTGGTTATTATGTAGCATCATAAAGGTTATAAACATTGCTTTAAAAGGCTGCACATAAACGCACACGGTTGTTACGATGACTCACACTGCACTCGGTGATGTACGTGGCGAGGTCTTGCTCCAGAACATTCCTCTGAGTCTCGGATGCCTTGAGCTCCACATCCTTCTGGTGGAGCACTGACTCCAGGTCAGTCATTTTACGCTGGAACCTGGAGATCTCCTGCTCCATCTGAGTCCACCAGAGAACCGCTCAGTTACCACTTTCATTGCAACTTAACAGAGGTTTTCAAAAGTTAATCATGAAAGGTTTAAAGTTTACACCTTGAATGCATCAGAATTGTCCTGCTAGTTAAAAGGAGCGATATTTTGCCCTTTTACCAGAAGTTTATATGGTCCTTCGTGGGTGTCTAAAACATACTTTTGTCAAAATACCACAAGCATTATTATTATTATTATTATTATTATTATTATTATTATTATTGGCACCCTTTTCAGCCTTCCTAAAACTGCTCTGGTTAAAAACAACCCATTTGACACCGGAATCATTCTTCTGTAGTTTGAGCCTTGCATGGCATAAATCCCATCATGATGAAATGTAAAAAAAAAAAGTAAGCCTCCCACTTTGTCTGCTGACATCGAGTTTAATTAGAGGAATCAGTAAAAAAAAAAAACACTCAAGATGTTTTTTGCAGTTCGGGGGTTGGTAGACATGCCAGACAGCTGCATTAATGGGTAGAAGACCTATTCAAGTGAAATCTGGTTATTTAAATCAAGTATAAGGGCCCATCAACAATAGATTGTGATTAGCTGAAGTATTTCACAAATTACCCAACCAAAACTGCTTCACAAACATGACTAACTTGGCTAATTAGAGCAGCACCAGAAGCCTTTTATCTGTCAGTCAGCCAGAATAAACACAGAACGTCTGGTAATAAAACCCACAGTTGGGTGTTCTCTCTGCCCAAAACAAATTTGAACACTGTGAATTTACACAAATACAATTTCATCGTCTCCAGTGGTCCTGCTCTAATCATCTCTGCCCGTTTGTTTGTGTTAAAGACTTTCAATGAAATGCCGAAATATAAATACAAGCACAGAAAGAAAAGGCTTGAAAAACAGACTCACCTTGTGACATTTGTCTTGAGTTTCTTGTAATTCTTTGCTTTTAAGATGCAGCTTCTTTTCAATAGAGTTGGTCTTGGCAGGAGAGTTGAGGCCTGCAGACACTGACCTGAGAACATTTTATTACCATTAATGCCAAACACAAATCCGACCTGCCTCATGTGAGCAGCAGCTACAAACATCAACGTGGTGCCTTAAGTTGTGAGCGTTACCAGCGTAGCTCGTGATTGATTGTCAAAGGACATTGAAGTGTATCAATCAATCAAAGTCAAAAAGATGAGGGGACATTTTGTGTGAGGAAGTAGGGAATAATAAAAAACATCTCAGGCTAAACCAGAAGAGGATGACTGAAAGTCGCACACTGTGACCGAGAGACACTCCATGTGACAGCTTTTAATCTTGATGCAATAAAAACTCAAACTCATCCCACACATTGCGGACGAGCAACAGACAATTTCCTTTACGCGAGAAGTACTAAAATGAAGATCGCGTCGTAACAATAAGCCTATTAACAATAATACCGCTCAGAAGTTTTTGTTTTTTAGAAGCATTGCGTTGCATGCAGGAGAAAACTGACCGCCCAAACCAAACACATGCAGACCTGTGATTTCTTCCTGTTTGTGTGACTGGACTTGAGATTTTGTGCTTGTTGCTCCGGGTTGACCCACAGAGCTTTGTAGTTACTCCAACGCACTCATTTCTCTTGTTTCCATTCCTTGGAAATGATTTGGGGAAAAGGTTTCTTTTTACCATTCACCCATAGAAAAGTGAAAAATTCTCTCACGAATAGAAGTTCTCTATATAAACGAATGGATCGGTTTGAATGAGCTCATGAATACAGCAGAGGGAGCATTAATAAAGTTGACTAAGACTGAGTCAGTGTTAAAAATAATCACAAAAGCAGGCACTGCTTCCTTCGCCTCTACGTCGAATCCCCCTGAAACACACACAGGATCGAAATCGCCCTCTCTTAAAAACAGCAAGACCCCAAACGTTCGAGAGGCCGCTCCAACAAGCGGCGTCTGTTGCCGATTAGATATTGATGTTAGACATCAGGATTCGTAAAGTTCTCTAGTTCTTTGTTGAATCATTTCGGCAGGGCTAAAGTGCCGATGAAACGGCCATTTAAATGGCCTCGTATGGCTGCCTTCTTCCCTTCCAACCGTTTTGGCACACTTCTTGTTATGTGTGCTTCATATTGAAGACTGGAGCGTGTAGCGATAATGTTTTCAAAGGAGAGACGCCGCCGGTCACGGTTTACTGCAGGCCAAGTAGGAAACGTGTTGAGGGCACATAGTAGGCCAGATGCAGTTGATTACTACACTTACGGGGGAATTTACCTCCCTCAACTGTTTTTGTTTCCCCCCAATCGGTGCCGATGGTAAACGTGGTCGATGGAGGCAATAAATCCCCCCAAGTGTGCTGCATTGACAGAGGAAGCAGAGTTTGCAGTTGGACGCATCCTGCAGTGGCTGAAAGATGCTGTTTTCAGGTTGGTTTTCTCATCTCTTCGCATGCACCCAGACGCCATTCATACAGACAACTTCCTTGTTCAGATCGCCTGGCTGTGAACCACGCGAGGAGTCCCGGGCCGAGGATTTAAGATTTAAAGTTCGTCATAATGTGTCGATAGATTAATCTGCTTTGAAGCAAAAAACAGGCTCAGTCACTTAGTCCCATTTTTAGGGGGTTTCTTCTGTCCAAATGGGACACTGGAAGACAAGCATCTTCCAAAGATGACAGATGTCTGCGTAATTGGCTTGTTTGATCCAGAGATGCACAGCTAGGGAAAATCCTGGCGGCTCGGTAGCATTGATGAAAAGGCAGTTGACTGGTCACTCGAATAATTAGCCATTTTCCTCCGGGGACTATGAATATCCACGCCATGGCCATCTGGCTGTAACCATGCATGGCGATCGAGTCAGCAGTTCTGATAGTGTTGAAATAAACAAAGACATTTGTAAAAAAAAAAACATCCAAAACACAAAACTATTAGTAACCCTTTAAAAAGACAGGTTTACACGCCTCCATTACATTAAAGCCACTTTTCAAGATGGTTTTAAGACATTAAACCACAAACAGCTTCTTATAAATTTGAGGAAAGCTATCAAGGGGATTTTGTTGTTGAGTCAGACAGACAAGTTTACAGCGAATGAAAAAAAAAAGAAAACAGAACAGCAGGAACCCCGAAAATGCAAAATTCAAATTCAATATACCAGTTATGGGTTCATCTCTCTTTCCTTTTTGGCTTGGCACAGATGAATGTGTGGGCATGTATTCACATACACATACACAAATTTGACACATTCCATGAGCTGCGCTCCTCTTAATTATGTGCAGTACAGAAAATGACTGGCTTCCCTTAAAACAGACGACTGATGGTGCAACAGCAAGGGACAGAGGCATTAGAAGAGGGAGAAAATAAGAGGAGGCGATGAGACGGGTAAAGATGGGGGTGGGGACTGAAAAAAAAAAAAAAGAAGGAAAAAAAGAGAGAAAACATCACGGCTGTAACCATAGAAATAGATTCTCTCCCACAATCTGAGCTCTCATCTCTTTCCCGGTCTAATCAGCGAACGCTTTTTCTTCCCGTTCAGCTGCTGCTGCTGCTGCTGTCATGATCCGCAGTCTCCAGGACCATTAACATGCTAGAGCACTGCCATGGGGGCTGCAGAATGCAAACCAATCCTCTCTGGTGATTATCAGAGGGTACAAGCCAAACACCATTAGGGATAATTACACCCCCAGAACCTATGCACAGTCAGGTGCTTTGTATGCTGCGCCGTAACATAGAACGCACAATAACGGCAGCGAGGGTGGGAGTGTGTGTCTGGGGTTCCACGTCTCAGCAAACCTCATTGACACACTCATCCGCATACCAATCAGCGCCGATGGCAAGATAACGCCAGCTGGCTTCCGCTGTTCCATTCATTTTATCTATCTATGGATCGGATCAAATACGTGCCACCGCGAAGCACAAAAAAAAAAAAAAAAAAAAACAGAAGAAAGAAAGAAAACAAAAGCCCCGGAGATCCGGGGTATCCCTCCCCACCCCTTGCTCCTTGTCACACACACAGCATATGGCCAAACCCATTTTGGCCCCAACAGGAATAACACTAATGACGGGGACACAACACCAACTGCCCGGGGCTCCACGTTAGGTCACCTGAAACATGTTGCCAAAGTAATGAGGAGTCTGACCTCGGAACAGCAGCCAAATGTAGCACGAGGTCTCTGACCAACAAAGATGCGTGAAGAAAGGTGCATGTAGGAGGTCTCTGCATTGACAACATGAAAGAGCCAAACAATGCCAAGTATACTGCTGCTAGCACTCACTCAGTTTTAGCCAATGTTGTCAACGCTCTGCTGAAGAACCATCCTAGAAAGGGAAGATCCTGACCCTGGAAGCCCGCTGGCAGAGCTCCTCGCTGGGCTGCTGTGGCTGGCCGGGGGGCCGCCTGCTCCGGCTCCTCAAAATTAGAGGTGTCATCTTCAGCGTGCAACGCAGGAACGAAAGGCGGGAGAACTGCAGGAGAAAGGATGGAATGAGAGAGGGCAGGGAGGGGGCAGTTGAAGCAGCAACGAACAAAGTGGTACAAATTCAATGTAAAAAAAACAAAAAAATTCAAAACACAACAAGGAGAAAGGGGAGAGAAAGGAAGGGAGGGAGGAAAGAAGGAAGGGGGAACGCTGCTGTGGGAGCCTAGAGTGCGGTAAGTCGCGCGTTGATGCACATGCTGCCCCTCTGTCTGTGTCGCTCTCCCTTCCTCCCTTCCTTCCTCTCACTCTCTGCTCTCTATTCTCTCTCTCTCTCACACACACACACATGCTCACCCGCTCTCCCTCACTGCAGCAGAGCAAGCTAATCAGCTGGAGCCAAAGCAGAGGTAAAAAAAAAAAAAGGATAGTTGTGTCCAACTATCAATAAACCAAGTCTATATCCATCATACAAATAATGTAAAAATATATATATATGCGCAATTTTGTCTCTACTCAAAAGGAATCAAATCACTAAGAATTTTATTCTAAAACAGAATAAACAAACAGCTCCTGCGCTCTAAACACTGTAACCTAGTCTGCTGATAACAATGAGGATTTTGAACTAAAAACTAGTCATTAATATTCAGTGTTGATCAGAATATTATAACAGCTCAGAGGAAATGGCGAGCATAGTAATATTTGATAATCGCTCCAGAATCACTAAAAGGAAGGTTTATGCATCCCAAGACACAAGGTGTTCCTCTGCAAAAACAAAATAAATTCTCATCACGAATGCAGCTCCATGCGTGTGAATTACAGAAGCATTGCTGAAAATGTCCACTGGTCACAATATTATGGGTGTGTTTTACCAGAGTCAGCTCAGGTGAAAATGTCTCACTGTCATTTGGTGCAGTCTCAGATTTGGCTGGCAACAAGGGACGACCAAGAAACACACACGTACATTTCTCCCATGCCGGGAGCGTTAAAAGACCTGCGCTGCGTCTGTTCAGACGCAGATGAGTTGCAGATCTTAAATCTGTCTACCTCGCTTCTTGCCTCCCTCCCGTTGCACTCAGCAGAGCTGGCCTGCTGCCAGCGTCACACACACAATCCCATTGATTGACTACAGACTACAAAAAAACGGCAACGCAATCGTTGTGTATCTGCAGCAACACGTGTGCGCCTACGACACGCGTATGTGTGAATATAAAAAAAACATTCATAGCTGAGGTTCGTCATTCCGAGCTGAATTGAGCATTGCGAAGTCTAAAGTGAGAGGAATCGCTTCACCTTGTCTCAAGTGGTTCCAGTCCACACTGGAGAAGAAGGAGTGACAGCGGAGTCCCTGGAAATCCAGTCGCTCTTTGGCTGCACAGAGCAAGCTCTGCAGCAGGTCTACAAACGGCTTACTGGCCCGCGGCTCCTCCGGAAGCTTAAGGAACCGCTGGTGGCAAAAGCACGGACAACAATTTTAACCATGAGTGATCAGGTATTACTTCAGGTGCAATCACACTGCAGACTGTGATGGGTCAGACACAAGCAGCCTCCAGTCGAGGTGCCCCGTCTACCTACGTGGAAGTTAAGGATGTTGTGAATAGTCTTGGCTGAGGTAGCACCAGAAAAGGGCGACCTGGCGTAGATCATCTCATATGCCGTGACCCCGAGGGACCACCAATCACACTCGACCCCGTAGGTGCCCCCGTTACTGGCAGCCAGGACCTCTGGGGAGAGGAAGTCTGGGATCCCATCGGGCACTGTGGGAACCAACACCTGGAAACGCGTTAATGAAAAGAAGAACAACGAGTCACCATGAGGCATCCTGAAGTCGGGATACGCCGAGTCAACCCACTAATCTTCTTACGGTTTTGTTTGGAGTCAGTGTGGCAGCTGATCCAAAGTCAGCCAGCTTAATGTGACCGGTCCGATCGATGAGAACGTTCTCTGGCTTGACGTCTCTGCAAGTGGAGTGCAACGTTTAGAAGGGATTTGTTTTTACAGAGCCAGAATATGTCTACTGTTCTGCTAAAAATTGAATACATAAGTAAACTCCAGTAATGTTTTGTGTGTATCATGCATGTATCATTTCCAGTTTGTCTTTTTCTTAATCATGTGCATTTGGTCTTTCAAGTGAAAACAAAAGGCAAAAAAAGACTGACATTTAGCGAGGATATGCGAGTACGGATAACACTTTTGTATCTGTATTCTGTATTTCCAGAACTGTACTGTTCCTCAAAGTCTTGAGACATCAAGAACTCATTAATGAAAGGTTGAATTTTGGGGCTGGCGTCTTACCTGTGGACATATCCCAGCTGGTGGACAGCATGAATGGCCTCCACCAGCTCAGCCAAGTAGAACTGAGACATGGACTCATCAAACTGATCCTCGTATCGGTTTAGCAGGGACGTCAGGTCTCCACCTGGCAAGTACTCCATCGCCTGAAGACACATTTGTATGCAGTCATTAACTGGCAGTATAAAACCATGGTTGGCACTTGCGATTCAATGCAGGGTTAAATGGGACTTAAATGAAGAGGTATCCCACGTTGTTGAAACATTTATGACTGTCTAACAAACAGGACTATATATAGAAAAATAGGGCAACAAGTGCAGCGCCACTTGCGTCTGAGCTCACATCAAAGCTCCATTTAAGCTTCAGCTTCTGGAGTGGCCCTCTTTATTATGGATTCAGTTATGCAACACTGAATACTATTGGAGATGCATCTGTGGTTCTGCAGTCAGTATTGGTCTTTGAAAGCAATAAAAACACCAACAATAACTGAAACATCCGTTTGGTGTCTGTGGACATGGTCTATAACGAGACAGTCGCAGCCATTGCCACAAATACAACAACATACATTTTTTCATAATTAAGCATATTTAAAGTTTGGAAACACAAATCAACCCTGGCCCTGTTCTTTTTTTTGCTGTCTGCGTCCTGAGATGAAAAGGCATCAACGTGGCTGACTTGAGCTATATGGTGGCAGCCATGCAGCCACAACAAGCCAGAGCCTCTGGTGCATGAATGGTCGGCCAGCCTGAATGAACAGGAGCATTCTCCAGTGTTACCTAGCAACAGGGAGACCGGGTGCCTCTCTGACACACGCATAAAGATGGATGCTTTGTATTTTCCTCCATGCACAGTTGGGGAGCAGGGGGAGACAGAAGGGGAGTAGAAAGAGAGGACAAGAAAGAACGGTGACGTGAAGGAGGGCGTAAGGAGAGAGCGAGTGAAGGAAAGACAAAAAGGCCGGTATACCACATAGCAGGCAGGAAAGGCTCCTTTTCCGCTGCCTATGCCGGCCTACGGTTTTATCAGGGAAAATATAGATTCTCTGTGAGGCTAACAGGCTTCACTGAACATCCCCTCCAAGGAGAACACTTACACGGTGCTACACTGCAGGACAGACTATTAGAAGGATACTAACAATCTGAGAAACCTCCTCCAGGGGGATGATCATCATTCAATAGATCCACCTTAAGCACAGAGATTCAGAGGGTGTCTCACCAATAAGTGAAACACACAAAGCTTTGGGGAAACAGTGAGTTCAGCTTGACTGTCGTATTTTTATCACTTTTTTCCATTGACAATTGTAGTTTCTTGAACGTGAAATTGTCATAAATGTTATTAGCTACTAAATCACAGTTAAAATTACGACAGCAGCAGTCAAGCCAAAACGCTGCGGCACTTCAGGGGTTCTGTCCCGCCGAGTGGCCAACATCGAACGACGCTGTTAATCCGCATGGAGCGCACTGGTAGTCAGACTGCAGACAGACACGATACTACAGCACAAGTTGCTGGAAGTTGATTTTCTTCAGAAGCCTCCTGCTTCAAAGCATTTCTTCTACATACAAGTTGTTATTTTTCTGAGCTCAATTCAGAGCCCTTCCTGTAGCAGCTCATGCACTATTCTGACTGATCTTTACTGTTCTATTCTGTTAGGAAAAGGGACGCGTTCCAAGTTGTTTTCCCACACATAGCTCTTTGTAAAAAAATAATCTGCACTGTACTATGTGCATAAAACACTTAAAGGAATATAACACCAAACAGAGGTTGTGGAGTCGGTTATTTTACACGTTTTAGCTGATTTTAATAAGAAACATGGCTTGGCCCAGGCGGCAGTTTTGGAAAGTGTATTTCTTACATTTGAAGGAGATAAACCATTTTAACCTTTAATTTTTTTTGTTGATAGGTAAAGGTTTGAACCATCTTTTTCTTCTCAACTACTGTAGCTGAGCTTTTGATGGCAAACAAAAGACTTTCCCAAAATTGAATATAATATATATATATATATATATAAAATCAACTAATAACGACATAGCAAATAGCTATCAACGGGTCCTTAAATATGATTAACGATTGAATAGGCAACAACTCAATCTATGTGGCAACATTAAATACTACTCCCTTTATAATATGTGTGGAATGGGGACAATTGCACCCCCGTCTGGTTCAGTTTAGTGCAAGAATTTCATTCAGAAAAAGATAAACGCTATCTTGAAAGAAAATGGTTGCGCTAGGGACCGCAGCTTTTGTTGTTAGTATAATTCGGTTACTAACTTAAGTAGCTTCAGAGTGCACCATAAGGTCTGTCCCGAGCGTGTCCAGCCTCAAGATGAGAAGGAAAGCCTGCAGTCTCACCAGGTAGACATGTTCCTTATCCTGGAAGGCGTAGAGAAGCTGAGGGATCCAAGGACTGCTGTTCAGACCCAAGATCCTCCGCTCCTCCTCGTGAAAAAACACCTGAGAAGAGTCAAAAAGCCATCAGTATAAAGGCATAAGCACTGCTGCACAAATTTGTTATTCTGAGAAGTGTATTAATCGCATAAATCCATGCGTCTGAAAAACTTAGAAGCTACCACTTTTAAGGTTTAAACAAGGTTTACGTGAAACATATCTTAAACAAACGACAATCACACATTTTGACACCAAGAGTTCACACCCTCCTTTCCTAGCTTAAATTATGGGTAGTAAGTCACACATGGCTTGAAGAAATTTCCTGCTCATCAAAGTTATTTCTTGTATCGCTTATTTCAGATCCCTTCATGTCACATCTACTCTATTAGTCACAGAGCCCAGCTGTGAAATAATGCACCCACATTGCGTTATATTGTTTTCAACCCTACAGCAGCCTCCAGTGGGCCTTTTTCAGACTGCAAATTTTGACAGCAAAGCACAGAGAATTGAAAACAGATTAAAATAAATGCAGAGGGAGAGCAACTTCATTCTCTGCTGAAGTAAACTACCTCTTCACGCAGCTATATGCTCTGCATTTCACAAACAGCAAACCTTTAATTACCCTTTAGAATCCCTGAACTGGTTACTTTTTGATACTGGTTGAAGGAACTGTACAGACAGAACTGTCCTTAATATCAGAGATTTTGACTAGTCAGTCACAGCACAAAGAGCCCCGTTAGTAACAACATCAGCTACGGCGACGTGTCTCAATGGGACATGAAAGTACGACGGCACAACTCTGAACCCCTCAAACTAAAAACACCTCAAAAAAAGAGTTCACTTCTAAATATCATTGGTATAAAGTGTCTCTGATGTGGCATAGCCGAATGGAATGATTCATGTCAAAAATAAAAGAGAAAAACAGATTTACTTACATTTCCTTGAGAGCGTAAAACGTCCTTATCCATGACCTTCAGTGCACAAACATCCCCAGTGGCCTTCTCGCGGACCACTTGGACTTCGCCGTAGCGGCCCCGACCCACGACCCCTCGCAGTTCAAAGTCATCCGCCCCTGGCTGCATGGACCGCAGTTCTGAGACCACTTCTGAAACTGTCTCACAAACACACAGACATTTCAACCACTGTTTCTGAGAAATGAACGGAAACAACTTGTTAGGAGGCAACACACGCATATACGCTTCGTATTAGGTTTCAATGAATTCCACCTGGAGCATATTTAAAATAACATAACGATAGTGTTTAATGGTCTGTACTCATAATGATCTCTTTTTTAGGGTTGTCACCAAGACCTCTGACTGGAAACGGTATTAAATTGCAAAAGCATGCATGTTTAAAGCTAAACTAACTACCTCACGTCAAGTGACCAATGCAGACTGTACCAAGGGGTAGGCCTAAACAATCAAATCCATCCCACACATATGTCAAACGTATGCTCACACTTATGGACAAAATGTGCCACATGGTGCATCTTCATCAGCTCTGGGGAGATGCACTCCTCGTAGAGCAGCAGGAGAGCCTCCAGGAACTCCTCCCGGCCTAAGCTGCACTCCCCCCGCTGCCCGGTCAGGCTGACGCGACCCTGCGGGACGACACGCAGGAGACGGAAGTCAGCTTCTGACCGTTCGGGGAGACTCCCTCCGTGCGGCACCAGGCGATGCACACCGCACAAGGATCCCTTACCTGAAACACCTGGTTGAGTCGCGAGCTGCGGACGGTCAGGGGGTCCGCCGAGGACGAAAGCGTCTTCATGTTTCCCTGATTCACGTATTTAAACTTCAACATGGCTTCGTAACGACGGATAACCTGAGCGAGAGACAAAATCGCAGGTCGAGGTGAAGGGAAGTAACTTAACGTGCGAACGTTAAAGAGGCTAGATGTGTGAGAAACTGTCAAGAACCGACACACAGCGCGTCCGTTTAGCGTGCTAAGTCAACGTTAGCTAACTCCGTTAACCTACGGGGAGGTTGACGCGGCTTCATTGCCGTTCAGTTACCTTCACAGAGACTAAGCGGTACACTGGTTCAAGGTTACTCACCGAATTGCCATGCAATAAATTATAATGTAGGTTTTAATATAACGTGATACATGAACCGTGACATGCAAGGAGCACACTGTTTTCCTCAACAGTTTCCGGTAAACTTTCAAATTTTGCGCGTTCGCCGCCTCCCTCTCGGGCGTGGATAATGAGGGTGGCGTGTGATTGGATCCCAGAAATCGTCTGGGCGGGTCCTGCTGCTGACCTGGACCAATGACAGATGTTTTGGACACGTCCCTCTTCAAAGTGACAAAGAAAGAGGAGGATGTTTACGTAATGTACGTGAACGAAAAATGAATGACCTCAAACTGTTTGAATTGGAGCGAAATAAGTAGGATGAGAAAGATATAATATATATGTCAAATATATATTTTTTAAAAGACCAATAAAACAATCAAACAGGCCCACGGACAAAGAACCTATTCCTTGTATTCATTTCATAACAAATAATTTGCAATAATTCCAGATAACCAAAATCAGGGCCAAAACCTTTTATTTCTAACACATGTTTCATTTTTCTCAGTCACAGTTCAAAATTTCAGGGTCAAATATTCTAGAGTAACAGTTTGCGTAGTGGAGAGACCGGGGACTGGCCAGATTTCTTCAGCCTGCCGCAGGAGGTGCTGGTGTTAAGGTTATGGTTGAGTTTTGGATTTGGGGTTGGGAGCAGGGTTAGGATTGGGAGTAGGTTTCGGGTTGGGAGTTGGGTTGGGAAGTGGGTTGGGAGTGGGAGCGGGATTGGGATTGGGAGGCGTAGGGGCAGGGGCAATATAGCACCCTCTCTTGTGCCACTGCATGTCCCGCACACGTCGGACGGACTGGATCTGAGGTGCAGTGGCTCCCCAATCGTTCCAGTGCTTGAACTCTCCATGCTCAAACACATACTGGCTTCCTCTGTAGCCTGGATACATGTATCCTACCCACCTTCAGGGGGCAGAGAAAGAGTAGTGTGTTACATATCTTAAAAAAACGTAACTTAAAAAAGCAAAACAATTAGAACCGTTAATTGTAAAGGAAAAAAAAAGGTTGAGCACTTGGACGGGTACAGCTTACGTTCCACTGATGGCCTTGGCACTGGCCACACGGTCTTGGAACCCATAAGCCCAGAGACTGGGGACGTCATCGTCAACAATCTCCATCTTTCTGCTTTCAAAGCCTGCATTCTCAAACAGGTGCAGCTTATGATCAGCACTGTCCTGGAGGGGAAAAACGTAGGGTTGAGCATGTTTGTCAGGATGTTACATCTGCCCATATTGCACTGACAGCACTCACCACTTTCAGAGGCCTGAATGAGCTCAGGCTGTAGATACTCAGGCAGTTGGTCCAGGCGCTCCAACGAGGATACTCTCCTTTCTCCAGCACAAACTGCTCTCCTGCAAAACCTGGACGCGCAAACCCTACCCACCTGAAGGTTTTGAAAAAATGCATTATAGATGAATACACACAGTAGCCTTAAACAAGGGTTACAAATACAAAACAGTATGTAGATGAAGTGAAATGTCAATTTCACACACGATAGAGCAAAACTTTATTACTCACGGTCCGGACTCCACAATGACCGAGCCAATTTTCTGCGTCTTCTCCAACACATCTTTACATTCACCGGACAACTCCAACTTCTTTCCACGGAAGTTCTCAAACTCAAAAACCGCCAACTGCAAAACAGGTGAAGAGTTGGACGACGTGTTCACAACTGCACCATCGGCATCATTCCAATGCATGATTTTCTATCTTTTACACGCATGGAGTCATTTGCGTGCCAAGAAAGGTTTTGGTTCGGTACCTTATATGTGGCTCCGGCCCCTCCTTGGCCCTTCTCTGCAGGCAACTGGTCTGGGTTCCCTTGCTGGTCTGTCATTTTGCTTCTACAAAGCACAGCGGTGACACGGTTTAATGCAATCAGTACTGACAGATCGATTTTTGACATTTGGTTAAATATATCGAGAAAAGTAGTGATTACCTCATAAAACCAAACATTTTAAACATTAAACATTAACGATCCTAGTTATGTCTGTTGTATAAATGATTTAAGAATATTAAGTAAGTGGTGCACACGCCAGATGCTGCCTGAGATTAATTTGGATGCAGATAAAACACGGGAAAAAGAGAGCGAAAAAGAGAGACGCCTGCCGGGAGGAAGCTTCTTTTTTTACCTGGATGGTTTGTGCTTCACTGCACCACGTAAATGCCGCGCTCTCAGTCTTTCCTTTTTCTTTTTCCCTGTTTCTTGTCCGTCTCGGTTTTGAGGGTGTGGGTGAGTGTGGAGGCCGGGCGAGCGATCGTTGGAAGCCAGCGGGGGTATTTATGGTTTATTTCTGGCCACAGCAGCAAAAAGCCTGTTGATGCAGCAAGTCTGTCGCACCCATTGTGTCCATCACGCCGCTTCTCAATAGGCTTGCCCCCCTGTCCCTGGCACAGTGGCACACGCTGCCCTGCTCTGCCCATGCTGCCATCCTGCCCATGATCCTATAGAGGGCACACGCACTGACTGCGAGCCAAGAGAATGAACAGAGATCAGGCTCACTCAGCAGTATTGGCCCCACCCTGCTAATTTGCACTCACGTTTCCCGTCTTTTGTTTGTTTCTCTGCTTTTCTCTTCATCCGGCTTTCGAAAAGTTGCACTCATTAAGGTGGCTTATAATGTATGAATGAAAATGCAAATATTTACGATATATATAATTGTTGCACCGTGGCGTGTGAGCTTCCCATGAAAAACATACACTCGATTGCATTTCATAGAAAAGTTTTAATAAAATTCCCTCAATTTCCTTTCGTCATACAGCATGTTGATTATTAAACAATTACAGCATTGATGACAGTCACTCTTTAACATCAAAAATGCACATAAAAACATCAAGTGAAGTAATCTGGGTTAAAGATGTACCAAAACACACTCCCTGGTTCTTTTATAGCATGCTCAAAATCCCCCCCAAGCTCATTGTGGATTTTTTGGACCAGCTATTTGGCCTTTTCATGAAAAAAAACATGAAGTTCATCTTTAAGTTGTGTGACCGATATTCATGGTGTAATAACAAATATAAAAATTCTCATGACCATGTTAGTACAGTTGGGATCTTGAATAATTCTATTGCTTGGCTGTACTGTATGGATGGTAATCTGTTATATATATATTTTAAAGTGCTTGAAAGTGTACATCGAGACCATCTGCGATCGAAAAGATGAAAGGCCTTTTGTAGAATTTTAACTAAACACACTAAACGTGGCATACATTATTCATAGTATTCTGTACATACATATGTAGATATCCTGCTGAAGGCCAAGTGGCATCAGTCCCTGTCACTATATGGATAGACTAAAACATTTTAACAGTAAAACAATCCATGGCTTTGCTCTAAATCACGTTAGTGTCCTCCCCCTCCATTGAGCCTTTGTACAGCAGTAGATAAAACATCGACTTGGCGTTAACACATCACAGTCTTGGCCCAAAACCGTGGGGCCATATTTCATTTACAAGGCAGGAAAGTTCCTGATGGCCTCTACGTTAAGCAAAAGCCTGAACTCTCCTGCTGCATATCTCAGTAAGGATCCAAATTAAGGCACTCAAAGATGAAGATGGAGCAATCACGGCAAGGCGTCTGTCAGCATCAGCAGCTGAGATGGATTGATTCGGGCTGAACAGCAAAGTCACAGTGTCTCCTAAAGGAAACAAGAGAAAAACATGAAGAAGAAGAAGAAGAAGAAGCTTCCAACTCACAGACTACAGGAGGCGTTGAATTTATGTAACATATTTCATCACAGGACAATTGTAAGTGCTCTATTCTCCCATGAGGGAGTTGTTTTTCAGTACCAAGTGGCCCTGATATCCGTAAACATGTTACATCCACATGTCCTTTTCACTTACGGAGGCAAGAGCACAATTAAGCTGCGAGCAGCAATTCCACAGAGAAGCAGAGCAAACTGCTTTGAGGCCCAATGAGGGCCAACGAAGCAATTCAGATCATGACAGGAGAAGGCTTTTCAAAAATATGTCCCACTTCCTGTTTTTGTCACATTAAATAACATTCTTGACAGCAGTGCCGCAAAGTTCGAACAATTCGCTTTCCCTTATCGCAAACCTCTTCAGATGTCTTGCATTATGACTCACAAGCATAGTAGTTCTCTCGAATAACGCCTCCCCCCTACAGTAATTGACGGTATAATTCGCATGTCAAAAATGTCAAAATGTTTTTGCTCAACGCTCCTCTATGGCTGATCCTTTTGAGTTCAATGTGTCAAACCATTTGTCGGTAATGAATGCTCTAATGCAGGCGTGTCAAACGTACGGCCCGCCAGGTGGTTCCGTCTGGCCCGTGGGATAAATCTGCATTATTAAAAAAAAATAAGAATAAACTTCATTTTCTATAAAATATGCAGTTCCTGTATTGTCCGCTAGTGGCGCTGTGTGTGGAGTAAAGTTCATGTGTTCAGAATTGCTTCCCAGAAGCAAAATGGATTTTAAAACATTTATGCATTTATACATTTTGACGTGTTTGATGTATTTTAACATGCAGGACAGTGTTTTAACTTCCACATCACTGTGATCAGTTTTTATGCTTAATGCACTTAAATAAATGTTAAACTGGGTGAAAATGTTGCTGAAACTGCACATACTTTTCTTAAAAACTCTTAGGTTGTTCATAATATATTTAGTAAAAGGACATTGCAAATAAAGATTTTTATAATTTACTTCTTCTTTGCACTAATACAAAGAAAAAAGTGGACTCGTTGTCCAGAATGAGTTTGACACCCCTGCTCTAATGGGTTTGTTGTTAACCCCAATATCAGAATCCTGTTAAATAGAAAAGTCACCCAAAAGATGATTTGCCGATTGGATTATCTTTGTATGAGAATAAACAAAAAATGGCTATAAGTCAATATTGGAATTCTGGTCAAACTAGAAAACAAGAAAGAAAGAAATCTATCCTCATCACATCCACGTTGCTCACCTGCGTCTGGCTAAGTCCCGCCGTCGTGCTGACTGAGGCGCTTCTTAGACTTCAGTTCTTTCAGCCACGCTGGAGAGGAGACGGCCCTGAACGACACACGGAATCGGAGGAGCCTCGCGATTAAAACACGGCCAAACGTATGCAATGTATTCCCGCGTATTTCTGGAAGGGCGCTGGCGTGCTATTTGGCTCACCCTTGGTCCGTGGCGCCTATGGGAGGCAGCACTCGAGCGGCCCCCGCCAGGCGAGCGGCATGGTGAGAAGAGCGGGGCCGTGGCGGGGGAGAGGGTGCGACTTCCTCCTTTCGACTTTCCTTCACCCCCCGTCCCTTGTCTTCTTCTGCTTCCTCTCCTCCTCCACTTCTTCCTCCACTTGTCCTCTTTTTTAACTGAGCCTTGGGGGGAAAAAGTGGAGGATTTTCTTACTTACAAATGCCAACCACCGTGTTATGCTTCATGCTATATATTATGAAACCGGGAACATTCCCTTGAGCTCTTCTTAAACTTACTATTAAGGCTGCGGGGTTCAAACCAGAAAACATTCTCTGAGAGGTGGGAGGAGGAGGAGAACAGACTATTTTCGGTTTAGGCTGCTCCTCCTCAGAGTCTAGATCCCTTTGCTTAGAGGAAACTTCCTTTACATCTGAAAACATAGACATAACGTCCAGTCAGAACTTGCAGTGAAATCACATTTCCAGACTGCTTTTTTTTGCCTAAAGTGGTCTTGATCGCTCCAATGCTCATTCGTTCGGAAAGTGTAGACGTCATTAGGGATGGAGCAGTAACCGGTGGAGTCGTCGATCCTCCAGTCCTTGCTTTCCAACTGAGCGAAACCTCCGAGCAGCGAGCGTGAAGGACGTGTCCGATTTCGCTTTTTTCCCAGGTCGGCCTTCGATCTCTGTGCGCTGGTGTCGAGGAGATCGGTGGAGCTCTGCGCACAGACATACACACAGAATCTAGCAAGCAATAAACAGAAAGCGCACTCAATCCTCTGGTGCGTGCGCTTTTTATCCAGGTAGGTTGGCAAATGAGCGACCGAACTGCGCGTTCACGTTTGCAGTGTGGTGTTTGTGTCACCGTTCCAGAAAGGGGGAAGGATCAGAAATAACGAATCACCAACCTCAGGGAATGGAGCGTGCTCAGGCTCCCTGCCAAAATCAGTGGTATCAACGTCCTCGGAGTCAGAGACTTCAGGAACCTGGTCGTGGACGAGCTCTGGGCTGAAGAGAAATAAGCTTATTAAATCAAATTATCACTAAAAAAGGGCATTGTTGGTGTGCTTTCAGTTGGAGTTCGGGAGTCTTCTTGGTTCAATGTTTGCGTTCCTGTGGCGTTCTCTTTTTTGCCACAAGGGGGCGCAGAGAGCTCAGGTCTTTCACATTTGGGGCGTGCAGCTACACTCGGTTTCGCTGTCGTAGGATTTATGAAGCAGAACTTGCTAATTGCATGTCTTGTGTATAATGTATATTTAGGTTTCACCATTGGCGGCACTACATGCCCCGCTGATCGTTCTATGAAACCCGGGGCTTAACTTGTCCCTCCGAACCCCAACTGCGGTTTTAAAGCTACTTACTTTAAAAACCTAGCTACAGAATAGTGTCTGTTTGCAGGTGTGCTCAGTTTAAAAGCCACTCCTTTTGGACAAGACACAAACATGTCCGGTCCTGTCTGTCTCCTATTGGTATATATGAAGGACATGAAGCCTCCAAAAGACACAGTGTGCAGTTCAAAGCTAGTGTGTGTGTGTGTTGTTTCCTACCTGTCCGTTTCAGATGTCTGCTCACGAGCCCCATTCTGCTCGTCTGGCTCATTGTCTATCAAAGCATCAGTGTCCTCGCTGTTTATGCTGTAACTGTTAACTGGTGCCTGAGACAGAGAAAGAAAGACATTCAAATGAAACGAAACCAGAAAAAAAACAAATCACGCCTGGGAACCAGGGGACGTGAGAAAAACTCAACTCCAGATAACTACCTGTATCACTCAACCTCTCTCTCTCTCTCTCTCTCTCTCTCTCTCTATGGGTTTCACAGCTTCATCACACAACATCCAACACTGTTCTTCTGTGAATCTGCACGTTGTGGAGCCGAGGCAGGGAGAAATCGGACTGTGTGCTGAGCCTAGATCAGCGAGTAGAGAGGGCGAGAGGACTGAGGCCCAGCCGAGCATGCGGCTTTTAATGAGCCCGTCACAGAGGCTGGGCTGTGCTCAACAAACACCAGGAGCCCTCGCACACACACACCTATATGCCCACATAGACACACCAAACACACTCATGCTGTCACGCCCACATGCCGGAATGCTTGGGCACTCACTCTAACGCACACAAGCAGACACACACACACACGTTCCAAACAAAAGCCACCACTGTGTACTTCCGTGCAAATATTCCTGTCTTGTCAAGGAGCACATCCCACTGTTGTGTCTTTCTGATACCGTCACCTGGATACAAAACAACACTGGCGTAAACACCCCTGGGTCCGTATGACTTCACCTCTCCTGCATGAGTCACTTCATTGCTCTACGTCGTTCGCACTATGCCTGTTATCTGGCCGCCTCCCAGCGTGGATGAATGTGCTTCTGTTTTTTTTCCCCTCTAACCACAGACCGTCTCTGGATGCAGAGACACAGTCATTCTGCTTAAACACAGTCATTCATTCTGAATCTGGCCCACCTTCACAACGGAACATTTTAAACCACATCATCTTTCAGCCAGTCGTGTGGCTTGAAAACTTTCATTTTATACTTCCCCCAAATGCTTCTTGCGGTTTTTAAGGAATTTCCTACTCATTTAAAATACGTTTCCTTTTTTGGCAGCGGTCTGGGCACAGAATGCAACAATGGCCACGTGGATCTCAGCGGTATTTGCGGATTTGTGAGGCTTTCCTCAAGTCTGTGTGAGAAATGCAAAATATTACTCTGCCACAGAGAAAACGTCTTCCTTTATTTTGAGTGGGAGGCAATGGGAGAAGCTGTAGGTGTTCGCTGATATGAGAAATAATTATTATGTTAAGTTAGCCAAATAGCAATGCAAGCCAACCCTGATTAACATGGTGAATGTGTTAGCACGTGTTTATTTATTTATTTATGAGTCATGTATCTCACCTGGAAAATTACAGATCAATCATTTCTTTTTTTTTTTAATTAAATAACTATTTAGCTTTACAGTAGCTAAATGCTGCATTATGTTCGCCGGCTGGTCATGAACGTTGTCCACAACCTCTAAGTTCAGATATAAGAAACAGATAAAACTACAACTCTAAACTGCAATAAACTTGTGTCAGTGAAAATCCTTCCAGAATGCTGTGGAGGGCGGAAGACGTGCAAGTCAAGACAGAGTGGGCTTTATTATAGTTTAACTGGGATGGAATGTGTAACACAGCCAGTTTGTGGGGCAGTGGAGGAGATAAGATCTAAAGATGCCCCACGTAGAGACGCCGTTACCGAAACAGATCCCCTCTAATCAAGGAAAGTGACGTCAAATTAAAAGTGAATATAGCCTGCAGGATGTTTTTGCCTTTCGGTCTTTGTGGTTGATACCCACGTATACAAACACACACACACACACACACACACACACACACGCTCACACTTACTTGCAGCCAGCAGCCAGAAGCGAAGGTAAACACAACAAAACTACCAAGACAGATATCTTATCTTATAGCTTATATATGTAATAACTAAGTCCCGCACTGCTTATGGCAACAGAATATATATATTTGTATCTTTTTTTAATCTCCAAAACAGATGCTGATGAGAAATACAGCAAGGGAATAGTATAAAGTGAATCACATGTAGCTGCAATGCTAATTTTCTCTAGACCTTTACAACTTGCTATATTAAAGGTGTCCTCCTCATTACGTTTTTATAATATTTGTGCTTCGTTTTGACGAACCAATATTATAAAATGTAAATAAACATGTAAATATGTGCAAAAATATTAAAATGTAATTATTAGTAAAACATCATTATAATCCAATGCAATGGGTACTCTAATATAGTTGAATTTATTATGCTCTAATGTAATGACAAATATAGGTGAAATTACAAAATCTTTAAAAAAGCTTTAAAAAAGCAGCAGCTCTCAACATAATGACATACAGGTGGACACAAACGTTGCGGGTGTCGACATAAACAGACATACTGGAGTAAACCCTGTCTTCTTGTGTCACTCTTTGTCTCCTGCTTTATCTCTGACACACACCACGGAACGCGTGTCCGCTGATAAAACACTGCATTTGGACAACTTTATCAGATAACTGTGTCCTTGAGGTAACACTGCCTCCACTGCTCTCCCTTTTCACATTTGGTTATCTGTGAACACACGGGCGGGGGGGTTGCAAACTGTTCAAATCACCTAAACCGTAGGGGCTTACACCCGGGCCCTGAAAGCTGCCGTGTTCTTCTGTCATTGCACCCACTGTCAATTCAAATGAGCTACGCACACCTTTAAAGGCTATTCACGCGAAATAGGATTGTCCTTCCAAAGGGACTTGTTTAGATACGACCTGGCTATGATTAGAACGGATCATTTGAGAGCCTTCATTGATTTTTGTTGGTTCACCACACGCGGCTCTTACGCAGCGAGGCTCGCCGGCTCTCCTCCGCTGCCGACTTCTGCTGGAGAAGCGACGGAGGGACCTCCTGCTACGTCGGGCGAAACCGCGGAGCGGGGACATGGTTCTCTGAAACCTTCCTCCTCCATCTCCACCTTCTTCTTCCTCCTCTTCCTCCTCCTCTTCCTCCTCCACCTGCTTCTCTTCTGCGTGGCCCAACACCAGCTCCAGGGCCCCTTGCAAGGAGCGTCGCACGCCCCCCACCCAACCCGCCACCTGCAGCTGGGCGGCCGATAGCTTCCCTCCGAAGTACTGCATGGTTTAAAAGCTCCCGCCGCTCGTCCGGGCACCGGGGGTCACCACGGGAAACGGGCCATTGTAGAAACTGAGGGTGAGCGTCGGCAGGGAAGAAGGTAATGTCTTTCAGTCGTGATTTCCAATAAGCAGAAGGTGAAGAGAGCACTAATTGTGTTTGGTGAAAAGCTTTTCGGGTATTTCATTCATCCACCGTCTCCATGGTTCTGTGTTTCAGGTCGCACAAACTTATTTACAGCCAGTGAGGAAGTAGATAGTCTGACGAGCCATGTGTTTGTACTGTGACAACACTATTCCACAGGAGCATTCACTATGATGGATGTGACGTCCTGAGCTGCAGCGTCCTGAAGAAAGACTTTCCCCATCATCACATAATGATCCATTCAGAAACGCACAGAGGACTCTTTAAAAAAAAAAAAAGAGAGAGATCCCTTGGCAGCAACAAAAAAAAGCAATGAAGTCCTGCACACCACCGTTTTTAAAGATTACCTCTTTTCAAGTGCACCTCCTCTCTCTCCTTAGATCAGTCAATCTATCTACGTCCCAGTTCACATCACAACTCCATTTTCTATTCAGCAAAAAAAGACAAGAAAAGCGGCGTAGGAGATAACTTCCATCTCAACCATCCGACGACATGTAGAATGAGGTAGATCACCTGTTTTGTTCTCACAGAAACGCCACGACAAAGCGGAGGTCTGTGCTCGGACGTGGAAAATCCCAGGGGCTGGAAGGTGCGGCGGGCTGGGCCTGGGTGCTTGCTGCACCTCCCTCTGCTGCTGCCTCTCCCCGTAGGTAAATGATGCAGGTGACTCAATGAGTCAGGGCTCCGTGAGAGGAGCAGGCAGAGGGAACAACAGAAAGACCTTTGGAGAGTTCAGAGGCAGTTGGAGCGCTAGAGGAGCGAGAGAATGGGAACTTTCTCGTGCGTGGTTTTGCCCATCCTCCTTCGAGTGTCTGTGCAGCCAAAAGAGTCGGTGTGTGTGTGTGTGTGTGTGTGTGTGTGTGTAAGGGGGATGAAGGGAACTCCCAAAACAGGGTGGAGAGACTGAGTAGAGAGACAGAGAAAGAGGGCACCATGTATGGTCATTCTGACCCGCTGCCCTGCTGACCAGATCCAAATGAGGACATGACAGCCACATGGCAGCTTGTCTCTTCTCACCGGAACATGTATCTGCCTGTCGGCCTGTCTGTCTGCCTGTCTGCCTGTCAGTAACCTGTATGCGGGTACAGTAAACACTTCACCCTCATTCTGTCCTAACAGCATCTTTGATGTCAAGGTTTTCACTCGCTGCATACAATGTTTAGATTGCATTGCACTTTACTGTGTAGTGCTGCATTATAGTGGTGAAATGCGCTGTACATGAGAAAAGTGGCCCTTTTTAAGAGCAGCAGTGCCACTCAGTGGAGACAACAGGGCTGCGCTCTCGGCACCCATGTCCTCCAAAGCTTCCATAGCAATGACCTCACAGCGGCTCCGTGGCTGTGTGGGCACAATGCTTCCTTACAGCAGCTCACTGGTTTTGTGAGCTGGTTTGTTTGCTTAAGCACACACAGCAAATAGAAAGATGATATCACAAAGATGCATGTACACACGGACATACACACACACCCGCCCCCCCCCCCCCCCCCCCCACACACACACACACACACACACACACACAGACACACCAAGTTCAGGGCTCCAGAGTTGAGTGTTTTCATAAAGTTTGCAAAAATGTTGCATGTTGAAACGGGTGGTGAAGCGCTGTGTCTCGACTCGGAGGCCCCGTCAGGTGTGCGTTCACTCTGGTGAACAGTGATAAGGTGCCGCGGCCGCGCCTTGCTCCGTTGTTCGCTGCTTTCTCTTCTTTCATAATAACGTTGTCAGACTTCTTAAGTTACTTTTCTTTTGTATGACGTGAGTTTGCTCCTCTTGTTACATAATACGCTTGACCTGTTTTTTTGGGGGTGCGATAGGCCTGTAATCTTCACTTTGACCTGTAATTCTGTTATTTATAATGACGCTTACACAACTACAGTGACTAAAACTGCCAGCAAAGTGAGCGTTTCACATTAACACTGCTTCTTACTGGCAGTACAGCGATGACGTGCTCAAACATGGTTTGTTGGCTTCAGCTGAACAACGTGGATGGGTCAGCTGAAGCAAAACACAAAAAACAGTCTGAAGCAGCATCGTGTTGTCCATATGCCATACAGGAAGCACAGCAGCACAAAGCGAAATAGATTTTACTACAGAAAACAGACTAATTGTTATTGTTTGTCAAAGTTTATGTTCCTTAATTGGCGTTATGTTCTTCAATTAACACAAAAAGTCAAATTAGGAGTGGGTAATATTAAAAAACACTAAATATAAATATAGAGATGGGAGACACCGACTTGCTGTATTAGTACTCACACCAAGATCTAAGATCTGAATCTCTCACTTTGTAATTCAGTGTCAAACTGCCAACATTATATAACATTATATTCTGCAAAAACTCATCCAAAGCAGGTGGAAATAGTCCCATGTGAAATTATCCATCCCCTTTTCACATGCCCGCCAATGTAGATCTATTTCTATTTTAAAAGGCCTAAGACTTTGAGGATAAAATGCACAATTAAGAGCAAAAAGAAAGCATGTGACTATTAGCGATGTAGAGGAAGTCGTAACCTCACTTCCTGTAAGGACTTATTTCTGTCATAACCGTGCACCACCAGAAATTCATTTCATTCAGTTTGAACTCTTACAGTTTAGTGACTTTTTCACCACCAACACGTGAGTGCAAAGAATCACGCACATTCAAAAACATGTTTTTCAACTTCCTCCGAGATGATTCGTGTGTTATATTTGAATTTGAATAGATAAGATCACGCTATCGGCGAGGTCCGATACTACTACTGACACACGACCCATAGAAGTCTCTTTCAGAGACTTGCATGCTCATTGCTCAATGTCACGCCTACACGAAAACACACGTTCTTCAGCTGTGACTGAAACAATGTGAAGCCAGAATATCAAGATCTCTCTCCTCGTGCAACAGGAATGAGGATGTGTGTGTGCGGCTGCCAGGATTGTGTGATTCAGTGGCGAAATAACCACAGTTACTTGTACACTCCTGTCTCTGTACTAAAGCCCCACCCAGTGTGAGACGTTAAGACACGAGCGCTGGTGGTGCGCACAATTAAGTTCATCAACGGGTTCTCATCGATATCTGGGCTTTGCGTATCGCTGCACGCAGAATGCCAGTCCCAGTCTTAATAAACGTGCTTCTCACTGTGTGGAAGCGATCGGGATATTTAGTGTGTAACATGTAACATGAGGCTTTAAACATTATTTTACTTACTTTGTAAAACAATGTGGCGTTTGAAAAAGAATTGAACTGAATTTGGCATTTACCTCCGACTCATCCGACTCATCCGACTCATCCGACTCATCCTCCCCCTGGGTCTCCTTTTCTTCTCCCCCCTCATCCTCCTCTTCCTCGTCCTCGTCCTCCTCCCTGTCCTCCTTCTCGTCCTCCTCCTCGTCCTCCATGTCCTCCTCCTCCTCTTCCATGGGGATGAGCTTTTCCTCTTCTTTCCTTGGATTTTCCCAGGTTAATGTAGGCTCTGGGCTGCCTGTTTTTTCCACCTGCTCCAGCACTCTGTTGGTGACATTCAGCAGCACCGGAACGCCTTCTTCCTCCGCAGAGACGGCTGAGCGACTGTGGCTGAGCGGACTGGTTTCCACTTTGGCCTGCGAGCCCCATCGCTTCGGTTTGACTGAAAAGTCGTCAAATACAACTTGAGAGAGAGGCGGCCTGACGGAGAAGTCGTCGTACACGACTGAGAGCTGAACCTCTGAGGGCTGATGGGATTTTGCCGAGGGGGAATTTGGGAGTTCTGACTTCTGAGGCACATCTTTGGAGTCAAAGCGGAGTAAATTTGACTCTGCTTTTTCCGATGCGCTCTCTGTTTCCTCCCTTCGTCTCTCCTCTTCCAGTCTTAACTTTTCCTCGAGGTCTTGTTCTCGCTTTCGATCCACTTCCTGCCGTACTCTCTCCAATTCTTCAACTCTTTCCCTCTCTGCCTGCCTCTTCCTCTCCTCCTCTTCCTCTCTCTGTCTCTTGCTCTCTAGTTGCCTCTTTCTCTCAATCTCTTCCTCTATGTCTCTCTCTGCCTGCCTCTTCCTCTCCTCTTCCTCCTCTCTCTGTCTCTTTCTCTCCAGTTGCCTCTTTCTCTCCATCTCTTCTTCTATGTCTCTCTCTGCCTGCCTCTTCCTCTCCTCTTCCTCCTCTCTCTGTCTCTTTCTCTCCAGTTGCCTCTTTCTCTCCATCTCTTCTTCTATGTCTCTCTCTGCCTGCTTCTTCCTCTCCTCTGCCTCGCTTTCCCTTTGTGCTTCCAGCCTCCGTTGCTCCCTCTCCTCTTGTCTCAGTCTCTCCTCGTTCTGTCTCGCCCTCTCCCTGTCCTCTTCTGTCTTTCTCTGCAGCATCAACTCCTTCTCTACATCTTCTCCTCTTAACCTCTCTGTCTTTTTCACCCACTCTTTCTCCCACTCCTCCTCTCTTTGTTTCTTTTTGTTAACTTCAGTCTCCCTCAGTTTTCCCTCCAAGTGGTAATCGGCATGGTTGCTAATCAATCTCTTTTCCTCTCTTCCCCTCTGTCTTTCTCTCTCATCCCTCAGTTTCTCCTCCTTCTGTCTCTGCTCCATCAGCTCCAACTCGTTCTCTCCTCCCGTCTCCTTTTCGCCCCTCAGTTTCTTCGACTTTTTCACCCACTCTTGTTCCCACTCGTCCTCTCTTTTTTTCTCTTCATTTATTGCCTCCTTGCTAAACTTTTGTTTTTCTCTTTCCTGCCTCAACTCTTTCCTCTCCGCCTCCTGCAGCCTTTCTTTTTCACTCTCCTCCTGATCTTGTTTAAGTCGCTGCTCTTTCTGCTTTGCCCTCTCCATCTCTTCCTCTCTCTGCCTTTCCTGTTTCCTCTCCTCTTCTATCAACAGTTCTCTCTCCCATGCCTCCCTCTTCTGTCTCTCTATGCGCTCCTCCTTCAGACTGTCTTGTTTCCTTTCCTTTTCTTTTTTCTGCCTTGCCTTTTCTTTCTCCCTTTCTTCTTCTTCTGCTTCTTCTTCTTTTCGTTTCAGCTCGTCTTCCATCTTGAGTTGTGGCTGATCGTGCTCCTCTGATCTCCGCTTTTTTTCAAATTCCAAATGTTTTAGTCGTTCCTCTTCTTTGTCATCATCATAATCATCATCTTTCCTCTGAAGACCTCCCACTCGTCTGTAGACAGGCACTGAATCCGGGACCTCCTCCTCGGCGTCGTCCTCGGAGGCCTCTCCTTCTTCGTCGCTGGACTCAGACGCGGAGCCCAGGGGCACCGGCGGCCCGCCGTCGTCTCTCTCCACAACGCTGAAGCGGACGGAGCGCCGCTTGACGTTGTCCCTCTTCGGGCCGTGTTGAGCACTCTCCCCGTCGGCCGAGTCTCCCTCGTCAGCCGCCGCGCAGGTTTTAATTGAGCTGCGTTTGCGTAGTTGGACATCAACCTCCGTCGATCGGTTTTGCACACGTTCCGCTCTCCAGCTTTTCGACGACTCCTCTTCGGTGGCAGCGTCTTTGTTTGTCTCCATGGGGACATCTGGGGGCGGTTCAGCAGGGGACACCTTTGGAGGAGGATCCACCGCCTGGCCGGACAACGTCCCCGTTACGGGAGGTTTAACGGTTGGTATTTCGGGGGTTTCCACCGCTGTTGGAGCTGTTGCTGCTGTTGCTGGCTGTAATCTGTGGAAGACAGTTCAAGGGTTAATGCCTCGAAGGAATTGAGCGTTGTCAGAACTCGGAACTGACCTCCTTATACATCCAAGCACATGGCAGACTCCATGGGTTTAGAGACTTTGTATAGAGCCAGGCTAGATGTCCCCTTCCTTGTTTCAAAGGGTCTATGTTGGTTAAAAATTGGTTAATCCCAAATACAAAGAGAAAACCATTGTTCTTTCACTCACCTGTGGTTGTATGTAGCTATTCAGATTATTTAACTTAATTTATCAGGTTTTGAGAAATCCGTCAGTTAAGATTTACCCCTTTGCATCACCACAGTAGGGTTGGATTTCATCGGTGGTGCTCAGAACTCTTAAAGTTCACATTTACAACTGTTGAGAGTTTTTTATCTGTTTCTTTGGGAAAAACATTTCAACTGTTGACAGTGAAAACTCTCTTCAAACCAGCGAGGATGTGTTGCTGTTGAATCGCTTGAACGTCATCCTTAATGCTGCAGCATTATATTCACATCTAGTGTACTGTTGTTGGAATCGTGGTGAGATGCTGCAGGGGCTGCACATACTCTGTACTTGTATCGTAGGTTGGACATCTAATTTTGATATTCACATTTTGAGCTGGTCTGGTTGGCAAACTTACCAGGACATAAATCTGACCGCAGCTTTTATAGCGTAAGCTATGTTACTCATTTACTACACCGTGACAGATGCCCAGACAAAGTACTGAAAGTGTAGAGACACAAAGGAGAAGAAGACAGTGATGGTGATACAAACAGTTCTACATTTGCAGTTTTCTCTGCATGATGTTTTGACAGAGACTGGGAGATACCAACCATAATAAGTAGGGGTGTAACGATTCGTTTTAACAACGATTCGATTTGTATCATGATTCGTGGTTGTCGATACGATTCAAGGACGATATTAGAAAGATACGATCCGAAACGATTCAGTGACTTGAAATCGATTCAGTAACCTTTTAGCCAAAAATTCAACCAGTGTGACTGAAATAAATTTCCTAGATTCCTAGAAAAAAACCCGTATTAGTGATATACACAAAAAACACCCCTGCAATAATGGTTTTCCCCAACCAACCCCGCAAAACCCCTCTATTTTAACCCTTTTGGAACATCCCGTCGGCTTTGCCGTGAAACCCGGAAGTTGAATCGGGGCTCGGGACGGCGGTGGGTTACGGCTCAGTCTGTGACAGCCTTTATCATTAAAAGTGCTAAGAAAAAAGTCTGACATAGTATCGATGCGGTCGATTTATTACATTTTAAAACGATGTTCGATCGATATATGCCGTCCATAAGGCCAACTCGCCGAGCACAGATCGATGTAGTTGGATCGAAGGAATATAAATCGATACATCGATGTAACAGCTGAATCGTTACCCCCCCTACAAAATAACCTTTTTCATTTACTCAAGTTAGAATATAACCAAATGCAAATCCGCACAGACGAGCGGTAGCTCACTCACCTCTGTGAGCGATTTCGGGGTGCAACCCGAGGCGGCTTCTCAGCCTTCGGATCGCCGGGGGTCGTTTCCGCGGCCCAGATTTTCATTCTCTCCTTTACACCCTTCACACCTACTGTAGTGTTTACATCCTCTGGCTCGTCTCTCTTTGTCATGGGTTCTGGCCTTGACGACGAGTCAAACAGGAGACTGATTCTGCGTTTTATACTGCCTCCTCCGCTGTATTCCTCCTTCGGTGCGCCTTTGTCAATCTCTCCGTCTGAGGGCTTTGATGTTGTGTGGCCCGGCTCAGGATCCGGGACCTCTGGTTTGTTTGCATCACCTTTGGTGCTGGTCGCGGGCGTGGTTGGCTGGGGGGGCAGAGGCGCGGCAACTGACTCAAACTTTGCGGTGAGCTTCATGGACAGGCGCTTCCTGCTGCCGCCCCATCGATTCTCCGCGACGTCTGCGGAAGAAGCGTTGCTTCCTGAATCTGGAATATTTGGGACGGCAGAAGTCTGAGCCTCGTCTTCTTTCTCTTTCCCGTCTGTCTGTGGTGTGTTTACAACATCGCTGGGCGCTCTGCGGTTTGCTTGGTTGGCATCATCTCTACGGATTGACTCGGGCTTGGGTGTCTCTTTTGGCACAGCAGTTTGTGTGACTGGAGCAGATTTTCCTGCACCAGAATCGGGAGTGTCCTCTCCATCTGGGCTTGCTGGGCTTCCCTCGGCTGTTTTTGGCAGTTCTTCTGCGGGCACACTCACAGGGCTGGGTTGGGAATCTGAGGCGGGGGTTGGTTGAGGGGGTTTCTGAGCCGGGGTGGAGGCGGGCGGTTTGGTCTTAGGTTTATCGGTGCGCTGTGTCGTTGTCCTAGAGGTCACACCGGCTGGCTTTGGGGCATTGATGGAGCGAATGGTGGTGTTCTTCTGCAGGGAGAAGGGCTTGGGAGTGAGTCGAGGTTTGGGGGCCACAGATGGCTTGGGGCCACCCACCTGGGACACCTCAAAGGGGCGCTCCATTACTGAGTCGCTGGAAGAGGGGAGCAGAGGAAGTGTTAACATGCAACGAGACTTCATAGTTAAACTGAAAACATCTTGCGTAGCTGTGTCGTTTCAAAGAAGACTCAAAGGGTCTGGTCCGTCTAGACTTTTGAAAGCACAATACCTCGGCCAGGGCAAAGACAGAGGTATCAATCAAACCAGACAAACCATTGAGGACATGTTGCCGTTTAACTGTTTAAACGTCATTTTCAATGCTTTAAAACAAACTGAATTCTATTCACATCAATTGTACTATCAATTGAATAGCAGCAAGATAATACCTTAAAACCTGAATAGCGACATACCGGAGGGTAACTGTGAAACAGGTTTAACTGCATACAGTCTTAACTCTGAACTTTTATTGTAGGTATCTTATTTAGATATTCAGACTTTGAAGTTGGCTTGGTTTGCACTCTTATCTACATTCAGGACATAAATCTGACCTCAGTTTTGATATTGAGAGATACGTGTGTTACTCATTTACCACACAGCTACTGATGTTCAGACGACACACTGTAAGGAAACACAGAGCTGGGAACACTAATAGTTCCACATTTGCAATGACTACTCCGGGAGTTTTTGGCAGAAACTGAGGGACACTGGAGACACAAGGAAACCCTTTCTCTGCAAGGAAGAACCGAAAAAAAAAAAACGATTTTCTATGCAGATAACTGCACATCCACTAATACAACTTTTTTTACTTCAAAAACATGAACTACAACAAGGGACATGGAAGGTATTAAGTGTGGACATTAATAGACTCTTCATGCATCTGATCACAGATAAATCCGAAAGCAAAAGTGCAACCATGGCAAAAATCCAACCACAAGTAAGGACCACTTGAAGACAACGTACTGCTTTATCGTACTTGCAAGAAAAGGTTTTCTTTGCCTTATTTCTTAAATTATCACCAAACGCAATCGGACAAGCTCACTCTACGGTGGCCAACAGAAAGAATTCAATCAATGAACAAACAGAAACTAACAAAAGTCCTCCTGTTGGGATCCTTTTTTTTTCCTCATCAGAAAAAGTTTTAAAAAACAACAACTAAACTGTTTCCAACCAGAGGAAAGTATTTCAATGGTCATTTTCTTCCTCATTCCAAAGACCTGACCTGATCAGTGACACTGAGCATCGTTATGTCGTGTAAGTGGAGGAGCTCATCGATTGATAGATGATGTCCCAAACCGAGAGAAGAAGTAACCAAACAAGAAGTAAAACACAAGTCCCTGTGTGGTCAAACTAGTCACATTTGAGAAGTAAAACCAAAACATACATCTGCACTTGTTCCTTTCAAGATTGTATCTACCACATCTATCAAATCGAAACATTGAAAAACTCTTCTGTTGTGGATTTCTGATAAGGTCAAGTGCAATATGAATATACGGTACACAGCTTTTGTCACGTGTGGTGTGATACTAGTAAGCTGATAATGTCTCGCACATACAGTTTCATTCGTTCAAGTAAACTCTTCGAAAGTACATTTGGACGGCCATTTTTAAAGCACACCTAACACGGCAAACTGCTGAAATAAGAATCCCAGAGGCAGGTAGGAAGAAGGCCAGAGGAGTCACCATCCCTCACGTCAGCATGGTCTGAAAAAAAGGGTCCCACGAGATCTGCACTATAACTGAAACCCCTGACGCACACACAAGCGTCTGCGCCAGTAAAGCGCCACATGAGCGAGAAAAGAGTTTCAACTCACACATGGTGGGACAAAAGACAGCAGCACTCGATCAGATGTTGTGGCACAACATGCCAAAGGCGCTGTGTGTCATCTGGTTGAACCTGTAATACTTTACGGTAACTACACGCCCCGAAATTGAACATCCTCTGTGTTTGTTGGTCAAGTTAGTGTCCCTCTCAATTTATGGATCTACAGGACCTGTTCGTGCATGTTGGTGCGATTTCTTTGCTCCACCCTGCATAATAAGTGTGTGAAGGACTCAGATTGGAATTGTAAGCTGTGTCCTGTTTGTTTCTGCTTTAATCTTTTTCTATTCTTCTTACAGCTAAATTCCCCAGAATTAATAAACACTGCCTGGTGATTTATGCTGCTTACATTCCGACCACATTCACGGACTAAGTGAAACTCCTTCTTCTTGACCCCGCAGTGTGGGAAACATATGGTCCTCTGAGAGGACGACGTTTCGGTGCGTTAACACTTCAGCCGCTCGCTTTTATCGCGCGAACTTCGGGTGACCGCAGTGCGCATGCTTCGCCCCGGGTTGTTTATGAGTTACTAATAAACGCGTCGGCGGTGAACTCCCAGTCGTTGAACCAGCAGTTTATTTACTGCTATCGAACACATATGGATGTGACTTTTCGTTCAATTCAACAAACGAGAGTATTTCTTGAGGACCACGTTGCTTGTGACGTTACACATATTTACGTTACTGTGCTCCGGGAGACAAATAAATACGCGGCACCTGCTTTTAACACGAACTTATTGAACTTTTGAGCAACTGAGCTGTAAAGGTGTATTTACCTTTTGTCGTCACGCAGCCATACAGGTGGAGGACGGGGGGGGAAGAAGTTTCAAAAGAAAAACGAATCTCCTCCGTTTTCCGGGGTCGTCTCGCCTGCTGAGCTGCTGTCAGTGTGTGTACGTGTGTGTGCGTGTGTGTGTGTGTTTGTGTGCTTTTCTTTCTCCAAGTCATTCACACAGCACGTCAGGCTGCTCCTCCAGGCAGCCGACACTCCCTCTGTCCTCCACGGTGCTCCCAGAGCGTCAAGCTGCACAGGATTAGACATGAAGCAGCGAGCCTTTATTTCAAAATAAAAGCACGACGTCAATTAGCAAGTTGCTGAGGGGACGTTGTTTCCGTTGTGACCCACAGCCAGCTGGATGCAGGTTTTCCAGTATGAGGGCCATCACAGAAATATGTGAGTTAGAATGCAGCCAATGACGGCATGTTAAATGGACATGAGTTTATTAGGGCACCACAGAATGAGCACCAAGAACAATGCCTTAAAATGCATTCAGTCGCCAGCATTAAAATCCAAAGCTAAACTGTACATGTGGACAGCGATGTCCGTTTTATTTTTCTAGTTTGGTCCAGAAGTGTTGGTCCGAGGTTCAAACAAGTGGATTTTTCAGGGTGTAGATTAACAGGTTCTCCCAAATGTGAAGAAAAGCTTCTTTAAAGAACGTTAAAAAGGAATTGGGAGTCCCTGGGGGGCTTCCTCGCAGCAGAAGGGGCCCGTCAACTCTCACACACTGGCCTGACGTCATTTGCATAACACCTGGACGGTGTTTAATTTCCGTTGCTGTGCATTACGACAGGAAACGTCACACACAACTCACGTGTTCGCTGCCATTGAGCAATGCGAGCTGTGTGTTTGCGTGAGTGTGTGCGTGCGTATGTGTAATATAACAATGTAATAGTATAGCATGCTGATTTAAAGTTTCACACTCATTTATTAGTATCATCATCACCGTTGTGGTTAATTGTATGATTATAGATAATTACACTGCAATACATAATAGCTGGTGTTATTACAAGTGGGCCTGTTAATACAGATGGACCTCCAGGTAGAACAGCTGTCCGGCGTCCCCTGGTGGACGTTTCACGGAACTGCTTCACACCGCTTACGGCTCACCGGACGAGTTGTCACGGCAACGGTGCAGCATGTGCTTACAAAAACAAGCGCTTGACGGTTCACCGACAGTTTTCTCGACAATCGAACGCTGCGACGCCATCTTATTCATCCAGCATTTATCAGCGGAGGAGACCCGGGACGCTCCTCGCACCGGAAGAGAAGGCCGCAGAGAGTCCACCATGAGCGGAGCCGAAGCCCGCAGCGACGCGCCTGTTGCTGAAAATGTCCCCGGTGGCGGACACGGCAACGCGGCTCCTGCGCGGGACCGCAAGCCAGGCGCAGGCCTTCTGAAGCGGCTGAAGTCCCGCAGGAACCAGATGGAGAGCAGGCCTGCGACGGAGGAAGACCTGCGGACACAAAGTGGACACATCACGCCGGAGGACGTGTTGGGACTGCGGGTGGCCGCGCGAGGTTTGAGCCTCCCTCGTTCGCTCTTGTGTCCGGTGTCGTCCCTCGTTGTGGTTTTACGCATGATGGTGAATGTGCTGCCTGGGCTGAATCAAGTATCGGAATCTAATGGACCAGAGTCTCTATAATCCCCACAGGTTGCATTAGATCTATACACGTTACATAAAGCAGATGACGTCTACTTGAGCGTTTACAGTTGCAATGTGATACTGGGGACTTCACTGATATAACACTACAACCATAACGTCATTACCTGAAGAAAGAAAAGTACATATCTAACACCATAAACAAGTGTTAGTTCCATTTTCAATCATTGAGATAACAGCGTATTTATTTTCGAGCAGCTTAATGTGCACAGCAAAATTTGGTTTCTCCGTCGTTTAACTCGAATGTACTGTGACAATTTGATCACGTCAAACTACAATGACATCCCGAATAGCATCCATCCCTCCAGCCTCTGCGTGTCCTGAATTTGACATGGAAATGATTGACTACACGGTAGGTCGTCATTAATGTGGTGAAGCTGTATTACATTGCCAAGGAAAGCAGCGTGTGGCGGTTCAATGTGAAAAGTGTAAATTATCGATCCATGCTCTCATCCCAACTAAATCTTTCAGGAAATAGCACAGATAATAACAACGTTGCATGTGTTTACTTTCAAGCAACCCAAAGTCAACCTGAGTGTCAACGTTGTGTTCCTCATGTCATCTTTGCAGCATCCCACACACAATATTACGGTGGGCTTGAAAATCATCCCTATGTTTTTTTCAAACGTCCTGAATGCTGTCTCTCGTTGTTGCAGGGTACCTCTGTAAACCTCAGGACAATATTTATCACATTGACTTTGTGCGCTTTAAGATCAGGGATCTGGAGACAGGCACGGTCCTGTTTGAGATTGCCAAACCCCCACAAACCGGTAACGTGCAGCCGCCTCCTTCCCTTGCTGTTTCTCTTGTGTGGTATTTAATGCAGCTGTTGACTGCATGAGATGTTTTTGCACTCACACTTAAAACACTTGTTACACTTGTTTTTAATCTTAAAGTGGAGGCCCTCAAGCCTCTTCGTCATTCTGATCAAAAGTAGTCCTCGGTGAGAATTATTTCAAATGTCCCCGTCCTACGCCGTGTGTCTCAGAGGACAACGAGGACAACGCGGAGGCGGATGTCAGCGCGGGCCGATTCGTACGCTACCAGTTCACCCCGGCCTTCCTGAGACTGAGGACCGTGGGAGCCACGTGAGTGACTCGCACATCCTCAGCGCACACCTCAGAACCACACACTCACCTGTGCCATTCACAAACAGTGGAAACAGTCGCACACCAGAGCAAGACACCCGTTGGAAACGGTTGTAGTTGGACTTTAACAACATAGTAGTTAGACGAGAAACGGCCACGAGAACCGGCCACAACCTAGTGTCCCTTCTGTCTGTATCATTCCATCAGCGTGGAATTCACCGTTGGAAACCGACCTTTAAACAACTTCCGCATGATCGAGAGGCACTACTTCCGAGATCACCTGCTGAAGAGCTTTGACTTTGACTTTGGCTTCTGTATCCCAAACAGCCGTAACACCTGTGAGCACCTCTATGAGTTCCCTCAGCTATCCGAGAGCCTGGGTGAGTCGTCTTTTCCTAAATAATAGACAATATGGGTATTGTGTTAATATTTTCTATTTTGTTTCATGTATTATTTGTACCACGCAAACACCAAAAGAACAGATCAGTCAGTCAGTCACAGGTGATATTTCCATTAAGGAGATTTGTGTGTTGTGAACACAAACGTTCTTAGTTCCCCCTGCAGAGTAGATGATCGGATTAGATCCTGAGTTCCATATGATGAGAAAAATCGGTCCGCATTAATAATAAAGTACCTACATGGTACATATGTACGCACAACAAAAAACGCAGCTGAATCTGCTACGAGACTTCAGCAGTGTGATCTCAGGGAATCAGGGGCTCACATTGCTCTCTGTGGTCCATCCAAGTTTACTGCCAGGGTCGACTTCCAGCATCAAAGCCACATGCAACCACTAAGTAATAACGCTGCCTGGGGAACTTCATCATAAAATACCTGACGCTGGAGGATATCTTCTTGGTTTGGCAAGCTCGGACAGCTGTAGCCTCACATTGGCTCAGGCTGCACGGAGAAAGGACTGTAAAGCATTTCAAGGTGCGATATGTGCACATTGGTATTTTATTATCAGAAGCAAAGGATAGATTTGTGAAATTCTAATAATAAATCCTTCAGTGGTATCGAGCCAATCGTTTCACGCTTGTATATGACCACTTCTGATTGCTTGGCTTTTGAAACAAAAACCTTCATGCACATGTTGTCTGTTTTTCAGTCCGTCAGATGGTGGAGTGTCCTTATGAGACCCGGTCAGACAGCTTCTATTTCGTGGAGAACCGACTGGTTATGCACAACAAGGCGGACTACGCTTATAATGGAGGACACTGATGTAAACATGTACACACATTTATTGACTTGCATGTATATTATACACATACTTGCATGCATATAGTCATATTTCACTGATCAGTCCCTGCTCTGACATACAAACAGTAAACTTCTATTAGAAAGGTTCATGTATCTGTTTTTAATTATGAACAGTTCTATTTTCAACCACAAGAGGACGCTTCGCTCCGTTTGCCATGTGAAGTCTCTAACAGAGCAAATGGTTATTATTAGGTAGATGGTTAGCTCCCCTCTTAGCCATTTTAAAAGTGCCCTACCGTCCCCTCAACACACACACACACACACACACACACACACACACACACACACACACTCAATCCCCAAGTGACGCGCACATTGTTTACGCGGTGTTTGTCAGAAGCAGCTGTTCTCAGGGCGACCGCCTCCACGATCCACTCCAGATAATACCGGGGGAGAAAGAGCGAAAGCATCCGCAGAAACACTGCTGTCAAAAACACATGGTCACTCCTGCCATTCCCCCTCCCGCCCCTCTCTACCTGCCCCCCCCCCCCCCCCCCCCCCCCCCCAGCTTTCACACGCACGCACGCACACGCACACACACACACACACACACACATCAACAACAGTGCTGTGTAAGATTTTGATCAAAGGTCTCTGACATCATTGTTTCTCTCTGAGCGACACAAATCAGGTAACCGTTGATGCAATTTTAACCCCTGACGGCAACCAAACACAAGGCCACGTCCCCACATTATTAACAACAGTAGAAAAGCACTCATGAGTTCTGACACCATGATGCATGTGATGATACAAACAAACAAAAAAGGGAATTGGTTTGTGATGAATTAAATACAGAATAACAGATATACTGTGGAAAAAAATGGAAAAAGAAGTTTACGTGGTACAAAGGTTCGGCGCCACATCACATGTTGATTTTCCCCCCAAGTTGGAATCTGTCTGGAATTTGCGTGGTATTTCTAGCTACAGTAAATAGTGTACTTCCTCTTTGTACTTTGTAAATGTTGTTCAGGGTGAAAGATGCTATTTGTACGAATGTATACATATAAACATATATATATATAGTTTGTAAAAAACTGCTTGAAGAAGAATAAATGTACATTTTCACATTTAAGATGTGTGATGTTTTTCTTTCTGGGGATGAGAAAGATGCAGGAAGTTGAGCTGATGTTTGGTAGTTCCAGAAGTCCCCGGGAGTGGCCACTAGGAGGAGTTATGTTGTAACTAAGTTAGAACTGATTTCACTCAAGTTTCATGTTGGATTGTTGGAAAAGATCACCCCTTTATATTCCTCTATGGCTGCGTTTTCACTGCTGAGGGGGACGCAGCACTCATAATATCATTTTAATTCCACATAACGACCCCGTCTACAGGCCACATGTTACAATCTGAATAGCACGCAATGCATTCTGAAATTTGTGGGGGCTTGTTACACTGTGATCACCCATTTCTGGAGTCTTTTGGGATTTAAACCTAAATCTGAGCCGCTCTCGTGTTTATTCTTCCTATCTGTGTGTTCTTTGCTTGATCTCTCTCCGCTTCCCTCAGTTTCCAGCTGTAATGCCCAAAATCATACGGTTCTTTTCTCCCGTCGCCTCTCTCTTTCGGTGTCTCTCTCCACACCCTTGTAGCTCTCCCTCCCTCGCTCTCCCGCTCTGTTTTCCTCTTTTCTTTCCTCCTCTCTCACCTGGTAACCAGACCTCTGGAGAGGAGTGTTGAGTTTCCACTTTCCCAGAGAAGAGGACAATCTGTGCCACACAAAGACCCACAATGGACCTCCTCTGCTCTTGCCTCCCTTGACTCTGTTACTGCACAGCTGCACACACACGCACACATACACACACGCACACACACACACGCACACACACACTGTTTGTTATTCCTGTTAACCTCCTCAATTGGTTGATTTTATGTTCCTTTTTCTGACGCTCTCCTTCATCTTTTCTCCAACTAAACCCTCCCTATGTACAGTATCTCTCACTAACGCTTAGCTGTATGCACTCAAATAGTATCCGTTGTAGCCTTTCCTCTAACCATTATACCCTCAGCAAAACTGAAATGGTCTTAGTCACATTGCCGATTTAATTTCAAATTGATGTTTGTCATCTATCCAAAACATTGCACACTTATAAAACTGCTAATGGCCTCGTGGGTCTCCAATAAACTTCATCAAGCTTCGCCTCTGCTGTGAAGCCATTTACAGTAAACGGGACGTGGTGCAATTACATTATTTTTCTTAACAGCAGTAACAACAGATTTAGTTTTGGACGCCCTGGCGCAGTACAATTTAGCGGTAAACAGAACACTGGCATACTAACGTCCATAAGGCAAATGACTTGGCCTGATAGCAAACAGTTGCCTAGTTATTCATCCAGGCCCAGAAGATACGTAGCAACATTAGCAGCCATGTGGAGCCTAGTTTTTGATCACCAAACGAGTGCAAATTCAATACTCACACTTTGTTTTTGCTTTACACCAACTTACATTATGTATTAAAAACATATATCACCCACTTTGTTGACTAACTCTTCCTATCTGCCATTCTTTTGCTGGGCAGGCAGCAGAGGCCTTTCACTTAAAACAACGGACTCCTGCAATAGAAAATGACGCTGGTGAGAGCGGTGAGACTTAATACAGTTAAAAAGCTAAGATGTCCTAAAATGTTCGAAAGGCCTCATGCAGAGACGGGTGAAAATGACCTGAGTCTGTTTGTGGCTTTAAGTACTTATTTTCACATTACACATATCAATTTGATCCAGCGTTTATAAGAAAGTATGGATTTGGAAATATAAACCAGGGACATGAGCAACCTTATGAACAGAGACGTAACAAAGAGAGGTTTAGTCAGCTTACTACCTCAAAGCTAAACCCAACTAATCTCACAATTCATCACCGCAAGCTTCAAACAAACACATCCCCCCCGAACGTCAACTGTCCCTTTAAGAAACATGAAAAATGACGGTGTGAAGCTGTAATGTGTCAGTCACTGATTAGACTACAGAGCAGGCCTCAATTTAACTGTGAGCTCATAAATCAATGATCACAGCCTTCCATCAGGCTGGAGGGCCTGCACACTGCAGCACGCAAACCAAACCGCTGTACTGCACCGGGCCACGTGTTGGAATCATCCAAAAAGGGTTTACAAAATGTTTACCATGTGCACGCGGGGATGATTAACAGTTCCTAGGCCTCGGTGGAATATCAGCAGTCCTGCAGCACAGGAAACAACCGGACAGGTGGGATAAACCAACCTCACACACACACACGCACACACACACACGCACACACACACACACACACACACACACACACACACACACACCTATCTTTGAAACGGGATACCATACTTCCTTTTCATTGAATCACACCACTTGAGATTAAGAGTGAGAAGCACTAAATTATTAGAAACACACACACACACGCAAACACACAAACACACAACACACACACACACACACACATATCTACGGTCAGGAAAGAGGACAGGGGGGGACAGTGGTCTCCTATAAATAGTAGCAAGGAATGGCGTTGATGGGTCCTGTGAAAAGAAATGGAGGGGGGGAGTGGAAAAGGGATTAAAAGAGATACAGGGACGCTCCGCCACGCTGCCGGTTCATGCGTGTCTGTGTGTGTGTGTGTGTGTGTGTGTGTGTGTGTGTGTGTGTCTGAGTTCCTTCTGTGGTATGGATTTCTTGCTAAAAACAAAACTCTCTCTCTCTTGCACAACCCCCCCCTCTTAAAAACCCCACTATTCATCCCCTCTCTGTGTTGCGTACACACACATCCTCTCTTTCCTTCTGTCTCACCCTTCTTTCCCTTCTTTTTAAAAATATCTCCTCCGTCCTGGTCCACGGCCCCCGGCGTGAAATCCATCACGTCTTAACACTACACGCAGCAGCACATCTTGCGATAAAGGGATGATAAATCACGGCACCGTCCTTTTCTTTCGGGCCGGTGCGACGACGGTCTCAAAGACGGTCGTGACTCCAGCTGTATGTCATGATGTCATTTCCAGCGATCGCTTAGTGACATCATCTCACCCCTAAAAGAGGTCCAGCCAGAGGGCGGTTCACGGTGATACAAATTCATTTTAAAAAGTAGGAAAAATCAAATGGATCATGGCAACCTCCTTCTAAAACGCTCAGACTGTCAATCGAGAGATGACACTTTGTTGAGCTGTCACTGATGTGTCACTTTAAAATGAACCTCTCATTTTGCATTGAATGGATGCAGTAAATTTAACGTCATGCCAAGAGAAGCCGTGTAGATGTGACAATAGATAGCAGATCGGGGAGTTATGCACGTCATGCACTCAGTACACCAGTGACGGATGGACTGACTGTCAACCAACTCTGACTCCCGTCCCCATTTCCACTGTGGCAGCAGCAGCATTGACAATCTGTCTTTAAGTGTTGGGTCTCGGCGGATTTGTAACCAGAAGCCTTTTGTGCGGCATCTATGTGGTGCATTTGTGTGTGTGTGTGTGCGTTTCCCTGCGTTTATCAGCCCAACCTGTCTGTCTGGCATTACAGTGTAGATCTCACAGACAGAAATAGTCCCGTCTCATCAGGGTAAATAGGTTGTGAGCCCGCAGCCGCCTCTGCAAGGCTTCCTCGCCGCACCGCCGGTCCAGTTTGTTTTTGTGTGCGCACACAATTAATAAAAGGTTAACACAACCTTCAGTCAACTGTTGGCGAGACCTGTAAATCTCCCCCCACAATCTCTTCCTTCCTCTCCCTTTCTCTCCTCCCTTTGTCTCTCTCCCTTTGCCACACCTTTCCCTGTGGGGGGGAGGGATTGTGATCGGGGAAAGGAGGTGGGGCTCCTGGCGCAGCCACAGGTGTGTGCCTGTTTCCTCCCTTCTCTCCTCTCTCATGTAATGATTTCTTTGGCTCGCCACCTGCCAGGTGAAAAAAACACCCACAGCAAATGGAGGGCTTCCGTTTTAAAAGCCCTTTTTTTTTTGGTTGTCTTTTGTTGCTCGGTGTGTCCAGATCCATTAACAAACATTCCATCTGTATCCCTTTTCATTATCTGCATTTATGGAGAGCAGTCTTCCTGGAGCTACTTGTTGCGTGTCTTTATTTTGCATCGCATGCAAATTATGGCTTTTTGTTCTCAAAACTGCGGCCGAAGCTGCAGCTTCTTTCTTTTCAATGGTCAAAAGCTGCCTTTTCGAACCCTTTTCTTTGGCGATGCCCTACTCAACTCTCTTTGAAATGGCCTGGAGGGTGGTGGAGAGCTGGTCCCAGGCCCTGGATGGTCAGAGGTCGCTCACAGACAATGTGCTCCCACTGTGGGTCAGCTCTGGTCAAGGAAACAAAAGCGGTCAAGACTTGGGGCTGGACAAACTATCACAGTGTTTTAGGGTGGAAGAGTGACAACAGGACAGAGGGAGGGAGGCAGGAGAGGCAGGAGTAAAGAGTGCAATGTGAGCGCAGCAAAAGCATCTCTCACATTCATTCATTTGGCTTTGGTGAATTCTTTACCGGATAGAAAATGAAAACAGAAATGTTATTGCCAGATGGAAAAAGTTAGCCAAAGTCACTTAAAGGAATTGCTTCTCAACCGTCCTTTGTACTCACAGACAGAAATAGTCCCAAAATGCACTTATTGTAAGACGCTTTGAATAAAAGCGTCAGCTAAATGACATGTAATGTAATGTTGTACTTAAATATAGGTGAGTGTTCACTTTCAAATAAATGCAGTATTTTATTATCATAAATAAAAGAAACAAGCTGGGTGTATTTGCTCTGCTCTGCCCGTATCTTTTAAAATCGCTCCAACTTGTACCTCCCCCTCCCCCACGCCGCCGTAATCCTCCTCTCTTTTTTATTCAGTGCCATTGATCATGCATGCAGAAGTTCAGCGCGCCCAACCAGCGCTCGCCAGGATAGGTTAGCAAGTGCAGGGCCTTGTCCTACATACTGTTCTCTTGCTATGGTCCACCAGGCCGCAGTCGCACCCTCCCACCGATACGCCTCCACTCCCTGACTTCCCCCACCGCCCAACACACACACACACACACACACACACACACACACACACACACACACACACTCTGCACAGAACCAGCACATGCACGGATCATCATGTGGTGCTGGGAATGTTAACTCGTTATTGCCGAAAACTTGAAGTCACTGAGTGTGATTCAATCTCACTCCCAACATGTTACATGCGAGCACACACACACACACACACACACACACACACACACACACACACACACAAGCAGGTGTTTAAGTCAAGTCTCCAGCCCGCCCAAACCACAGAAAACTAAATCTTTGCGTGATACATTTCATCTGTACTAACAAACAGAAACAAATCCTAAACGCTCCCATTGAGAGAATTCGGTGTGTGCTTCGTGATTTTGCTCCGCCGGGTGTCGAGGTCGCCATCTGACGAGTTAGGCAAGTGCCTTTCACATAACTCTGCGAGCACTTGTTTCACTTTTGCCAGAGCAGCTGAGGCATGTGACGAGAGAGTCTGACTTAGAGGTAACACTGCTAATCTACCACTTAGCTGGTTGGGACGGCCCGTCACGTGGTCTGTAAGAGAGAGGCAGCGGGTCAGATGAGGGTTGAACTGTGATTGGGTGAAGGATGGAGAGTGGTGATCACAGCTGTTTTGGATGCGATGGATTAGGATGAGCGCTCGGCAGCAGGAACAGGTGGGCCGAGGGTCGTGTGAGGGTTGGACTGGGAAAAATTGATGGATGGGGAGGAAATATAAGAAGGCGGCTGCATTGGGTTTTGAAATGCTTTGTGTATGTGGGGTTAATGTTGATGATATAAAAATAAGGTAAGTTAATGAACACACATACTGTCATATGCTACGACGTAACACCATGTCCAGATCCATGTCATATCAAATGACATTGTATTAGATCACATGGCATTGAATTAAATCTTAACGGAACACATCACATTACGTCATATCCTTTCACATAATCTGGCATCAAAACTCACAGCATGTGTGACAATATCATAAGATCCCGTATCCACTATCACATTACATCACATATGATGCCATAAAAGACTATGAGATGTCATCATAGAATCATGTTGTTGTCCTCCTTGAAATCTGAAACTAGAAAAATGACTTCCTGTTATATATAACATGGTGAAGTACCTGACCCCAGAGGCCTCATTTCACCCGAGACTTCACCTGGTACCATACGAAGACGTAATTTTCCAGACATCAGCAATACCACATAACTAAGGCCAACGATTACTAATGACTGACAACGTACACGTCTAGAATTAGAAACATGGAAACATACAGTTTGATGCATTTACGTCTTTTAATTTATTTCTAAATCAGAATTTTTCTGTTTTCATTATGATGATTATTTCATTATATTAATAATAGTGAAAAGGCTGCCGTGCATCTGAAACGCGTTAAACGGACCATGCTGTTGTGAGCGCGCAATGACGAGGACGGAGGGGAAACGCTTCAGAGCGAGAGAGAGAGACAGACAGACAGACAGACAGAGAGCGGGGAGAGATAGAGAGAGAGAGCGCGCCAGTGGCGGCATGAATAAAGGCAGGCAACGTGCAGGAGGGAGGAGGGGGAGGGAGCGGGGGGAGGTCCTAGGCCCCGGGTAGGCTACGGGAAAACGAGGTGGGGGCGGGGCTTATCTCCTTGCGTGCACGCATATGTGTGTGGCGTATTCGTGTGCTTCCTCGCTCACCCCTCCTCCTTTTAACCCCTCCCGCCCCGACCCACCCCCCCCCTCCGCTCGTCCGCTCTCGGCTTGCCCGCCCCTGAGTCTGGAGCAGCACAGCAGCGGAGCTTCACTGCCTCTCCTCGCCTCACAGTGCGGGAATCCAGCAGCGGAGAGCGGAATGGAGACGGAAGGGAGCCAGAGCAGCCTGTCCTCCGACAACTCCCCACACGACCCCTGGTAACAGCCCGCGCCCGCCTCTGCGCGCGTCTCCCGCCCGCCGATTCCGAGTTCACCTTGGACTTTTAGCGGAGTTCCGTGCGGGAGCCGCGCCGAGACAAAAGACGAGCACGCTGCGTGTGTGTGTGTGTGTGTTTGTGTGTGGGATGGATCCACTCAGCGAACGAGACACAGACGCGCCGCTGCTTTCCGCTTGCCCCCCCCCCCACCTTCTTGTTTGTTTATTTCCCTCGGTCTTTCCGCCAGAAGGCCACATTGCAACTTCTCCCCCATCATCTGGGTGGGGGGTAAAAAAAATCCCTTCGTTTTCCCTTTTTTCCTCCTCTAGGGGATTATAACGGCGCGACTGCCCGATTGGTGACTTCGCAACATGGCCGATGCTTTCTTCTTACTTTATTCATGCTATATTACACCCCCCTCCCGCCCCCCCACATACTGAACGTGTTGTGCTCTAAAGACCCGCGTGCTGTTTACCTGTGACTTACGGCTTGTGTTTCTCTCATTCAGCAAAATGTTCATCGGGGGTCTGAGTTGGCAGACGACACAAGGTGAGCCGTCCCGCACGCTACTTTAACAAGTGTGAACGAGAGCCCGCTGTTCGCTGCTGCACGCGCGCACGTCACCCGCGAGATGCTTCCCCGAAGTTGAGCACGAGCTCCGTTTTGTAAACCCGCTCTGATCCAAAAGGGGGGACCTCTGTGAGGGTTCACACGCAGCGGCGTGAACGCGCGCGTCCGCCTTCTCGCGGGCGCTCGTCGCGTCCTCGGAAGGGCATCGGCGGCGGAGGCGATCGACGAACTTCGGCTTCCATCGCCGCCTGCACCGTGTCGCCGAATCCATTCATTCGTTTTCAGACGCACGGGCGCGGGCTTGATGCGCGAACACAGTTTATTCTCGTGGAGGCGGCCCCGTGTTTTTACCCCCGCCACACATACACAACGACGGCACATACACATACACACACACACACACACACACACGGAGGCACACACAACAAAAAAAAACAAAAACACGCGATCGTCACCAAGTGCAGCTTTGCTTGTGGTCCGCGGGGCCTTAATGGGCTATTACTCTGAAGGGTGTTACAGCCTCTTAGGACCGGGAGGGTGGGGGGCACAAACACAACGTGGTCCTCCCCCGACCCCATTGTTTCTGTAGCCACTGCCAGCACAACACCAGGGCCTGAAATAAAAATAATAAAAATAATAAAAAGTCACATCGGTTTGTATGTATTTATGTAACCAGCCCATTGCTGTCTTCTCAGAGGGCTTGAAGGAGTACTTCAGTAAATTCGGCGAGGTGAAGGAGTGTATGGTGATGCGGGATCCCGTTACCAAGCGGTCGAGGTAAGAAGGAGGCGTGTGCGCGCTGCCGTCCTATCGCTGCGTGCCTCATGCCTCTTTTTCTCCTTTTTTTTTGGTGGTGGGGGGGTTTTGGGATGGTGCGAGTTTATATTGTGACTTTTTTTTTGCATTCCCTTATGTCCTCTCCTTCGCAGGGGGTTTGGGTTTGTAACGTACGCGGAACAGGCCGGCGTGGAGAAGGTTTTGGCGCAAAACAGACACGAGCTGGATTCCAAAACGGTGAGTTCTGCCCCCTTTTTTTGTTGAAGAGCTGGATGCGGCCAGCGAGCCGTGAGGGTAAACTTTTCCAAATCCGTGTTCTATGCCCCCCGGCGCCTCCCTCGTTGCAGTTTGCCTCCCACCGTATGGCTTGTTAAGTTGAGTCCCCCCCCCCTCTCTGCTCATTTCCCCCTACAAATCCTGGTTCAGGGCGCCAACATGAAAGCGTTCTTTCTTGGTCTTCATTGCCATGGTTACCTGGGGGGACCTGAATGGGGCAGGAGCCCCTGCTAAACCCCCTCACAGGGTTTGTGCAGAGAGCTCACATGTTTTTTTGTTTCTCTCATAGAAAATATCAGTTGTATCAAGTTTTTTTTGGGGCGGAAAGAAAAGAAAGAACCATGAGGGACGGAAACAGTTATGTCAGGGTCTGTCTGGTCTGTCTGGTTTCAAATGAGTCTAAGACGATCAGGAAGGGGATTCTCTGGGATGTCCTACACTAATGTAGATTTAAATGTGGGGTAAATTAAAGGTCGCCCAGTGTGCTTGTGTTGGGCTACATGGGGGAGAGCAGGATTGTGAGGACGTCGGAGACTAAGATGTGCACATCTATGAAGGTGTGAATGTTGCTGTCTCGGTCTCTGAGTTTGGTTGCAGAAATGGCGACTGGGTGTGTCAGTTTGTGGCCTCTCCTAACCACACGGTCACACACACACACACAGACATGGGGATCATTTGAGAGTGAAAATCGGTGGCACGGAGAGGCATCGGAGCCCAGGGGTGGAGAAAGGTGGAGTTGGTTAGTTGCTGGAGCAAGCCTGTTGCCGGGGGTGACGCCAGCCACAGGAGACATTGCAGTGACTGCACAGCCTGATGGGATTTATGTCTCCATAACAACTTCTGAGCTATTTTGCATTAACTTAAGACACTTTGCTCGGTTGGGAAGCAGAGCTCTCACACACACACACACTCTCATAATGTTGTTTCACAAAACAGAAACACGTAGCTTGTTTGTGTTTGTGTTTGTGTCGTGATGGGGAGGTTATCCGTGTGCTTTGGATTTTTTCAGATGTTAAAATGCAACTGCAGAGTTGGACCGTTCTGCAGCAGTTACCGTGAGGTTGATTACAAAATAAGCGTCGCTGCTGGTGATTTGTCCTTTTGTTGCTTCTTCAGTAAGCTTTGGAGCGAGTTCTGAGCTTCACTCACTGTTACTCAGCGAGTCAAATTACCTATTAAACCCAGGTATGAAAGAAAAGCCGGAGCCAGATCAGGGCTGTGTGTTTTGTGAACCTTCGGTTGGCAGGCTACTGGTGGGCTTAGGAGTTTCCGTGGTACAACCCAAAATACAGCATAAAGCTAAACAATAATAATAATGTTAACCTCTCAGAAGCAGCTTTGGTTGCTCAGGTTGTCGCGGCAGCAGCCTGTGGGGGAAGCACACACCGTGGAAACATTTACCCAACCAGGCGGTTTAAACAGGTTGCCATTTTGTCGTTCCATTTTAGGAATAAAAACCTAGAACAATAACGATGTTGCTTTGTTTTTTTTTAAATTTTATTTATTGCATACAGCCTAAGTTCTACAAGAATACGTACAAAAATCAAAACAGCTTATTCCTCAACGACTCGGCTCGGCTTTGCTTCCTTAAGAATAATTATGAATAAAGTCTTTCAATAGTATTTTTCATCAAGGCTTAGAGTCAACTGCGGGTCAAATTCTGAGGCGAATATTTTTAATAACAAGCGCAGCTTTATGGGATCAGTGTTTACCTCTCTGTAACGTCTCTGTAACACCTGTCCCAGTTTAATTATTGTTTCGACATTTATTTATTTCCATGCACTTTGTGTCCCCCTCACACACCTGGGCCCTTTCCCGCCTCCCTCCGTGGTTAGAGCAGGAGAGCTATTGTTGGATCAGCAGGAGATGTGAGAAGGACATTCCTTCCCCGGGAACGGGGAAGAATATTCGATGCTCGGATTTTTTTTTTATTTTTTTATTTCTCGGAGCCTTTGGTCCGCGAGTGAAGACGCCACAACGCCCGAAGCGGAAAAAGGAGAAAGACGAGGCAAGTGAATGAAAGGGATGTGACGGAGCGACGTGGGGCTGTGTAGGGACACGGAGGTGAGAAGGAAACAGCATTACCTGGAGCCAAGGTTCACGCCTCGGTTAAGTGGCATTAAACATTTACAGTCCGGTAACGTGCCTGGCTAGAGAGCACGAGGGGCGATTGAACATAATGGTCACTTCCAATACCTGTAGGGGGAAGACTTTGAGTGCTACAAATGAGGGTTTGTGTATTGTTTTTAGAGCGAGGCCGTTGTTTCGGTTGGAGGTTAGATTTCCTGTCGGGCGCAGCGCGGCCTCAGGGCAGCGGCGTGCTGACGTATTTCTCTGGACAGAGAAGAAGGGCGCAACTGGTATTTGTTTTCTCGGGGAAGAAGAAAGGGCGGGATGGACAAAGGGGGCGATTTTAGATTTTGGCGGGTTCTTTTTTTTTGGAGTGTAGTCGGGAGGTGAGAGGCTTCAGATGAGACCAAAAGCAGCGCTTGGTGGTCATGTGACAGGAAATCTGAGGAAAATGCGACATAGTTTTTTGATAAACAAATGAATCGGTTACACCATTCAAATAGAAAGTATACAGCTCTTGATTCTCTGTTGTTGTTTGTCTAATTGTTTTATTATTTATTGTTTTATTATTATTTAAGGGATGCGTAGGGAATGAGATAAATAAAAAAAAATGATTTACCTTCCGTTTCTTTTGTTTTAGAGTCTAAACAACTGTAAAACTAAACTAAATAACAGTGACATGTTCACTTGGCCCAAACTTTCTGTCATTTTGGCACAAAGGCCACGGTGAATGTGCGGAGGCTACACGGCCGTGTCCTGTGCACGGCAACAGCACGTTATCACCGGCCGGGCGAACACCTGCTCGGCGGAGCGACGGGATGCCGGCGCCGGCTCCTCGCTCCTGCCTGGAGATTAGCTGGTAGTGCTGACGTGGACTAAACTGGGGGGATGGGGGGGCGGAGGGGGAGGGGGGGTGGAGACGGTGGAGGAGAGAGGCAGAGCTTCCCGTGCTGTAATTAGTATGGATCTGAAAAGGAACTAATCCGATTGAGGGAAACAAACTGGATTGGGTGTCCGAGGGCCCGGTGATAACGGCGGGACGGGCTCGGGGGGGTTCTCCCTTCGTCCTCCCCACCACCCCACATGGCCTGACGAGGCACCCCGCCAAGGTCACAGGGGTGGGGTTGAGTTTTGCAGGTGGAGGAGAAAGGGGGCTCCTCATTAGTGAGCTTCATTAGCTAATTACTGTGCCGTCGTTCAGCTGTGCAGGTTGACCTCACTGGCCCGAGCCCGGACCGGGTCTCTCTCTCTCAGCCGGCCTGCAGGCATCGACGAGCCAGCTGCTTTTGTCTCCTCTTCCTTTTATGGGCTTTTTTTTTTTCAGTTTATATTGATTATATCGTCGTAACGGGGCAGCCCGCGGTGTTTGCCATTTTGTTGTGCGTGTGTGTGCCGGCCCGATCGGCCTACGTGTAAGAGCTCAGACGCGACTGAATATGTGTGACGGGTGGGACGGCGATCAGGAGGATCAGTACGTATGCTTATTTAATTACATATATATTGTGTACATGTTGTTGCGTTTATGTTTTATGCTCGATTATCTGTGTGCGTGTGTGTGTGTGTGTGTGTGTTTGTGCCTGTGGGGGTAGCGGGGGAGCCCCAGTTCCTCTACGGGCCCATCTGTTTTGTGCTCTTTGTCCTGTTAATTAATGAAATCAGAGGGGCTGCCTGCTGGGACGGCCCCGCTGCCCCGCCACACCGGACAGGCCCACTTTCTCATGGGCTGACTCTGTTTTGCAAATGAATGCCTTCTCTTCCCCCCCCCCCCCCCCCCGTGCTCTACTCACCTCTCCCTCTCCCCCCCCCACCATCCCCCCTTCTCTGTTTATCTACTCATTGATTTGACGCCCACATTTTTATTCATTTTTTTTTTGTTTTCCAGTTTGTAACACTGGTGGACGTGCCGGGCCACACGAGGTGACTATTGGTCGTAGATTAGTCTAGTCCTAAAAGCTAAACCACTAAAATCATATCGTAGGCTGTGTCGTCACTTTGCTACTTTAGCTCGAGCGGAGGTTGGATGTCCTGAAGCAGGATGTTAGTCAGACCATCTTCGAGAACACTCATTCATAACTCTTCGTTGTCAGTCCGGGAAGAGCAACTTTGTCCTCCCAAAAAATGTTTAAACACCCTTGAGGAGCAGGTACGTTTCCACCACGGCTGATTGGGACTGTTGCATCGCAGGGCCACTTCTCAAGTGTCAAACCTCCGAAGAGCTATTTCTGAGTGTTGCAAACTCTTTGCTTTGTGGCCTATCTGTCTCCTTTAAGGCTAATCAGCCGGTCTGATAGATGCTTTAGTTTCCATTCATTTTAGCCTTCCTTTGAGTACAGCCAGATTTAGAAATGAGTAGATATTTTCTCTCTTTTTTTCACTGAAGTGGAATGATTTGTTAACAGCATGGCATGACTGTAGATATTGCATTAGGCCTAACGTAGTCTAGTTGGTAACCTTCTGAATTTCAGGTGGTTTTTTAAGAGCTCGTGGTGATTTAAACGCTTTGAAATGACTCTGTTGTGACAACATGTGAAATGTGGGTGGAAAATATGATCACACGTGTGACGAGACGTTTCTCTGCAGCGTTTGCAGCATGGATTTGGTGTTTTTTATTGTGTCCACTCTCATTGCATGAACAAGATTGTCGCGTCAATATGATGACGTTTCTTGACAGTTTTTCAATCGATTTTAAAGAACACATACCACTATCTACTGTGCGTATTTAAAAATAGATATATAATCAACATAACTGATCTCTAACATTTAACCATAAAATATCTGCTCCCAAGCCTAATTAAAGAAGAAATCTATCCTTTTGAAGACCTTTCTTGACAGGGACCGATTATCAAAATCACAACGTGCTGTTAAATAATTCAAAAGATGTTTTGCATATTTGGTTTTACTGTATCCACGCGCCACTGCAGCCGCATGGCGAATGAGGGCCTGATGTCATTGTCAGCTCATCGTCTGCGCCTCTGCCACATTGTGGCCTCGGGGTTGCACCTGCCCGCTAGTTTGTTAAAGCAGTTAAAGGCACCTCTCAGCAGCTGCCGTTCCCTCCCACTTTGCAGACTGTTTAGTCAGGAGGGGAAGGGGGAGGGGGGGTTGAAAAATATGCATTTTACAGGACAACACGTGAACAAAATATTGAAGCATTACGAGCAACATTTGATCATCTGCCGTTATTCTATCAGGGTCGCTGCAGCTCGCTGTGTTTTTGCCACGAAATACACGCGCAGGGTTTTCTTGCAGGCGTGCAGGTGCACTGCACTTTGTGATTTGTATCTGTTTCTTTTGCGATGCGGTCACTGTATGGGAGGTAGCGATGGCGTGCGAATGCTACATTTGGCCGAGCGGGAAATGCGCCGTCGCCACGGCTTTTGCGAGGGCGCTCTCTGTTGTTGCGCTGCTGTGGCCGATGGTTCGCCGGTGGCTTTGCGTGCCCTTGTCACCGTTGTCTTTGTGCTCGGACCAGCTGGGGGTGACACCACTCCGCTCGTCTTTGTGGCCCCACTTCAAGGTGCAAAGACCTTCTGCAATCCCTCCCAAGGACGCTGCAGCTGCATCTTAGTTACACAGAGCCGTGCTCTCAAAGCAGTGTTAAATCGGAGGCACTTAAGGTCCTCGTGGGATATTTTGGTCTGTAGATTTGTCATCAAAAGCAGGGAATCATTGCAGGAAAGAGATGAAAGTATCGTTTGAATATTGAATGAACACGCTGCCCCGGTATTGTGTGCATTGTTCGCGTTAGAAGTACTTATTTCTGGCCTTTTGATAGGCTCCCTTTTAGTTGCCAATATCAATTCAATACCTCTGATAGCGGTTGTGTGAGACACTAGGGCTCCCACTTCACACATCCAATTATCAGAAGAGAAAAGAAGATGGAAGTCTAAGACCATAATACACTACAAGGTCCTGTGACCTAAAAATCGTCTCTCTGGTCGGCTCGAGTGAGAATAACGCAAGATTCCTCACACATTTAAAATGCCAGGCCGGGCTTTGCATATTTAGCATTATTAAAGGCCAGCTCATTCAAAACTCATTTATCTGTAACCTTGACCACAGCCGGGGACATTCCACCCGGGAGAAATATGGATACAGTCAAAAGTGGCTAATCCAAAATGGAGGCTGTCTAGATTGGTGAGATTTTACAAAACACACATCCGTCTGAAACGTATTCAGAATGTGAAGCGCTCATCTCGGACACGAGGCCGCGCTGCTCTGGCTAGTTTGTGGCGACGATGCATTTAGTTGCGTCTCAAGCTCCATTTAGAGAACGTACGTATTCACGTCTCACCGTGTGTGTTTTGTTCCCCCCCGCGCCTGTTTGTTTGGATTTTTTCGGCGCTTGCATAAACAAGGGTCCACTATACGTCCTCGCGGATTAGCATACGTTCTATTTCTGGACTCGTAGGCCGTCGGATGGACGCAGACTTAGAGGCTCTGTAAGTCATTCTAGTTAGTAAACCGAGCGATAATTCATCGGTGCCCAAAGTGAGACGCCGTTAACACGTCGTGTACATGATCGGCTACTGGACAACACATCTGGAGCCGGGACAGATTTCCTGTCTACGCTCAAATAGACTCAAGCCGGGGGGGGGCGAAGGGTGGGACGCGTTGTTCTGGGTAAGAAACGGTCCGTCTCAGATGAGACAGGAACAGCGGTTTGTTCTATTGTTTGACGCTTTTCAACCAGCGATATTGGTTTGTGTGCCCTTCATAACTGCTCAAAAATACATCAGACTTGGATAAATCATTTTGCGGATTACGATTTCAAAATTGATTGCGTGCTTAAAGGAGACATCACCTCTGTTTGGGGCTTCAGAGAGCAACTAAAGAAATATTTAAAATGTATAATAATGAATAATGCTGCGTACGATCTACAAAATATAAAATATTTCCTTTCTTCGCTTTAGTAACAATGCAATTCTGTTTTTAATAGAATTCTGTAAATTCAGGTTAAAACGTAAGGAAACAGCTAATTTCGCAATCATTATATTATATTATGTGCCCCTCTCGACATCGAGATGGTATATCATGTGTCAACAACGTTGCTCATGTGTCAGCAAGCTCCTCTAAAATCTGCACTAAGCGAGTTCTACCTGTCACATTCGTCACCGCTATCTACTCTCCAGCGGGAGGCCGTTTGAATAAATAAATAAACCCAGAAACGTTTCACTCCAGCTCACGTTAACTCTCTCTCTCTCTCTCTCTCTCTCCGCTACAGATCGACCCAAAGGTGGCGTTTCCCCGCCGGGCCCAGCCTAAGGTGAGTAAAGCCATGACGAGTAGTCGGGACGTCGCGTGTCACCGCTCATCCCTCAGCCCGAGGTTGCTCGGGATTAGAGTCAGGCGAGGGACCAGAGATGAGCGGCCATCCACTTGTCCAGCGTGGACCCCGTGACCCCGTGACCCCGTGGCCCGACCTCACCCATCCCCCAACCGGCAGCGGCCAACAGCTTACACACAGGCGCAGACATAAATGAATGCCGAGACGAATGTCTTGAGAGTAAACCCCTAAACGCATGTGACCGACCTTAAACTGAAGTGAATTAGGTCGAACGCTCCAAAGAGCTTTTAGAAACTTCTGAGATTAGATAAACTCCAAGAGACACAAAGTCCATTTTATCAGCCGCATCCAGGCCGGGCCTAAAGCGATTAGCTGTAAACGAAGCCCTCTCCCTCTGCTGCGTTTCTAGCTGGTGACCAGGACAAAGAAGATCTTTGTCGGAGGCCTGTCAGTCAATACCACCATCGAAGATGTGAAGCATTACTTCGACCAGTTTGGAAAGGTAATGCATGCACTAATCTATCCCACTCTGTCTTCATCAACAGACCCCTAACATCATCAACATGGAGTATTTGAAAAATGTTGAGGATTATAAAATCATATTTCAATCAACGTTTGTTTTCCATAAAATGAAACTGTTTGCCTTGATTTGTATGTTTTGGTTGTTGCTACTACCAGGAGGAGTGAAACTATTAAGCTGTTTCAATCTGTTGTCCAATTGCCAACTATTGTTTATCCATAACTATTAGCTGGTGGTCGACGCTTCAAACATTGGGCTACTTTTAGCTCCGTCAATCAATTTAATCAGATCCACAGTTTATTAGATTTTCAACCATTCATTTGTCACTTTTCGCTAACATTAAAGGTTTAGAGTGGCACACTTGGTTGCAGATTGTGGTGCTCATGTGTAAGACTCAATCTGTTGTCACATATATATATATATATATATATATATATATATATATATATATATATATATATATATATATATATATATATATTCTTTCTATGAAAATCGAAAAATGTATTTCCTGAAATGACTTGAGCTGCTCCGGAGTCTTTTCACCTCGGGACGGGGAGCAGCAGAAGGGCCCCCGGGGGTACAAGTGCTGTAATGGACTGTGGCCCGTTGATAGATTAAACTCATCTGTTGGCTTTATTCCTTTGATCTCTCTCTGCTTTAGAAAAGCTTGTTTTCCCCTTTTCATTTGATCGAGGCACAAAGCAAAAGTGCACGAGGGGTCTAATGTCAGAAAAACACACAGCCAAGATTTTGGGGGGATGGGAGAGAGACTGAAAGGACTAAACGACTAAAACGAAGGAAGTGAAATGCTCATTTGGTCATCGATGGTCTCCTCTGCCGGCTACGGTGTTAGTCAGTTTGTTGGTGCGTCTCTTTTGTCAGCTCGGTTGCTCTTTTACAATCACTTCTTGGTTTCGGGGATCTTCGTTCGTGCTGCTCAGCTCCTTTGAATGAAATTTGGTGAAAGGCAAACATGCTGTGGAGACAGATGAGTGGACGGGGAGAGGGAGGGAGGGAGGGAGGGAGGGAGGGAGGAAAGAAAGCAGCGAGGGAGGGGAAGAGAAGCGGGAGACGGTGGGGGGGCTCATAGGGAAGAAGCAACCCCCCGTAGAGACGGGGGGGGGGGGGGGGGGGGGGGGGGGGGGGGGGGGGGGGGGGGGGGGGGGGGGGGGGGGTTTGGAAGGGTTGAAGGGCAGAGAGAAGTAGGAATGTTGAGACAGTGGGGAGGAAAAGGGGGAAAACAGCAATGTGATGGGCCATAAATAAATCAAAGTGTCCATCATTCATGAGATGCTGGGTTACTTTATTTTAGCTTGCTACACTTTGGGGGGGTTTCGTGTGTTTTTTGAGTCAAGTTAAGGCTCTTCAGCATCAACTAATCAAACGCAACAGCTGCTGCTAACAGCCCCCCCCTGACACCAACTCCCAACACACACACACACCCTGTTCCAGTACCTCTCCGCTCGTTGCCGTGGTGACCTGCTTTCGGCCATTGTCCCACTATAATCCAGAGGTTTTTTTTCTTTTTCTTTTTGTTTTCTTTAAAAAAAAAAAAAAAAAAAAACGCGTGTAAGAAGTTCCCATTTGCATGAATGGAAAGAAGGGTGTGTGCGTGAGGCCGGGTTGCGGCGGGGAGGCGAGCTCACATTCGTTTGCCAAAGGACCCCGTCGCCCACTCGGGCTGCTCGGTGTGAGTGGGAGGACGGAGGTCTGAGGACGGACATCGCTTCAGATCGTAGGCCTAATGGGTTGGAAGAAATGAGCAGCACGGAGTGGCCTTCTGCTTCGTGTCTGGCTGCGTTTTTTTTTTTTTTTTTTTCTTCCCTCAGTTGGCCTCTGACTCATGTTTGCAGTATTACCATATTTTAGGTGCTAGTTCAAATTTGCGCTCATCCTGGACCCGGTCGGTGTGCGTTTGTGTTGGTGTGCTTGACCGTCGCCCTTCGAGGGGCACGTTGTGACATGCCGCCTGACTCGCGCTCTTATAAAATGGCAGCTCTGTGCCGAAATCACTCCCCGGCTGATCACACACACTCGTATCTAAGACAACACACATTTGGACTGTTTGGACACGTGAGACCGAAGCTGCGTCGTGGATAGCGCCGATCCCACAGTGCATTCCTGCTGAGCGGGAGGTATTTCTTGTTTATTATCTGAAGCCTGGTTACAAGGCGCAGGTTGGGATGGAGCAGGACTCGGTGTCCTGTTTATTTTCGTACCGTAGCACCGCCTCGCAAAGGAAAACACAGAATGCACTATGCATTCGCTCGCAACTCTTTGATACATGCTGTGGCTTATTTTTTTTTCGAGTCTAGCTCTGAAGGCACACCTACGCAAACTTCGTTAGAATGGACTGAAAAGGCGGCGCGGCGCACACTTCAGGTGGCTTTGGAGCAAATCGAGGAGGCGTTTAGACGTCGCCGACAATCCAAAGTGTCCCGACTGAATGCGTCTGAGCGGCTGTGACTAAAGGCCGAAGAGACGAACGAGAAATTAGCCTGAATGCCGAGGTCTTGAAGTCGCCTGTTTTTGGCTAAACGCAGAGGCCCGTGTGGATCTGAGAAGTTGGTCATCGCGGTGGCCGTTGGAATCAATTGACAATTAGCATAAGCATTTCGGGCATTTTGGTCACTGCGGTCAATCGCGTGTCACCCGGAGGAAATCCCTTCCTTTCATTCTCTCTGTGCCCGCTCCTCTGAGCCCAGAGAACGGGTCCGAGCAGTAAGCAAAGCAAGGAGAGGATAAGATGAAAAATGCAGCACGGACGGGGCAGGCGGGAAAAGTTGGGACTCCACTCAGCCATGTGAGCTGGCCATTAGGAGGCTTGACTGAACACTTTGTCTGCTGGCCTGTTTAGAGAGCGATGGCTGGAGTGAGGGAGAGAGAGGGAGAGGGGGGGGGGAGAATGAAAGAGGGAGATGTGAGGAGACATGGGGAGGGGGGGTGTGAATGCCACCTTTCATAATCTCGCAGAAAGTGTAATGAACTTGTCAGCAGACGCTTGTTCTCCGGACAATGGCTGCACGCTTCACTAAAACCTGGAAATGTTGAATGTTTCCCTTCGGAAAAGCCGCGTGTGATCACAGCCGACCCTCGTTTTCGGCACATCTGAGGACGCCAGAACCTCCTGAGAATATGACCTTAACTTCTCTTGCCGCTCTGCGTGCATGCTGACTGGTTGGTGTGATTGAGCCGCGTCTGAGCCAATCTCAGACCCCCGCGGCCATCCAATCAGATCGTCTTACAGCACCCCGGGGCAGTGGACATTGGAGATGGTCTTCTTATTAGTTCTGGCAAGGGCAAAGGGGGGGCTGGTGTGCGACCACAGCAATAAGCCCGCACACGTGACCCGAATGTTTTTCCCGTTCCGACGGCAGACGATGCGATGAGCCGCATTAGCGTGGCCGCGCGGCGCGTCGTCTCCACTCACGCTTCCTCCTCCGCGGCTCATAAGCTCCTCGGGACGGCCAGCGCTAACCGCCGTGCGTCTCTGCCCAAATAGATGCTGATAATGCTAATGCTAATGCTAAAGAGGGGGAAGAGGGGGGGCGGGTGCGTGTAACTCTACTCTTATGATTACATGTGGGCTTGCAGCTGTCTACTTACTGTCCTGTTCCCTGGCTCTCTGCTGTGTCATTGAGTTTGGACGACCGGAAGGGCGGAAAGCAGCAGAGGAGAGGAGGGGGAGGAGGAAGAGGAGGAGAGGGAGGGAGGGGGGGTAAAAACTGAATGAAGGACAGGAGAGGAGAGGAGGGGGCGGGGGAGCCGTGTGTGTGTCTAAGCTACATGTCGGCAAGGAGGGGAGTTTGAAGGGTCAGGGAGGTCGAGGAAGCAGCCGTGATTCTCTCCGTATTGATCGTTTAACCAGGATTTAAAAATCTGGAAGATGGACTGGAAGACGCCGACGCTCTTCCCACATCAGGCGGCCCGCCCGCTCGTCCAGAGGCTTCTGGCACTCATGTTACGCTAGTTTGGGTTTCAGAGCTCGCTGCTGTGTGGAAACGGCCATGTAGCAACGATCTGATGAGCAGGTTTCGGGGGGGGCGGGGGGGGGGGGCCTTGGCTTCCCTCCTTCTCTCGGTCCGTCGCTGCTCAGCAGAAGCTGATAACTTTCCTGCCAGTGAAGGACAAGTGAGGGAGGGAGGGAGGAGAGAGGTTGAAAGGGGGGGATATGAATAGGCAGTGGAGTGAGTGCAGAAGGAAAGTGGACGGAAAAGAAGAATGAAAGGAGAGCGTGTTGACAAAGACACTAGTTCACTTTGTTCTGCTTTTCCTCTGGATCCAAAATGTTCATTTATCCTCCATCAAAACTCCACCGGCTACGATTCATCAGTGTCCCGTTTTATCCCCCTCGGTTACATGCTGTCTCTCCCTCCCCCCCCCCCCCCCTCCCCTCCTCTCCCTCCATTCTATTCATTGAAATTAGTTTGTGACGGAAAGAGAGGGGGGGGGGGGTTCTAATTGAAATTCTTTACACGGTCTCCATGGGAATAGTAAAGTTTGTCGAGAGAAAGACAGCGAGCGTGAACGAGTGAAAGGGGGGAAAAGAGGGGACGGCGTGTGAGAGACAGACAGAGACAAACTAAAGGGAAACATTCACTTCTTTTTCACCTTGATAGATTGTATTTCAGTTCATTCTTACACGGCGACCCCCCCCCTCCATCCTTTCTCTCTCTCTCTCTCTTTCTTTTTTCCTGCCTCCTTTGTCACCTGTCACCCCCTCCCGCTCCACCCTCTCCATCTGTTTTCCCCTCTTATGCCAGTGTTAAAGAGGGACAATGGCACCCCATGCTGTGTAATGGCGTGTGTGTGTGTTAATGTGTCGAAGCTCATCTATTCTTCGCTCCCTTCTCACAGGTCGATGATGCCATGCTTATGTTTGACAAAACAACCAACAGACACAGAGGTACGTGTGAGGCGCAGCTACGATGTTACACACACACACACACACACACACACACACACACTATGTTAATATGTGTCGACACACTTGGTGGGGACACCTACAGTCAAAGAACACAACACCTACAAAGGTGTCCTCGTTACTGAAAGGAGAAACAGCACGATAGAGTCTCTGCGTGAACTTTCGCAAAGAAAAAAAAAGAAAAATGCAGATTTGTTTTCCTCAAGTGAAAAGGAAAGACAAAAGAACGCTGAGGCATCCTCCCGCCAGGGGGGGTGGCGACACAGGGCCAGTGTGGCTACACGTGGCTTAATGAGACCACTGAAGGAAAAGAGGAATCTGCAGTGAGACAAACTGAGCGGGATAATTGGGAGAAAATGGTAAATTCTGGGGCTAATTTCCTGGCGAACCACGCCCCTCTCCAGCTCCTCCACCCGGCCGGCAGCCTGATTGACAGGCCGCCCGCCCGCCCGCCCGAGGGATGCTGCCACGGCTCCTGCTTCTCGTGTTCTGCTTTGTCACAAAGAGAATTCTGTGCGTTCACGTTATTTTACACTCCCGAGAGGTCACGCGTGGTAACAGCGGGTCTGTTTGTGTGTCCTCCAGGCTTCGGCTTCGTCACCTTCGAGAATGAAGACGTGGTGGAGAAAGTGTGTGAGATCCACTTCCACGAGATCAACAACAAAATGGTACGCACGTCCGCAGCGGCATGTGAAGAGCTGAACGTCCTCCAGTCGCCTGTCCGTTGTTGAGCATTATCTCCTCGTGACGCAAGGAATCGGTCTATTGTCTGTGTCAGTTCTTTTTTTTGCTGGTCGTATTAACGGACGCCGGTTCCCTGATACTAAGGTGGAGTGCAAGAAAGCCCAGCCCAAGGAAGTGATGACGCCGACAGGTTCAGCCAGAGGCCGCTCCAGAGTGATGCCCTACGGGATGGACGCCTTCATGCTGGGCATCGGGATGCTGGGTGAGGCTCAAAATCAGACAATCCACTGGCTGATAATAATAAATTGTTTAATAAAAGGTTTAATTGCTGAGCGGTGGGTGTTGTGCTTTAGGGAGCTTAACATAAAATAAATATTGATGTGATGTTGACAGTTTTGTATCAAATAGGCCGTCTTGTAATGTCATGCCTGGTTATATATTTAAATTTTTTAATGATTAGAATTGTAAATGTTTTCTATGGAAAACATTTATAATTTCCGTTAAAATAGAGGACTGTTTTTAGGCTCTAACAGAACGGTTTGATGGCTGAATTTAATCTAGAACAGTTTTGTGCTTTTTTATTTTTTTGCTGTATAACAAAACAAACCTCCTTGCCGTGTTAAAAATGTCCTCTATGGCTCCTTCGATGTTGTGTTCTTTGACTGTTGGCTAGAACTACAACTGGCTCGGCTAATTGTGTTGATGTGAAAATCCACCAATTGCAGCTCTACAAATCTATGATGTAAAGATTTAGAGGTCACAGACTGAAGGGCGACCGAGCTCCACACACACAGAGGGAAACGCGGTTTGAAAGCATCCTCGTGGCATCATTGGTGCATCATTGGTGGCCGCGTGGCTCCCTCTGCTGGACAATCCCCTCGGTACAGCATCGCAGTACCCATCGCCTTAGAAACGGCTTGGGATTGTTAACTCCTGGGGGTTTGGTTCTTTCTGACAGGAAAAGGGGAAGGCCAACAACTGTCTTAAGTGTCATCTGCTTCACTTTAGCGGGAGGAAATAGCAGATTAATGAAATGTGATCAACACACAAAATGATCGGCTGCACAGGCTTATGATGAAAATCCCAGTAGCCCAGCTTTTGAATACTTTTGTCTAAAAGGTCCCTAATTGGTTTATTAACAATTAGAAGAGTCTGTTTTTTTTGCATTACTCGTTATTCCACCAGGTTCACTAAACAGATGATTATTTTTTATTTCTGGCAGGTTACCCGGGTTTCCAGACTACTACGTACACCAGCCGCAGTTACTCTGGGATCGCTCCCGGTTACACTTATCAATTCCCAGGTAAGTCCACGTGCATCCATCATTTCTTGCACTTTTTATGTCTCCTAACAGACAGTTATAAGTCAAATCACAACGATCTGTTTTCTCCTTATATTCTCGCGCTTATTTGATCTTCTTTCGCAAACTTCTCTTTCTTTGCATATACGTCCGTGCCGTCCTCACAGTAGATCCTAAACCTGTTGTGCTTGTGCGTCCACGGTAGCATTCTGCTGTGGGTAAATGCGTGTGTGGCTCTGTAGTCTGGTTACTAGCATGGTTCCTGTATTCACAGAGCGCTCTCTCTTGACCTCCTTTGTTTGCAGAGTTCCACTTAGAGAGGACCCCCCTCCTGACATCGTCCCACCCCGCTGAGCTGGCAGGTCAGTGGCTCGTTACAAAAGAAACAAGCTATTTAGCAAGGAAAGGTTCAATGAATACGAATACGGATATTACTCAAATGTCAAACTTTGTTTATTTCTCTGATCGCCTGGTTGTTCACAAGATCAGTGGGCCATTTGACAGAGGGGGGCAGAACAGACAAGAAATACTTCCTGTGCATGTGGTTCTACAAATGATCCTTAAGAATGTTGAGACGGTTTTTTGTCTGAGTCTCTTCTGGTGTTGAAACTAAATTCCAAAACATACTTAACTGCATCTAATTTTTAATAAATTCATTTAAAATCAAACTCAATTGTATTTAAATAAAATGATCAGTTTGACTAACGAGTAGGCGTTTCCCTGCCTCTAAGTCCTTTTCACAGTTTCTCCTAATTGAGTTCGGGAGCTGCTTTAAGCCTCCATGCAGCTAGTGCTTACAGCGCCATCTGGTGGCTCTGACTTGCACTCGAGTTATCATCCTGCTTGTTGTTGTCACAAGCTTTATTTTGTTCCTTATTCAAAACACGTAAAGTCAGATTTAATTGGATGTGATGGTTTGGATACGTAACGCCCTGCACCAGCTGGGTTCAGATCGGATGACAGGTATTTGCACAGATGTCAAGTCAACCGAGACTCAGCTGCAGGTTGTGACTCCCGATCCGACGGGAGAGACATCCACAATGGCAATGCAGTAATTTGGTTTGTTTGTCACCCTCAGCCATCCCCCTGACTGCTTATGGACCAATGGCAGCAGCCGCTGCAGCCGCAGTAGTTAGAGGTACTTGTGTGTGCTGAGACAAAGAAATTGTGTACTTATGCATATACTTGCCTTCGGTAGAATGTGTGTACATAATTGTGCTTGGACAAATAAAAGAGTATTTATAGACGAGTGTGTCTGGGAAGCCCTCTGGTGCAGAAGCCTGACGTGTCTCCTCCATCTCTCAGGCTCCACCCCTTCGCGCACAGCTGGTTTCCTGGGCACCAGCAGCCCTGGACCAATGGCTGAACTGTATGCTGCAGCCAACCAGGACTCAGGAGTCAACAGCTACATCAGCGCCGCTAGCCCCGCCCCCAGCTCAGGGTTTGGTCACGGTCTAGGGGTAAGTCATGCGCCCCACCAACGCGCACGCACACACATCAGTATATGCATGGGCGCACGCATTATTCACAAATCTAATAGAAAGTCTACCCGCTGCTGTCCGTGTATCCGCAGGGCCCGCTGATTGCTACTGCGTTCACTAATGGCTACCACTGAGAGGACTCAGGGCACTGAAGCTGGGAGGGGCCGCTCCTCTGCTGACGAGCCAATCAAAATGCTGGCTGCCCTCTGATGGCACAACCTGATTGGCCAGCCACAGGCTTTACTGGCTCACTGTGGCCCCGCCCACCGACTGAATATCTTTTTTGAAATCCTGAACTGTTTCGCTGTACTAATCTCACTTCAACATAACGCCCCCACGTGTCTCCTCTTTTGTCCTCATGTAGTGTTATAAACTAGACCCCCCTCCCCCCCCCCCCACTCCTTTGATATCCATTATTTTCTTTTGAAGCTGAGAAAGGAAAACAAAAAAACTCAGTTGTCATCTTTGACAAAGCCGCAGAGCACCATTGTAAGTTTCTTTTTAATTATTATTTTATTTCAATGTGATATGTCGTCTCATCATAAAATCCCTCAAAGCCGTTACCGATGTGAACAGAGAGAAGAAACCGCCGAGACAAGGGTGTTTGTCTGAAGACCATTTTTATCAAAGGAAGAACAAAATCCAACAAAGTCATCTTTTTAACTCTAGCATCGCGAAAACATGGAGAAAAAAACTAAAATGTATATTTTGGTAGTCTTTAAAAACAAAACCTTTGTAATATTGTTATTAATATTGACAAAATAATAATAATCTGTAAGGTATTTTATTCTGTAATTGGTTTCAAAGCAATGTTTTTATGTCTTCCTGTAAGATATTGTACATAGACTCGGGATGGGGATTGGGATGGGGGGGGGGGGGGGGTGGGGGTTACCGAACCAGCTCGCATGTCATTGGTCGGTTTGAAAGCGTGAACAGCTATTTCATTGGCTGTCATCTGCTACTACGTGTGGTCATCTCACTCCTTTTACCAGTACGCGTATGCTAGCGTGTGACGGCCTGCCGGCCAGTCAACTCCGGCGCTCGGCGGCCGATGGCGAGAAATGAGACTTCCAGGAGCACGTTCGTACAGTTTTGTCACAAAATCATCACTTTGTTTGCTCCGCTTCTTCGGGAAAAGCAACTTTGTCTTCGTAATTCGCAATCACCACGAGGAGACAGATTTCTGTCACCTTCACGAGAACTACTGCAGATTAAGACGACGGACCACCGAGTCCGGGGTTCACGGGGAGGGGGTTTGACTTGATTTCCTCTTTTTTGAAAATACTGATATATATTTTTGCGCGATTCACTTGTTAATGTTTGTGTTTTTATTGTTTTCTCTTTTTTTTATGTATTATTCCTGTATGCGGTGTTCTCCACCGTGGAAACAAATGAAGGACATTCTCAGAGAAAGCAACTGTAGAAAACATCACCATCCTGTTCTGTCCTCTTATCGCTTGCGTCTGGGTGTGTGTGTGTGTGTGTGTGTGAGAGTGAGTGTTTGTGCGCATACATCAAGGTGTAATATGGAACTACTTTTGGCAACGAAGGAGCATTTCGATTGCCAATCCTTTTTTGGTACTGAAAAAAAAAAAAAGAAAAAGAAAAGAAGATCACCCTGTTCCATTGAGGCTCGACTGCTCCTCCCCCCCGCCTCCCGCCTCCCTCCCATTCCACAGCACGGTCTAATAAATTAGTTCACTCCTGCAACCAACATGTTCTTGTTGAGGTGGTGGTGGGCCGAGGGGGCTTGGTCGGTGAAGCAGAAATGGAACAGGGTCTCGCTCCCAGCCGGCTCTGATTCAGGAGCTCAGTACAGACGCCACTGGCTGGCAGGAAAAGTAAAAAAATAAATAAAAAAAGTTGGAACATATTCAACATTTGCAAACACAAGCAGGCTGTTTGTTCAGCCTGTTTGATGTTCAGCACAGCAGAACACTTCCTGATCCAGCCAGGAGTTCCTCTGTCAGACCGACCCGGGACACGACGTAAAACTACTGCTGGACACCAACACTGTAACTTTTTACCTTACAATAAAGCAATAAGTTATTTTTTACCGTACAAATTAAAATAGTACTATTATTGGTAAAAGCAGACGACGTGTGGATAATTCTGCGGCATTAAGACTTATTTTCAGAAAAAAAAAGAAACTATATTTTTCTGTTTTGAGATCTTGTTCCCCTTGTATATTGATTTTAATGATGTTTTTATTGTGTTAATGTAAGGAGGCCAATGCTCTCAACGGAGCTTGTTGCTCCACATGAGCTCTGGTCAAGTTTAAGATTTGGGCTGTCCCCTGCCAAGCTTTACAACACTGCTTTTCTTTTTTTCCCTTGTTTTATTTTTCTGATAATTTCAACTTTAAAATCCTAATAAATTATTCTAAAGCATTTGATTCAGTTTTTTTTTATAGAGGTGACTTAACGTGCACACACACACACTGATGTCACACCGGTTGACGACTGCAGGCAAATCCAGTTTGTTTCTTTGTGTTATTTGCAAGTGACCTGATTGAATTTGTGTGTCAGCTTGCCTTGTGGTCGCAGCAATGGCTGCGTATGTAAAGCGGACTTTGTTGTCGGTGTGCGTAGTGCTGCTCTTCCTCTACTGTGGCTCCTCCAGTGGCAGCGTGGATTCCTCTCAGCACTCCCAACTCTTTAAATCTGATTGGAAATCGTATGTGAAACAACATCCCAATGGGCCCAATGGGCTTTCGATTTGCATTCATTGCATTTCAGTTCTTTTTTTTGGTCTCCTGACATTCCTAAATCAATCTGGATACATTCTGGATGTGCCGAAAAAAGGGATTTGGAACGAGTTGTTGTCGACAGCATGCAAAAAGAATCTTCTCCGACTGACATACGACTGGCATCCTTGTATCGGAGGGACCTTTGAGGCAGTCGGTAATAAGCAAATGCAGTACACCTCTACTACCATGTACCGGAACCACGCTTGGCCTACGCGGCCCTGATGCCAAAGATAATGTCAAAGAGAATGTGCCAAAGATAATGTCAAAGAGAAGACAATTCTAGAGACTTCTCTCAAAAAGTATAAATCATAACAGGACAGTGCCGGCCCAAGCCTCTTGGGGGCCCTAAGCAGAATTTTATTTGGGGGCCCACCACGCACAGTCACCTGTGCTAGAAGATTATTGGCACAAATGTCACGCTATACTGTTATAGCGAAAATTATAAACAAATACAGTGAGGTTATAATACAAAACTAGGGCTGCTTGCAGCATAAGCCAACTAAGCGGCTGCTTGGGGCGCCAGGGGGCCCCAGACAGCCGCTTAGTTCGCTTATGCCTTGGGCCGGCCCTGATACAGGATCATTTTCTTACCCGAATATTCCTGAGGAATTGTGCAAAAAACTGCTTTCAAAGAGTAAAAGGAAATGAGTAATGTGCCATTTTTTGGAACTATTGCCCACACAGGAACAAGTGACAGCAGGAGATCAGCGTTCACAGATGCGTTACACGGCACTGAGCGGCGGACAGGGATCACTTCCAGCCATCGGCACGCCGTGCCAGCGGCGGTAACCAGAGTCTGATCCCTCACACCGGGTCTCAGGGTGGTGGCGGTGTCCTGGGTGGAGGCCAGCACCGTTAGTGATCCTCTCCCTCCCGATCGCTCCCCTCTCTGCAAACTTTGTTTTTCCAGCTTTGGAGGAAGACCACCGCTTAAGACAACTGCAAACCATTTGGTTCAAAGTTGGATTTCAACTGTCCTGTTTGGGACTTTTCACAGTCTCTCATTTCCAATTTCTACCGCTGAGTGTGTTTCATTTTTCACAGCCGCCATGTCTCTAGGGGGGCTCAATCCGCAAGCAAAGAGTCCCCGGGGTGGGAGTGTGTCCTTCGACCCCGGTTCGATGGAGGAAGCTCCGCCTCCACTCAGCAGCTACCTTTGTTTGACTATTTTCACCTGTTTTTGTCCCGCCTACCCCGTAAACATCGTGGCCCTGATCTTCTCTATCATGGTAAGCGGGTTTATCATCTTACAGAATTCAGACGTTCACTGTGTTTCAGTTACACTGTTTGAATGAACGTTAAGGGACGCGGAGAAGCAACGTGTTCAAAACAAACCTATAGTATTAAAATACTAAAGTATTAAAAAAAAGGCTTTAGATGACACTTCAAAGTGTTTAGTTCAAACTGATCGCTGGCATTAATTGAGCTTTTGATATCCAGTGACTGACCAATGGCTGCGGGGGAAAAAATCCCTGAATGCATTGACAGACATTGACGTGTAACGCAGTGACTTCTCCTTCTCGTGCTCCTGCTCAGTCCAGGAGCAGCTACTATCAGGGCGACTACGCCGGGTCGAGGCGGCTGGGCAGGAACGCTCTTTGTGTGGCTGTGGCCTCCATCATCATCGGCCTCCTCATCATCGCCATCTCCTGCATCGTTCATTTTACCGCGGTAAGACCGCCCCCAGCGTGGGGCCGAATGACAGTACGTCTTCCATTGCCTGGTATCTAATGCCATTAATTGGCTCATTAATCTTCACTCACCATCCGCTAAATTAAGCCACAATTGTGGCTACAATTTAAATTTGTTATTGCATATGGAACCGTTTTACTTGCTTTTTTTTGTTTGCTTTTGCGTTGTAATCCTTTTTCAGGAATTATTGCTTCACGTGTTATTTTTAAGAACGTATTCTTATGACTATATTAATTAAATAGATGAGAAATGATTAATAAACAGAGCAAAGATGTTTGCTATTTGCATCGTGCCACATGATGTAAAAGGCAGCTGGTGAAAGAGATTAAAAGATAAAATCCTCATCGTATTTGCAAATACGTATATTACAGCACATTGTTATGCAAGACAAAATATCTAATCACACCGTGTGAATAACAGCAGATTCTACTTTTCGTGATAGTGCTGATGTGATCCTGTAGGTACCTCGTTTAAAAGCCGTTTTTTAATATCAGTCTGTTTGCGTTCCAGGGGGATTTCTGATGCTGTGGAAGTGAACGCTGGACGATAATATCTGTGAGGGGTCGTTCATGATGAGCCATCTGCCAGTGAAAGCACTCCGACGCCTGATGTCCACTTCCACCACGTCTCTTCGTCTCGTGTTGAACATTCTGCATGAGGACAATAACACACTATTCAACCTGGTGAATGTGAGCATTTCAGCAATGAACACCAGTAATTAGAAAGACGTGTTTGCCTGTTGTAATTTATCAAGAATAATGACAATAACTTGATCCGAATACCTATTTTAAAAATACTTTCTGCTTATATTATGTTTAGTTTTATTACAAAAAATGTAATCATTTAATACTTAAACATTGTTATTATAATGCCTCATTAATAAATTGATTAGCAAAAACATTGACATGTACAGAATCTCTTTTTCTCATAAGTAACAACAAAGAATGTACAATGTTCTAAACATTTCTAGATTATATCATGAATGTTCTTTTTTTGTGTCTAAAATGTTCTGTATTTCAGCAACAATTATTATTGGTATTCATTCCTGTGTTACTGTAAAAGGGGACGTTTAACTTGCTTCTATTGTGTACAACAAGTCACACTCATGGGCTCAGATTGAAAATAGTCAGCGCTTTAACTGCTACAGTTTGAAAGTATTGAACAGCAACCCTTTCAGGTTGTTTTCATGCATTTACTTTTAACCCAACACCTAAAATCAGTAAAGTTTTCATTTTTGATTTGCAGGATGCCCATTTTCCTTCAGCGCAATGGAGGTACAATTCAAAGCAGTGCCTGTTTGAGCAGTTATTCTAATACACTTGGATAAGTTAGTTCTGGCAGCGATCTTGTACTGTTTTCACCCGATACTTGAAGGGGAATCAACAGCTTGTTTGCGGTTGCACCTCTTTGATGTCACACCAAATCACCTTACAACATAATGAAGCTGGTTGCTTGACAAATTCACCCAAACCAAATGAATTCGGTGGTACTCATTGCACATCTTCCAGCATGGTGAGACAACTGCGCTTTTTCCTCTCTTCTAGAATAATAAATAATACTACTTTCTTGTTGGCATTCAAAGCATGGGCTCACCTGAGGCTGTGCTGTTGTGTGGCTAGCTGTACTATAGTCCAATTCATTTGGAGAGCGCACCATGACTCACATGAAGTGCTCACAAATAGGCCACTCAAAGCAGCTGCTTCCATTAGGCACGTATCCCATGACACATTCCTCCCAGCGAGCAGCAGTTTGAATACGTGAAAGAGGATAACTGTGGGAAGGATGCGCAGCACACAAGGTACACAAACATGCATTCGGGTCCAGCCGTGAATTAAAACGTTTGTTGTAAATACCGATTTGTCCCTGTTTAATACAGTTGTTTTTTCAAAATGAGCTGCAGAGGCAATGCTGAAAAGATCATCACCTGTGTGTATAATGTCCCCATCTGAACATCCATCACATCAGGATTCATCAGAGTGCTGTTTGTCACCAGCTGCAACTGCGGATCTGATGCTGTAGCTGCTAAATGCTCCTCTGTGTTCATCTGGCTCCTTTTCAGTGCTGTGCAGGTGACATACAGCAAGGGAGCTGACTCAGGAAAGGGTTTACTGAAAAGCTCCAATGCTAGAGAAATTATTTACACATTCCATTTATTTTGCATTTAAAATAATTAAAAATCTCAAGCTAGTTTTGCTTCTCCTTTTACCTAATTACATCACCAGCATCCATCCCATTATCATACACAGTCTATCTTTAGAAATTCACTGTGATAAATGTTTCCTGATAAGTTGCTATTTGTTCTCTGGATGACAGAAATGACCTTTGAGAGCACACAGGTGGTGTCACAGCCACAAAATGTGGCTAATAAGACTTATTTTGTGGATAATTCCCCCTGTAGCCAACAAAAATAACCAGGATTTGTATAGTATAAACTATATCATGTCTGCGACGTGAATAAATAAATGATTTTGTATTGGGAACTTAATTCTTCAAATGTATTTAAGAGATTCAACAACAATAAATAGAAAGTAAAGGTTCATTTTCACTACTTTTCTCCCCACAAACACCGGCAAAAACCAGCCAATCGTTAGGCTGGTTTTGTGTATTTGAAAGTAGTCACGATGGATTATGATCGTCGTTACCGGGACAGTGACAAATGCTTCTAAAATGACACAAGTAAAAAACCTGTGGGCATATTTAGCAAACATCATTATCTAGCCTTTGTACGTCTATGCTCGATATGGGCTGATCATAGTGGTCCATGGTAACATCCTTGACATCTGCCATGTTGGGAAGTTCAGTATTCAGTGTAAACTGAGCTGGTTTCAGTTTCATTTGGTGTTTTTGGTGTTACATCATGCAGTGTTTGTGATTAATCACAGTTGAAATGGATGGCTCATACGGATGGACAAGGATGACTTTGCTACCGCTGCACACCCACAGTCCACTGGGAAAGATGCAGGCGCCGGATTCGTTCCGTGCAGCCTGTTAGAATTCACTTTGTAAAACATTTCTGCAGACTAACTCTCCTACACTTGCCAGTAATTCCATTTGCGGCCTGTAGAGGGGCCTCAAGCTAAATGTTCCGCGTGTCCCCTTGTGCTGATCCTGAGCTCCTGTAAAGTACAAACAAGAAAAAATGATTCCAACACACATTGACATGTAACAACTGATCCACATGGTAGGGAAGTTTATTGGTTTATTTTCCTGTTGTTGATGTCTGTCTTCATTTAATTTCTTCATACATTCAAATTCAACGACAAAAACTCATTTCAGTTTGCACACCAACCACACATGTTTAAACCTCAAAAGAGCCCATACTGGCGCACTTCCCAAACAAATTGGAAGTGGCAGCAACTTGAGAGAGATCATTTCGACTGACAGAGAAGGATCCTTAAACAGAACACAACGTGCCGCGTGTGTAAACTCGTCACCCCACACATGCCGCAATGGCAATTCTCTCTCTTACTCTCTTCTGTCAGCTGCTTTTCAGCCTCGAAGACATCTCTGTTCATATGATACTGATCCCCTGCCACAGTGACAGTGCAGCTTCCATTAAAAATGGAAGCATCGGGATGGAAGAAGAAACAGAAACAACCATAAAACTTGGAAGAAGGGGGAAAAGGTTCCGTACAGACTTAGCTTTTATCAATTTGACAAATGTCCGAAAACATTCAACTGAAGCCCACGTGGAGCCGTTATTAGGGTCCTTTTTTCCCCGCCTCGCCTTGTTTTGTCTGACAGGCGGCTCCGCTTGTTCTCCGTAACAACCTCCATCCTCCCCACACACGCACACACACACACACACACACACACACACACACACACACACACACACACACTGCTGTCTGCAGGAGGCGCCCTGAGTAATCACATCCAAACCATTGCCCTCTCCCTTACGCTGATATCACTGCTGAGAAGCCCCCCCTCCCTCTGTGTCTCTCTCTGCTGTTAAAGAGCTCTCGCACTAGCAAGTGTGCGGTCCTGCATCGCCTTCACTAGTGCAGCAGATGAGAAGGGAAGCGGTGAGGCGGAGGGAAGAGGAAAGCGGGTGGTGGACAGCTGACGACGGAACCGTGACCCAAGTGAGCAGAAACGGAGGATGACTGAACTGCACAGAGGGATGTTTACTCAGGGGACAAAGTGTTGTGTTGGCTGGGCCACTGGAGGTAAGTGAGCCACTAGTATCAATCTTAGACTTTGGCATGTGACAACAACAACACACATAAGGCAAGAGGCTTAGTGAGCTGAAGTAAACGTCCAGACAGGAAAGATGTTTTTGTAGTCCACAGCACAAGAGGCAACCTGGGCCTCTTAAAAAGCCAGGCTAATTAGACATGAAGTTAATCAACAAACCACGAGGGGGACTGACCTGAATGGAGCAGCGTGTCATAGTGCTGTCAAGGTTTTTGCTTGAAAACAGTTTGACCTTTTTTTGTGTCAGCCACAGAAAGTAAAAAAGCCAACTTGAAGGTTGACTGATGTGTAGGAAGAAAGGGATTCACGTGGGGAGGATGCACTGTGGTGATTCACTTCACAAGCACTTCTCGCAGAAAGTGACTGCATTCATGCTCCTCATCCCTTTTTTGGACAATGCAGAGAAAGACTTGTGAATTGGGAACCTTTCGTTATTGTACTGCAAATTAAGACATGTTTAAACTCAAAATATTCGTTGTAGGCTATCTTTGTGTCAATTGATTTAGCCATTAACCCACGAACATGATTATCAATTACAATGCCTAAACATGTTTGAAATCATTCATCTTAAATAATGTGGCCAGAATGCACGTTGCAATTAAATGTCAATTAATTTAGACGTCGCAGAATAAGTGAGTACTTATTAATCCAACTGGTCACAACAGTAACTCCAAAAGTGTTTTTTATGATTGATAAGAACTCTCCAGATGAATACTATTCATGTCTGTCGCATTAATTCATTGTTAACCATTCACACTAAAAGTGCTATTACAATGTAAATTTATGGATATGCAAATGTACCAAACGGAAAACTAATGGGAGTGCATTTTCAATCTAATTCATGAAATTTTACATTAACATTAGCATAGGGCTGCAGTGCTGCAGCTGTTAATTTGAAGGATAAGGAAGGAAGAGCGTCCAGTGTGTCGATGTGGCGAGTGGTACATGACAGTGCACGAGAAAAAAATCAAATCAATTGCAGAATCAAATAAAGAATTTGGTGAACTTTATTTTGTGAGTTTCTGAAGGCTTGGCAGTGTAGCAGTGGTGCGTGTGGAAGAAGACATCATCATACATTTCCTGTCTTAGAATGTGACATTGCTTGTTACTGACATTTTATCAATGAGCACACTTTGGTGTGTGACGTGCAGCGACTGAACACGACACGTGAAAACAGCCCTAAGAATACCTGATCCCTGCACTTCATGGGCTAACCCAAACTCTACAGCAGGGCCGGCCCGAGGCATAAGCGAACTAAGCGGCTGCTTGGGGCCCCCTGCCTAGGGGGCCCCAAGCAGCCGCTTAGTTCGCTTATGCTGCAAGCAGCCCTAGTTTTGTATTATAACCTCACTGTATTCATTTATAATTTTCGCTATAACAGTATAGCGTGACATTTGTGCCAATAATCTTCCAGCACAGGTGACTGTGCGTGGTGGAAGGGGCACTGCTCTACGGAGAACTCTTTTGTACGCGTTGCATGGTTCAAAATGCCTGTGACGGTACGGCAGTCCACACAGACGTTTGCATTCAGCCATCGGACTCCAATGAATGTGAAACACACGGTTCAGTTTGTCAGGTGCAACATTTCTGACAGTATCAGTTGGTCAGATCAAATATGTTGAAATAGTTTTCTTTTCGGGCCAATTTGCAGTTGAAAAAGGTCATAAATTGCAATATATCGCAATACTCAGCTTATCTCGACTCCAACCGCCGCTCCTCTGCTCTGCGTGCTTGTGAAGAGGTGGAGCTCCACGCGCAGAGTTGTGCACGTCCTCTGAAACTCCCGGAGCAGCTGGGCTCATAACCAGTGAAAGAACAGGGGGGCCAGCAGACTCCCTACGCATCGGATGAACGTTAAGGTGTTATGTAGTAAACAATGAGAGGATGTAAGTACTAACACAACGCTTAGTCCTACGTTCCATTTCATTTCTTTTGTTCAATTTGGCCTAATTCTTCTATTTGTCTCTCTTTTACAGGCATTACAGGAGGCGTTTACTGGAATCGTGGTCTCAGAAAACGCCACGGAGCTCCTCCGCATGGTGGAGTGGTCGCGTGTCCCTGTGAAGAAGCTGAAGAGGAAAGGATCTGACTTCAAAGGAGTCTTGAAGACTTAACATTCAAAGCTGCAGTGAGATGTACAGGCACATTCCTCAGCTTTTGTCGGATCTAAATATCCAGCACAATCGCAATGTGCGTCGCGCCCCTTTTACATTTACAGTACACATCGACTTCCTTCTCCTCGCAACACCTTACGCGTTTAGCTACGTGATGAGAATTCACTAAGTTGAGTTCATCTGTGGACACGAGTGATCAGGATCATATGGATCCAGGCTCCTACCAATAAGTGTTAAATCAAGACATCGGCGATATCGAGTCTCACTTGTTCCACGATGGCGAACTAAAGATCCATCAGCTGTGTACCGACAGTGGACTCTGCAGGCCAGCCTTCACCATGGAATCTGAAGAGAGGATGACAGGCCTGTCCACAGCTGCGATGGTGGCCATAGCCTGCAACACATTCGTCGCCCTCCTCCTCCTCCTCCTCTGCCTCGTCCTCTACCGAGCCTGCGGGGTCCCGTCCAGCCAGGAGAGGCTGCCGGTGTTGGCTCGGAGTGAAGAAGAAACCCCTCCGGTGAACCAGCACAAGTACCTGTTGACCTCCTGACTGCCGAGGGATGAGTCAAATGCAGCGACGGCGAGGTGCCGAGGGAGCAGAGCAGGAATTAGACTTTGTGCTGTTTAAACTCGGCTGCCGAGCTGATGGCGGAAGTGGCAGAGCCTCCCGGAGGTAGCGAGGACGGATTGTGGTGGAAGGCCACAAGGATGGATGTAGTTTACATAAAGGCGGCGAGAGCGCGACGTTCAGTACACAAAGAGCGGCTGCCCTGTTGCTGGAGGTTTCTAAATATATCTTCTATGTACTCTCTCTGGGGAAAAAAAAGACAATGCCGGTATATTGCAGTAAACAGGGACTTCAGCTTGTGCAGTGCGTGTGTGAGTGTGTGTGTGTGTGTGTGTGTGTCATTGTCACTCATAAAAACCAGCGATCTGTGAGGCATAGCTCCTTGCTGAGGGTGTTACATAAGGACTAGAGAGGCTTAGTCGAGATTTGTGTCCTCTTCAACGCGGCCCTCACGCTGACATCTGCTTGCGGCTGCATGTGATGTCCCACACAGCTCGCACACGTCAATCACGTGGAATTCCACAGATCACGAAAAGAAAAAACTTCCAATGATCAATACTTCCCCCGTGTACCTGTATCACCTGTGCTTCAGCGTCATCAAGGCATGAAGATATAACGATGTGTATTTCAAACATTAGAATCAGAGGATTCAGAATATAGTAGTGTTGTGTTGCTAGTGTGTGTAGGATTTAAGATGTCAAACGGTCACCGGTCGGTGACTGCGTAGCCGAGCCGCCCCGCCCCCCCTAGCCCCCTAGCTAGCTGAATATGGGATGGGTTTAAGAAAGTCCTGCAAAAGGAATGGAAATTCTAATGTCGCTTGTCTAAAATGTATTAAGTACTGCAGCATGAATAAATGTTTTATTATTAACATTAACATTTATATTTAACATCAGACAAAATGGATTTTCAGAAAAGATGTAGAAATAAATGAACAATAAATGAAATAAATGAAAGAATGAACGAGAATGAAGGACTGTGCCGTGTCAGTGTGTTAAGCTGTGCTTTGCTCCGGTTCCCTCAGCAGACTGAGGAGCTTCTCCATCTTGGCTACTTCCACTTCTGTACCCTGCGGCGGATCCATACCCCTCTTTGCCTACACACACACACACACACACACACACACACACACACACACACACACACACACAAACAGAAGCGAAGCATAAGTGTCAGAAATTGTAAATTATACCACCCAGCAGGCAGGCCTTCAACCAGAGGGGAACACAACAAAATCACACACACATTGGAATGGATGTTAAGTAAATAGCAGCATAGTGGTGGTGTTAATTCTCTATATAGTAGTTTATGTGATGTTGTTTTGAAGACATGAAGCTCCAGCCAACAGGCGACTATGGCAAAGGTCTGATGCAAAAACATCTTCCAGTTTCCACTTTTCCAGAGAAAACTGTCAGCCTGCGTAGCAGCAGCAGCAGCAGCAGCAGCCGAGTGGCGGCGAGGAGCTTCTGTCCAAAACACTGAAAGGGGGCCAACTGTTCTCCCTCCGAGAGGCGGCCCCGCATTCAGCTGTGTGACATCTGCCCCCGTCAGTTCAAAAGGAGGCAGCCAGGCGTCAGCAGGCGGTCAATGCCACTATACACGGATCACAGTGAGTCACTTCAACTACGAGAGGCTCCTATAACTACGCCCCCCCCCCCCCCCCCCCCCCCACCTCCCTGTCCCCCAAACAAATATCATACAGAATGGATGATTAGCTGTGGGGAGACAAAGAGGCGTGTGCTCACTCACGGACGGACTCACACACAAACTCACACTCCTTAAATAAATCAGCTTATTGGGTATAGAAAGTCGCAATAGTTCATTTTAAGTAATTTATAACAAAGTGTGACTCACACTTCAACGAGAGAGAAATGGCTACTTTGAAGCTTGAGAAATCAATATTGTGTTAAAGCTGTTTGGAAGTGTGACATGGATACAGTGAGTGGGTTGACCCAGAGGGACAGATGTGTTCCCAAAACAAATGAGCATCAGATCTCGCTGCGACATAATATCTGTGCCATGATGAATGATTCAATAAAGCTTCCTCCACCTTGGAGAGAAAGGCTGTCCAGGTACAAACCATCACTTCTATTGAATAAAACCGCAAAAGTGATCCTAACCATAAAATATTGTCTTCTCTCAAGACGTCAACAGGCGTCCTGATTGATTGTCTTAATTCCTAGCATTCAACGCAAATACAAACATTCTGTATTCGGGGAGACTGGTTTGGATTAGTAGACAATAACAAAACATAGCACAATGCTTCTTTTATATTGCCACAAGAGAACAGAAGGGATAAACACATCTGTTGGTGTGCTGAACCCATACAGGGGTCCTCTGGTGCTAAGTGGTCATCTAAAAATGATGAATACCTCCAGAGTTGACTACAATAAGCACCTTTGGGTACCTAATATGCATTGTGTGAATTGTGGAGCTCTTTCAGATTCGATTAGACTGGAAAGGGAACACTGCATAAACTCTCTTTCTCTTTAACTCGGAGACAGCAGACCCTAAATGAGAACTCCAAGTGAGTGCTCAATTCAGCACCACAACTCTGGCTTTCTGAAAAAAGTATTCTGTACATTCAAAAGTACATTCTCTCATTTGGGAAACCGGAAACAAAGAATTCATTTTGAGGTCCGTTACAAGAAAAGTTAACGTTAAGTGGAATTAAGTGGTGCCTATATTGTGAGTCGGTTAATTGGCCACTATGACCGCTGAGCAGGTTTTAAAGAGGTGCTGTGCTAATTTTACAAGCTACTTTTACTAAGAGTAATTGCAGTGGATATTGCAGCCTAGTTCTTATTTGCCACACTGTGTTCCAAAATGCTCTGACCACTGTCAGTGTCGCTTAACTATGTAATTACTTCCGAAATTGTACGCTTTAGGGTTGGCGTCTGAGGTTGCTAATGAGGTACCACTGTATGTGTATGCGGGGACATGCTGTGCTCTTCCAATCTACGCTCATTGTGAATAGCTAACTGTTCATGTGTGTTAAAACTAAAGTGTGCTGCGAAAAAAAAGATATGTTTTTCTCCGGTCATGAGAGTTTGTGTGTGTTTTTGTGACCAGCACAAAAGGAACACAAAAGAAAAGGCTGGAGAGCTGCAGGACCGACTCTGATTAAATTGTTGTGACTCAGCGTACCATTAGGTTTCCTGCTGAGTTTAGTAGGACCGCTGTGATTACTCCACAGCTCATTAACCAATGTCACTTGGTGGAAAACAGCCTCATCAGTGACTCATCTATTGTAAAATGGAGGAAGTGGAATTTAGTTTTACTGTATAGCTACAACTTTGAAAATCCATCGTTTATGTCAGCTTTCTTTTCCTTAGGAATATTTCCTCTATTATGTCCTGGGATTTATAGTCAGTCTGGGTGTATTTTTGAAAGGTGATTTTTGAAGATGACAGATAGATCCATGCCTTCAACATGGGTACCCTTGTACAGAAACCACTGGGCTACCAGCAGTGGATTTGCAGTAACCCTTGTATGCAATGTAACGTATGCTCTGCTGCTCCTTTGAGCTCAATGAATTACAATGAATTATTGAATTCTCTGTGGCTGATTGCTAGCTAGCCTGAATGACACGGGAGAGAATAACACAGGTGATCAGTGATTCTGATAATGACCCGCTGAGGAGGGGGGAGAACAGTGGCCTCCCTCCCATTGTTGTTTTTATGAAATAAGCTTCAGGACTTCACTGATATTCAACATTAACACAAAAGGATGACTTGCATTCAAATCACTCTCACACACAATGGCAAGTTTAGAATGTCATCAGCTGATTGATTTGCATCGTCAGCGGTCATTACCAGTAAAAGGTAATCACCAATGGAAGGAACTTTTGGTTTGAACCATGCATCGCCACTGACCACCTTCCTAAATGGATTTTGTCCCAGCCTCCATGAAGAGCCTGTATTAGAAGCCACGCAGTGGAATTAAACATGCAGCAGTAGCGCAGCTGCGTTTGGAAGGATGGGTTTATTTTCTCAGCAGTCATAGCCAGGCTTAAAACAGGCAGAGCTTCTGTGGTAATACAGCTCAAACCATTTTGCCGTGATGGAAATTCCCTCTCTTTACCTTTGGTTTCTTGCGGAGGTTAGGGGAGAGTTTGAGGCTGATGACATTGCCTCGGTCATCACCCACTATGAGGAGAGGATGGATGGGATTGAACTCGATGTGAGTCAGCTGGGTCTTCTTTTTGGCCACCACCGCCTGCTTGCAGATTTCCTCATATTTGTTGATGCTAAGGTCAAAGACGTAAACCTGAACAAGATGAGTGATCAAAAGAATAAATCGGTTACATTACAATTACATTTACAACCCACCAAACTGAAAATTGAAGAGTTTCCTATCATTGCTAACACTTACTGTCTGTCAGACCTGCAAACTCATGAGGGTGTAAATATTACATTACATTTATATTTAACATTTATATTTACATGAAACATGAAACATTTCTATTATTTAATACATTTCTGTTACTGAAAAACATTATCCTTGGAAAAGTTATTGGATGTATTCACATGAACTTCTCTCTAAATGTTTGAAAAAGGGACATATGAATATTGTCGTGCTTTTCTTTTTCATATGATAATGCTAAATGTACCAAAACTTTGCAGGATTTTTCAAACGGCGCCCCATACCATTCTGCTAAACCATGTAGTGGTTAGTGATGGTTGTAAAAAAATGGACCCCCACTGGTGGTGAGTTAATCGGAATGAGAGCAGGGAGGTGCTGCGGCACCCTTTCGGACGGTGCTGGGGAGGGCTCCGCGGCAAACCCGGCCCCCAGACACTCGCCGTCAGGCCCTCCATTTTGAAGCCCTAAAAAAACCTGCCCTCTTTTCCTGGAGGGTAACCCTAGCAGGAGCACAAGGCTCCAGACCAAACAGCCCTCAGGTTCACAGGGACACACAAACCTTTCCACCCGGAGAAGGTGAGGATATATAGAGAGATTCTCAGAGGCGGTGTCTTTCAGGTACCTTCTTCTCCCTGATTAGATCCTCGTGCTCTTCTTTGAGCTGGCTGGGGTCTGTTGGTTAGGAAGTCCAGTATCCATTTACTGAGGGAGGTGTTGATGCTGAGTTCGGTCAACAGTTTGGAAGGGATGATTGGCTGTTGAATGCTGAACTGAAGTTATTAATATCCAGTATCCGGTGTTTCTGCACCAGATGGAGGTGGTTTTAAAGAAGGTGGGGACGGCTGGCTGAGCCAGAGACAGGTTTAAGATGTCAGCCAAGGCAGCAGTCTGCTGTACACCAGAGTTCCTGAGCAGGCGCCCGGGAATGCCGTCAGGACCAGCAGCCCTGCGTGCACACACACGTCGGTGGGGGAGAGTGTGAGAGGCTGGTGGTCTGTGGTGAGCACAGCCTTGATTACGTCCTCCTGGCTGTCTGTGTCGAAGCCGGCATAGAAGCAGTTCAGCTCGTCATGGAAGGAGGCGTCACTGCTTTGGAGGGGTAGAGTTGATTGGCTTGAGCGTGCCATCAAAAGTGCCACTTTTTCCATGTCACCCAAACTAATGGCCATTCACGCACGCTCAACCACTGATGGCACAGCTTAAGGAGCCTTTTGTCATCCAGTATCTCGCCAATGGCCACTTTGAAACGTGGGCGCGAGTGGCTGTGGAACCAACAACCGATCCTGTATAGAGGACGACCCATTCTACTTTTCGGCCAGAGTCTGCTGTGTGTTTGTCTGTGCTGGCACACAAAATCATTAGTATCATTATCTAGAAGAGACCGGATCACAGACATTCTTTCAACATACGTTTATTCTGTGAATCTGACGGCACAGCCCACTCCTTTGACCAGTAAGATGACCGTGTATGTGTACCAACACCAGAACAAGCATTGCAGTCCTTACTTCCAGCCAGGGTATCTGTTATCCCCATCATTACAGCCTTTATGACGAACTGCTGATGCCCATACTTAACTGCACACTTACACTGTTGAACATATTCATTTGAATCAGTTTTAGAATATTATACTATTTAGGTCGTTTTTATTGCTTTAGGTTGATGTTGTCGGATGAGATTGACACATCTACATTAGCATGAGCTGATTGGTTTTCTAACTGAAATATGAAGCACACATGTGCAGAAGGTTAAAAACAGCTGCACAGAGGGCAAATATGGAATTGGAGTCTAATCAGCAGAGGATAAGCCTGGTCCTTTCATTATTTCAGCCTGACACTCTTATTTCCTCATTTGTCAGCGCAGATGGAGAGGCAGGGACGAAGGGAACAAAGATCTATTTATTTCACTGCAAGTCATTTTCATGATGAACACATGTACGCACACACACCCACGCACAAAAAAACACGTACGCCACCGTGTCTCTGAGATTTTGCAGTGTGACAGCAGCAGCAGCAGGCCAGGTTTTCATCAACAGAAAATACACGTCAAGGGGCACACAGCTCACGCTGAGTCACTCAAAGCTCCTCCAGGCACAGAAAACAACAACGTGCTGAATAGAATCAGCGATCCTGCGTTCGGAATGTACTCACTAGCATCACGACGATCTCAACAGTGAATGTGCAAAGTCTGAAAATATTCTTCCTTTCTTCAAAATGTGACAGCGACCATACAGCAAGTTCAGCCCCGCCGCTAATATTCTTGGCCCTCCTGCTGCAGCGGAGAGAATGCTGTACTAGAAAAATGTATGCCAACTTCTGAGCTCTAAATTAGTTTTTTTAATAGCTGCTGAAACGGCTTTTAATCTAGCATCTAAGAATAAATGACGGGGCTGAGACTTGATATGCTTTCGACGAAAGTTGTTTCATGTTGTACATGTTTTTAGATTGAAAAAAACCCTGCATCATTTATGTGAAACTTAAGTGGCAGAGTTATGTTTTTGACTTCATTAAAACATGTTTCCTCTCTTCCATAATGAATCAGAACGGATGTTTGGTTGTGAAACAATTTGCATAATCATTGATACACTATAGTATATATTCTATAATGGGGGCCGCAATTTGCCATTGGAAGTGATGGGAACCCCCCTCACACACACACACACACACACACGCACACACACACACACACACACACACACACACACACACAAACCTCACATACGGTGGGTCTGAAATTGCTCGGCTCTCATTTCCTTTTCATCATTCTCACACAAATTCACTTGGCACGCTGGACAGGAAATGTGTCAGACACAACACGGGACTTTCTTAGCGGGGTGCACGCTGGTGCAAAGACAAACAGATGGGGACAGCTTGCAGCCACACTTAGAAAATGTGTGGAGATAAGCAACACAGGCTTCCAGTATATTACTTTTGGCAGCAATCAATAACATCATTTTGAGGTTCAGCGTATGAGTGTGACCAGGGTTTAGTCAGCTCAGTCTGTGGGCCCCATAATGAAGTGGGATGATGGTGCAGCAGCTTGTGACTTGATGTTCTGTCAGGGAAGTGTCGAGCCTACGTCATCTTAGGTATAGCAGATGTGTGCTGATGATAATCAGCGAAAAGCATCCTGTAGGCTATTTATAGGGCTGAGATGGCTGTACAGTCAGCATACATCACATAGAGTAAAACAAATCAGGCAAAAATCAGGCACTGTGGTTTGAACTAGATTATCCTAAATCCCAAACAGGCATAACGGTAATGAACTGCGAAACGTCTCAATCAAGATGCGGGCTGCAAAATTATATAAGTTTAAGTGAATATACTTACGTTTCCATCTGTTGTAACAGCAGCAAATACAGTGGAGGAGTATGGAGCCCAGGCAACATCACCAACAGGTACTTTCAGATCAAATGTGAACATTGGAGTGCTGACAAAAGACACAGATATACACAGTCAGACAGGATATCTGTAACTTTACATTGAATTTAAAACCTATGTGCCTCTGAGAGTCAGAGAAAGATCAATTCCACTGATGGAAAACCCTCTTGAGTCATTGTGGATCACCTACGGTAACCAGTTACAGTCTGCCCACACACTGTCGCCTCATTAGAGGCTGGCAGAGGGATTAAAACAGAAGAGGCTATCACACTGTTTCCTCACATTCTTAACCTGCAAAACACCACAGGAAACAAGATGGAAAATGGCCTATTTCTAAGAAACCAGGCACAAGTCCTCTTCAATTATGAAGGGGTGTGTGTGTCTGTGTGTGTGGGTGGGCATGAGCCAAATAAAAATGGAGTAGGCATAGCGTTCTATCTCCATAGGTAACACAGCACAACAATGAGTGCATGAAAGCAATTTGCACTTACAGCTTGATGTTAATTGGTGTTTGATTTACTAAGGCAGAAACTACTTCCACATCCAACACCTGAAGTGGCCTTTTGGGTGCATTCAGCAAGTGAAGCAGAGCCCAAAGGGGCGTATTCAGTGGTAGAATATGTCCACCATCAGCAAGCTCAGAAAAATAAATCAAAATGTGGCAATTTAGGAACGTATATTCAAGAATGAATTCAAACGAGAGCTTTGTGAATGTCAATGAAAGTCTCTTCTATTATTATTACAGTTTTTTTCATTCGCTAACAAGCGTCCAAACATTTTCAAAACTCTAAACACAATTAGCACAGCATCGGCCTTTTGTGGCTATACCATATATATATATATATACCATTTACATATTTAATGTTGTTTTCACACAATATGCAGTCAGTGAACACATTTCCACAATGCTAACATTTTCTTAACAGACAAGCTATACCTCCCAACAAAATTATGGATCGTTTTTGTAGTATTTACGAATGTAAATAGCAAAAACAATATTTCAAATCTTAGATACAGTATAAAAACATCATTGCAAACAGCCCTGGCTCTAATAATGGGAGGATGATTACTATCATCATTCAGCCAAGGTGCCTGTGTTGACAAGAAGTGGGAGGCACGGTGGGTAAGAAGCAAGGAAAATAATGCTATATAGAAGGTAATACAATACACCGTAATCTATCGGAAATATTACAGGGATGGTGATTATATTGTCCCTGAATGCACAACAACATCTGAACACAAAGAGTTAGTAATGTTTATGTATGCTTATGAGAATATAAATACTGTATAACATTGCAGTTACAATTCTGAAACTGACTACAGCTTTTCATTCCCAAAAGATGTACATGACAGATCTTCTTACCGACAGGTGCTTTTACTTTAATGCTGAAACTAAAATATAAATATACTGCATGTCGTGGGAGGATTTGTTGAGCTGCATATTGTGAGTAACTCGGTGTGTGACTTGTGACCTGACCTAGTTCACAATGGCATCCTGTCTTAGCAGATGAAACCCATGGGTGCCTTGACCAATCCTTATGCTGTTTTGCTATCTGTCTGTAGTGATGATTGAGTAGTAAGGAATGACTGGGCGCTATTAAGGGAGGGTCTGGGAGGGTCTGATCTGGTTCTTTTTGGAGCATTTTCCCTTCTTATATGGGTCCTGTGTTGAAAAAACACAGGTTCCTCTCTGAAGTGTATAAAACTCCTGTTCCCCCCTTTAAGCTTTGTCAGATATTCCTGCACCTCTGAGGGAGAAGGAACAATCTTTCCCATTTCAGCTGAATTGAGTCGTTCGACTTTTGTCTGTACTTACGGCTTGTATTGATGATTTCTGTATTCTTTATCATTTTTCTATTCTAGTTAGTAATAAATACCTAATCACAAAGCGAGTTCAAGATACTTTACACAAGGGCTTAATCCACAACTTTCCACCACACTTTATAAGTGTCACGTACGAACATACACAAATAAGCCCTTTCTATTCATCCGACAGTTTCATGGAGACAAACGCCCTCCTCTTTAAAGACACCCGACCCACTAGCCAATTATAACGACAAAATAGAATGATTGTTATAGCTGTGATATAGTGTACAGCTTATAGAGTGATGCAATATGATGCAATCGCAGTTTCATTCTCTCTTATCAGCTTTCTTACTTGATGGTATGGTCCCAGATCTTGATGGTCCAATCTGAACTGCAAGAGATGAAGACCTTTGGGTGGAAGTGGTTCCACTTTACAGCATCCACTGCCCTGTTGTGGGCTTCATACGTCTCCAGGTACTTGCTTGAGTAGGTTTTTGAGCACTAGAGAATAAAGACATCAGGTTTTAACCCAATGAGACTAATGTCAGCTTCTGTGCTTCAACGTTGAAATACCCAATAAATTCCCAGTTGGTTTGCAATTGAAAGATCGGGGTTTGCATAAAACAAGAAAACAACAGCAGAGCTAGCTGGAAGGGTCACAATAATGCTGCTTTCCAGTTGTCTCGTAAGTCCGCCGCCCGAGTTGGAAAGTGACGTCATTGCCTGGCTTGTACCACTTATAGCGTTCCAAATGCGTCTTGCTACAGGACGAGTTGGAAAGAACACCAGTGCAGCAGCTGCCATGCTAATGCTGGACGTTTTCGACAAAATACTATATATATATATATATATAATCTTATAGGCATCTTATAGAAATACTATCGTATTGTTGGACATACTAAAGAAGTACTGTAAAACTACTGTAGAAATTCTATAGCGACTTTAGGATAATGTAGAGGTATTACAGAAACACTGACATTTTAAGTAATTCCATTATTGCAAGTCTTACATTTCAGTAATATTTTGCCATTTTCGCCTATTTCATTTTATAACAAGTGCAGTCACGTTTTTCTCGAGCCACCAGGGGCAGTGGCAGGCTAGTTATTGTTATTGTTAGCAACTTAGCCTTTTAGCAAACCAGTTCGAAAACAGAACGTTACATTGTATTGCACGCACAGCAAAACCGTGCAATGCATACACTGGTGACCGGACTGAAGCAGCAATGTAAATAGGTGTGTAAGAGCATTTAAAATCGACATTAAAACGACCAACGTAGTAAATCAACTTCCATGAAATGTGGGCGCAGACATTTTTGTTGTGCGAGTCGTACGTTCTTTCTGGTTCAGCTCGGGGTACTCTCAGAATCCCGAGTCGGACGGCTGATATGGCGACCTAAAGGGGGCGTGTCTGCGCAAAATGCCGCAAGAAAGCTGGGTAATTTACACTTTCCAACTCGGGCGGAGACAACTGGAAAGCAGCATGACAGGACGATTAAAGATAAAACCGCTCCGAGCTTGTGTGGACAGCTGTTGCACTTCTGAAGCACTGACAGCTTGATCGTTTCCTACAGCCAGGTGAAAGGTTCTCAATCTGACCTCTCCTGGGGTTTCTGTACCACTAAACCTTGAGGTGACAGACCACACAATTTATCACACGTACTGGTTTATGTGTCCACCCATGTCTGCAAGGAGGGTTAGGAAAATTAATTGATTTCACAGGATTGCAGCCATGTTGAGTGTCCTCACAGGCAGCGTGTTTCGAATCCTTAGCCATCGTAGGAAGTAGAAAAATCATTCACATGAATTGTCTAATGACTAAGATAATCATTTTCTCAATTAGAAATTCTGGGGTAATCTATGTCCGATAGAAACTGCCAAAGGTTTTTTTTCAACACAGAGAGACATGTGAATAGACTAAGGAGTGTGTTCTTTAAATACTTTTTAAGCACCATTCCATCCCTCTCTAACTAACTCCCTCCCTTCTTGTCTCTTATGAGCAGGACTTTGATATGAAAATAGGAGGTGAGGAAAGCAATCAAAGAGACTTGTGACGTTAGCATTTTTCTTAAACTACCACAGAGGCCGTTTTGACTTCCTTACCTCCTTTCTTCTTCCCTCAAGCACTAAGTCTCATTGTATAAACATCACCGATTTCAATATTGTTTGCATTGGTCAGTGAGTTTTTTTATTTTTCATTGAATTAGAAGTTCCCATTGAGAACACAATAAGAGTTCGGAAAACAATTGAGACTTCTGAGTGTCTTTCTTAATGTGAGGAAACTACCATCTGTCTGATGTGAGCAGAGAGAACCTCTGCTTAAGAACCTCAACTCTTAATGTCAAGCCTGTCGGGCTTCCAAGCCCAGCAAAACATCTATAAGTAAATCAGTTTTTCAGGGCTGATGGTCAGAAGAGCTGCCCGTCAAAGGGTTTAGTACCTTTGATTACTGACAAGGCCTTTACAGCCTGTTAGGCCTAGGTGAATTCCATTAGCTGACGAGCCTGCCAAGCCTGCCGGTGCTATCAGTAAAAACAATCCTAATTGGACAGGAAAACCAAGCTTCCATCGGAATGTTCACCCAACTAAAGGTATTATCTCGAATCAAGGCTGGTTTTGTCCGTCCTCTTTTGTGGGTTCCTTTGTTAGTGATCCTATACTTGAGTGGCTCCACTGGTGGTCCAGCTGCACAATTGATACAGTGCCCCCCACGATCGCTGTTAATCTGACACTGGTTCCGTTTTGAAGCATTTTTAATGGAAGCCGGGACAAGGTAAAACACGGAATGGTTGTAGAATACTACCAAAGAGCTGAATGAGGAGGACAGCTAATTAAGACACCTATGCTCAATCGACTTAAACATTATTTTGTTGAATGTACACCATCTTCATTTATTTATTAATTAGTGACATGTATACAGATATTTCACATCCTCCCACTAATATAGGTTCCCCTTTATCCTACAGAAAAGAAATTGACTTAAGTATTTACATTATTATTACATTAGTTATTCCAATTTTTATTATATTATGGGTATGCCATAAAAGCAGAGGCCATAAAAGAGGCTAGAGTTAAAATTAACACATGGTGAACGTAGCACACAATGTGGAACTGGGACACATCTTTAGTAGTGCCGGATTATCTCAAGTAAGTTTCAAATATCTACTGAATTTTATAATGTTCAGGTGTGTTTGAAAATCTAAAATTGACTATGATAATACATGGTATTCAACTTAAGAAAACCATCTGGTAAAAATGGTCGTAAAGTACCTCAATGAAGTGCAGTACCTATAAATGAATGCGCTGTACAAAACTAATTTTCCAAATGATAGTTGATCATACCTACTGTCAACACATACCTTGTGTATTTTTCCCTCTCCTGTGCCAACAAGGAAGAGATAGTCGATCTGTTTATGGAAGTCCAACGATGTACCACAGGCCACTGTGGACAAGAGGCATTGAGTACTTTAATTAGACACGCACTGTCTCAGGCAGGCCGGTTGCACAAGACTTAGAAAATCTGACCTAACGTCGTGTGACATTTGATGTGTAGCACTTTGAATGAGTGATATCTGTTCAGATGGTATTTTACTGGAGATGTTCGTACATATATTTACAAAATACATTCTACATAATGGAGATCTTACAGAGGCCAAGCTGCTGTGCAATTTCTGGTCCCACCAGAGACAGTCTGATAATGTCTGTAAAGACCAGCTCATTCTGCAAACATGCAAACACACTTTTATGCAATTAATATATATATATGTCAAATTGTAGAAACTGACCAACAAATGAAAACAACAACAAACAATTGCAAATGTGACCAGAATAGGATGGAATTAGCCTGACATTTTTTGTTTTGATACTGTACTGGTATTAGTAGTACTGAATTATAACATGAAAAAAACAAAACATTCACTCAGTCACAGTGAGAATAAATAAATGTAACGGCTCAGCTAACCTTGACGAGTGCCCAGGAAACAACTCGGCCATCTGATGACACGGAACAGAAATTGTTTTTATTGTCCATGTCATTTTTCTGCCAGCGGACCTGAATCAAAAAAAGAAACAATAAATCTAATGAAGAATTCTCTTACCTAACATAACATTTCCTGTTAGATCAGGGTATTGTAACTAGCCATTGCTGCATTTTGCTGCATACACTTTCAACTAGCTGAACTGGGATCTCAAAATAAACTTTCAACTAGGCGCACAACAGAAAATACTGCAAGGGTGGAGTGACTTGAACTAAATGCACACCCTGAACTCACACATCTACACTGCCTCCTCCTCTCACCTGCCAGACTGGGTCTGTGTGCCTGCCAGTCTTTGCTGTGCTCTTGTACACAGGCTCGGATCCCTTCCTCTTCAGGTTGTAGACGGCCACACAGCCGTCACAGAAGCCCACCGCTGCTAGGTGGGAATGCTGCTCGTGGATGTCCAGGCACGTTACCCCAGAATCTGTGGGGTAGATGTACTCTGGGAAGGCAGAATTCTTCAACGAGTTGAATACGAGCATGCCACGCCCTTGGTAACCGAAGTCGTCTGGACAGCAGAAGGAGGCCGGAGAAGAGACGGAGAAAAGCCATGTCAATAATAAAATGTGCTTCATTAAAGTTCCATAGTTTTAAAAAATCGGATTAACTAGGGACAATTGAAATAGTCTCAGATATGTTAACATATCTTATCCCTTTGATTTTACTCTGTGTACTCACACGATCCCATTCCCACACCAAAAAGGTCCGGATATTTCTTATTCCTGTTGAGGACAGTTGAATCAATTAGTCATTTGCTCTTCATGTAACAGCTGAAGAGATTTACCAACCTTAAAACAGTGATAAATTGAGGAAGTTGCAACTACATGTTCTCACCAAGAACAAAAATAAACACCATTCTTGTCAAAGGTGAACAGAGCTGTTGGGCAGACCTACCAGCAGAGGGCAGTGATAGATAGTCCTTTTGCTTTGTCATACTGAAACTTCCACAAGGGGAGAAGAGTGCCCTCCTGGTCCCTAAACTCATCAGATCCATCCTCAAAGTATTTGAAATCTGAAATGGCATTAAGGGGAGCAGGGAGGTGAGAAGAAGAGCGTCTTCTCTCTGTAGCAACTTCAGTATCAAATGGGATTGCTGGGATTGTTTGTTAGTGTGTCACTTGAGATGTATTTGAGCATACCTTGTGCTATTTCATCAAAAGTATTCTGATGGACCATTCGTTCAAGGATCTTGGCCCCTTTTCTCACTTTGGTGATGTCATCGTGCTGTAACACAAACATAACATAATTTCAATAGAAATAATAAAACACTATGATAGATTTGCCTATATCATATGTTTCTGTGGCCAATGCGATGTTATTGCAAAGTGAGTCAGCATTAAGATCGGATGTGACTGATAAGATACTAATATTTTTTTGTCAAATGAGGTAAGAAAAGGTGAGCACTCTCTTTACCGCAGTTTCCGTCAGCATGGTTTTCTTCCTGCTTTTGTCAACATCTTTCTTCGAAGTTGGAGCTTTTTGCTTTTCTTTGTTTTTTTCTAGTTTCTGCAGCTCCATTACATAGGCATCATAGATCTCCCACTGCGAAGAAAATATAGTTATTACAGTCAGCCAATGTGAGCAGAAAGATTCACTGTTGCACGGTAAAACATTTATTTTAGACAGGGAATTCAGTACCTGACTAACAGTGGCACCAAAGATGCTGCGTGGAGGAGGCTCAGTCTGGCAGCTGATTTCCTGCAGCAAAATAGAAATGATTCCATTGAAACTCATAAAGCACTACACTTAGTAGTTTATTACACACTCATTGTTTTATATCTTTCATACTCTCTAATAATTAAAAAAACTACTCTTTGAAATGTTATCCATTCCAATTACTCCCTATAAGATGTGTGTTGGAGTTTGCTTCCTACCCTAGGTGGGTTGTTGAGGGTCTGGGAGGCCCTCTCACTGAAGTTGAACTGGTTAGTAGCTTTTTTCTCCTTCATCCCAGTTTTGGAGACAACACTGTCTGGTCTGTCTTCTTCTCCCACTTCATCCACTTCCCTTCCAAGCTCATCAGGTGTGACCTATGTAAAGCCATAAGGGGCGATAAAGTGTTTCAGCTTAAGTTACACTCTTGTTCAAAATAAAATATACTGTTTAACACAGTTTTACCACGGTTTCCAGCTTCTCCTCATCAGCTTCTCCTGTTGCCGGCTCTGGAGACATTAGAGATGTAAAATCATAATTTGACCACATGTGTAAAGATTCTGAGCGTGTCTTCAATTTTATGACCAATGTTGAAAGTGACACCTTGTGGCACCTATTATGTACTGCACCAGAAAGAAAAACATCAGTTTAAGTGCTTAAAAACACCAGAGTGTGCAGTTGTTATGGAAGACAATAATATGTTAGCTTTGGATGTCTAATAAAGTGTAACTGTGACTAGTAAACGCAGAATGCAGCATGTTTCTGTAAGTACCATTAGCAAGACCCTCCTTGGCCCTCAGTCTACGACCCTCATCAGAATCTATGTGCACAAGATTTCCCTCTATCTCAAAGAGAACTGCCACCTGATCCACAGCACTGGTGACCTTGAAGGAACGTTCCTGTAAAACAAAATGAGCAGTGAGGTGAGGAATAACGAGCAGAGAAACCTGTTAGTTTTGTTTGATTGTGGTGGGATGAGAAAACATATGTTAACTAACCACTTACATTGTATCAAAAACAGAAAAATTGGGAATAGTAGAGGGAAGAGACAATGGGCCTTTCTCATAAAATAACCATCAATAGGACACAACTTCAGAATTCCTAACACAGCAATTAATTATTCCATAGTGAGTGTTGCTAAAGTAATACACCTGGATGTAGCTTTGTTACCTTGAAGCTGTAGTGGACAATATTATCGGGAGCATGTGGGTTGTTTGCAGTCAGGGTCCTTGTGATTTCCTCTTTCAGCTCCTAATGATACCATTATAAATATAGCAGAGCACATCATAGCACAGGTTACACATGTCTGACTAATTTGGCCACTACATAACAATAATGACCAAAAGATAATGATAGGATTTATTCTAGTAGGGGAAAAATGAATTAAGCAACAGCAGCAGTGTGAGCCAACAGCCATAAACATGTCTGTCATAAAGTAAAGCAATGAAGATGTCCTACGGCGTCGGTGAGCTGCAGTTGATCTGGGGGCTTGATAAGTTCTTTCCCATAAGAGTCCCATCCTCCACCGGCATCCACTGCCTCCTCCTCATCCTGCAGTGGTCAAAGTCAAGTTTCTCATTGTTCTGAATATTGCAGCCAAAACTTAGAACTTTCTGGATCACAGGTTTGGGATTTGGAAGTGAAGTGCACCCACCTTTTTCTTATTTTTGCTTAACTTCAGACCAGGTAGAGCTACCTTCTGAACAGTTGAGCCCTGTGTGAAAACAGATAAAACCCGGCTAACGTCATGCTTTTGTTTTGCTACGACATCAATACAAATATTACTCTACCTATACGGTGACTGAACAGCAACTGTTAAGTTAATTATTGCATTGAATTTATTTCGTTGCCGTGACGAAACAAAACATGCCAGGTAGCATTATTAAACAAAGATGGCATTTAAGTTAAATTACCTTTCTCATTGTTGCTCCAACGCAATTCTTTGAGAAGCCGTTCAAAATGTCTTAACCTCAATTTATTTCAGATATGCTGCGTCGTCAAAATACTGTATAACGACACAAAGAAAAAAACCTTAAATTGTCAACGCTAAAGGAAAGTGACTGTAGATTGGCTCTTCTGAAGCCTCCCGCTGCTGTGTTGAGGTTACCAAGACAACAAGTCTCGGCCAGTCTTCGGGGTCCAAAGATATGTTCCAGTTTAGAAAATTCCAATTGCTCAAGTTAAGGTAATGCAATTTGAAGTATTATATAAATACAGATTTAAAAAAAAAAATGTTTTCATTCGTAAAACATTTTAATTCGACTTGAATACACTAAAAGATCCCTACGCATTTAATTATGATCTCCTCTGTGATTGGTCGGACTGCTCATGAATATTTCACAGACCCGGAAGTTGGGCGGTACTGCTGTTTTGCTGTCGAGTCACCTCTGTCAGGATGGAGGCAAACGAACTGCTATCATGCTGAAAAACGAAGCATCCTGACAGCCGAGCATCGTCTACCCGCATAGTTAGACATAAACCACCGTTAATCTTCTTCACTATTGTGCCGTTTCTATAACGCTCTGTTAAAATGATGGAAGAAATCGACCGGTTCCAAGTACCACCAGTCAACGGAGAGACACAGCCTTTGGTAAGAGACGAATATGACGAAAAAAAAAAAAACACATTCTATGCAAATTATCCCATCGAATACAATCGGCAACATTTTAGTCTCTCGTGGATTTATCTAGGCGGTTGTCTGACATAATCTGCGTGTGTGAGCTAACGGATAGCAATTTGCAGCGTGTCATACTGAGCCTTTGGGATGGGTGTAGATTTGTTCTCTAAAGATGAAAGGATATAGCGGTTATAACGTCATCTCTCTTTCTCCATAGTGAACGCATTAATAAAACATGAAATGATTAAATAATTAACAAACGTTCCCTTCTGTCATAGTACTTCAACCACGCATTTGACTAAAATCCTGTTGTTGTTGTTCTTTTTCTTATAACCACGTCAGCATGCGCTTAACTGCATCCACAGGCGACATATAGTACACTGTTTTTTCCATTTGGTATTTTGGTGACGTGTTATTTGGGTCGGGATGGCTGTAGGTGCTGTGAGCAGGAGCTCCGTCCACATCGATACTGCAGACTGCAACCCTCAGGATGGCTAGCCCGAGCAGGCCCATAGTAAGAGAATAGCCTCTCCTTCCATGATTTGTTATTGGACACAGACCTGCCAGGAACATTACATACACTTCCACAGTAGCAAGTCATGGCATTGTGTTCTGTTCTGTGGTCAATACTCAAACTCTATACAACACAAGGGTATGATGGGGGTATTGGTTTGAATGCAATTATAATACAGGCCCAATCCGCACTCGTGGATGTAAAATGTAAAAATTACAATTAATTAACTCCCTGAACCACTGCTCTTATTCTCTACATTTCCGTACTTCAAACAAAGCAGCCTAAAACAGATTTCCTCTTTTTACATTTTTTTTTTTTATGAGAGTTTGCCGTCGGGTTTTAGGCAGCGCTCCAAGTTGTAATGTTCATTTTAGTACCCATGCTTTTCCATTCATTCTTCCCCTGAGGTGAAATTGCAGCAGAAATCACAGAAGAACACACTTTCTCTGGTACAGAAAGTCTCCTTTTCATGCAGCAGCTACTGTCTCTCCTTATGAAGATTTAACTTGGTCTATTCTAATGTTTTGTCCGAGGCGATTTCTATGGAGTTCCATCTAATCTCACAGATACTTTGATTGTGGCTGCAGCGTGTTGGTTACAAATCGTATAGTTTCTTCCTTATAACGTAATTACTCCATCATCATGTCTTGGCCTTCTAAATGTTAGCTGCAGTTTGCAGTTCCAGCCTCTGAAACAATCTCCTACTTCTCCATTCAGAAACCGCGCTTACTTGTTTCGCAATCACAGTTGCTTTTTAAATGCTAATAACTTCATTGTGATTACTAAAATGCATGAATACAGCTGGCACCTGCCTCTTTGTTGAGAATTCATTTCACATGAATGCTGCAGCTTTTTATAGACAAATAGAATAGTTGGTTGGATGTTTGTGGTGAATTATGCCATACAGCTGCTCTGCTTTAGATCCCTCAAGTGCGCTGTGTTTTTTTTTTTTTTTTTAGTTTGTAAAGGGCTCATTGTGTTGTTGGAAAATGGTGAAATACAAAATGGAAACTTCATTGGAAATTGTTCCAAGGCACACATGGCAATAAGCCTGCTAAGAAGGACCCAGATGGAGAGCCATGTCACTTGCAATACGGTGGTCATTATAAAGGCATAGTCCAATGACATCAAATAAAACCATTTTGAGAGCATTATCCACTCATGAAATCAGGGTCCCTTATGATAGAAGAAGCATTCTTTATAGAATTTTGAGGGATTTTAATCCCTGATTTATTGTCTGTGATTGTAGATGTTTCACTTTGGATTGTGAATGTTAACTTAATTATTTTTGATCTGCACCAAATTTTATTATTATTATTTCATAATAAAAAATGATCACAAAAAACTAGCCTTTTCACAAACCGGACCATCATTAAGCAGAAGGATATTTGACAATATTTAATGTTGGCTAAATCTAATTATGACAGATGCAGTGCAGTCATGACATTGTCATGAGGATAACATGTAACTGTCTTAGCGGTCACCTGACGTATCAGTCGACCCTGCCATTGGCCGGTGATGTATAATCCTACCAGTCGCTTGGTGTCTCTGCAGTGTCAGCAACCTTGAGGCTCTACATCATCAGGGGCAGTAAAGGAGTCGGACGACAGGTTTATGAAGCCGATGCTCTTAAGAGGGCATCTCTTTTATTTGTGTGTGTGTGTGTGTGTGTGTACACATGTTCGAGTGTGTGTGACCCTTAGTGAGTGCAGGTGTATTGGAATGCATGTTCAAGGTCAGGGCCAGCGTCAAAATCAATGTTTCACCCCTTATGTCATAGGCCTGGTTGCAATCATTTGATGGTTACTGACAGGCTCTAGCAGTATGTTTCAAAAGGCCCCTGATTTCAGCTGACTGCTTAGCGAGCTGGTGCATTTACAGATTTATTTCTGTTTTTAGCATTTAGGCTTGGGAACTTCTGGTAGCATTTCTTTAGTGATTGAGTGTAAGCTGGTCTATTTAAAGAGGAAGTCTAATCTGTTTATTATGAGCTACCCCGCTAGTTGCTATCAATAATTTAGTTCTCTTATATTCAAAAAGTGGCAGGGAATTCCGTCACGTTTCTCTTAATACCAAATCCCTTTCATTATTAACTGGCAGCTCTGCTGGAATATTTCAAAGGGGATTTACTTGACAGAGAATATGACCCTACCTCATCACAGTATCTGTCTGTGGTGGAAACAAGAATGAAAGCAGAATAAATCCTGTGGGTAAGCCTTAATGAACCGAGGGACGGGCCTGTCAGCGAACAGGAAGAGCTGGGCTTGGTGCTTGTTACGGTGGGAAGGCCTCGTCTGCGTGCCGTGCTTTTACTGCTCCTGCTAGTCACTCTTGCAGCTCTCATTAATTATTCCAGTTAAATGGATGGTGCTCCATTGCCGGATGAGACTATTGAATGCATCAAAGGTGCATTAGGCCCGAGTGCACCAGTTCTTGTAGACAAGTGGAGTAATGGAAAGCGCTTACTTTTCTAATCGCTTTCACAGACAGATTGGTCCGGATGGCTGCTGGGAAATATACAATATCAGATACAATATCAACCTTTTTATCCGGTGATGACAAAACAACTTTTTGCTTTGCTTTTGCATTAACTACACATCACTTGTATCTAAGTGTTTTTTACGTTTTGTTGTTTGCCGGATTTTTTATCTCCTTGGCGGCTTGTTTTTTTAAGAGCTTTAAAAGAGGATTGATATTCTCACCGTCTCCGCTAGCACTCATGAATGTTTTATCAGGCCCTGCGTGATTGGATAAGCTCTATTGGTTTCACGGCATTGGCCTAAATTCTAATAGTATTTCATAGTGACAGCATGAAAGGGTTTTTGATTAATTAGATTGAGGCCTATCTGTGTCTAGAGTTGTTTTATTTTGAAATCCCACCGGTCCCCCTGCAAACTTTAAAGTCTCTTTAGATTTTGATGAATTTGAAATAATTTTGAATAATAAACATGCATTACTTATTTCTTCAAGCTACCCAACATGTTTTTTTTATTTCTTAAAAGATATATTACACAAGTAGCATTGTGTATGCGAGTATAAAGCAGTGGTCTCAGCCAATACGAGGTTTTCAGCGCGCGTTGTTTATTTGCTTAAAGGAGGGTTTAAATGTAGTAGCCATTTTTCTGGAGAGACCACAAAGTTATTGAAAGCCAAATGGGCTGGTAGTCCTTGTGGAGACCCTCAGAGGGCTACAAGGGGAGGACTGTAGGGTCGACATAATGCGGCGCTCTGTCAGCGCGGCGGGCCCAGCTCCCCTCTCTCGATCTGGGGGAAACCGAGGCTCCAACAGCAACCCCCTCTGTTCTCCCACGGCCTCCTGGCCATGCCATCACTGCGCACACATAAAAAGAGACCGAGCCAAGCACACAGCCAGAACACTCGAGCCCATTGATGCAGAAAAGCAGGCAGCTATAGTAAGCGCGTAGGCCTCGGGGGAATATTGCCAGGGTACTGGACACAAGCAGGTTCTGAAAAAAAGAGCTGATTTTCCCTGGGCTGTGGGGGCCGGGCGGTAAATCGGGCTCTTGGTACTGACTTGATTGTGCCCTCGGGCCTCTTGTTGAATTTCAACTTCCCATATGGAAGTTTGACACAAATGGGTTTGAAATTGTGTTACCACGAAACAACTCTGGTCCAGGTTGAATCCCCGTCGGCCATAGCAAACAATTTAGACTACGACGAGACGATTGCAGATGTAGAAGGTATTTCTTATTGCTGTCATTTGGCTATATCAAAGGTGTGACGTGCTGTGTGTACTGTTTCCAGGACCCCGCGGCGTCCTCCAGCTCAGAGGCTGACGCTGACACCAAGGGAGAGACGGTGGCCATGAACTACAAGCCCTCACCACTGCAAGTCCAAATAGGTATCACAGGAAAACACGTTGCATGCTATGGCCTGTTATGGCATCATCTAATCCAGTACCGCACGGCCTTCACAAAGAGTACTGTAGGTTGGTCAAATGATGGTCCCCAAACATAGGGCTGTTAATATGACTAAAAGTCCATCTTATTGGTTTGGAACAAATTTGAATTTCTGAGACAAACAGGTTCTTATGAAATGTTATCTGATGGTCATGAAGTTGAGGTTTGTCGATGACTTCCAACCCTGTGGTTGCCCAGAGAAACAGAGGGACCATGCCAGGAAGGGCTCAGTGAAGAATGGCACCGTGGGAAGTCCAGTCAATCAACAACCCAAGAAGAATGCTAGGACAAGGTAACCGCTCCCATTGCCTACTTGTTTCCTGTTATGTGCACTTTGCATCAATTAGCATCTCAAGCTTGTTTTTTTTTCGTTTTGTGTCGCCCGCTCGGCATGCTAATGAAGGCGTTATTTTAACGCCTTCATTACGCTTTTTTTTTCAAATGCTAAACGCTTTTTAACCAAATGCTAAAGGCTACAGATTAGTCCCAATTTTTCTTTTTTTCTTGACCTGTAAGACGATCGACCGAGCCCCTGTTCCCGTAATCTGAAATGTTTGGAATTGTGCTTTCGTGTTGCGTTTTCAAGTCTTCTGTCTTCTCCTGCGCTGTGTCTCACTGTCTGCGCCCACCTTCAGGTTGGTGGTTCCAAACAAAGGCTACTCGTCTTTGGACCAGAGCCCAGATGAGAAGCCCCTGGTGGCACTGGACACTGACAGGTATGCATGTGACATTGCACGTCTTTTGACGCATTCAGACGAAGGGATAGAACATGAGAAATGTGTCACTCTGCCGGATGGCACTGATCCATAGAGCAACTTGACTGGGTTCTTAACAGAAGGGATCATAAAAAGGGGACAAAGCCTCTCCCAGCGTGCGGGATTAGAGGATAGCCCGGCGAGGATTTGGGCAGGGCAAAGCGGCTCAGAGGGAACGCTCGCTTCCCCCCCCCCCCACCACCGTACCAGCAGGTCTGCATTTGACACATACGAGTGTCACCCATTGTGCGCTCCGCCTGCTGCCGCGCGGGAATCTCATGTGAACGCTGGAAGCCGGTCAAGCTTACGTCATGTATTGCTTCGTGCACGCCCTCTGGAAAGCTTTCTGGCTTTCTAACACGGGACACCAGTTTGTTTGTCGTCCACGGTTTAGACTCGCGTGCAGAGCCTTTCGGAACAATGCCGCTCTGTCCGTTGTTTGCAGTGTTCCGAAGGCGGATCATTTGTTTCAGGAAAGAAGGCCTCTGCATTAGACCAATCGATCAACATCAATTGATTTCATTTGGGAAATGTTGTGAGTGTCCTGTGTGTTGCCAAAAATATAACCTTGATGAGTCTTCCTTACAATCTGGGACCACAGGGGCATGCGGGGCATTTATCAGGCAGGGAGCATCTCGCAGCAATACTGAACAGCTAGCAGTTAGCTAACAGTTCAAACATTCACATGTGATGTCTCACCGTTATCTCGAAACCTCTGCCTAACCAGTGACGTGCCCTGTCTTTCAGTGACGATGACTTTGACGTGTCCAGATACTCCTCATCAGGATACTCCTCAGCCGAGGTGAGATGTCTGAGGGACCAGGTATCTATACACGCATTATACTGTTTCACAGCGTCATTTGGTGAACCCACAAACATCGCCGCCTGATCACCCAGTTCCATTGTCACACCACTCACACCAGGTACATGTGCACCCCGTCTGAAGCAAACGCCTTGCTGGCTCCTCCCGAGGATTCATAGTCGCAATCATCCGCAGTGGTTTCTCCATAGTTCTCATTCAAATCCCTTTTCACCAGAGTAGAATCCTTTTTTGTTGTCCTTTTTCTTGCTCTTCCTGCCTCGTTGCCCCCTTATAACCTGCCTGCACAATGATGTCGCCGCTCACTGTTTCTGTAAAGGATTTGCAGAATCGACCTGTTCTTAACTGATTTCACTAACAAGGTCGTTCCTAGCGGAAGGCGTTTGTCAAAGTTGTCCCGACGCCCGGCTCATTCTGCGTCTCCCCTCCCCTCCTGCAGCAGATCAACCAGGACCTGAACATCCAGCTCCTGAAGGACGGGTACCGGCTCGACGAGATCCCGGATGACGAGGACCTGGATCTGATCCCCCCAAAAGCCGTCAACCCCACCTGCATGTGCTGTCAAGCTGCTCCCTCTACAGCCTGCCAAATCCAATAGCGCCCCCCCCCCCCCCCCCCTCCCTCCTTCCTGCCTGCCACCTGCACTGAGGCCAACAACTGACCACACTGTCTGCAAGGAGGAAAACTGGCAGTGACACTGAGGGAAAACAACGGTTAGAAATGCTGAGTCAGGCGATGGAGAAAGGCGTGAGAGATGTACAGGACCCGTGCGCGTTCCTCCTATGGTAGGATCTGTGCATCTTACTTCTGCGTTGTCGGTTCGGCGAGGACTCGACTGATGGCAGAAACATTACCTCCGAGGGAAACGTGTTGCTTTTGCGCCGCCTTTGAGTTTGTATTCCATCTCACGCTTGCGGATATTTTGGTTTACGAGGACCGTGAGGGATTGTGCAGAGCGTCAGTGGGAGCACCAGAAACGATCACGAGGTGACATTACCGTGACAGAGCATCATCAATGGAGTCAGCTTCTGCTGCTGGTGTGTCATTGAAAGTGTCAAAACAAAGGACAAGAGGAGATTGAAAGCGTTGTTGTGGCCATTGTTTTTTTTGTTGTCTTTTTGTCTTTCTCATTTCTCTTTCAGCCAGTCTGCTTTGTCTTCCTGTGTGTATAAATGTGTCAACCATGAACATGACATACGTGTGTCTAAATATGTCCAGCTGCTGGTGAAACACTAATGCTCACATTTAGGACACAATAGGAGTAATCCCAGATTTTGGTTTAAAACTGAAAACAAACAGTTTTGCATGTTGCCCGTGAACACGGCGTCCTACTGACTGGCATGTGCAGATGATTTATCAGCCGTTGTCCCTTGTGCTGAAGAGACAAAGTGCTGCGTGCTTTTGAAAAAAAACCATGGAACCACTAGTGTTTTTGGTTCATCCACAAACGGCTCACAAGGTACCGGTTACTTCCCTTGTGTTGGTCCAGGGAAGCCCCGACATGAGTGGATGTGTGACAGCAACACAACGGCAGTCACCACCAGTGAATGTGGTTACAGAAAAAAGAAAACAATGACAGTAAGAGCGTTAGAAAGTAAGCAAATGCATAGAAAGTTGTGCAGTTTTGGCAGAGCTGTGTTATGTCTTCTGAAGAATGTCTTTAAAGTGGTTCCATATCGCTTGGATGGGAATAAAAATGTTCTTTCCTTTTTTGTTAGTACATCTGTGCATATACCCCCTTGACTTATATTATAAGCTATTTGATTGGGGACTGTGTATGTAGCACCGGACACAGCTGTGTATTGTCGCTGCTTTATGCCAATGGATGTTTTCCAATGTTGAGTAGGAAGTACATAATGCATAGTGATTATTTGTAATGTTTACGTCGCACCTCGTTAGATCTACGGATGAGAAAAGTCACTTGCATGAGAATCTGTTTTGAGACAAATTACACAAAAGAACAGACCCCAGAAACACAATGCACATTTTCTATTTATAATACCTAAAGCCTAGATAGACATGAAGCTTTAAGAGCTTTGTTTTTTTGTGTGTGGACAATTCCAGATCTTCAAGCAGAGATATGTGAAAGAAGGCAGTTTTTTTTTTTTTTTATGTAAATTGAGATTCAAGAAGGGAAACAAGGACGGCTCATTGAATCTATTTTCCTGCATCTAACTTCTGTCGCCACTGATTATACCTGGTTAAAATGCCCCAATGCTTCCACAGCATTTCAGTTACAAAAGAAAACAAGCATTAAAACAAGTTCCTGATGCCATGTGTGTAGATGATACAATGACTTGTAATGAGTAGAAAAATACCAGAATAGAAGAGTAGGTCAAGTATTAGGTCACTTATTCAGCTACTCGCTGAGGTGTGTGTTTGACCAGTTTGCACTTCACGTTAACATGTGTAGGGATTGACTGTAAATGACTATGGTGCTGATACTTTCTGTCTCTCATTACCGTCATCCATAGAGACTCGCACAGCGGGCGCGTGTCTGTGCGCGCTACTGCGGCCCGACGCCGTCTCACTTGGGTTGTAGCTTCACTAATCTGTTGATCGATGCGTTGTAACATAAGCTATTTATTTGCAGTTATGTGACTTTAAGTTATTTTTTTAAGATGGGATATATTCACGTGCAGACATTTTTTTAATTTTTTTTTTTTTTTGTCACGTGTTTATTATGATTGTGAACTGGTTCCATTTAGATTTTAACAGTGTCAAAGTTCTGTGTATAGTGCAACAAAAATTAAATATTGGATAGTGTGATAACGCCATGGGTTTCTGTCATCTTTTTAATTGTACACGTTTAGTCATTAGCGTTTTTTAATATTTCCATAAACGACCCCAAGGGGGGGCGAGGGGGGGGGCTCAGTCGGATCTCCAGACCTCCTGCCCAACTAGCTTCTCAGAAAGCTCTACACGCATTGTCCCTGCATGAGACGCAACTAACAGCCACTGGGGATTTGTGGTCGCCCGCTAGAGGGACTGAAGGCCAACATTTGAAGCCAGGATGGAGAGAATGGGGAGAGGAAGGAGATGGATAGACGGAAGAGTAGTGAGTGTGAGGCGTGGGGCGGGGCGGGGCGGGGCGGGGCGGGGCGGGGCGGGGGGGTGGGGGGGTGGGGGGGTTGGGTATTTGTGATTAGCCTGGAGTTGATCCCTAATGAGCAGATGGTGAATGGTGGCTTACCTACAGAAGGCAATCTGGTTTGTGTCCACGCCGAGGACGAGCTGCACTGAAGTTGAGAACGACCCAGAACAGGAGCTCATCAGACAGGACTGCTGGGAGACAGGTGAGGGACATTTCCCCCCCCCCACGCCCCCAAAAACAATGCTCAAACATGATTGACTTGATGGTTATTGGTAGAATATGTTGTCCTGAACTGTGGGAGTGGGTCCATGGTACCCTGTAGAGTACGGCGTTGGACGAAGCGCACCGTGACATCAGCTCTCCCTCGTAGACTGAGACCACGTAACAAGACGCCGTCGGGACGTGACGCCATGTTGCCTAGAGATCTGGGCGTAGCTGGCGAGGTGCTGCTGCTGCTGCTGATGATGATCTGTGTCCGGCGCCTGCAGGGCTCTGCTCTCCCTGCCGTTTCCTCCTACGAGTTCACAGCCTACAGGATGCAACAGTTCAACCTGGCTCAGAGGACGCATGGTGAGTTCAGAGAGTTCAGACCTCTAATCTATAGCGAGTGTGTCCTGTACGTTTACTCAGGGTCTGCACAAGCTTTGAGGTGCTTCGCTTGGGCAAAACTGTTTAAGTTCTACTCCATTACAATTCAGAGGGAAATATTGTAGTTTTTATGCTGCTGCAGTTACCTGTTATTATTATTATTACTTTACAGTTACTTATAAACCTCTTTGGTTTGTGACCCTTTCATAATGAAGCTACTGAAGTCTAGCCGAGGGGCTTTGTGTGTTTCAGATCAATCGGTTGTTAAGGAAGGATTTACCATCTTGACTTATTACATTTAAATAACTGTTGTAGAACCAAAGTGATCAAATTGTTTCACTAAAGTAAAGATTAAAGAAAAAAAACACTGATAAATACGTGCTGCATTATTATATATACTTATATATACCATATGTTTGTGACTTGAATCTACAGTATATTGACACACTAATATCTTGAACATTTAAATCTCTAGCGGTCCGACCAAATCAGCCAAATACAAATTCAACATGTCCGACTAACTGAGAACACACACACACAAAGAACCAGTACAGCAGTAGAGTGGCTTCGGTTAACATTGTCACCTTGTCCTGTGAGGTTGCCGTGGGGCCATCGTGGTGGCGGAGGCGCGCTCGGCAGACGAACCGGTGCTGACGCGCCGCTGCGTCGTCATGAAGGTGCTGGACTTCACCACAGAAAGATACCTGGAGGCCCAGAGGCAAAACGCTGCTGCCGTCCTGATCCTGCTGCCCAAAAACATCTCCGCTCTCCCCCATGACGCTGTGCAGGTAACACGGAAAAAAGCCCTGCAGCTTCTTTTACGGACACGGCTTCTGGTTGCAGGGGCTTCTTGCACCTTAGTGAAGTGGTGTGATCGATGCTTCGCAGTCCTTCATGGTGAGTGAGAGCGAGGCCTTGCTGAAGGAGACCCTCATGCCGGTGTATGTGGTGCCTGAGGACGAGCAGCTGCTTTATATGTACGAAGAGGTCAAGCAAGCCGCAGCCGCCAGAACTTCATCTGTATTCGTTAGAGGTAAGACGAGCAACAGGGTGTTATGTTTTTTTATTTCTGGGGGATGGAAAACAACCCAGCAAGCCCGTGCTGATGGTTTCATATCCTTCATCTTTTCTTTTTTTTTCCCGGCAGTGCTTCGAAGTATGGTCACAGCTACGGCCTTTCAGATCTTAGTGAGCAACAACGTCCCCATTAAGGGCACCACTGACATCGTCATCAGCACACTGGAGGTGACCACGGAACCGACTGCTGACCCCCTCTCGCTGCACGAGCTGACCTGATTAGTTTGCTCCGCTGTCCTCGGCTCCGCACCGTTTAACTCCTTGATGTGTCGTTGAAGGGAGTGCTTCCCGGCACGGGGGAGGATGCCCCCACTGTCGTCCTCACTGCCCACTATGATTCCTACGGGCTGGCACCGGTGAGTCACGTGATTAATCTTGGAACACTCTTTTCTGCACTTGCGGTGATACTATGGTAGGTTGATGGGCTTTTTGTCTGTAACACAGTGGTTGTCGTACGGAGCAGACTCTAACGGCAGTGGGGTCACCATCCTACTAGAGTTGGCACGTCTCTTCCAGAAGCTTTATAGCAGCCCCGGCACCAGACCACCGTGAGTTACAACCCCCCCCCCCCTAACCCGCCTCCAGAGATACATCCTGATTTGACATTAGCAATAGCTGTCATCTGAAGAAATGGCTCCTGTCATGTAAAGGCAATATCACACTATTAAATGCTTAATTGCTCTTTTTAAGATATCATTTAATGTTCTCCTTAACTGGAGGAGGAAAGTATAATTTCCTGGGCACAAAGAGATGGATTGAAGATAATCTGGACCATGCTGGTGAGTTTTTCTTGCACTGTTTTGGACTTTTTGACAGTATCCTGCAGCACCACTGTACATACAAAAATGAACAACCCGGATTTATTTTATCCAAACCTTTTTTTTTTTTTTCCCTTGACCAGAGTCCAGCCTGCTGCATGACAATGTGGCATTTGTTCTGTGTTTGGATACGCTGGGAAACAGTGATGAACTGTACATGCACGTGTCCCGCCCTCCTAAAACCGACTCTCCCATGCACTCTTTCCTCCAACAGCTGGAAGAGGTATCAAGCTCTATAGGTCCAAAATCTGGAGTAGGCTTTTCGGTGTGTTTATAAATGTGTTTTAAAGGTTTGATCACTCTGCTAGGTTGTGTCCTCCAGATTTCCCTGGGTGAAGGTGGGATTGGTGCACAAGAAGATCAATCTTGTGGAGTCCACAGTAGCGTGGGAGCATGAACGCTACAGCCTGCGCAGGATACCAAGTTTTACTCTGTCTCATCTGGAAGACCCCAAATCTGAATTACTGTGGCTCCATGCTTGACACCATGTGGGTTCTTTGTTCTGTTTTGGATCATCAGGACTTAGGACCAATGAGATGAGATGATATGAAAAGGCTCAAAGAGACACATCTCAAGGATGTCTTTGTGTCTTCTCTCAGGTCACAAGTGGACTCCAGGAAGATGAGGCGAAATGGCATCATCATAGCAGAAGCACTGGCCCGTTACATGTACAATCTTTCTGACAAGGTAATTGAAATTCATACAAAAATGGAATGCATCAATTATAATACATATACTGTTGATTGATGTTTCATCAGCATTTCAATGTGGGATTAATCTTGATTATGTTCTCCAAGGATACACCAAAAGATATGCAAGTTTTCAAGGGTCAATTGGTAAGTTGGTTAATAAACAAAGGCAGTTGCTGACCTCTAGTGTTAGCTTATGAGCATTGCAGCCTTCATTTAAAGATGGGAGCATTTTTGTATGAAAAAAAATTCCATGTTTTGAAAGTAGCGTTGTTAAAGCAACACACATTTTTTATATTTCAGCTCAGAATTGGCTGCATTGTTGTACACTTGACTCTATTTAAATAGCTTCCAGTTTCATTCACTAATGACAGATTTCTTTTGTTTTAATTCCACTGGGTGTCTGAGCTGTCCTCTCAGCCATCAGTTTGTGATTGTCCGCCATCAAACTTTTGTAGGGGACTATTACTTTTCTCTTCTAGTACTAGGATGGCACAGATAAAGCCTTTTTCTTTGTTCTGTGAATACACATCTACACTCCTGATGCAGGAGTTTCACGACAGCCGCATGGCTAGTCTGATGTCCTTCCTCACGTCGGTGCCTCGAGCCGCCCAGCTGCTGGATAAGGAGCCCGGACACGTCCTGCTGGTCAACTCACTGGAGCACCAGTTCAAACATTACTTGCAGCAAGTCCACAGACACGCCTACCGACAGGATAGGAGGTAAAATGTTGGAGCAGGAGAAGATATATACAGCAAAATGGTAAATCATTATTTCTTCACACAGGGACCCTGATATTACCTTTTTCGATCAGATGAACCAACCTATAGTGATGTACAGGTAACTATTTAAACTCTGCATTTGGCTCATTTCAATAAGCCACTAAGTCACTAACAATCTTTTTCTTCCAGAGTGAAACCTGCAGCCTTCGACCTCTTCCTTGGAGGCTGCATTGCTGCCTATTTGGGGATTGTTTACTATACGATCCAGGTTAGTTGATACACCCTTTTACACTGTCCATTCGTGCTGCTATACTATATTGTATAGCACCGTACATGTTGTTAACGCTTCACGTACCAGGTTTGTTTTCTCACACAACCTCTCTGTTCCCTCTTGCAGAATTTTAGTTATCTCTACACAAAACTCAAAGCGGCAGTGAAATCGAAGCGCGAGTAAATAAAACTGAATACCGAGTCGATGAAAGGGGCTTTGAAGTCTGCGTTGCACATGTTGGACTCCTGCATCACCGGCCGTGCAGAAGATGAAAGCATTGCAGCACGAATCTTCTAAGACCAAATCATAAGCCCAATTTACAACTTGTGCACTACCTTTGAAATGTACGTTGTTTTCATAAATACACTGTATTGCAGACCATTTCTCAGACTGAAATTTTTTGTGTGGGGGGGGGGGGGGGGGGGATTCAAATGTCACAAAACAAAACAAAGAGAATGGGATTTACCTATCGAGTCAAAGTATACCGTTGGTTGGATTTGATTTGAGCCCCCGTGAAGCATTGTTGCTATGATTCCCATGCCCCCCCCCCCCCCCTCTGCATCTGCTGACGGATTGGACTGGGCGTAACGTGGCTGTCGAACAAGGCCCAGCCAGTTGCGGCGGGATGAACAGCCAGTTCCTGTCACAGATAACTCGGTGAAACAAAGGCACCCTGCAGCGCTCGGTGAATTATTGATGCCCACGTGGGCATGCTGACAGCGGATAGAGGTGACCCTGGGTGGGGGGCGGGAGGGGGGGGTGGCAGATTCTTAGAAATGCCATCCCTCCCCTGCTTTGTTGCAGTTAGATCGGATGCGAATGGCTCTGTTTTAACTGTGAGGAGCTGAGTGTTTGAGATCCGTGCTCGCTAGTCTGTGCGGGCCCCCGGGGAGGGAAGTAGGTCATGCACGATGACCCAAGGTATGTGTGTCCCTGCAGGGGGCCTTGGGCTTTAGGAGGATTGGTGGCCAAGCGCTCAGGTGGCACAAAGTGTTGTTCTGGTTCGGCATGATGCTTGTAACCTTTCTCTACTCCCTACAGATATTCATCACTATTAGCTACAAGTTAAACATAGTTTTTGACCAGTTATCTGTTTATTGCTGGAGATGCCAGGAGCTGCTGATGGCTTTATAGCTGATGCACAAGTTTGATGCTGTGATACAGTAAAGAGAGGAGGATTTACATTTCAAAACGGGTTGCATGCACAACCAAGCAAGACATTGTGAGGAAAGGGGAGGAGCCACCAGGTGAAAGGGGAGGAGAGCGATGCTTGGGACTTTCCAGCGGACTGGAAGGGAAGCGGTGGCAAAAAGGTAAGAGAATAAGTGAAGATGGCTCCCCAGCTCTACCTCACCATGTACAAAGAGCAGTTTGCACCTCCTGGCACAGCGAACAGAGAACGGCCTCGACCCACCTCTGCCCACCGCAGGAACAACCCCCAACCCCGTCCGGTAAGAGGCCCAGGCACGTGGAACTTCTGCTTTTAGAGGGGACAAAGTCATTATTTATGAAGAGATGTGGGATTTTTTGAGAAAATTAGATCAAGCTTAATATGCATTTTATTTGTTGCTTTTAGCACATTTCCAAGTGATGCATGTGAGGTCAAACAAGGCTAATTGGAACACTTATTATTGGCACTCTCCATTGCTCTTCATTTAACAAGACTAAAGAGTCTTACACTAATTGCCGGCTGGTTGTTTACATTTCCCTGTGCTTGGTGAAAGCTGCATAACATATATTATTCAGTAGGTCCTTCATTCCCATTGATTTATCCTGGCATACAGTAAACAGCTAAAGACAGAGTACAGTTACCCAACTCTAAAGGCGATTAAAAAAAAAGAACCTAAAAACTACAGTTTTTGGGGTACTTTAATAAGCAGGGAAAGCTATTTAGGAAAAATTATGACATTTTAAAACCTTTTTTTGCATTTTGATAAAAAAAATCTTGGAACATTCTCTATTCTCAGTGAAGGTTTATGTAACATCCAAACGATATTGAATGTGGGATGCTATGTATGGTAAATGTTAACACTAATGTTCCAGGCTGCCCTCATCTTCTATTCACACGTTCACCGTGTTCTCCAGGACTTTCTGTTTCCCCGGAATCTTCAGCGTAACCTCAGTTCACGCCGCACAGCCCCGCCCCCCTGCCCCCCTGTGGACGGAGGCCAAGGTCCGCTCTTTCCACCTGTCAGGCATGTGTCATTTCACAGTCCCCTAATGACTTGTCCAGACCACTACCCGACCACAGTGGACCAACCGAACCGCACGACCCCTGCCCGCCCAGCCACGGCACACACTCTGCCCCCTGCTGGCGGACTGCACAACCTACGGTTGACCGAGGCTCCTTCCGACACCAGATTTAAACCCCAAGCAGCTTGGAAGAGCCCAACGAGGTAGCCGTGGACCTTTGCTCCAAAATGGCTGTAAATTCACATTGATTCTAATTGATTGCATTGTTTTGTTTGCTTTTATCAGTGGAATGAGTTATCAGAGGAATGTTCATCCACTCTCAGCCCAGCAACAGAGGTGAAAGAATGACCTCTGACCTCTTTTGGCAGTTTATAAACCCTGATAACTTGAAAAAAAAACATACACCAGTGAGAAATATTGCGCGATACTTTTTGTAACTGATTGTAACTAAATATATTTTCTTTTTCCACAGGCAACATGGAGAAACTCAGCTTCGGACAAGACCGCACACCATCAACCCACAACACCACCTACCACGGACACAATACCGGAGGTCTAGTTATAGTAGCAGCCAGGAATATATTTTCATTTTTTCTTCACAAATAGGTCGTTAATAAAAACCAAGTAGGTCTAATTTTCCCGTGTGTGATGGTCTCTCAACAGCGGGTGCTACAGCTGCTTTCATGTGGTGAAGCCCTCCGAAGCGGGACACTACATCATACACCCAGAGTTTGTGTCTGAATGCCGTCCTTAGGACCATTAGAAGTGGGGACCTGCAGAGCTCCTTGAGGACATCCTCCACTTCACTATTGTTTAATCCTAATTAACCCAGCGAGACAAGGTGTAAGAATGAATAATGCAACGGTAGGCTGCACTCTCGCCATTATTATCTCCCTACTCACAGCGTGGCCACTTTTACAATTCAGTACTAAATCAGCAGCAAAGATCTTCCCTATAAGGGGCTCGTGGTGCTCACACATCACTGACGCTGAGGCCCTAATGTCTAACTATCTGTGGCAATTTTTATACCACTACTGAAAAAAGTATTTTGTACATTACATATAGGAATTCTTTATTGCATGGTTAGACAGAAATACTACTGGAAAACATGGAACTTTACACAGGGGAAGTACATACTTATTGTGTGTATTATTATAGGTTTTGTATAGCTGTGTCACTTGGCAGACAATATATGCCTGTATTGCATAGATGATCCCCATAGACATAGCGAGGTGTGCACTTTTCAAATGTTTTCTTCTGACCTCGCTAATCAGAGTTATTTATTAAAACACGTTTTTTTGCACACTTGCGTCTCTCGAATCCAGTGTGTTGTGTGAAGTTTTGTACTGGAAATAGAAAAGGCCTCTTCCCCCCCCCCCCCCCTTTCCGGACTACATTTCCCGCGCCGCGGCGAGGGGCGTGCGGGAGGCGGACTCGTATTGACACGCATGTCTTGGGTTTTTTTTCGGTGAACTGTGGCGAAAACAAGTTGAGCTCGGAGCGGCTGCAGCTGATTGGTAGGAAAAACAAACTAATGTGTTTTTTTTCTTCAATGAACAGCTGAGAGTGAAACGGAGCGCGCAAAAAGGGCGACAGCGCGACTGGCACGGATTGCGGGGCATTAATTACCTCTACTTAACTTTAACTTTCTTGTAGGACGCACACACGGCGGCTTCGGCACACGTCGGACTGACGTAACGTAGGCTGCCGGGCGTAGGATGGTGCAGACGATCATTCACTTCATCAACGCGTTTGTATGCGCGACGCGTTCAAAGTTGCTCTGTAAAGTTTTACCGTGGAAGGTTACTTTATATTCAGCTCCAGCAGAATTTTGGATTGTGACTATTGGTGCAAGATGCCTCACACGCTCACACGCTACCTGTAGGCGCCTTATTGCTGTTCCGACTGCATCAGCGCTTCTGTGTTTGTTTTCTCCGCGTCAGAGGAGATAGTGAATCGGCTGAAGTGGCAGATGGGAATATCTTTCTTTCCTTCCCCCCCCCCCGATCGCACGGTAAACTAAGGAAGGCTCCAGACAAACATTTTCTCCCCTACCGAGAAAAACACGTAAAACCACCTCATGTGTGAAAAGTACCTAAGTCTTTTAAAGTATTATTTTGTTTCTCCTGTTAGAAATGTGTTTTTATTTGTTGTAGAGCTGCAGAAATGAATGAATCGGTTATTTGATAAATTGTCTATTATTTTGATAATTTATTGATTTAAAACAAATTTTAAAGACTCCCTTGCAGAATTAGAAGATGGTTATCTGACCTAGTTTTAGTATATTTCTATGGACTAAAGCAATTTAAAAAATCATATTTATTGATAATATTCAACATTCAAATGATTATGTCTGTTTTTACTCGTAAAGAAGGGAATAAAAAGACATAAATAAATACAGTAAATCTTCAGCTGACTTTCCTGGTCAATTCCAGCAGTGGATCTCCGAATCACCAGTTCTCTGTTAATTAATGACGGGCTCATGTTATCACTCCTGTTGTTGTGGGAAATCCATACTAAAGGTGGTTGAACACAGAATTAGTCCATTAGATTGCTAATTTATAGCACGCATTTTTTATTATCGACCCTTGCTGCCAATTAAGGCAGACCATCGGGTCAATTGCAGTTAGGACTAGTCAGCAAACGGGGAATGTGGAGAGGACCGAGCTCCCCTCGGTCGGCTGTGCACCGTAATCTAATCAACTCTGATTAGCTAAGGCCACAATAACTAACATCCACTGGTTGATTGCCTTAGTCTTGGCTGTATCGCTGCTGGAAGGGACAGCCAGGTCAAGATACAACAGACAATCCAGAAATGCATTTTGAAATATCCGTTATTTAGGCTCGAATGAACCAGGCTGCTTTTGTTGTTCTGGCTTGATGGGGCACACAGTTCAGTGTTCTTTCCTCTCTTTCCCCTCTTTTCTAGACTTGGCCCACTTCCTTACATACAAATGAGTTTTCTTTCAATAAAACTAATTTGTTAGAATTACTGCTGGTAACCACGACGCTATCCCCTTATGGGTAATTGGCAGTAGATTTGTTCTGTTAAACCTCCAACACATCTTTTGAAGTTTACATCCTGACAGTGTAATGCCTCTAAGTGCTCTGGAATCACTTAGTGCAGGTTTTGCAGAGGCTTTACACTGACAGGCAAACGAGATAGACCAACAAACTGCTCCAGCACTTTGTTGGTCTATCTTGGTGGGTTTTCTTGTCCTCGATGTCCCTCAGAGTTCAGTGATTTGAAAGAATGATTTGACGAAGCAGAACTCGTAAGCAAATGCCAAGTGCAAAGGCTCCTAGTACAAGCAGCCTTTTTTGTTCTACTTTAACCTATTTCCCCCTCAAAAGCTGTGTTGATATAAGAAGAGCAAACACCACTTGAAAACCTTGACACTGCCTTTTCAAAGCTTGTTATTTCTCTCGACAGACACAGTGCAGCAAAGGCTCCCTGGAAAACATTTCTATGGTCTTTGGAATAGCAACTCCCAGATTTGCGGACTGAACAGCACAAGTCATGTATCAAGTCGTTCCGGGTGGAGCGGGAGGCACAAATACAGATGTTATCCCCAAGCAGAAGCACAGCAAGGACACTCGACCATTGGTTTGGGCTGGAGTAATCGGCTTGGTTCTGTTAATTGCAGCGGTGACTGCATGGTGTTATTACATAGCCTCTCTGCGCAAAGCTGAACTGCTGAAGACTCAGCTCCTGGATCTGAATAAAGATGGCTACATTATCCGCAACCAGGGAGGGTCTATTGTTTTCAGAATGGATTTCAGGTTGGTATTTTTCTGTATAATGATACATTAGATTATGTAAAAAGTATGTCAAATAAGTATTTCATTTGTTTTTTAACTGTTTACAAAAGTAAATGTGTCTGTTACTCCCGGCAGGTCAGGTACGCTGGATTTGGATTCATGCTCCAAAGAAGGGGAGCTTCTGAGCTGCGGACGCACCACTGATAGGAACTTGAACTTCTTCATTGAGACAGTGCGACCCAAAGACACGGTCCAATGCTACCGAGTGCGTTGGGAGGAACTGGTTCCCGACATTCCGGTTGAGCATGCCATGACGTATACGTTTGCACACTGGTATGGTGGTGCGGTGTCAGCAATTCAGCACTGGCCTATTTCTATTTCAGGCCAACAGGCTCCCAAACCCTTTGTTACCGGTGACATCTACTCCAACCGAAATGAATTTGGTGGGATTTTGGAAAGTTATTGGCTTTCATCTAATGCTACGGCCATCAAAATAAATAATTCGGTGCCCTTTCACCTGGGCTGGAACGACACGGAGAAGACCATGTCCTTCCAGGCGCGATACAATGACAGTCCCTTCAAATCAAACCCGGGTGAGGCCCCGTGTGCGGAGCTTAGCTACAGAGTGTGCGTGGGCCTTGATGTCTCATCCATACACAAGTACATGGTCCGCAGGTACTTCAACAAACCAAACAAGGTGCCTGCCAAAGTCATGTTTCGCCATCCTATATGGTCGACCTGGGCGCTGCATAAGACTGACATTGACCAAGAGAAAGTCCTGACGTATGCCGCCAACATCCGCAAATATAAGTTTAACTGTAGCCAACTGCAGCTAGACGACCGCTACACCAGCCGCTATGGAGAATTCGAGTTTGACCAAACAAAGTTCCCCAATGCCTCATCCATGTTCCAAAGGCTAAAATCGGATGGATTTCTGGTGTCGCTCTGGATTCACCCTTTCATTAACTATGACTCCGAAAACTTCCATTCTTGCGTAGAGAGAGGCCTGCTTGTTCGAGAGCCTACAGGCCGGCTTCCGGCGCTGGTGCGCTGGTGGAACGGTATTGGTGGCATTTTGGACTTCACAAATCCGGAAGCCCGCGAATGGTTTTCCTCCCAGCTCCGATCACTGCACTCCAGGTATGGGGTGTCCTCTTTTAAATTTGATGCAGGGGAGACTAACTACTTGCCCTGGAAGTTTAGCACCAGGACTCCCATTCGGGACCCAAGCTTCTTTACGAGGCGTTACACGGAAATGGCTATTCCCTACAATGACCGAGCTGAGCTGCGCAGTGGCTACCAGTCCCAGAACATATCATGCTTTTTCAGACCCATTGACAGAGACTCTGTCTGGGGCTACGAGTTGGGTCTCAAGTCTCTTATCCCCACCGTGCTCACCATCAGCATCCTGGGCTATCAGTTCATTTTACCGGACATGATCGGAGGAAATGCATATCTGAACCGCACAGATGGCAATGGTGTACTACCCGACCGAGAACTCTATATCCGCTGGCTGGAGCTGTCAGCCTTCATGCCGTCCATGCAGTTTTCTATTCCGCCATGGGCATATGACAACGAGGTGGTTGAAATTGCTCGGAAATACACAGCCCTCCACGAGACCATTGTGGCGCCACGGGTGCTAGAGCTGGCTGGCGAGGTGCTGGACACCGGAGACCCAATTATACGGCCCCTGTGGTGGATTGCCACGGGGGATGAAACCGCCTATAAAATTGACTCCCAATTCCTTATTGGGGATGACCTCATGGTTGCCCCAGTTTTAGAGCCTGGGAAGCAAGAACGTGACATCTACCTCCCTGCCGGCCATTGGAGGAGCTACAAGGGGGAGAGATTTGATAACAAGGAGCCGCGGCATCTCACAGGACTATCCTGTCGATCTGGATGAAATTGCTTACTTCGTGTGGGTGTAGCAGGAGGGGAATGTCCAGCTTAAGGGTGTGGTAATGGCCTGCCCCAATTTGGAATTAGACAAGCTTCAGAAATTCAGCTTTTATGCATTCTTTTATTCTTTTGTAAAATAGTCGTTTTTAAATTATACTACATGTAAGAAATGTGAAACCGTTTGACTTAAACAAATGCTCATGTTATTTTTTGTTAATCTCAAAAGTGACAGTCTCACTTCAAAGCCTGTTAAGTTCATGTATGCGAAGCATTTGTTAAAAAAGGGAATATGCAAACTGTGAATGAAATGAAGGCTTCCATGTATGCTATACAGTTAAAGTTACATTTAAGCCAAACCGATTGTATTGTGGGAGGACAACTGCAGTTGTATGGTTACCGTTGGCCACATGAAACTTATATTAACCTCCATTTGACTAAGATGTCTTACTTTTCTGTGACACTAATGACTCTTCTTCACCTTTGCTTCGAGTTGCCTTTCAGGAAGTCAGGTTTTATGCTTCACTTATTAGGATGAGTGCTTGAAGTTTAGTCATTAAACTCATTTGTGTGAAGCAGTGTAGACTCTTAGTCCAGAAGAAGATGCCTTTTATTGAGCGCTAAATATTTTATGCTCCTCCTCAGGTAAGAGCTTTTTCTAGTGTGTTTTGGAGTGTCTGGTTGTGTGTGTCTTCATTGTGCTTTGTCGACTCCAAATCCAGCTAAACAAGTGTTGTTCTGTGGATGGAGTTAATTTGGCAGCATTTACTTAAAATACATTGTACCATTCAATTTAATTATAAAATGAAATAGTACAAAGTATTTTGTCACTTTGTGATTTGTAGATGTGAATATTTTGTTACTGCGGAGATACCTCTACGTGCCATGTGCCAACATTGACTGTCATGAAATGACAGCCACATAAAGAAAATGAGCGTGAAAATAAATTATTCAATCATTTACTGCCACGTTTTTTTTTGTATACACACAAAAAGAATATCTAGGAACAATCATTAAACACACAAAAAATAGGTCTTTTGCAATTTTCAAACTTTTTCTAAACAGCTAATATCCTAAGTTGTTTAGAATTAAATCATGGTTACAAAAAACAATGAGTGTAAAAGTAAATTATTCAATCATTGACTGCCATGTTCTTTTTTTAAATGTGTTATTGAATATTTTCTTGTATATAAGATTGTATCTTATATTTAGTCTTTAGTCTATTTAGTCTATATTTGTTCGTTTCACTCTTAATGGGCGCCCTTTATGCAAGATGACGTGGCCAACATAGTGTACTACAAAGTTTTAAAATAATCCATTTTAGTATCATGTAATTAATCAAAATAATTAAGACACAACAAATATATTGTCTAATGAAACTGTGGGCAAGTGACTTATTTCAAAGTGAACCAATAAAGAATAAAATTGGGAAGCCTTTCAAGACCTGATGGGATTTAAAGCTGTAATAATAAAACTTGTTTAATACTTATTTGTTTTTGTTAAAATATGTCTGTGTGGTTTGTAGGTTGACCTTAGTGGGTTCTGTTTGTGCCTTTTGGCATAACTATGCTCCCTATTTATAGCACTTCTCACTCAGCATCTGGGCCAGGCCAACCTCTCAGGCTATTTCTGTCACAGACTGTCTTGCTCTATGACGAAACACAGGGGCTGTATATCCAAGACTAAATGTGCCTTTGCTTTTGGCTCTTTCGCCACAGTGTGTGCGGTCTGTCTCTAGTCGTTGTAACTGAACATTGCACTAATTTCATGTTTGATGTTCTCTTGTGTGAATGCATTAAAATAAATCAGGTTTAAATCCTTATGTTTGTGAGTATTTTTGTTGTGCTTTGAATATATCAGTCGTTGTTGTTAAGGTAAACGTCACACGGTACAAAAAGCACCATTGCCAACATGAACACCACGAACAGATGACCACCGCACCTACAAATATAATGCAAGGAGAAAAAAGACAGATGGACATTAATTCCAGGTCAGTAAGCTGACCGTGCGACCAGCGAGCCAATAACAACCTGTAACCTCTTATGGGTCTGCAATACATGAGAACTAATGTGCCTATCAGTTCAATATTGAAACAGACACCCTTGAGGGACTTTTTCAACTTTTGGTGCCTGGCTCATCAGAGGGGAGTAATGACAAGGTGATGAAACAATTGTGGAGGTTATTTGGAGGCTGTGTCGGATCAATAAATCATCTTGTGGCTCGTGATGTAAGGCCAGAGAGCAAGTGATATGAACTGAGCAGACACCAAAAATAAAGAACATCAACTTAGATAATAGCAACACTATTTATTAGAACTAGAGCCAAAGCATGATTGCATGTCTGGGTTCAAACCGCCTGGCAGGACCATTTTCTTACAGCTGGAGTCGATCTTTCAACGGTTTGTGGAATTCATTCCATTTGAAAACAGCGGGATATGCTTAAGAACTACTTCACTTCATTTACTAATGCCTCATCTTTGTTCAAAATTGATTTGGACTGGCAGCCTGTGCGGGGAGGACACACATTCATTGATTAGCTGTCCGTGTGTTGCAGGGATCGATATTATTTGTCGGTTTGCTTTCAGCAATCATATTGTTTGCTTCTGCCCATCTCAGGCTGGACAAGTTATGTATGTGGGCAAGCTTTTGCGGGAAAATGGGAAATCTTGATGAATTTACTTGATTTTGATTGGAGGACGCTATACATATTTAAAGTAAAATGTAATGCGTATAATATAATAACACAAATATGTATTTTTTAATGAATAGGTTTATTTCAAAGGGCTTTAAAAAGACATGGGAAACAAACCAAACCATGGCATCTGTTGGCGATTGGGTAATGTGGTGCTGCAGACGTCCAGAAGGGCGCAGTGTAGCTTCATTGATGTTTCTCTCTCTGATATGACAGTGGACCATGGTCCAGATGTTAGGTACGTACACACACACACACACACACACACGCACGCGCGTACACACCAAGCAAGACACAAAACTGGCAGAGCCCTTCTCCCCCTTCCTTCCCCACCTGTGAGCCCACCTGTGTGTCCATCTGCAGAGGAGAGACGCCAGTTGTTCTGGTTAGGAGCCAGTGTGTCTCAAGAACCTTTCCATATCCTCCTACCCTTCCCCTTGCTCAGTAAGATATATATTTATATTACACACAGAGAGAAGAATGTCTAGGAACAACAATCATAAAACACAAAAAGTAGATCTTTTGCAATTTCAAACTTTTCTAAGCGGTTAATGTCCTCAGTTGTTTAGAATTAAACCATGGCCACATAAAAAAAACTGAGCGTAAAAATAAATTATTCAATCACAGTGTTTTTCTTTTCGTGTAATAAAATGCCAAAAATTTGACATAACATTCCCTCAATTTACGTTGGAACAGCATAATTTAGCTCGACTTGAATCAACAACAACCAAAATGAATAATATATCTTGCAAACAGCCTATTAAACATGATCACTGAAATCATTGTAGACAAACATTAAACGTACTGAATCCATCATGAAATTAAATGTTCGGCCACAATTATGAAGCAAATGAACAAGAGACAGACCATGATGAATAAGCTTTAGTTTTTATTAAAAAAGCTCCCCAGCTTCTTGGAGCCGGAATGAGCGTTTATTGTAGAGGGCCACTGGGGAAATAAAACCCCATGGCTGTCTCTTGTGTGAAGTGAGAATATTTGTCCTTAACCCAAGATTTTCACTCCATAACTAGAATGACCTGGCATCTGGAGCCGCCATGGCTTGTCTGACAGAAATACGTCTGTCCTCGCTAGGTAACAAATGAACCCGACACCCCCGGGACTTGTCTCGCATCTGTTTATCTGTTCAGTGCACTGCATCGGGCTCGCACTCCTCTCCAGCCTTTGTGGATTTCAGAGCATGCCGCTGGCATTACGGCGACAGTTGGACTGGTTTATTAACTTTGTTACTGGGTTTTAGTCTCACATCTGGGTTTAGTATCTCATGTTTGTCCACTTAAATGTTTTTTTTATATCTCATTTATTTTTGACCCCTGGTTTTTGATATTCTCTACTGTTTTCTTCATTGACATCCTTTGTATTTTTAAATATGTGTTTTTGGTTAATTCTTCTCATTTATATCTGAAGCAGTACTTGCTACTAAATGTACTGCTGCTTCTTTTCTTTTCTTTTTCCACACCAACAACTCCTATTTTCAGACAAGCATTTTAATGACAGTCTGAATCTAACTTTAGGAAATTATCACGGAGTTGTAAACTTTTTTAGACCAAGTTAACCATGAAAATAATTGGAAAATGATTTGATAGTGTAAATCATAAGTTGCTGCCAGCGCTGGTTGTAGCCATAGACTTTGCACCTGACTGCAACTGTAATTGAGCTTTTGCAGACGATGATAAAGCTCCCTTCAGTCTGTGCAGATAGTGTACTGTAAAGTTAAGGAAAACGGCAACAGGTATGCTTAAACAGTCAAATTAAGGACTTAGGGGAAGATAACAGGCAGGGCACTTCTTCTCCGCCTTGGTGGGGGTAAGAGGTTGAACAAAATGTCAGCCGCTGAGGAACAGATGCATAATTGAAACCGCTGCTACAGCCGTGCACAAGGTTGTGTGATTGATACCGCTTTCCTGTCCCCTCATGCTCATGGGATTTACCTGGGGAGAAACCAAGGGAGGGTGGAAGGTGCTTAGGTGGCTCATCTGGGTTTTGGAAGGAAAATTGGTGCCATCCATCAAACATCGCATTTAACAAACGCTAACACAGGCCGGGCCAACAAAGGATTCATATATAAGGCAGAGAACCGGAAAACACGCGAGGTGCAGGGATTGCTGAGGGTCTATCAATCAGCCAGTCAGCTCCTTTATTTAACAAGCGAGGGCCGCAGACCCCGAGGGCCACACTCTATATTCTGGCTGGTTGGGCTTGCAGTCTTTAACAGTGAAAGGGTGAAAAAAGGGAGAAGAGATGAGAGAAGGAAAGAGGAGCATGAAGGGATTGGCGTTGGGGGAGGAGGGGGGAGGGGCGATGGAGGTGCGCAAAGGTTTGGCCCGTGTCCCCTGGCGTGCCGGTGCGCTTCATCTTCTCAGTGCAAAGGCCTGGAACTGCTGCTTGATGGGATTTTCAGCCCTGTGGCCTCCGCTGTCCCAACATCCATCTGGAGGGCTGCCGTGTGCACAGCGGAGAGCCGGCCGGAGCCATAAAGTGCAACCCGTAGGCCAACCAATGCCACTGATCTGAGGCTCGCGGCTGTGTTCAGTGGACAGGCCAACACTCGATGGCACACATTCCTGTCGGGCACACAGGCTGATCCCTAAGCTACTGTGTGCTCAGTGGAACAGAAGACATGCTCTGTGAGGCAGCCCACATCCAACCACTGACTACTTCAAAGCTTAGAAAATTGGAATGGAACAAGGACTCCAATATTCAGCATCCTTAATGGTGTGCGGAGGACTATCTACTTTTTGCAGGATTTTGCAGGATTTTCTCAACACTATCATGGGAGTCCAGGATCTGATGATGATGATCTGCAGATAAGATGTTAGAGTTTTAGTGGCACCTTGTCCACGAGGACACACAGATTCCTAATTCGAACGAGCCCGTTGGAAGGGTGCCAAAGAACAGTCAAATTTCTTTACAGATAAGTACATTTTGATACCCCAATGCATGGCACCCAGAACAATAATATCAGAGATTTATACATAAAAATCTCTCCCCCGACCAATATAACCTATGTGTCCGTTGAAAGTTTGGATTGAAAATGTTTAGCTTTCTCCTCAGGGCTACGCTGCGCCATTAGCATATTTTTTCTCTCCTGACGACTGTAAATTCAGTAAATGTAGCCCTGTGTTGGGTAAGGTGGGCAGACGGCAGAATGTATAAATAAACAGAGTCTGTCTGAGGGCAGCACTGTGGCCCCCACCTGCCCACCATCAATCAATATTACAGCGACCACTGGCAGCCCAATCACCCTTTTATAGGCCTGTGAAATGATCAAACATCTGCTCATAACCATTCTTCATCTATAGATGGATCATACATACAACATCAAACTCTGATGATGTCATGCTGCACAACAAGATGTAACAATGACAATAAAATTGATTTAACCAAAAGTGTGTACAGTTGTGGATTGGGGGGTTCAAGTAGCTTTGCAATGCAGGCTTTATTTTCTAAGACTCTTTGGATACTCTTTGATAAACCCCAAATTGATGACACATGAAGTTTTATTGCCTCCTAATAATCTCATGTAACTTTACGGCGTCCAACAGACTTGGGTGAGAAAGCACAATTCGGCGACAACTTTTTCCTTGTTTAAAGTTGTCAATGCTGACTGAAGCCCAGTGAACATGACAAAAGTTGAGCCCGGTAACTAGTTTGGCAGCTGTAGTAGACAAAGGTTGCAGGGGCTTGGTCCGCAGGGAGAGGGAACGAATCCAACTGGTCCAAGGTTAATGGTGGCCTCGAACAAAATGGATTCAATGCCAGGGGCGTGCTGACAGGTGATCTGACATGACTGAAGGTGGGCCATCAATCTCCAGTTGGCCCCGTGACCCTCCCCTGCCCAGCCGCAGCAGCTAGGGGGCGCCAGGTGTCACGGTGCCCTGACCTGTATGGGCCTCCTGATAGCCCACCTGCTGTCCGCCTAAAGCTCCCCCTTCGGCTAGAAGAGACCCCCATCACTTCACGCTTAGCCGGCATAATGAAACTGTGATTGGGAGAGAGTGAACTGTGACAGGCCGTAGTGTACTCAAAGTCTTCTTGCCAAATTCGGACCACTTGCAGATGGTTTCCTTTGACAGGCCGCTCTTCTCTTGAGTGAGTCTGACAATTTAATGGTGCAGAAATGATAATCTGCCAGAGCAATCTTTAATATGCTTTCTTACTCTGGGTGACTTTTTCTTGGTGTTCCGCAGATATGAATAGAGATATGGTAAAGTATGCCGAGGCAGAAACGACTTTGTGTTGTGTGAGTGTCATTATGTGCATGTGTGTACAGCTCCCCCCCTCCACCCCTTCTCCCTCCTCCTCTCCTCCAGGGAAGCTGGCTTCACGTTAAAACCTGACATAAATTCCCTGTCACAAATCCCCGGGGCAGCCAGGCTTGTAGGCACAAAAGCAAATATTTCCGTTCCTGATCACGGCCAATCCCTTTTAACATACCCACCCACTGACCACGCTCCCCACCCTCCTCCGAACCTACCCTAGCACCGCGAGGCAGCCATTTGTCACAAAGTAATTATAGAATTATCGATTGGCAAGCAATTAACACCTTTCTTCTCTTTTACCACCTTCCTCCTTGCCCCACCCAGCACACACACCCACCCTCCCCTTCCGCCCCATCCTTTAATTTGAACTCAGAGAGAGAGAGAGAGAGAGAGAGAGAGAGAGAGAGAGAGAGAGAGAAAGAGAGAGAGAGAGAGAGAGAGAAAACAGAAAAACAACAGAAAAAAAGCTGTGGAGTACCACGTTTAATCCTGCAGGCATTTAGTCCTCCTCAAATGAATAGGGCGACAGAGACAAAACGGCTTTTCTCTTTCTTGCTCAGTTTCTGCCCTTGTCTTTCCTTCTGATCCATCTTTAACAGACAGGAGGCTGCTTAGAGTCACAGCCAAGCGCTCTATTTAAGCTGAGATGAAGGAACACGTCATTAAACCGCATTAAACCGCATTTCCTGCATCCTTCAAAACAACGTTGCCACCGATGTGATGGGAACAGGAAAAAGACCTCACTGCCACAGAATATTTTCCTTTCAAATTTGGCCGTGTTTACTTTTGCCTCTTTCTCCTGTCCTGTTTTCCAGCTGTCACTGGCAGTAGTGGTCCAGATGGACGTGCAGGGGAACGGGGCTAGAAGCTCCGGCTGGCAGATGTCTGAGTCAAGATGGATGTCATGGAACATCACCATAGTAACATATGGATAGGGGCAGGGGACTTGATTCCCCTTCTGGCCAGTTTGATAACACATATTGTCTTTCTGTTTATCAGTCGCTGCCTTCCGGCCATCTCTCCCTCTCCTGACTTTCATATTGTGCTTACGGTGTCCATTAACAGGGATTTCATTTCATTGAGATCTTCTTTTTTCCCAGCTTCTTTTTAATACCAGGATATTTTGCCGCATGTGAAATGGAGCGTAATATATATATATATATATATATTCTTAAAGTATGGATCAGACCTAAAGTGGGTCACAGCTCTTCCGACGAAGTAAAAGTACCAATAAATATTAATGAGTCGGTATCTTAGGATAAGAGACTACATTTTTAATTTGGGTTCTGCACTGGGAAAGAAACCCCTGAGTTACAGGATTTCATTTCCTCTGCTTTCTCAAGTTGGGGACGCAAAAATACTTCTAAAATACAATTCACGGTTGTGTGTTTTTTTTCTGTGGAGAGTATAGAATACTGTTGTCACTCATCACTCATCAATGGTGACAAAATACTTTTTTATAACTTTATAACAATAACGTTTTGCCCAACACAACATTATATGACCAAGTTTAACTGTATAATAACATTTAATTTGATGTTTTAACGGCCCGAATGACGATAATATTCAATAAAACATTACAATATTACCTCAAATGATTCAGACCGCTTTTCCTCCCTTGAAACGCAGCTACCCTGATGTGAATGGCATTCATTTGACAGCAACTTAGGAACAATTTGAAACCATTGCGAGAACCTTTCTCTTTCGCGGTGTAGTGTTGATCAATAAATCCCTCTGGATGTTATTCAAACATACATACAGCTATATGCCTGCTTGAAAATATTGTGATATTGACCTGTTTTTCTTGCCCCGCAGGCCTTCTCATTTTCTCAAAGAAGGGATAACCCAAGAGACAGACATTGTTGTGGCCCTCTGCTCCATGCAGGTTTCATAGCTTTCATGTCTCTAACACCATGGCTCTCCATCACGGCGTCTTCAAAGCCGTCTCACACACATGGAAGGCTTTCTGTTCGATTGACATTTTTGAGAGGTTTTAAAGGAAACGTGGGACAATCTATTCGAAGGCGTGTTTGATCTCATCTTGTCAGTTCTTCTCGGTATTTGTTTTTAGGTAAAGTGCACTTCATATTTTTGTGAGCTTCTGGATTAAACTCATTGAGAAGTAAACCAACACAGACACTCAAAACCTTCCTTCTCACTTTTTCCTTTCACTTGAATTCTTAAAAAGTCAGTTAGAATCCTACGGCTGACCAATCAATGATCTTTTTAAAGTACTTCAGGTGCTGAAGATAAACAGTCAGGGTTTATTAACCCAAACCGTGATCTTTCTTTGCCTATACCTAACAGAAAATGATTTTAATTGTCGAACAAAAAACAAAATGACGTTCTGCCATGTAGGTATAGTCCTTCTTTTCCGGGGTGAAACCACAACTCAATGTTGACTAATCACTAATAATTGTTTTCGGCAGTAATTTAATCATGTAACAAACATGATATTTTAGGACAAACCATGATTTTTTCTTTTTTACTAAACATAAGCAAGGAATTTCCTTAAGCTTTTGTGTTCATTTAAAAAATCAACAACTTGTTTAAAGCTGCTACCGAATTCTGGAACATAATTACATTTCCCCCGAAACGTAATTTAATTTAGACAAGGACAGTGGACAGTTTAGACAGTGAAAATATATCATAAGACCTTTGTTATATCAACTTTTTAAGGTAAGTTATATGCCAATGATGTGCAAACCCACTATTTAGGGGGAAACACCCAAGATAGAAAGCTGCATTAACCACTTGTGACCGCCACATAGACACTAAAACACGGAGGTGATGAAAACAGGCCTTTGACACAGCGGACACGATGACTCACTGTTGCTGGAAAAGTGAAACACGTAACGTTAATGATGGCTCGGAGCTGGTACACTGTGAATTCTGCCAACATAAATATAATCAATTACACTCGTGCTTGGGTCATGTTGTTTGTGTGTTACTCACTCTTTACCTCTGATACGGCTCTCCAACTGCTGGCCAAATGTTCTGCCTCTCAAACTGGCTAAATGTTGGAATAAAGAAAAGCAAAGGCTCATTATCCTTACAGTGAAAGTGGTTGTGTGTCGCCAGGAGCAAGTTTCATGGAATCATCACGTGAGATTTGCCACCGACTCAAACATGCATTATTGTAATGATGATTTTATGAAAACATACGAGTAATAAATGGACAGATGCTCCTCGTATATCTGTTCGCTTTGGCTTCCGACCTTTTGATGTTTGTACGAATGGCTTTTGTGAGCTTACAGGTAGTGATGAACGGATCAATTCCATAAGTATTGATCCCGTATAACCTCTGTCATTTGGCAAACTATTGATTTCCAAAAGAGTGGGATCAATGTGATAAATATAAAAAATGGTGTCTCCGTTCAGTCTACTTGCAAGCATCAAAAGAAGAACAGGAAGAAGTAGAGGAAAGCCTCAGCGATCCAAACACATTTCCCCGCCGGCTGTCAACCAGCCATTCACACCTTCGTACCATGGAATCTGTTTAGTTTACGTAAAAATCACCTGGAAAAATCACCTGGTCATGTGAGAACCGTCAGAGTTTCTCTCCGTTGGTGCAAGATTTTACCTAAGCTTTATTTCTCAAATAGAAAGTGGGAATTATTGTCAATCTCAAAACTCCGCCATCTTTCAGAGAGACAGCCCAGAGAGAATGCTGTTTGATCTCAGCCCTCTGCTGAAAGAAAATGCCGTTATTCACTGACAGGTATGTTTCCTGAAAGCCTCTACCGTGCTGGCTCAGCTTTTCCTCCAACAAGTCATCCAAAACAGGCCCGGCCTTGTATCCGTGCAACAACTTGACATCATCTCTGCCTAAATTGTTTGGTACCTAAATAGTAGTTCATAATTTGTATCTAACTTTAATACAATTGTTTTAATCTTTCTAACCTTGAAGTCAACCCCACCGACATATTCAGTACGCAGTGTCCCGGTCTTGTTTATTTCACTTACTGTTTTATTTTGTAACCACAGACCCGTGCATCACAGATTACTTTACTTTCTGTCTTTATATGGTTTCCCGCCTGTTTTGACCCACACCTGTGTTCAGTTACACGTCACTATTTAGACCCGAGCCATTCACCTACCTGTGCCAAATTGTAAGAAGTCAGACCACAACTGGCTCCAGGGCTTGCTCAGTGTTTGTAATGCATTCATGTTCTTTTTGTTGTTGTTGTTGTTGCCGGGTGTCTAGTTATTTCTGTTATTCTCAGGCTTTGTTGCCAGTTTTTCATTTGTTCTCCTAGCTGTTAAGTCCACAAGTTGTAGCCTGTTTTTTTTGTCTTGTGTTTTCCCCTAACTTGTTAAGTCCGCTGTATACCTGAACTGTTCCATTGGAAACAACATCCCAGGAAAACTCTTACAAAAATATACCTTCTGTTTTGTGGTGCCTCTGCGCGTGATCCGATCTTTGATTCGTGGAGCAGGAACGGTAACAGGCATATCGGGTGTGACCCAGAACATAAGGTGGCTATTGTTAGCGACCAAGATTGCACATTTTCACTTGTGGCAACAGTGGCAGCTGTTTATTAAAAGTTTCACTTTCTTGCTTCAACATTTGTGTGCAACACCTTTGGACAAAGTTGCTGCATTGTGAGGGTGAAAAATCAATGCCCTTGTATATCGTTGCACTCTCTGGGCTTTGCAAAGTGACTTGTTGATTTGGTTTGGCATAATGAACGCAGGGAATAATGTATCGCCTCAACGGATTGGTTAAAATATCTTTCATCCTCTTAATTTTTCCGTAATGACTTAATAAGAGGGTCGGCTGGTGGAACAGGTTGGCCTTCAGGAGGCGGTGTGAGAAACAATGGATGGAGAACAGAGTTGTGGGAATGTTGGGTGCAAAGGGGGCGAGCTGGCAGACAGAACAGAGAACCCCGGCGCTGATATTTTCACCAGTCGGGCCAGGACCTGTGAGCATGAGGTGGACACCCGTCATCACCCCCCGTCCACACCCCTACTCTGCCCAGACTCTCATTTTCCACATGATTAGCTTGCCACCTGTCCTCCGGCTGGCCCTTGACCCCCCGGGCGGCCTGCGTCACAGCACTATTTAGCACCGGCAGGATTTCCGTTGCGACATTCTTCATCACTGTGTACCTGATGGAAAGGAGGTCTCAACAATAATTTGATGGATATATGCTTTGAAATGTTTCAGGGTCAGGTAAGTATTGTAGAAAGTTTAAAGAAGTCCAAACCTTTCATTCAAATAAACAATCCCTCTCCGTTTTAGTTATTCATGCATTGTGTGTGAGAAATATCTTAAACGTTATATGTTTGTAGCAACAGCAAAGTTTGCGCAGAAATCAACCGACCACTAGCATACAACAAACAATTGCCTGGAGTTTCCTCAGTTTTAGATCATGTCAGTGTAGTTCTTTCATGAATCAGCGGAAGGCACTGTTTACTACCGAATGCCTGCTCTTCAGCTCCACAGCTTTTACTGCTTCTGGTCACGAGACACATGTGAATGGTTTCATTGACCATCGTACCAATGCACAAATATAGCAATAATCATTTTGAGTATATGACAAACTATGCCTGTTTAACAACTGTTTAGACCTAATTGCATCATGAATTAGTGCTCAAGTAAAAATTTGTTGAAATGTGTTATTCATTTTGGTTCAAATCTTAAAATCCCTGCAGTGAAATCCAGATTATGTTAAAGGTTTGTTTGTTGTGAAAACTGACGGAGGCTGATTTGACTTCTCCCCTCTGAATACATTTTCCACCTGTTTGAATCGATTGTGTGGTGCACAGTGGCGCGGCGTGACACACCGTGTTATCCCTTGGTAATTCAGGCCGCTGGTAATACATTTATGCTCCGTCAGAGCAGGGGATTGGCCCTGACCCATATTGGCCTTGCCTCTGATGTTGGTGGCTTTAGACAGCAGGGACAAAGACAGGGGGTGACTAAAGAGGGATGGAGGTCACGGTGGGAAGAGAGAAACCTCCTCCATTTAAAATGATGACATGCCCGTGCAGTTAATACATGGTGGATCTCCACGTTCGTTGCCAGGCCTGCGTGACCGTACATAATAAGCCTCTGAAAATTCATTACCAGAGTTTTGGTTAACTGAGTGATCGTCATGAATATTCGAAGAGGCTACCTGCAGTCGGCGGCCTCGTGAAAGTGCCACGTGCCGGTCTGAAGCGTTCCACTGATGTTGACATCAGCCCAGTACAACCGTGTATTGACAGAGCAATTCAAATGTACACGCTGCCAACTGATGAGGGACCAGGCCGTGACAGAAGTCTTTGAGACCGTAAGGTCGTGCTACCGAGTCTACGGTCTTCATGTCATTTGCCAATTAAAGTCTCCGAGCACGGACACAAATTCTCATATCCGACTGTTCGATGCAGATCATGGCACAATTAAACACAGGTGACAGATTAGCAGCAGAGAGAGAAAAAAGAAAAAGAAAAAAGGGGTAGGAGGTTGTCAGAGTAAAGTTTTTTAAGTCTTTGTCCCTCCTCAATTTGCGTGCCTAATGAAGCTGAGCAGGAGTTAATAGCGAGTGTAATGACTTCTGACTGGCTGGGCCGTGGGCTGCTTCTGGAGAGGGAAACGGCTCCGAATGGCTAACTGTGGAGCAAGGTGGTGCAGAGGCAGGTAGGGAAACACTCTGTGGGTGACGGAGCACAGGAAACTGTGCTCCTTTCTCAAGAGGACCTTCTACCGGCTGTTCTTACGTGCGTGTTTTCGTCAAAGATTGTAGTTTAATTGTTCCGTATGAGCTGGATTATTTATCAGGTGTTCACACTGCTGAATTCCGTTACCCCTACCTAACTTTGACACACGGTGAAACATGAATGTAGCCCAGTCTAAGCCTATCCTGCATAGCTTTGATCGCCTCAAGTCCATTTCCCGTACATGCTATTCTTATGATGCAACATAGATGTGAAGTAATGTAGGTAGAGTAAAAAAAAAATCTTCATTTCATGTGCGAGCAGCCTATAGCATTCCCTGCAACACCCTGCATTCCAATTGCATGCAGGGTGAGCAACACAAAATACTTTTAACATACTCAATGCACTTACAAAGTATAGACCCCTCACTCCTCTGTTGCATTTAAAAAAAGGCCACGAGAGACAGGTCTTGCCGTACGGTGTGGTTTCCCTTTAGCATATTATTTTTCTCTGCAATAGTTTGTTAAATTTGTAACTATCGCTAGTTACACAACTGTTGTACTTTTTTTAGAGCAACATTGATGCACCTCTGTAATTTATTCAATAGTAAGCAGTGTTCTGCATTCCAATGGATGCATTGAGCCATCGTTTGACTGTCAACCTCACATTTATGTATATATATTTCCTAAATGTTGTCATTTTTGTACAGCGGTATGTGTATTTATTTAGTATTTGTCTACATTTGATATGTCTTAATATTATTGTTGCCGCCACCTCTCCCGCTCAGACCACATTAGAAACATTTCTCAAACTCACCATGCTGTAATGTGAAATCTGTTATACAGCAGTCACTTTATAATGAAATATGTAGACATTAGGGGCCGTAATAGACAGCTTTTACAGCCGGTTTCTCGCCCGGATGACATGAAAAATAAAAGTGGAAGACAGTACATGACGAACCAGACATTGTCTCTGGGAGATTATTGCAGTAGCTCATGTCAAGAGTTTAGGTCTCTTATGTCCGTCGCATCTCACATCACAAGTATGATGAGCTCGCTCGTCTCTTATTCCAAGTGTCATTTGGTTTCGTATGAGAAAAAAACAAACGTATTATGTCAAATGTTTGGATACGAAGGAGAGGAGAAAAAAAACGTATTAAAAATTTGGGACAGCAGCCAGCAAATAGTTCCACAGCTGCTTCAATGTTTTTTCTTCTTTTGCATCTTCAAGCTGATGTGTTTTCCTTCTTCTCTGGCTCATCTCACAGAGAATTCAGGTTGGCACCATCACCCACACTGGCCACAGTGTGCCAACACTTCTGCTGGCCGTAGGACACACACAGACACACACACACACACACACACACACACACACGCTCAGTCCTGATGGCCGCAGATGTAACAGTGACCAGCCCATCTCCAGCAGGTGTTGCTTTATAGCTATGTCACTTTGAGCCTGACTCCATCTGCCACACACAGCAGGCAAAAAAGAAAAATCCCAAACCACACTGCTTTTTTCGGAATGTGCACATACACATATCAATAGATATTGATGTATTTGCAGTACATTTGGGGAAGTTTTCCATATTTCGTTCATAATATTGCATGATATGGTCTTTGCAAATCACATAGAAATCTCATGCATGGTATTTTTGGCTCCATTGTCTCCGTCAATTCCATCTATTTTTCTGCAAAGGTTAATTCAGCAATATCACAGCTGAATCCATTTGATCAGACGTCATCCTTTGTTATGTGGATTGCACATGATTTAGCGTGTCAATAAATCATTCTTGGTTAACCAGCTACGTTTCCATCCAACATTTTTATTAAATTTCAGTGCAAGAAAAAGTACTGATGTCAAATAAATCTTGAGATCAGACAACTTTACTTTCATTTAGATTAAAGATACCCCAGGTTCTCTGAGGCATTAGTATAGCATTGCCTGTGTTATAATCATAATTGTATAATCATAATTAATCACACTCTCCAGTACCTCAATAATGTTGTTTACTTGCAAAACCAAACGTGGGATTCGAGTTGCATGCATCCTTTCCTAATAGCATTGTTTAGGCTCAGCAATCCGTCATCCTACCAACAGGTAATACGATAGTCGAGGAAACAGACAGCGCAATTAGATTTGTGTTGAACAGTGGGGCGTGTTTCTCTCCACCGTATGCTTGAATTTTTAATAACAATTCTATTTTGGAATACCTGCCTTGACGCAGCGCTCCAGTGTCTGCGAAAGAGCAAAAGGTTGTCCACTAAAAGTGATCAAGAGATGGAGATGCTCATCACTGACTCATGCATATTTATACTTTATTTAATTATATGTAATGAGAGGGTGTATTTGATCTGCACGGTGCTCCTAATCAAGAGCTCGGGATAATTTTCTAGTCTACCAAACGCAAACATCTTCTCAGCGTGTGTGGTAATTTGATATTTGAGATGTAGGTTTGGGGATTATGTGGGAGTAACTGCACAGATTCCTTACTTGTAACCTTGTAAATATAATAAAGCTCCAGTTTTTTTTATTAAATTATTGTGCAGTATATATACTGTATTCATACAATAATCAATTTAAGGCCTATTGCCATGTAAAATGAAATTGCCAAATTTATTCTGCACAATCAGGGTTTGTCATTTTTTTTAACTAAACACTAAACAATTATCACCTCTAGCTTGCCTGAATTATCTGAAGGTTCCAAAACAAACATGAAAAGATTCTGTTCATTTTATTATTGACCAACGAATTCGGAATAAAGACAAGCATTTCAGTCAAACAGCTTACATTAATTCAGTCATTTTGCTTGATAGGGGCCGCACGATATTTATACAAGCAATTGTAATGATGCAATTCAAACATAATTTTTCACACTGAACCACAATCTCAGAACTAACAAACTGACAGTAGTAACGACAAGATTTCATCAGAAAATACCAACTAAAAAGATCTTATTTCACCATACCATAGGACCACCAGAGGAAGATTTCAAAAACCTCTGATCATCAAATAGCCCACTAATGACCGGAACAACACCAGGACAAAGAAGCGAAAAACAAAACTCAAGCAACTACGGGCAGATGAGTAATGCATGACTTACCCAACCTTCTGAAATCTGATTTTGCTGTCCAAGTCGAGCTCAGACCGCTTCATATTTGCGGTCTAACATGACCAGTCAAGCTGACACCAGTCACTCTGCATAGAGGAGGAAAAGAACAGTGTCAGCATGCGTCTTAAAACTGTGGTGATCAACACAGAGTTGTCCCCTCATTTGCTACTGTCAAGAGTCAAGTCACCGCTTGAAAGGTATTGCTAAGTGCTAAGTGCAAATCCACGCCTCCACACATCCTATCACCACGCATCGTGCTTCGTACGCGGCCCGCACTCAGAAAGGTTGTTTTTCCCTCCACAGCAACACTTTTAGCATTTAGCCGAGGCGTCCCAGTGACATCGCTGCAGTCGGTGGTCATCCTCTGGTGGAAGTGAAAAAAAAAAGACTATATAGAGCTATTTCCTTGATCAACTTGACCTGGCTTAACGTGTCTGATTCCTGGGTTAACTTGACCTCGCTTAACAAAGCCTGTGTTTCCTAGGTTAACTTGAATTGGCTTAACGTGTCTGTGTTTCTTAGGTAACCTGGCTTAACGTCCGTATAGGTGTCCGAGGTGGACGCGTCAAGCTCTCACCGTCACTTGTGACAATGTCTGTTTCCCAGTCTGAGCGAAACAGGTCAAGTTGTTCTGTGTTCTATGTTTAACTGTTCTCTGCTGTTTGCGGCGGAAGATGTAAAGGCTCTTTGCGGTCCTGATGTCATCAGCGAGCTCGTTCCACCACAACAGCAAAGAGTCGTGATCTTGTCGAGCGTTTTGCTCTCAGTGAGGGAGGAAGCAGCAGTTGGCAGATGCAGAGCGGAGTGCGCGCTTTGGGATGTAGGGTTTCAGTCCTGGACGTAGACCGGACCCGATCCATGCCAACCATACGTGTTCGTTCAGTACTACCCAACCAGACGCGGGCCCTCACCCCTCTCATCCAATCAGCAGCAAAACCCGGCATATCATAGGATTGGAGCAACTCGTTCACCACTGTCTGGACATCCAAAATGGCTGCTAGCTAAACTCAGACAGCTAAGCTAAACTCAGGAAGTGCACGCTCACGCTTGGTGAAGAAGTAGAAGAACCACCGCTGTCACCAATGCAACCGAGTGTTTTGAGTTTGTGGAGGATGCACTCATGACACGTCAGCCTTCACCCCTCAACCCCCAGCGTGGGAACCCCTATGGCCTCTACGGCAATACTGGAGGGACACACTGTCTCAAACGCAAAACACTAAACATGAGACAGTCAAGTACACTACAATAAAAAAATATAGTGAGATATATATAGAATGCCACCTGTCAAAATGGCTCGTACGAGGGATTGCTTTACACGCCAGAGGACCATTTTACCCGCATTTGGCGGGTGGGCAGGTGCTAATGTCAAGCCCTGTTCATGTTTCATCGTGTTCGTTTATACACAAGGTTGTCAAACTGAAACAATGGCCGATTTTATCAGTTCATAAAAAAGTTAACATTATGGAGAAAAAACTTTAACTCGACAGCAGCTTCATTCTTATTCCAGGCGAGCTGCGGTTGCTCTTTCTGTAAATATTAACGGCTTCAACCCCTGTGCCCCGGAGGATTTTTCTCAGAAAATTCCTTTTGGGTAAGTGTTTAGAACCGGGAGCATAAAAGCTTTCATTAGCTGCGGGGCTTGAGGAATGTGGTTTTGATCATAGTTAAAAAAAAAAAAAATCCATATGAAAACATGCTTATTATTGGTTTTCTTGATGGTTCATCTGGCACTGGAGTTATTTGGCACATCAGATGAGAGAGCGGAAAGACGCATGCCCGTCACATCTGTGGTTCCCAGTTCCCTTTTTCCTCCACTCTTTTATCTCCTAGCTGCTCCCACTGTTAGAAGTGTTCCTTAATCTAGCCTTCATTGCAACCTGTCTCTGTCTCTTTCTTCCTCTGCATCTGTCCGCATGTCTGTATGCCAGCCTTACCTCTCACCTGAGCGGGCCCCCCCCTACTGTCCTCCGCCACGAGGAGATGAATGGTGCTCTGTCACTCGCCAGGCTCTTCAGAGGGCCGGCGCTCCGTATGAGGAAAGTGCCAGTCATTAACAGGAGAGGGAGGAGGGAGGGAGACAGGATGAAAAATGAGTTCATTTACGGGCAAGTCCTGTGAGCCGAGTAACGTCAGCAGCAGCAGCAGCTCACCTTCTCCTCCCTTCTTCCTCCCATCACCTTCTGTTGGTGCCCAGTGTGTGTGTGTGTGGGGAGGGAGGGGGGGGGGGGGGGAGGGGGGAGGGGGGGGGTTAGTCAGCAGAAGAAAACGTAGCCACTTCCTGAGAAGAAGCAGACACAAGATTAAGGGTGGTAAATTGGGGTTGGAAGAGCTGGAGTGCAGAGGAGACGAGGGGAAGCATTAGCAGGTGGGGGATTAAAGGAGGCTCATTATTCAGACGGAAGGAACAGGATGAATTTTAGCCAAAGATTAACGCCCCTGGTCACACCTAACATCTAAGTGCTAGGTCAAACCATCTTAAGTAGAGTTTCACTTACTGATACCTGTTGGGACAGTAACAGCTACAATACAAAGTAAAGAAAGGCTGTTGTCTTTTTGTGTATAAAACACGCGAGCATACCTTTAGTTGATATATAAGTCTACTATAATTGTAAATTAAGCTACATCGATTAATGCAACCGGTGTTCAAAGGACCACTAGTGGTACGCGGGGCTCCCTCTAGTGGTACGCAAATCACTGAAATAATGTTTTTTTTTAAAAGTACAGTACAATAAGTACAGTACAGTACATATTTAATCTTTAAGAACAGTTGTTTTTACATTTATCTTAGTACAATGTTTATTGAACTTTTATGTGTAATACATTTTAATTGAGTTCTTATTTAAGTAGCAGTCTTACGGTTGAAACTGTGTAAAATGTTACAATGGCTGACAATATTAAATATACTTCTTTAGGAATAAAACCTCTGCCTTGTTTTTGATGAATACTTAGGCCGACTACGCTACTGTATAGTGTTGGTCATTATGGTGGTACTTGGAAAGCCAATTATTTTCTGAGGTGTTACTTGGTGTAAAACGTTTGAGAACCACTGAGCTAAATGCTTTCTTCCAAAGTTCTGGTGGACTTAATCTACTCCAGACTGAAATGTGATGTTCTACTGAAAATGATTGTGATCCAATGCACAGTAGACGCCGACAAAGGACTGCAGCTACCGATGTTTAGCTTCTCTCACTATTCAGCAGCCGGTGTAGAAATTGTGCGACTATGTTCTTCACAATGCCATTTGAGTCCACCATCTTTGTTTTGATATTATTATCTATAGATTAACCACAAACCCAAACAAACACTTTCTGACCTTGAAATAACACCGGAATATCCAAATTCTCCTACTATTAACCCTATAGCCTGTATTTCTGTTTTTTTCCAACTTGCAACTGAAGACACTATGTGTTATTGTAACTTAAACACTGCAGAAGAGGCCCGTCGGCCAAGAATTTGAAAGCCTGGTTTTGAGCTCCTCATAAACTTCTGACTTTGCAAGTCATAATTATGACTGGCCGTGCATCCAAGTACTTCAAATTCCGACATAAGCAAAGAAATGACACAGATGTTTTGTTGTCGTCTCGATGGCACAAGAGGCACTGAGGATTTGCTCTGTACTTTGGCTGCAGATGGAAGGACAGGCCGACGTCGCTTTAATGTCCCTCTTTTGCTGCGAAATCATTAAAAAGATAATCAAGGATTCGAATGTAAATGCCAAGACAACTTCACAACTGAGGCCGGTGTAGCAGCCTGTGATTTTATGATCACCAACATGGCAACACAGGTAGCATAAAGATGTCATAGACGTGATTACGAGTGATGCTAGGACCGACCTTACCTCTTTTATATCCCACACACTGAAAACAGATATAGAATGCAGTAACGTAAAATACATTATTTGGAAAGCTTATCTTTCTTGCATATATATGCAATGAAACCAGAGTCTACAGCCTGTCTACATACAACTTTTGCATTTGCAAATCAAAATGATTTTACAGTCTTGCTAGCAGATACTGTCCTCTAAGCAAATGCTGAACCATTGATGATCGTAATTAACCTAAAGTTTGGAGACCCATCAGACTTGATACGCTTACCCTGCCAACTCTTGCTTTTGATAAACTTTCAGTGTAACAACCTGCTGGGTATTTGAAGTGGCAGTGAACTGTAGCCGACCATTTGCTCTGAACCACCTCGAAGGGGAGAGCATAAAGCAAATTTCTCTGTTGGGATCCATACAGTGTCCCATCAATACATTTTATTTTGGTGGAAGTTCTGGTCTTTCCTACATGTCTCCACTCTAAATATTAGCATTAGAAGCAGCATAAGTCACTGGTTTGTTGTGGAGTATTCAAATCTAATCATTTCTCATTTGTCTGGAGTGACCACACTTAAGGGGGTAATGAGTGATCAAAGTGAGGGCAGTGGATTTTACTTAGTTCTTCCCTGATAGCTTTTTGAAAAAAATGAGTACTTTTGCATTATTTCAACACATTGATTTTGACTTCTTTTAGCATTTGAGGTCGGCTAGATTTATGTTTACGCCGCTTGGGGGAAGTAATCAATCGCTAACGTTGATCCATATCAGCGAAGAGCCAAATAGGTCAAATAGGCCTCTGTTTACAAGCTTAATTTGATTTACTGTCCTGTACTTCTGATGAAGAAATAGGCAAAAAAAGATAAATGGATAGAGACTTGTTTCCCACAACCGAAAGGCCGTTTTCAGTGAAGCCATTAAGGCGAGAAAAAAATGTGCAGGATTGTTGTGCTTTGTGTGCGGTGGTGTTCCCCTCTGTGATTTAATTTCATACATCATAAATGCCACTTTGACACTTAGTCAGGCGTGTGGCGACTTAAAAGCAGAAGCCATAAATTAAATCAAAGCCATTTCCCTCTTTTCTCCCCGTCCAACTTCTTCCTGATTTACTCTGCTCGGCTGGAGAAGGCTGAGGTGTTGGAGCGCTGATTAATGTTGCTCTTTGAGTGTTGAACACAATCATGGTGGTTTGTATTAGTTAGAGCTCTCACACAGGCCTGCGTGTGACTTCAGACGGACTTACAGACAAACCCGACAGACAGGAGCAAAGAAAAAAAATAGTGTGTCTTGAAACTGCATTTCCAGAAAAAAGCTCAGAGTAAAAAAGATTGCACTTTGTATTTCCGTCATCATATTTAAATGCAAAGCAAATTTGGGAACACTGCGACTTGTGGATACTGGTTGTACAATGTCTCCTTCTGTGCATCTCCTGTCATCAGCATCATGCAGCTGTGACGCACAAGCCATTGCACTTCCATAGGCCACACTGCTGAATGATTGTGAATGCTTCATGTAGCTTGACTAATAGCGCTAAGCTTTTTGACAATGCTTTTAAGTGCATCATATATCTTCACTTTATCACCCCTGTGTTTGTAACACATTTTTGCCTTGGCGGGGACGAGAAAAACTCAACTGGAAGTACACATTGAAAGTTAACGGTTTAGGTAGTTATTGATTTTAAGATAAATAATGCGCAGAACAGTACATGCCAGCTTTGGTTTTTCGTGTACCTTTTTCATAACCTCACACCCCTCTTTCTTCCTTTGTGCCAGCCTTCCTCATGTCTGTTCGTCGGCGCGGCTTTTTTCTTTGTCCAACCATCTTTATTTTCTTTCACAGATCACAACTCACCCTGTGTCTTCACAATTTTACAGTTCTGCTCATTTCACTGGTGTATCAGCTAGATAGACCCGCTGTGAAGAAAATCTGCCCCAGAGCATTGGGGCCACATGTGCGCGGTGGCTGGTGCAGCTGCGTCTCGGCCTCGCACTGCTGGCTTCTCCCTGTCTGCACCCAGCGGTCTGTCAGGCAGCGAGGCAGGGGAAACGCTGGGATAAATGATTATTTATGATCTGCCACCTCCCATCCTCTCAGCTATCCCCAGGCCCCATTCATTACTGCTGCAGGCTGCCACTGCGCCGGAGAAAACTCGCACACACACACACACACACACACACACACACACACACACACACATCCTAAATACAGTAACGTGAGCAAACACGCACTTTGGGATACTGAGCTGGGGCAAGCATGCAAACACACACAGTGTAGTATAGTAGTATTTTCCCCCCGTATGGCTCCCTTTACAGTTAAAAGCAACATACCTCAAGGAATAATGTGCTATTGGGTCATTTGCTTCGTCCTACACACCAGAAACGGGTCCTCCACGTGACCATCTTTCCCCCAGCAGCCCGCTGTCCTCTGAGGAGCAAAGACATTATTCCATCCGCCGCTTTGAAAATCAGATGTTTTGTTTCTCACGTTGCCTGCTTTGCAATAAGTGGCACATGGCTGATGAGTCTCTGTGGTGTTTGTGTGTGTGTCCCTCTCTCTCTCGCTCGCCATGCATCATGTTTTTTATTGTGCCAAACTTCCAGCAGCTGGACCTAATAAATCCTTGGAAAACCCAGAGAGCTCAAGGTAGCTTAAATAATTGATCAGACTGAGCATGCAGGCTGGCGGCCAGCTTGCCTAAAATACAAGGAGATCAGAATAAGATAGAGAACACTACATGTCTGTGTTTGCTTGTGTGTCTGTGCATGGGTTGTGCATGTACTTTGTGAAACTTTACCACAAAATCAATAACGTTGGTGGATTTTTTCGTACTATGCCTTTGAAAGCAACATGTGCACATGAAAGCAACATGTGCACATGAAAGCAACATGTGCACATGAAAGCACATCCAAACCACTGATGTGCGGCCAGTGTACCACCAAAGTTGTTGAGATTACATAGGTGGTCATTTCTTCATATTCTTAATTCACAATTGCTTGAATTATATTTACATATGTCATTATTCATAAATGAATACACACTGGACTAGATTTTAAACTATATTTTATCCATCCATGAGTGATGTGTAGACATAGGCACATGCCACATTGACTAGTTCCTGCACAGGCAAAGATTTAATTGGCCCCTTCTGATCCGAGCACATACAAAGCAAGGGAATCACTGGTTTCTTTGCCTTACGAGAAACACATAGAGCCTCCTCACCCCCCTCCACCTCGCCCCCCCCCCCTCCCCTCTGGGAGACCCGGAGTGGGGCTTTTCTCCTGTCAGTGTATCCGGCTTTGACACCTGCAGAACACGGCTATTTCATGTTTTAGAAGCTCTTTGCGACGTTTTACCTATAAGACGAGAGTTATGGAGTGCTTTAAATGGAATATACATCTCATCCATCAAGAACTATATTCTCTTAACAAGGGGATTTATTCATACACTATATAGAGTGTATGGATAAATCCCAGAGCTAACGTGAAATCGTACAGCAAGTCCATTTAGCTGGAAATACATCGGCGCACGATGGACACTGTAGTTGTCCACTGGGTATTGGAGACCACAGACCGTTGAGCCTGTAGATGGAGCCCCACCATGATAACTCACATTGACTGTCCACAGTAGACCATTTAAAAGGGGGAGGGAATGGGGATTCTTGGCGCGTGGTGTCTATGGATGATGAATCAATATATTGGATGATAATATATAAAGGTTAGGAGATGTGTTCAAAGTGATGTTCCATTAGGGGGCCATCATCAGGGTCTTCCACAGGCAGGAGAAATCCTGCAGCATTTGCCAGGGCATACAGATGGATGGATGCCCAATACATGAGCCCGCTGGCTCGCCTCCTGCCTCCTTAATTCTCCTTTGTGTAAACCCTTTCATGTTAAAATGATCTAAATCAAGTGTGCACCATTCTTTTCAATGCTATGACAACATATTTTGCTTTAGAGCACCTCCCTGTTCCCACTCTGGCACACTCTGTGTGCTAAGCTGAATGAGACCAGCTTCATGTTTACTTTACAAACGTGATGTCAATTTCTTCATTTAACCACCAATTGCCTCACATTACCAATCTTGTTTACCATAACCAAAGTCAATCCCTGACCGTAATCAGCTATTTTTGACTAAACCCTCTGGGCGGTTTGCTATGATAGTGTTGATTGATTGCCAACACCGCTAATGGAAGCCAATCAAAGTTGCGCCCTCCTCCGCACTGCGTGCTGAGTCGCTGCAAAGCATAGAGCATCTCTTCTGTAAAGTGGTTTTTAATTAAGACTAAATTTGGATGGTGGCACGGCTACTGTGATTGTTTTCTCCAACCTTTCTGTCAAAGGTTCAGGTCAACTGGCCGACACCATGAATTTGTGGGTCAAAGTCGAGCTCCATGAATGCTCAGCAGTGATGCTTTCACAAAGTGTGGTGTAGCGGGGCTTTTAGGCCTTCCAACACTTGTACAGCAGATGTTTTCTCAAAGTGATGTTATAAGAAAACCGACATAATTGCCCACGGTTTATATTTCTTTTGAACTTAACCACTCTCCCTCCCTCCTGTTGAGAACACCTGGCAGTGAGTGATACAGCAAAGCAATTGGCTGCAGGAGAAAACCCTCATTGTCACCATTTCTTGTTTATACCCTTTTTTCCCACCAGGACGACCCATTAATAATCACACGCACACTCCCTCTGGCTTAAAATCTCTCTCGCTCTCTGTTTGGTCTCTCACTTCCCGCTTCTCCTTTGATTTTCTCTCCTCTGCATGTCAACACAGTCAGGTCCCTTGGCACCGACGGAGCTATCCGCCGTCGCATCCTCCCTCCCTCTGCCCTGTCCCATTACAATGACAATAACAGATAAGAATATTTATTATGTTGGCTCACCACTCCCCGTTCCTCCAAACATCTCTCAGGGGAGCAGCTCCTCACTATCACCCTCAAAAGCCTCATTCAGTTAACAGAAAGAAGAAAAAAAAAACACATCCACTCCTGGCCTTGATGCTTTCCTTTATCAGTCCAATGAAAGGAGAGCCAGAGCATGAAGGCGTCTCATCTCCTCTTCTTCTTTCTTCTCTCGCAACGCTCCCTCCCCGATTTTAATTTCCATCTCTCTTTTCCTACACATTTCCGAAAAAAAAAGGGGGAAAGGAAAAGGAAGAGGGAGGGAACGCGGGCAAATGAGAGCGGGACGCCGGCTTGTGATAACTGCCACGCAGAATGGACATCTCCCTTGTTTATTGGCTTTTGAAATTCAATCCATTGTCTGGGACGGCAAGTGATAAAGGGAGGGGAAATACAGACGCTCTTATCATGCCTGCTCAGTGAAAAGAACTTTCCCCCCCCCCCCTTTCTCCAGATGCCGCCGTTTGTTGTGGGGTACGTCTGTTGTGCGCGCATCGCCACATCCGAATAATGGTTTCTCAAAAATGCATTCAGTCAGCCGATTATTTGGACCCGGCTATGCCACTTACTATTGTGCGCCATCGTTGTGTGTAGTCCTCACATTTAGAGGAGGCACACAAATGAGAGTGGTCACACTTGTCTCGTAGGCTTTTCCCAGGACGTGTCATATTTAAAGGTTGAAAATGCTCTTGTTCCTGAGCTATGTTGAGTGTTGTGGTTGCTTTTTGGACCACACTGACCTTTCAACACTTTTACAGTCTTGCATTAAATGGACGCATCGTGTCATTGAAGGTGACTTTAACCATGAGCTACACCAATTTGGATGTTAAAACATCTTGCAATACAAAAATCACAATACAATACATAAACGGCACTAATAATGCACTTTTTACGTTACGATTTTGGTTATGCTCAGGATCAAACACAATTTGATGGGCTTTTTGTTTCACCTGCATTTACATTTTAGTTTTCCTGCACATTTTGCGTATTTGTAGGTTTATCTGCTGGTGAGGGTTGAACACACATGGCTGTTGGCCTTTCTCAGGAAGCAACCCTTCTTTCTGCTCATCTGCCTAGTTGGTACACGAAAAAAAATGTTGAGAAAATTCACTTAAAAACAATAATGGAAGTGTGGGACAGTTCTTCAATACTAGAGAGGGGCCAAACAGTTACATCTATTTCTCCCTTAGGGACCATTTTCATCAATTGTCTAAGGACAGTTGTGTGACGCATTAAAATTACACCTTTGGCTGTTTCCGTTGGTCTTGGATCTAGTCTCCTCCTCTCCAGGTCCCAGCTTCCATCCTACGGTCACCAACAGGAGTATGTGCTTATACGGTCTGGGAAGAATGGGGGGATTAAATCAAACCATTTAGCATTTAATTCATTTCTTGAGTGATTCGTGAATCCCTCAAATGAAAAGCAAATGTGTCAATGTCAATGAAATCATCTGACCTTACATCAGCGAAATCTTATTACATTTAGACAATTTCAAATTAATATTACTGAATATAGAGTTTAAAAGGTACAATTGCACATTTGCAAGTTCATGAAACAAATCCCTGAGTTTTGACATGATGCAGCTATGAATATTTAACCGTTCACCTGTGGGATTTAGAAACAAAAGAGAAATAGATAATACAATATTCATGAATTCATTTGAATATCTGAGCAAGGACATTCGGTTTGCACCATATTTAGGGAATTGATAAACACTGTAAAAACAACCAAAGCCCGTTATCTAGAGAGCTGCTAACTGTTAAAACCAAACAGGATTTAAAGTTTGCCTAAAGACATAGTTTTATTACCCAGCAGCCTTCTCTGGTTATTTTAGAAGACAGTAGCAAGACGGTGGTTCTTCCCTTCCCTGCGGCTTTATTTCCCTGGATGAGCAGTTTGTTAATGTTTAGCGCTTATTTATAATTTAGCATTAAGTGGCGGTGTGTCTACCCCGCTGCAGTGCGCCCCGACTGGTCGCAGCCTCTGAGGAATCCCGGCAATTGGAACCTGGTGTGCAATGTGCCTCCTCTTCTTTAGATAAATAAATAAGGAGCTGAAGACAAAAACATCTATTCACAGGACCACAGCGGATCCAGACAAAAAATCTATCAGTTCCTTTAGAGCCTCTCCCCATAGCTCAGTTAGCTGCTATTCCTCCCATGTCTGCTATGGGGCTCTGTCGCACAGGAAATCACACCGCTCTCTCTCTCTCTCTCTCTCTCTCTCTCTCTCTCTCTCTCTCTCTCTCTCTCTCTCTCTCTCCCTCCCCTGCTCACCTTCCCTCCCTGGTAGTCTTCCTCCCTCCTCTCTATTCCCCATTTCCTTTGTCATCCATCCCTCTGATCCTTCCTCGACCAACAGGGAGACTTCAAGTCTCTTTTTCAATTTATTATTATTATTTCTTTGTTCCTTGACATGTCAGGCTTTGCGTCGCTCAAATGTCAGAAGGAGACGGGCATCAGACTTTGAAGTATGATATGGACTATTTTGCAATTTTTTTGGCTTTTATTCATGTTTACAGACACTTTCACCACTGAAAATGAGTGTGACTGCAGCAATGAAGAGATGATCCCGTTTTAACGAAGGCTTGATTATAATCCGAGGGATCATAAACTTGACGGTGTGGCCCTTTGTCGAACTAGTGTGACACCAAACAGAAAAATGCCTTAAGAGTAGATGAGCTTTTTTAAATTGAATAGTTAAGAGGAGATTTGTACCAAAATCCCTGGACACCCTTCTTGGGCAAAAAGGTGTAGCGTCACGCTGCCATGGAAAATGGCACAGTGTTAGGAAGACTTAAGTATTAATTACCCTATTAACTGCGAAGGATTCACTGTCTATATGGGGTCAGCCTCTTGTGTTGGAGCAGGCTGTGGAATTAACAGAGGGCTGCATTAATCCCCTCTTATTTTCCACATCAGCACTGGCGCGTCTGAAAAACACGGTCTGTCCAGGCTTTAATTACATAAAGTTCAGCGATGTGTGCGTCTGAGAGTGTAACCGAGCGCGTGCGCGGGACGCCATTTGTTTCGTAGACAACATCGGCGGCGAAACGCATTAATCAATTAGTCCTAGGGTGATAAACACTGGAAGCCCCACATACGTTTCACATGGGATTCCCAGGTTTCAAGGTGGCACACGCGCAAACAGCGCGGTGTCGGCGCACCCACAGATCTAATTAAAACCATTGTTGTGAATAGATCTGATTCCATTTCAGTGCGGTTAACAGTCCTTCATGGATAAGTAATGAGCTGCTGCCGACGGAAGCGCAGCCCTTCAACGCTTAAAGTCTGGACTGCAGCGAGACTCCCGTCAGGAGTTACTATGGCGATCGGTACTGTATCGCTTTATAGGGGAGGGTCTAGCTGTGATAAACTGAAATACACTCTACAGCTAGCTGGGAGCCACCCAGGTGACACCCAGTAGGAATGACTTGAAAGTACAATGTTGTAAGTCATTACTTGTCTGGCTTCTGTACAAAGAATTGTATGCAATTTTAATGAAATGATGTTTGAGTCTTTTCACATGATTATGCATTAGAATTGTGGTGGCAATGAAAAAAAACGCAAATCTCAGCTTCTGTATTTTCAGTTAAATAATTAGTCAATATTTATTTACTTCAGCCGTCATACTCATATTACTCCTGAGGGACTACTATGATAAAAAAAAAAATGCATGCCTTTATTCCAATGTGATTCCACGACAGGTTCACATGTCACAGTAGTACTTGTGTGAATAAATGAATGATTCACTTGCATGCTGGCTTCATGTCAACAGAGCAGAAGCTGAACATAGCCGTCGTGTCATTAGCAACACCTGTGCTTTTTACACTCGGACAGGTCAAGGCGTCTTCCTTGAGAAAGATGCTGCATTGCAGGATTTAAATTGAGATTGCTCTTATTGAGTCTTGACGTTGCAGGTACAAAATGATCTGTACTTATATTACTATTATTATGATTATCATAATTTTCCCAAAGTCACATCGAAGCATCCCCAGTTCCTTAGAAAAAAGTCATTGACCATGAAAAAGAGTAACAAAATGACCAATCGCCTAATAAATCTCTGCCCAAAAAGATGGATTAGTCTACTAATCGAGGTAGGAAGGGCAGTCTTTGTGTACAAACTGATGTTGGCCGAGATTGGGCACTCTTGTTCTTATCTTTCTGTCTGCTGGTTAGAACCGAAGGATGGCAGGACTGTAATGAAGACCACAAGAAGGAAACGGGGTGTGTGTTTGCGCCTCATTAGGGGGGGGAAGGGCAATTCCTCGCTGGTCGCAGCGCCCCCCGATGAGAGGCCCACGCCCACAGTGAGTCGTCTGCAAAGAGAACGAGAGCTGTTGAAAAAACAGTCAAATAAAACAGGACAATCTTCCCTCGTCTGTCTGTCTGTTAGTGGAGATAAAAATGTGTGACTCTGACTGTGTGTGCGCACAGTGCCTCTCTCCCTTTAACATATTTTCCTCTCTGTGCCTGTCGGAGCAGCGGGGCCACTTTGATCAGAGCGTTATCTGCACCGCCGCGGCCTAATCCGTGTATTTGCTCCGAGTCTTAGCTGGATCACCGCGCTCAAATCAAAGCACTACAGAGTCAAACCAGGAGAGAGCAGAGACATGCGGGAACACACACTTTCCTACTGTATGCACACACACTCTCAATCACACTTTAAAGAAATCACATGCGTTCTCGTGGGGTCAATGGACTCTTCAGTGATGATTGGACCTGTGCGATCAAAACCAAAAGCAGGCGTGAATGCAGGCAAACACGGGCAAAGCGGTCATACGGTCTACAAATATAAGCTCACTTATTGCCAAACGTCTGTTTGAGCAGTTAAAGTGGAGCTTCAGCTGCTTCCAACCATTTAGCTGCATTGAAAGACACTCAACTACACTCAACACTGCTAACTACGATACAACTGCTTACGTTACATCACGACACAATCAAAAGATGTTTTTTTTTGTTGCTCCTCATTCAATAGTTCCCGGCAATTTCTTCTTGTGTGCTTCCCATTGATATTAATATCTGGAGCCCTACAAGGATTTAATTAATACTTTTGCAAAGCTCCAGTTGTGTCATTGGCCATTTGACAGTTGTAATCATTTGACTGTCGATTACTTCACAGCTGGTTTTCACTCATTCTTTTTAGCAATTATTTACCAGATCTGCATCCTTGAATTCATTTCGTACCCGCATATGAAGTAATCTGGTTCGTAATATGCAAAATACCGTATATGAATAATACAAAAATAAAAGGTACGGGTAACAGTATTTCCAAACCATAAATGAAACAGTAATGACTGAAACTCAGTTTAGAAAGTAGTCCATGAAGGAACAGTGCGGCTGCTCGGATTCTTATTTCAAGCAAATAAACAAAAATCCTCTCTGGGATGCCCTCTATTTAGTAGATAATCCCGTACCCTTCTGTGTGACCTGCCAGAGGAAGCAATACATACAGGGAGATAGACAAACCACGCAGTGAAGAGAAGGAGAAAGGGGGAGCTTGTGAGATAATGAAATAACTTATGGAGATGTGCCTCCATCCTGGGTGGGGATGAAATAGAGAAGCATGGAGAGGGAGAGGTAATTGCTCTGGGCTCCAACTTACCTTGAGTTCAGGTCGGACTGAGGGCAGCGGTTGTTTAAAAAGACCTCCTCCAGTTGGACACCAGTTCCTGGAAATACAGACGAGCTTGAGGCCGTTTCTTTGAGGACGCGAGGGTAGAGTTAAGGATTTTCTGCTTCAGTTAAATACTCAATTTGTGTTCTAGTCTTCACCTAATTACAAAATAAATCATATGTGGTCCAGGGCTCTAACTGGCCCTTTCTAACTTCTTAGAGGAAAGCTGTCAAAAAAGGTTATTAAAAAAGGTTTTATTTATTGCTTACCTGAAATGCTGCATTAGGAGGTTTTTGCAGTTAAACAGTCATCAAGACCAGCAAAGATCTGTAGCACCATGAAGAGTAATAGACAGATGCTTGAGATCAAAAACACTGACCGTGAAGGAGCCAAAGAAACCTCCAAATTACTTCATCTTAATCATAATCTTAATCTTCATCATAATTTGTTACCTGTCTGCGGTCCTTCTGTGTGCATTTTAAAACCAGCTCCTAAACATATACATTCATTTAATGAAAAAAGTAGCCCTGTAAACGCTACAAAAAAAGTTCAGTAATTTTCCAAAACAGCTGGAGAACCGTGAGCACCCGGCATTGAATTATGCATTTGTTGGGGACTACTTTCAGCTGTGGATTAATACGCATGCATCACTCTAATGAGTATTTATGGCAGCAGCATGGTGTGTGTGTGTGAGATGGATTAAAAATGAACTACAGTGTTCATCATAATGAAGCAACATGCTGCCAAGTGGAATGTGTCTGATGTGCTGTTTATAGTTTTTGGACAACAATGGAGCGGCTTCGGCCACACAGATTATACCCTTTATATTGGATCAATTTATCGTTGGTTTTGGGGTTGAAGATTCGTCACTGTTTATAATAAGTATACTTGTTAAGAACAAGGTACAGAAGATGGTGTTAAAAGAAAACGTTTGGTTCGAGACATGATGCGACATCAGTGTCACATGCTTTGTGCGCGCCCATTCGTCCGATAATGTTACGTCCCTCATTCCGCAAAAGCTCCTGAAAGAGTCATTTTAGATGGGAAAATTTGACCGATGCTGCCTTTTTGACTTTGTTAAAGACGGATTATTAATTTTAAATGAATGCAGTCATATTCAGAGATGTTAGTGGAAATTTCAAGTGCTTCTCAGTGATGATGAGAGGAGTGAAGAGGCAAACTTTGATGCTGAGCTTTCTGATCCCCGTGAGACTTCCATGTTAATATATGAGATATCCTGCAAAGCAATACTGCTTTAACCCTATGTATTATGTATGAGGCGAAGGAGAACAGAACTAAGAAGGAGGAATCATCTTGGCACACATAAGTGCCAGAATCCAATCTCAGCTCCATTAGTGCAGGACAAATCCTATACAGTGAGAAGGGGTCTCCATATGTTTCCATGAGGGAGCTCAGGAAGCCATTATGGAAATGAAAGGGGACAAATCACACGATACAGATCACCGGATGAAGCGGGAACAAAATCATGGTGCAGGATACTTTGGATGGGTAAGCTGAACAAAAGAAGGCTGAAACCTGCACACTTTCTTCCTCAGACGTTTTTAATTAACTTCTGCAGCGAGCACAACAGTCTGAGAATTCCATTAGTTCACATTTGTGTCGTCTTGTGTCTTTAAATAAGGCGGTTTTGTTGTTCTGCAGATCAGAGATTACCAGTCCCTTCCTCATTTTTTCATGCTGTGGCCATCTTTCACGAGACACACCAATGTTTAGCAGCACAGCGTCTTATTTAATCACATGTCAGCGCATTATCACCATCTCTCCATCTTGGCAAGCCACAAAACTCATTCTAAGTGCGCTCCGAGTCACAACTACTGCAGAAGGTTATGGTGGAAGACAATTTGTCTGTTTTTTTTCCATTGAGTTAGCATCCCCTCCGAGCGTATGCTCCATCACTGTAGATACAGATCCTTACAAACAATCTCCCAAATGCTAATTGAGGTAATTAAAGCCGCAGCATTTCAGAGGAAACAGGTGCAGGTGGTAGGCATTATTCATGTCCCCTTGCCCTTGGAGGTAACCCTCTCAATCTACTGAGGTAAATAAGACAGACAAGGGTGCAGTTTTCACTGTTTTCTTTGTTAAGGTGAACACACAAGAAGCTTTATTTCCCACTGGTGTTGTAGTGCCATTCTTTGTTGTGCCTATGACATCAACAGATGAGTAAACCTCCCACATCAATACTAAAATCTATTAAAAACACACACATTTTCCTTGAGCTGTGTCAGTAACATGATCAACATTCACGCTGATGTTTCGGAAGGGAACGTACTTTCTTTGGTCGCCATCAGCAGAGGTATGATGCAGCTCCAAGTTTGACAAAGCCACCGTCATCAAGCACGTTCGGTTTCCAAGGAGACACAATTACATAATTTGAGACTTAGATACTTTCTTGAAAAGGATGGACGAGGTAATTTTCACAGGCCGTCATTAGCACCTCCCTTCAATGTCCTTCAATTTGTCAAGACTTTTTTTTTTTTTTTAAATGCAAATGCCCTCGTCCCAAATGTCAGACTTAGGTAGCGATGGCGGTGGGGGTCTGACATTCTAACAGAGGCCCTGTTTATATCAGACAGTGATTAGATTAATACTCATTAGAGAATATTTGTGTCTGCAACGTTCCTGCAGACTCTTCCAGGCAACCAGGCAACAGGAACCATGGCAATTAGAAATGGCAAACTGTCATCCTCCATCACCACGTTGATTTTATGGCCCCTTAAAAATGCACATACACCCTATGCTGTGTAATATGTGCATGAGTTAGATGATAAAACAAACGTCCTAATGAAACAGACAGATTACATTGTACATAACACACTTTCTAAAACCAATAGCACAATCAAGGTATCTTACGACTGTTTTATTCCTTATGAACATTTTGCATGCATACTGGGATCCAAAAGGGATGATATTGCAACATAAACAGACCTACAGAGACTCTAAATAATTTGAATAACGATGCCTTTTACTTTTTCAACACCCTGGTGTTGTAGGCTGTGATCTTCAAGCATATATTTACTTTCTGGCACATAAAGGAAATGAATGCTTCAAGATTTTCCTCTTGGCATGCACAGGGATTTTCATTTCCTGCATTCACATCTCTTCCAGGAATCCATGTCCTTCTCATTTTGACTAAAATGTAAACTAAGAGGACTAAAATGCCACAAAAATGAACAATATACAGTGTAAGTTAAATAACATTTTTGTGTTAAGTATCTTCCAAACGCCAAATGCCACTGAATCACGAATGTTCGGTTTACTATACAGCTTCAAAAGGGTCATATTTATGTTAATGTGTCATCAAACCTGCATATATGTATGTGCATTTGATCCTCATTATATTCCTTCTCATGAGACACTAGTGAAAAATAATGATCTTGATGACCGCAGCTTAATTAGCGCTCGGAAAAGTCAGCATCGCCTCCACAAAGCCAATGCTAACGCTATGATTTTAATTCACTGTTTTCAAGCCACTTTTTGAATCCTTTCAGCCGGCGTTTGGTGTTCCATTAGCTGTGGGTTATGATCATTACGATAAAAGGAGGTTACTCTAACGTGCCCGTATCCTGAGACTCATGCCTGATGGGAGGGACTTCAGAGAATCAACGCTTACTCAAAGACTAAGGGTAACTTTGTAGCTCTGTCTGAGGCCACCTTAATTATGTCGTAAAGCCACCACTCCCTCTTCCTATGGAGGAAAAGAAGAACTCTGATCTCATCCGTATAAAAAAAAAGGTTTCCTTTAGATGTTTATCGTGAAATGGTTGCTAGCTAGCGGCGGCTGCTGCTCCCTGTGTGCACGTTATCAGCTGGTCTCTGTCTGCATCATTCGCTCAGTCTCTCCTTCCGGGCTAATTATCCGAGGTGAACGCTTCTCTGCTGTGCGTGCCCTTTGGTTTTCTACGTCTCCTTCCTTCCCTCTTATTCGCCGCATCGCTTCTCTGCCAAACTTCTGAATAATCAGAGTTTAGGAAACGGTGGAGGTGCTGCTGTGGGAAGAGTTCAGTTCCCAGAAAGGTGGTAAACGTGTTCTGGGTATCGGGCGAATCTGCAGGCTCATGTTTTATTTTCTCTGGCAGACCCACTTTGCACCAGCAAAGTGAGTGGCCTCTTACGTTGGACAGACGGCGTCACTGGCCAGTCAGCACTACGTCACATGTTTTGTGCCGCTTATATTGGCTCTAGCGCTATCCACAGGCAGACACATTTTATTATAACGCCCTATAGAAATCTGAGGTGAGCTGAGAGGTAACAAACTGATCCGGCTTGGTGGTTTAGTCTGGAGATGGTGGCTACAGTGTCAAAAAAGTAGCTAAAAACTGAATATCACATTAATTTTGTTAGGTGCTTTTCAATGTTAAAAACAGTTAATGCTAGAAAGACTATTAAAATCTTCCTTTTGTACAACCGTAATGACAATTTTGATGGCATTCTATCGTTTGGTATAGCTCTATGTGAATAAAACTTTCATTGCTCTACTCTACAGGCATTTGAAATGGTAAAAACATAGACGTTTTCATGAGTTATTGTTGCTGAAATCAGCAGGAGCATTTGGGTAATGTGATCAGAGGCTACTGGGTTTTCACCTTAGTTTATATCAGCACTAAAGTTTTTATTTGTTATACGCTAGAGTGCTGTCATTAGTGCCTCTTTGACTGTATGCTCTTAACATAACGCGTAAGTGCAGTGGTTTCAAGAGAGGTGTTACTGAAGTAATCACAAAAAAGACACCAGTGACCAACCTTGTGTCTTTTTCTAATCTATTATGAATTCCTCCAAAAAGCGAGTCTTGGTTCTACTCATACTGATAGAGCGACCTCTAAGTAGGCAATTTCCAAACCATGAATATTTGTAGGAAAATAAAGGAGTAAAAGCACTGCATGTTTAATACAAAGATACAGCAGACTGACTGCTGTTTTCTAACTGAATTTAGACTCAGTCGAAGCCTTGGCGTTTTACCTCACTCCATTTGTCGCTGGCATTCTTAAGGCACTGATTTCCTCTTTCCATGAGTGAATTAGGTTGAAAGTCAAAGAGGCTCAGGTTGTTGTCAATAGTCATTAGAGCTGGCCATTGGCCCTGGGTTAGGATCTGTCAGACTCTGCTCAATACCACACGGACGCCTGTATCCACACATCCACGTTTGTTGGAGCTCGTCAGTGTCTCGGCGGTAAGCATCCTTTTTTTTTCCTCTAACGAAGCTCATGGTCAAACCACCTAAGAATAATCTGTAGAAAGCTTGCTTGTTTATTTATTTATTTACTTTTCTCTTCTACGTGGCTGTAACCCATGCCTGGGTTCCCTCTCTCACTCTCCCGCTCTCTTCAAAAGGGAGATGTAGGGGAGCTATCGGAGGGAATGCCATGACATTTTTTGAATCGACAATGCTGGTCCCCGAAAGGACTTGAATAAATTAAATTAAATTTGAGTCCCTTGGTAGCTCATTTTTTTCCTCCGGCACCATCATCAGACTAACATTGATTAGTTTGATAAAATACCTGAAGAAGTATTGACATCCCCTTAAGCCTATGCTGTACTTTAGCTATTTTGCCAACAAGCAAATTTAAGCATACTTACATGCTGTGATGGCCATGATTTAAGCCACACTAATCTTATACATTCATCTTTGCATTGATTTAATAAATAAAAGGACATAACTAATGTGGGTTTGGTTTAAGTTCTTTATCTGTCATTGTACTGAGTCAGTGCACAGGCTTAGTTCTTTGGCCAAAGGTTAAAACATTAAAACCAGTTCAAATTTCACTCTGAAATGTGGTTGAAAAAAAAACACAGCACAAAAACACAATTGTTTAAAGTTCATTTTGTAGTTGAGATGACTTGAAATGTTTAGTGGCTGGTGTGTTGTGAGAATGGGCCATCTGGGTGTCGAAGAGATTAAAACAGGAAGTTGATCTGTTTTATTAGTCCAAAAAAGAAATTGGACTGTAGCAAACTTGATGTATGGGAACATTGGAAAATAGGGTGTCTTCATCAATGCGATTTTGTTTAATATAATTCTTTTTGCATTGACTAACGTTTATCCAAGACTCTAAATTGAGTTAAATGTATTGTGTTCATTCCAGTGTTTGTGTTGTTAGTGTTATGAAAATTTGTATTGTATTGTCTTCCCCTTTTGGTTTTCATGGTGCTGGCCACCTTTTTTGTTTAGGGGGAGTTGTTTATTGTACCCTGGGAAAGGTGGTGTTGGATTCTCCGTCAGTTTGAGAGGCTAAAGCACAATAATGTCCTTTTCATGTACTGGATTTTTCTCATGATGTAACACTAATGGAAAACAATTTTTGCATCTTTTTCCTCTCTTTTGAGGCTTGGTCACGTTTCATCTCTAAAAACTGTCAGAATTGAAGACCACTTTGCTCCCTGTTTTGTGGCGATGGACTTAATTTGTTGTTGTGATTCGCTAAACTTGTTAATACTTAGCATCAACATGTACATGATACATAACTAACCTAACTGAGAGCTTCAAGTGCAGTGCAGCATAACCACTTGCATTGCTGCACAGTTTTTTTTTACAGTGAAACCGTGCAGACTGCACCCTTACTTTCAAAAGATGAAGTTCTCTTGCCGGTTTGTTTGTTAAAACTAACTATTTTTTGCAAGAACAATCACAGACCAATTCACGTGCCTTGTTAGCATCACAATCACCTGAAACCCCTTTCGGTTTCTTTATTGCCTCGTTCATTTTAATATTGATTTTGTATCTGCAGATTCAAATGGCCTCAAGATGCTTTTGGTGTTTGATTGTTATTCCAGTCAAAGTTCAGGGGGCAGCTGGACTTGTCCTACCTGCAGACAGAAACAGTGATACCAGCCCTGAGGTGGGTCTACCGGACATAAGAGGACCATCCTCTTGCTTCAGCAGATACAGCAAACGGTGTTCTTTCAAGGTCTTTTCTCCTCGTGTCCTTCCCCCTCTCCTCCTCCCGTCCTTTTCTCCTCCACCTTTTTCTACTGAATTGCTGCCAAGCTCTGTTTGCCTCGGTAATTAGGAGCCAGACCGTGGTTTCTCGACTCCATTATGAAAACAGCAAACGGTCCAGTGGTTTATTGATAAAGCATTACACTCTGCTGCAATACTGTATGGAGACGTACAGGGAGCCTGCAGCCATTTCAGGTGGACCACCGTACAGGCACCCCCACTGCCAGATGAAATCTCATAATGACATAATAGCCCTATCACACATCCCGTATAGTACAAGACTGAAATGTCTGAATAAAGTACGCAAGCTGTGTCGGTGAAATTTAATGCAAAGAAAACAACGGCAACAGCAACAAGAGCAGAGCCACGCTCTGTCAAATGGAGAAAATGACCATGGAAAAAAGAAATCTGGCCAATCTCGGCTGCTGCAGAAAGAGACAGTTGAAGAGGTAATTTCACTCGGCAATATGCGAGAACAGCAACTTAAATGTGTTCTTTGCGCTCCAATCAGCTCCACCAGGGTGCCGTGATATTTAAAAGTGACACGGGTGACCCTCCGCATTTGCAAAGTGTCATCATGCATCAATCGGCGAGGTGTATAACAAAGCTGCCCGTAATGGTGTGTGCATTGGGATTTATATTTCCAATTAAATCTGCAAATTATATGATTATCTGCTGCACCTTGCCGAGGTCCATTTTAAAACGGATTGTGGTGTTCATTTTGTTTTTTCCACAAAGATAATAGCGCCAGTGGCAAACCTGCTCCTGCATGCAGAATATTAATATCTGTTTGTGCTTACACAAACACACACGCACGCACAACAGCCTGTACATAAGCTACACTCCGGCAGAAACACACTGATATTCACTTGTCATGTACTAACAGCTTTGCATTTTTTTTTCTTCTTTTTTTTCCCCCCGTCAATTAACCTTGTATAGACGATGTAAGTCCTTATTAGCCGAGATTCAGCACCTGCTGCTGACTTTAATTGCCCGTGAAAATGATATCAGACCAAGGATCTGCCTGATAAACCAACATGTCGATCTGTCAGACACAGAGCACGAGGCCTCTCTGATGGCCGATACTGGTTTGAAAAAAAAAAAAAAAAAACCATCATGCATGTACACACTCCCCCTCACTGGATGTGAATTATTGATTTGAACATGTCAGCTAAGAGACAGCGCAGGCCGCCACTAAGCAATGGGAAGGGTTATTTTGCCATTGCTTTGCTACGCTCGACTGCCGAAACAATGCTCACCAGAAAGTTTCCACTTTCTTAATGTTTACAGAGGTGCCTTTCAAGACAGACATGGAAAATGAGGATTTTAGGGATTCTGGCTGTTCATCATGATGGAGGAGGGGTAGACACACAAGAAAGACACAGGAGCTGAGAGAGAAAGTGAGAGATAGACACTGGAGAGGCTGGGAAAAGGGAGGACGGGGAGAGTAAAAACTTTCCCTCACAGGCTATTTGTTTATGCATCCCTCGGGTGCCATTTTAGCTTCCAATATTTCATCCTGAGTAAAATGCTCTGGGAGTATTAACCCTCCCCATTATATTTGATCATCGCACCATCAGAGAAGAAACAGTCATGCGATAGCCTGGTGTGGCTGAGAAATGCTCTAAAAGCTATGAGTCCTCGGCCTTTAAGATGCATTTTTCATTGAACTATTCCAAAATGCAATATTCACTATCTGGAGAAAACAGAAAAAATCGTTATACCAAGTGAATGCGGGCCTTAGAGTAAACCTCAGCATGGCTAAAAATTCATGACACAATATGAGACCTTCGCTTTGGCAGGCTTATCTAGGATTTTTAAAACACAAAAGTTGCATTCTAGTTGCAGAGTTGGCAGTGTAGTTTGAAATATACACTGAATCATTCTTCAATGTATTTGTATTCTCTGTCTGAAACTGAGACATACCATACAGGTCCTTTAATCAACATCGCAATAATAACATGACAGGTTAATGATAAGTACACCAATGTAAGAACAATCTACGCTTTAATACATTTGTATTTTGTGCAGTTATCTTTAACTATAAAAAAACCAACAACAAAATAATTGGCTGAATTATTATTAATGTTATCAAAAATATATTTCAAAACGTTTTTATTATTATCTAACTGTCTGTCATTGACTTTAGCACAACGTTGATTGCAGTTGCTCGCGGCTGCTCGCAGCATAGTCAACACACAGGTGCACAAACATAGCAACGCCATCCGAAGCCTTACTGGTCAGGTGTAAAGTAAGAAGTCTCACTCCGAACTTTTTTGGAGAGCATCTTAACACATCTCTTTTGTTAGAGAAGTGATTTATTAAGTAGAGGGTTTGAATGTCCAAGTGAATAAATGAGGGAATGGAGGAGAGAAACAGCTTGCTATCCTTCATGATGAAATCTCCTCTAAGCTAATGCACTGCTCAATATCCCAGGCAACACAAGTCAAATTGTAGTTTCTGACAAGTATGGATTGCATAACAGTACCTGGCTATTCCTCACCTCACAGGCGCATGAGCGTATCTCTCTCCTCTAATTTTATTTGCCGCCATCATGGGACTCTTAGATTTTCAGGTGAAATGTTATTAAAATTTCTGTGGGTTTTCAACAATTTCAGTGTGAGCGTGAGACGTGGTTGGAGGAGAAGGAAGATGATATTATTTATTGGTGTGGCACTTATTCATGTGACCTGTGTTGCTGTGATACACTTGTGTAATGGTAGTGAAAGGTAAGTGTAGTGCAGTGCGGTATTGTGAGCACTGTGACATGTTTCTCATTGTTTTGGCTTTATTCCAACACACTGGATCTGAAATGAAACTGACTTTAAGGTTAAAGCGCTGACTTTCAGCTTTAAAGCTGTTTGAGGGTGTTCACATCTATATTGGCTGAACAGTGTAGGACTGGTAGACCTTTGTATCCTTGGGGGATACGTATAAAGAGGGCTGGCACTGCTATGGTTCATCAGACGGGGATGTAAACACCACAGAATTAAAGCCGACAGTCAGCACTTTAACCCTAAAGTCAGTTTCATTTCAAATCAAATGTGCTTGAGTTCAGAGCCAAAAACAATACAACTAAAACAACCCGCAGTGTGTGTTTTCATTATTTAATCCTAACTAAAAAGAGTTATTGAAAAAAAGAAAGGTATATGTACTGCAGCCTAATGGCACTTGGGGATAGAAGGTCACTTTCTACGGTCAGCATTTAAGTGTATTCTTACACACACAGAGGGGTTTTAGACCATAAAATAACCTGGAGAAACCCGGAGATTTTAGACCGTGCATACAGCACTTACTGCTCATGTTTAAATGGGATCACAAGTTCACACCAACTCAACCAATTGACGTAGAAATACAAACTGCCCGCGGGTCCGATCGGTGGACTGCCGGACCGCCGCTGTGGCGCAAAAGAAAGTCGAGATCTCGCAAAAAAAAATTCGAAACCTCGCAAAATAAACTTGAGATCTCGCAAAACAAACTCGAGATCTCGCAAACCTAGTCCCAAGTACATACCTTTTCTCAGTTTTTTTATTTTTTACCTTCGTTTTTTTTATTTTTTTCCATGTCACTTCCATAGTAAGCCATGATAGTAGGAGAGGAAGTTTATAAAAATGATCAGTAGATTGAAACCAGTTTCCTGTTTTTGAGGTAAATTTAAAGCGCAAACTAGTTTAATAGCAACTTGGACATAGCTAAGCTAACCGTTTGTTTCATCTTTACAAAACTCAACCTGGACAGCAAGTTGTATTATTACCATTTCTTGTCATGGAATTGTAATGCTGAGGAGCCTTATGATAACCGTTGCCAGGCAAGCTGTGTTTTACTGTTGTTTTCTGTCCTGTTCAACTTATAGACAGTGAGTCATATTTATTTCACATTTCATACACTGGAAGGAATTTAATACATAACACAGTACATAATCCATGCATAATGCCGTACCTACTTGATCTGGTTAACTAAGAAGCATTGTATCAGCATAAGATCAATTTTGATATAAGCAAAACTTGAATGAACATCCATCCCCAACTGAGGGATTTGTTAAAACACTATTCTCTAATATAAACTGTGATTACTTATCTGTAGATTTTAAGCGAGCATTACACTGTTGGCTGTTAAACACCACACTGTGTTATCTTTCATATCCATCTTATGCATGTTATGCTATTAAGGATTCCTGTTGTTAATTAATATGCCTGCATTAGTGACTCACAGAAGCGCATTGATAAGCAGCCGCGGTTACATGGTTCCTTTTTAGCCCAGGATTTAGTTTTGTTTGGGCAGCAGAGATGAAGTCAGGTATGTGAAGTCAAAGTGATTAAACGTCTGTGCCAAGAGCAGAGAGTACATTCGATTCAAACATGTACCTTTCAATACCTGTCTCGCCAGGAAACATCTTTGAAAAGTGTTTCTGTAAAAACCTGGATACCAGAGCTCTCGCTGGCAGGATGTGCTGGACCTTGTTGCAAGTGAAAGACAGTTTCAGGATGGCACTGACCTTCCAGTCCTGAATAGGGGTTAGTCTTTATGGAGTCTAGCTAGATGTGAGCTGGATCTGTGAAGGCAGGGCATATCTGAATATGTCTGTGGTAGATATCTTTCCAATAGTGTGCATGTTTTTAATAGTCCTCTTGCATTTTTAGAATTGCAAAGTAAAGTAATAATATTTATTTTTTTCTTGATCGGAATCTCTCGTAGATAATCTAACCGGCCAAACTCATGACTGAGCAGGAGGACTCAGATTGTGTAAATTGATAAAACTCATAGGAGTAAAGGTTCAGAGTGAGAAATATAGGGGGCAGGAGGTGAGCTGGAGACTTCAATTCAATTTTATGGCTAAGTGGAATTTGAAAATTCATCATACATGGGGTAGAGATCAAGTCGAACCTGCCGTCTATATCTTTTTCTCGGATTTGGAAAAGAGGTCGAAAGAGAGAGAGAGAGAGAGAGAGAGAGGGGGAGAGAGAGAGGGAGAGGGGGAGGCAGAGGGGGACAACCCCTCTAGTAAAGCCTGGCGGCAGGCAAGATGACTGAAGCACATTTACGACAACAAAGTTCACACGTTTTGGTTGTGCTGTTACAGGATTACGATCGGCCGCTGAACTAACTCTCTGGGTTAGTGCTCCTGTTACCAGTTTACACTTTTACCTCCTAATCTGGAGGCATTATGAAAGAGAGAGCAGAATCGTTCGAAAAGGGGGAACAAAGAAACCCTGCAGCCGTGTGTCAGATCCAAACGCTGCTCAGATACAGAACATGCCTTTCTGTGATTAAGCATTCATGCAGCATGCTGTTGTATCGCCCTAACACTCTGCCAGCGATGCATACAGCACCAGCGCTATAAAGAGTTCAGGGCTCACACTTATCTAGGACCAGCCTGAACGAGATCATTTGTGGTTTGTGTGTCTGTCAGAGTATGTAAGACAATAATTGTTCACTGAAGGGTAAACAGCATACAAGCAGAAAGAGGCGGAAGAGAATGTCATCCGTACGATTCCCCCGCTCCTCTGTAGCACTTATGCCGACCTGATGGCGTGACTTCCGTCCTCTCGCATTTGTAGCCATGGAGACGCGGTGTGTAATTAAAAATACCCTCCGTCCTGTGGCTCCACACTTGCAGCTGTCAATTAGCAGCTGTTGGGTCCGGCTGGATTGATGTTGAGTGTTGCGCGCTGCAGCCCTGAGCTCTACAGTGAGCGACGAAGAGTGTGAACCCATCTGTGAACAGGGTTATAAGTGGTGAAAGAGTGTCGCTGTGTACTATGTGTGAATTGTACACAATGAGGATTTTAAAAATGAGAAATCTTTCAAATGAACAGAGGAGGCGTTTTTGTTTTAACGCTACTAGTCTTTTAAGCGTACCGCATGTTTATTCAATGGTCCGAAATGTTCCTGCTGTCCAGGTGAGGCTGTGTAGCATGCTGTGAAACATCCCTGCTTCATTAAGGCAAAAATAAATGAGCGAGCACTCTCTCAGATTGCTCCCCGGTGTATCCTGCCTCCCTTTGTGAGTGAATGAATCAGTCCATCGCATTTGCCTGCATTCATTACACATTATCACCTGGATGAGGGCGATCATTTTTCACCGCGTTTGCACAAACATTGTTCTCCCAAGTGAGCCTAGAGTTCCCGTTCTCCTTATATGTGTTTTAGTCCAGGCAGACCGATCTGTCTCTAAATCTCTGTGACAGTCACTCGGGTGCACACAGGCGCAGATGCCCTGTCAGAGTCAAAACGTTTTTGGTGTGTGCTAATCGCTGTGGGAGCTTCATACGTCAGTCGCAGCACCCCCGACACTATTGTTGGTGTGTCTAATTAACACTCCTGTGTGCTGCTGATGCTCCACGCTGCCTGTGCAGAGACACCTGTCTCGTGACAAATCCAGCGTGCATAGGAGCAGATGATTGTCAACAGACATTTCAGACGGAATTCAAAAAAAACATTTAAACACTTGTTTTGCTAATGTTAGGATGCGAGGCAGCAGGTGTTTTCGGGGAGACTCAGCATGTATGACACAGTCGTGCCCAGGGGTGCTGCTGGCGTTGATAGGTCCACGTGCATAATGCTTCACAGAAACAGATGGATGAGAGTATTACAAAGTCTGGCGGGTGACAGAAAAGAAATTGGTAATGTCTGCAATTTAATATATTTTCTCTTCACAATGTTCCTCCCACTCTGCCGCAAGAATTTAATGATGCTTTTTTGCCAAGAGGTTTGTCAGGGAAGATGCCTGCAAATTTGCATTTATATTTTACAGCAAGACTTATCATAATCATCATGCTGCTGAACAAGATTAACCGCGAGAGTACAACAAAGAGAGGAGGGCAAAGATGTTCTGCATGTGTGCTCATGTGAAATGCCGGGAATGGTATCAGCTCCACAGTGTTTTTAAATCGTAGTTTGTGTGTGTGTGTGTGTTTATGCACTCTGTTATGTGCTTTCACCAGTCATGCCAGCTTGCCCTGACCCCAGTGACCCAGAGTCCCTGGCTCTGCTCCAGGCAGCCTGCGGTCTCATCTTCTCTGCCTGCATCACACATCACCGCGACTCATTGCTAAGCAATGGCCTTTTTTTTCTCCTGGCACAAATTAAATCGAGGGGTACGAGCTAGATGAACCATTCTCGTTCTCGATCTCACCTGTCATTTTTAGATCTCACTGTCTAGAAAGAGTTCTTTTCCAAACGCTTAATCAACTTGCAGTTCACTTGCACTCTGCTCTTCTGTGTGCTGACGGATTTTTTTTGTTGTTAGTGGTGTTATGTTTTGGCGTTTGTTGTGGTTTGTGTCCTGTCTCCCATGTACAGGATCTCTGCAGGCAAGATGGCTGCCCTACATTCCTTTGGATGCCGATTGGACAACTAACTACCTGGATACATACCTTTTTTCTATGTTTCAGGGGAAGCGGATTAGGTAGGGAAGAGACCCATACACCACCCGTAGCTGACTGCCTGTCTAGATACACTAGGCAAGACCTGGGCGGACCACCCCCTGTACTTTTGGTTAGCTGGCCTCATTTGTGCCCGAGGTGGTCTAGTTAGGGAAGTGTTCACCCTTTTGTTTTCTTTGATTTGGTCTCGCCCAGCCCCTTTTCCCTGAATACCGTTTCTTTTTGGGAGATAATAAACTCCTTTGTTTTCAACGGTTACCTTTGTGTTGGTGTCCTCTCTCACACCCACGGCCCCACACCTTCGGTAGCCGCTCCACCAGGGCTCATGCTTGCGGGGCTCAAAGTGCGCTCCCTATCCTAGAAGGGGGACGTAACAAGTGGAGGTCCCGCAATACTCAGATCTGTCTGACATCTTTCATTTTTCTTGTGTTGTTTTTTCCTGATAGTTTGCACCGTCTCACTATTGTTTGTGCTATATTTGTGAATCACATGCAAACCCCAAGATTTTTTTTTTCTTATCTGTGAACTGTTTGTATCAACAGTCGGCTGATCAGAGAGATTTAAACGGCACAGACTGATGGAGGCTTTTAATGTCATGCCCAATGATTAGAGTTCAAAGACATCCAGCAAGCTACCGATGGCATATTTAAAGAAATGTTGATTAATGTGCAGGGCTTTGAAGGATAAGACTCATGTGATCCGGTATTTTTCTTATTTTCAGCAAATTTCATGCAAAAGATCAAAACCAACAATGCGCTAAGAGGACTCAGTTTTTTTCCCACTTCCCCAGCGTGTCTGTGGATCCAAAATTCTTGTTGTCAGTTCGAGGTTAAACCGAATACTAACAAACTAAACTCTGAAGTTGAAAATGGTTAATCCTATAACTGCTTCACATCAGCATGTTGTCATTGTGTGCATGTTAGCATGACAACGTTAGCATTTAGCTCAAAGCGCCTGAGAGCAGCCCGGAAGTCAAATCAAAGTCGATTTGTTTTTCAAAACATAGTTGCAAATAATTAATTTGGCAACATAAAAAAACTCCTCCTGGCTTCAAAAGCCAGGAGGCGGAAGCATTTAACTGGAAAATAAACGTGTCTGTGGTCCTTCTCACTATAGTCTCACAAATGTCCCGTAGGAAACCCTAAATAAGATGTTAATTTGGTGATTGAAATGATTTGTTCAATAAGAAAATGATCGTATAGCTGTGCACAAAGTAGCTTCCGAGGCCCTTAATTACACAAGTCCTCTCAATAAACAACTATTCGCCGCCCTTTAAACCCTGCCAACCTTCCTAACAGCCTCAGATCGGCTGGATCGTGAGTGGCAGAGCGTGACAAGTTTCTCTCAGTTGGTGACAGCCAAAGATGAATCATTTAAAGTGCTCGTGTGCGGCCTCACAGAGCAGTGTTTTCTGGACTATTAGCTACACAAGCAGCATTAGGTAGATGAGGCAGACTCTTCTCATATCTCAACACACGCCTGAGGCAACAGACAGAGGCAGAGACTTCAAAGTGTTCAGATAAGGAGACGGACCCCTCACGCTGAACTTGAGGGACCTTGACAGATTTAATTGCTAAAATAATCCTGTGCCTGGTCATTAATGGACAATTTGCCCGTAGCTTAATTTAGCCATCAATGTATTGATTGTGATTAAGAATCATAATTAAGTAGATTGCCAAATGTACATTGATTTTTTTTTAGAAGAACCACCCTGTCAAAATGTCAAGATAATCTATATGTTTTTTGGATGTCTCCTTGAAGGATTTTGAAGCTTCCTACATCCTTGACTATTTCTTCCAACATCTGAGCTTTGTTGCCGTGTTTTGAAGATTTGCAGTGGAAGAGAAGATGCTGTGCTGCTAAACGCGGGATATGGGAATGTCAAGGGGGAAGGGTGAGGCAGGTTAGTCTGTTTATGTGAGTGTGGTTGTGCTTGTTGCTGGTGGGTTGGTTGCCTGTGGGACCTGCCTCTCAGTGTAATTGAAAAATGTGACCTGGAAAATGTTTGCCCAGCGGAGCATGAAAGTTACCTCCCCAGCAACGGCGGCGTGCTCAGAGGCAGCTCACCTGGCCCCTGACAGGGAGAGCCCTGTATAGGGTGGGATGTCACGTTAAGAGCCATTCTATCCCTTCACCACATGCTGAAAAATGCATTATTAAGTACCGAGGAAGCTCAGATTGACCAAAATAAAATGCAAATAAATTCATCCACAATCCTCACCTATAAGCCGCAGCTGGACTGACTGACCTAGACAAGGTCGCTTGGTTTTCTCACCTGAAATGGTTAGCGAGAATGGAAGGACATTTTTTCATAATATAATAATACAACAAAAAATTCACTCAATATTTTTGCATTGGAAATAACAGCCTTTGAGATTAAAGGATTTATGATGATTGTATACCCACGCGAAAATAACATGACTGTGTCTTAGCGTATATCACCACTATTTGAGTGGGGTGAGATGTCGTCAAAAACCCAACGTCAGTCCTGCACACTCAGGGTACTCCGAGGCATTTTCATTAACACACAACCATTATTTCAAATATCGCCTGTCGAGGCATAATGACGCACGAGCGGGACTACGGTACTTCAGGAATGTAGACAGACTAAATGAATATTACAGAAGCCCCGAGTCAGCACAAGATGGAGGCATGAGGTACATTTAAAGTACAGCGTTGAGATGGACCGACAGCTGAGCCGAGTTTTGAATAAGGAGCAACACTTTGTTGAAAAGAAACCGCGGTGAGGACACAGCAGAGGTAAAACAAGGACATTGTCCATGAGATCTAGTGTGCTCTAAAAGATGAACATTCACAGCTTATGGCGAGACTCACTAAGCAGTGGACTGAAAAAAAGATCAACTGGTCTGAACAAGTAAACAGCTTGTAATGATTGCATATAATAGGAAGCTTGTGTTTAAAACAACATCTGTTTGTTTTTGCAACAGTGATCTAAAATGTCGGAAGAGTTCTGCAACTGGAGAACAAATTTCGGATGATGCGGCACGTTGAAATACCTCCAGGGCCGCTTTGTGTGGTTGTTGGTGGCCTGCGGTGAAAACAGACGTGAAAACGTAAACGTGATAAAACAAAGTGGAGAGGTGAGATCCAGTCTATAGATAGAATAATGTCACAGCCGATAAATCACTAAGGATTATAAACATAAAACATTTTAAACATAAAACCTTAATCAAAAGTCATCAGAGGCATCCAAAGCCGATATTTTGCATAATCTAACCTTAAAAAAATAGTTAAGGGTTATAGTATCAACAAGAGAGATATTGATATTCACTATCCAACAAACAATTAGCTGAGATATTTTGGCTTAAAGGAATCACATACTCCACAAGCAAGTTTATGAAAGATAATGTTACAATACAAACTCATTTATGTAAGCCTCTGTGTGCAATTACTACTAAACATTAAGCTGTTGGCCGTGGAAGCATTCGGGGCAGAAATAAATAACATTTTTTCTTTGCAAGTTAGTTTACTTTACTTTTCTTGAATGTGTGTTTTTTTTTTTAGCGGCTCTGATGTTTTTCCCCCTTTCGTCCAATCTTCACTTTGTCCTGTTATCTAGAATAATAAGTGTTGTTGCAGAGGTGCTGTGGTAACAAAGGCAGGTACTATGAGTTAGTAAAAAAAAATACAATTAAAGAAACACCATTTAAGTTACACCTGCTTGGAAGACTTGACACCCCACCTTCTTTGAAGCGTCCCATGAAATACAAACCCTACATTGCCATACAGGACCCACTTGAAGTTTAATGTCCCAGCTTTGTGCCGCTTGTGGGATCCTATGGGGCTCTGGGACCGAGGCTTACTCCGCTTGTTGGCCCCCAACAGCATCACAGTGAGTGCTTCAGGGCCGGTGAGGAGAACAAGCTAATTATGGATCGAGCCTGTGTTAGAGGGACTCGTGCTTCCGTCTTTAATGAGGAGATTTGCATCTTTCATTACATTGTTGTACGTGGGCATACGCCAGTTTATCAAATATTTTACAGGAAGTTCTACCGCCCACTTGGGCTACTGTTCAGAAAGATCCATTGGTCGGCTGTCTCCCGCAGTTCATCTCTTGGAGTATTTAGACAGTTGAAAAACGTGCCTTAAATTAGGTTACTTTGTGGGTATGTAAAATAAAAGTTATTGAGTTAGAGAAAAAGCTTGCTTCATCCCCATCTCTGCATCACCTGCCACACCACCAGCAACATCAACTTCTACAAGCCCAATGTGAGATAAAGGAAAGCTATGTCAGGTAATGTATAAATGAGAACACAAACAAGCCAGTAAACACTGTGTATCTAATTAAAAGATAATGTCAGCCATTTTGTCACAAATGCTTCTACCGCTCCGGGCCTATCTTCCAGCCCCTGGGCCTCTCTATCTGTTGAGGGCCATTGCTCTCTACTGGCGGGCTGAATCTTTAGTTACGCTGCTATCTCCACTTCCTCACCCCGGACTGTATCTCCCTGTCTTGGTGGTATTTGTGCTGGCCGTCATGCTTGACTGTGCTGACCCCGTATTTCTCTCTCTCAAAGATCAAATGTCCTGTTTACCTCCTGGTTGCTCCCAAGGTTGAGAATATTCGGCTGCAAAAAAAAAAGCAGTGGAATCAGATAAGTGCTTCGGTTTATATATAATCGTATGCTGTAGGTCTTATGAGCTTTGGCGCACTGCTTTTTGCTAAATAATAAATAAAGTCTTGCTCCATATGGAGAAAAGTAGCAGAAGTACAGTACATTCAAATTCGCCGTCTGGAAGCCCCGTGTTTTGCACCCCGCCGAATCCGCCTCCAGACTTCCATTCTCTTTGAGGATTGCTAGACTTTACGCGAACACGTCTCGCTAGGAGGATGATATCTCTGACAGGCGGATTGACCAGCCGTATCTCCAGAGCAGCAACTGCACATCCAGAGTGAACATCGGCCCATAAACTGGCTGCTGGAGGGGAACTTGAAAGAACAGGAGGGGGAGCACTGCCGTACCTCTGAAGATGGTTCAGCACTAGCCACTGACAGCCGACTTCAAAGACCCGGTTAGGAACATGACAGGCAGCCAGCGGAACAGCCTTTGAATTCAGTGCACATTTTTATCAAGAATTTATGGTCTATTTAGAGGTTTTTTTTTTTTAATTTGCCGCAGCAGCACGGGGAATTTGATTTGACTGTACATCTCATCGCTGACATGGTAACTCTCGCAGGGCTCTTCTTGATGTTGATATATATGGGACTCGCTTATCCATGAGGGTCTGATGTTATTCCCCGTGGCAGACGGTGATATTAACACCTTTGATTCCTGAGGAGTTCTAAAGAAATGCTGCACAGAAAGCCCCCCAAGGCACAAGTTGTTTATTTGCCCAGATAGTCCAATCAATTTTCCTCCACTCACACCTTGTGGAGAATTGTAATGTGGCAGATGGGCACATATTAATCCCTAAAAACAATCTGATGCCCGCAGACAAAATCCAAGTGGGTTTTATATACCGGCATAATTTGGTATTTATGCATTCACACTACCTGCAGTTTTATGATGTGAAGCTCATTGCTGATTGCTGATGAGGAAATAAAGTGAAAATGATCATTGTAGTAAAAACTCTATTACATAAACAATTCTATTGTATTCAAAACGTTTTACTATAATGTATATTCAAAATAAACCTAATTGAGCAGCTTAACTTGGTGATACATTTGACTGTAACGTCCTCTTTGTTGTTTTCTTCCTACTAATTGCTAATTAAAGAAAACACAGATAATACGAAAAGAATGGGAGTCTGTGCTGCATGTGCAATGTCTTTAATCATGTTTTCGTTTCATGTGTGTTACTCTCCTCTCAAACTGAAGTCACTCTCTAGACCACTGCCAGGGTATCCAGTTCTTCACCCCATCAAATATCAAGCGCCCCGAGATGTGGTCACACAGTCTTGTTTGTATGAGAGGCTGCTGACACGTCTTAGTGTGAGGCTGTGCGTGTGTGTGTGTGTGTGTGTGTGTGTGTGTGTGTGTGTGTGTGCGCTCTCCAGCTTGTGTACTTGTGTGTGTTGCAGTGTCATCCCAACCTGGAAAATGACTTATTAAAATGAAATCACGTAGTTCCCTGACCCATGGCAAACGGCATGAGCTGCAATTTGTCTAGCAGTTGAGCTGTGAATAAAATGTGATTGGCAATAATTTGGCTTTGCTGTTGATCTACCATCCCACCCGCCACATCATTCCTTCTATTGCCACCGCGTCCTATCGCCGATGTGTTGATCTAAGGGTGAAATATTACTGATGTAGTGATCTGGGGTCAGTGAGCAGAGCACTGCGGTGGTGGTAAGTGGGTGGTTGGGAGCTTAGGGAAGGGTTTTATGAAGCAAGAAGGTGCTGATGGCAATGTTAAATGCCAAAACTAACCACTGATCTCCTGTAAAAAGGCTGACTGTCCATCCGTGTGTGTGTGTGTGTGTGTGTGTGTGTGTGTTTGCTCAAAGTGTGCGTGGGTGTGAGGCCGACTGACCAAAGTGCACTCAGCTATAGAAGCAGTTGTCTGATGCCTTGATTTACGTCACGTCAAAGTGTGTGCGCGAGTTCATTCGTAAGTGCGTGCATGTGCAGTAGTAAACGCCTGTGTGTGAGCTAATGAGGAGTGCCTCATTTGCTTCATACAGGCCATTTGCTATGGTCATCTCTTTTAGCATGAAATGGAAAACAATTAAAAGCAAGTTTCTTTCCAATTTATCTCATTTGTCCAGTTTAATGAATGTCTTCTTCTCCTCTATGAAAACGCACAAATGCACACTGGAATGAAAAAGAAAAGAACTCGGGCTGTATGATAGGAGGAATGATAGAGGTTAGTAATAGAGGAAGGGTGTTAAAGACCCAAGTGCAGTGGTGGCCTTGGACAGGTTGATGTAGTTCCAGCAATGAGCAGCTCATAAAAAGAGCTTTCCTTAGGCCTTAGGAAGATATTCTATCTCTGCGCCTCTAACGGTAAGCTTAAAATCACCTGCTCCATCAAAGTCAGGCCCCCCTCTATTCCATAAAATGCACTGGATAAACAGCGGAGGAAACAATAGAACTGTCTGTGTGCGCACGCACTGGACCATTCGAGGGGAGACATTAGCTTTATTTAGCAGGGAATTGGGAGGCTCAATGCAAGATGCTTTTGACATTCACACAGATATGCCTCATTTATATTAAGGGTGTTTAGTTGACATTGGCTGTACCTTCTTATTGTTTGCAAACCCTGTGCTGTACGTTAGGATAATAAAAACAACAATTAATAATAATCTATATATAGTCTTTTAATATATTTGCCTCTTCTCATAAAGGGTAGAAAATAAGCCACATCAATCCTTCCTTCTGATTCAGCCTTTTATTCCGGGGAAGTCCACAAAATATTGAGGTGACTATTAAACACCAAATCTAGCAAATAAAGATAAACGTTGATTTATTACGTGTGTTTCCAGCTTCCTTATGACTGCTTGACTCACTTATTCCATCCAGCCTCAGCAAGGACAATCCTCAAAAGAAACATGATCAAATGCAAGTCGATGTACAACATCAAGGCCAACTCGAGCATTATGGTAACAAGGTATCCACTGAGTCTGTCTTTGCCGTGGGCTGCAGGCAAACACATAATCATGGCCAGAAGTCCTACCAATTAAGTACGCAAAACACTAAATGAAAGAAGATATTTAAACCCAGTGTAGCAGAAAGTAAAGCTAAATTTAGACACATAAAATACAGAATAATGCAGAAATGCATTAAGATCTGATGCAATACACAGAACTCGGAAGGAGTCCAGACACATTTACACTTCTCACTCTTACATTACAATTCTTTTATTGTAACTGTACGACATTCCATTTCATGGACATGCACATGTGAAAATGAAACGAAATCATCGCATGAATGAAACTAAAGTCATCTTTGAACTAAATCGCAACTTGTATGCGGTTCTTTTCTTGCTTCTATTTCAAAATGTTTTATGTTATCCCGGAAGGCTATCGGGCAACCCAGCATCAAGAGGAGGAACAGGATGAATGTGGTTTACGGCACAGACGTTATTGCCAGCAAACGGATGTGCAGGTGGTAATGGTGAAATGCTGGTTGACATAAAGTACTAATGATGCGATCTGGCTTCCTCCTACATGGTGACAAAACGTCCTTTTTTTTTCTTCAATTGAGCACATTCGGCGGGTTGGAAAACTCAAAAAAAGACCTCAGGAGGGATGAGAATTCTTTTCGACCTGTGACTCATTCATACACCGTGGTGTATGGAGGGAGTCATTACAGAAACAGGTGCAGGATGTCAATAAGAGAACAGTTTGAGGGAGTCTTTAATTGTGAGCTGTGGAACTATGAGCAGTAAAAGCGACAGAATTATTGCAGCCATTATTGTAACCGACGCTATCATCACTGTGCCCACTGTCAGTAGCTCCTTGGCATACGATTTAGCATCAGCAGCTGATATCTTCATTGACCTACGTGCTGAAATGGCTTGCTCTAAAGCTCCGGAAGCTTATCGTCTGATATTAAGACGGCGTGCTCCTAAATGTCCCTTTAAAGCGCCTTCCCTGACAGTTACTATTTAGCGGTGAACCCCGTGACTCGTTTTAAGGTTGCGCTGTTGTCATCTGTCACATGACAACTGGGGCACTTTGCGTCTTTCTCCAGAGACAGAGAACTTTCCTCTCAAAGCTAATTGAAATTTAACCCTGCCCATAACTCCGCCGAGTCCTCGAGGCTCGACACCGGCAAGGCCCTGGAGGAAATAGCTTCAGATGTCATTTACTTTACTGTTCTCTCCTTATCTTTTTCATTTCTTACCCCTTCCCTGCTCCCATATCTTGTCATGATGTTTGCTGTCATTGGCAGTGGCTTGAGTGGCCACGTCCTAGAGAATATTGATTTCCCCCCTCGCTCCTCTTTTTATTCCCCACGCCCCCCCTCCCACACACACACACACACACACACACACACACACACACACACACACACACACATCTGTACAATCCCTCCTCCTTCCCTGTGATACATCCAAGGCTCGGGGTGAACAAAAGCGCCTCCCGCTTCGTGCTTTGCCTTTTCTTCAGGGTTTTTTTTTTGTTGTTCTTTCCGTCTCCAGATGTTTGTTGTTTCTCTTCATGAGACTGCTGTCTTCAGAAGCTGCCTGCGTTTTGGCAGTAGCTGCGTTTAGCATAGCGGGGTGCGTTGCGGGGAGGAAGTTTCTCTCCGCCATCACTTCACTGTATTCTTCCCAACATTCATCAAAACAGCAGAGGCCCGAGTTCAGGCGCTGTCGGCCTCAGCCGAATAGCGACTGTTTCCCCCTGACAACAAAGACTTTACTGTAAACTTTTGCTATTAGCGAAGTCGCCGCAAAGTGAAATGTCTTTTTTTGTGGAGTTTGGGCACTCACCTTTAAGCGAGGAAAAAACTAGGTTTCCCATTCCTTGTTACAAATAATAAGCCATCTATAATAAGACGTTTCCTCAAATTAAAAGAAGGCTCTTTGAAATTTAATGATGATGGCTATTTCTTTCAATCTTTTCAATCTTACATGTTTTCTATGCAAATGCCTTTTCAACAGCAGCATGTGTGCGTTTTCCTTGGGTCTGGAAGTCTTCGTTTATTCTGAATGTTGTGGCCCCAAAGACTTTAAGGGACAATCTTTTCCACAAGAATGTCACAACAATATATTGTGTGTCTGAAAAAAACACTATTGTGAACTACAGGAGCTCAGGGAAGCGATGGCAGTGGCGTAATTACTCAACTTATAAGTGAATTGATTTTCATTTGTAAACAGTCAACAATAGTAAACTGTGAATTCAAACTAATGGAGGGAACCGATTTATAGCACAGCTCTGCTTTGTACTGCTTTTACAGCTTTTTTGGACTCGCAAACCTCGGGTGCATAGGTCATAGTGTTCAAACTGATTGGTTGTCCAGCCTTCAAGATCCTCCGGCCAATTATTGGAGAAAATAGGAAAAAAGACACTTGATGAAGTGACCTGACCGTCACTGTCAGTTCTAACTCAAAGAGGCTGAGGGGGACGAATGTGTCAATGTGTCTGTGTCCTTCATCCCCACTTGGGTCTTATTTTTATTGTGTGTCTATCTTTTCTGTAGGCTGTCAATCTAACCACACAGCGTAATCAACACAACAATCCCGGCCAAAGAACTTAGTTAAAACCGATTCTAAACACAAGCGAGGATGCAACTCAACTTTTCCGTGCTTAGGAAAGTGCATGGGTTGCTGCGACTGCTTCGTTTGATTCCTAATGTGTACTGACAATAATGACTTCCCACCAAGCAGATGCCCAGAGTCTGCTGCTGAAGAGGACATTAGCATTGTTGCTTTACTAGCTCCCATTAGCAGTAAACAAATGCACCTGTCTCTGTTTACCATCTCCGCTATATTACCTCTGACAACTTACCGACGCCAAGTCATAAACACAGAGGAGGAGCAATTCATCTTTATTGCGTCTAATCATTCTAAACATCCACGTGGGCTATCTGTCCCTCTCAGACGGGCAGGGCGGTAGCCAAATAATATCCCCCCTGTGGCTGAGCTTCACCATTCCACCTGATACCATTGGTCCTGAGTCAAGAAGTATCCCCAGTTTCCCATGTGTGCTTCTCTCTCTCTCCGCCGCCTATGTGGCGCTTACGACGTTAACAGCAGGTGCGATGCTACGTGGGTTACAGTAGGCCTGTGATATACCGGCTTTTTATCAGTGAGCGTGATTAAAGTCAGCCAGAAGGGGGAGCGGGCAGGTGCTGGGCCGATGAGCAGAGTGACAGTGCTAATAGACTGAAGCTCCAGGGAGGTGGCCCCCGTTCGCAGCACCAATCCGTCTTGATTTTTCCACGTTGGCGTCTTCAATTACACTAAGTGTTTAGCGCTAGTCACCGGCAACCTGTGCATGGACAGACCCCCGCTGGGGATATGCTGTACATATCCCCAGCTGTACATCGTGCAAGTTATTTTGAAATGTCGTCAAGTCACGCTTAAACTTTCCCCCTGAACCCGTTAGCGGTGATTGGATATGAAGTGGTGATCTGCAATCTGTAGCTGCTGCTGCTTCACTATCTCTAAGATGGGTTCCGGCTCCTCGCTCAACGAGAAGAGAGAGATGACGCGGAGATAAGACACTTGAGGGATACTCTCCTCACGAGGACACAAAGGGAATTAAAGGTGTCCTCTCCCATCTGAAAAAAAAAGCTTATTATCTTCATCCCTCTAGCCCCAGCACCTTACACCACGCAACACCTTTACTCAAGATAAGACCTAATCTGGACTCTGGACCTAATCTTGTGTCTTCATTTACCTGTGTCAAGGTTATGAGCTACAGAAGCACAGTGGCCCTGTTCAATCAAACCTGACAAATACGCATTTGGATGAAATTATAAAAAATAAATGTATCTTTCTCGTCTCCTGTATGAGTGTTTAACAAGGTTAATGGTCAAACGAGAAAAAACATTAACGCCAACATGTTGTTTGGTTCCAAAAATGAATCGACTTTTGCAAAGTGAAAGTAAGGGGAGGGCAACTTCACGTTGATTAGTAGCAGCTGAAGCAGAGAAACTAATGTTATGGGTGACAGAATGAGAAAGACATAAGCAAAGAGTCTTTTTTTATGATTCCTTATTCAAGCAACAAATGATCTCCCGGCGTTTCTCTTGACGCAATAAACATCCGACAGCTGTCAACAGGAAATATGCGCACGCCACCAGGTAACACATTAACCAAAGCGGCCCGAGCGGCGAAGCGTCTCCCGTGTGAGAGCGAACGTGGACCTCTCCTCGGGAGAGAGCGGCTTGTTATGACGAATGCTGATGACTGGCGGCGAATCTAAATTCCTATAGATTGTCTCTATAACCTTCCTCAACTGAGGGAATAACAGAGACGTGATCCCACCACCGCTGCTCTTTAGATTATTCCCTCGCTGTCACTTGACACAAATAAGACAGTGATGCCAGGGATGTGGCGCCGCTTACCTCGGCATCGAGCGGGGAAACGTGCCATCTTTGACCCCCCTGATGCATTCCAGAAAAGGTCAAGCTGACAGTCGTCCTCTCATCAATCGGCTGTGGCGACTCTGTCAATCTTCCCTGGGACCCCTCCGCAGGCGGGGTAGCGGCTGGAGAGCGTTGGAGAACAAATTTCCCCATCTTGATTCTCCACCACCCACCCTTTCGTTTGCCTTAGAGAGATGGGCCGAGGAGGGAGGGGTGACCTTCGTGGGCGCGTTATCTTGTGGAAAAGGTCACAGCGAGGCCTCTTGAAAACCAGAGGGGTGGGGAGGATCGATCTGGAGGCTTTCTTTTATTTATCTCGGTAGACATGCCGCTCCCGGTGTTCTTCCAGGCCAATGGTGAGGGGGTTGGGGTGGGGTGGGGGGGAGATAACGATCTATTAGTGTTGCAGATACCCTCCTCCTTACCTCACGCTCCCAGCAGCCACCACCCCCCCTCTTCTGTCCCTCGCTTTGCCCTGTCAGACACCCTAACTCTGCACGAGCCTCTGGCCCCGAGCCAGAGCCCTTTGGTGGTGGGGGGAACTTGAAGGTCATCAGAACGGGCTGGTCGACATGCCGGGGTCAGGACGATCAAGCCGTGTCATTGCTTAATACAGTGCATGGAAGGGTGAGAAATCAGGCCGCCCTGACAGAAGCTGCAGAGCTATTAGAACTGTATGAGGGGGGAGGGAGAGAGGGAAACATCCACATACACTTTTCTGTCCCGTCCCCTCTGACTTTTGCAGTGCAGTGTATTAATGGCCCACTCTTATCACCATTTATCATTTGAGCAGTGCAATATATAGAAAGTGGTTGCATCAGGAGAAGGAAAACGAAAGCGAGACAGAGATGTTAAAAGGCGAGATGAGTGTATCGCCGAGAGCTTAGATGATTTAATTAAAGAGTTTTCTCTCCTGCTGTTTCTAGTTTTGTTTGGAGATGGAAACTGAAACAAATGACTCATTGGCATCGCTAGTGACTCACGCATAGCTCAAGACAGCTTAAGCCCCTAGCCCTGATAATATTCATGCAGTAATCCTCTTGCAGCAGCACACAAAAATGCTAATGCACGAACGCACAATCGACAATCGTTTATTTACTGAAACACCACTCTCGTCCGTCCACACACAACACTCTTCACGTGGTGAAATCCCTCCCCCCCCAAAGATATAACGAATATTTCTTCCATTATCTCGCCATCACGGTCAATTAGGCCTCACTTTCTCCACCTTTTTATCTCCTTTACCAGGGTCCTCATCTGCCGCTTGTGTCACGAGGCCCTGAGATAAATAATTCAACAAAGGGTGGGGGTGCGGGTGGGGATTTACAGCTCCCGTCTCACCTAGTCGGGCCGTAAATTCTGAATAAAGGGAAAAGGGAGAATATAGAAGGGGGGTGAGAAAAAGGGGAGAAGGGGACAGGAGATGAGGGAGGAGCAGGCCTGTGGGGAAGTGGTCCCCCGGGGCCCAAAGTCTCACACAGGCAACATCATAAAGTCACCATTAGAATGCTGTATTTATAACAGCGGGTTTGCCCCGGGCCTCGGCTGCGATACTGAATCCTCTCACCATCCAAACACTCACACACACACACAATTGCTGTCTTTCTTACTGTCTTCCTATGCAACACACCAATCACACCCACACAAAACACATTCCCACACTACGCAGCGGCCATATCCACATGATAATATCATTTTCCTCCGTATTAGTAGAGTCTCTCCATAAAACACACACTGTGTCCTTCTCCTGGCACTGCTGTCCCTATATACGGTGTTCAGCAGGGCGCCGGCATCTTAGAATATCAATGGCTTAATGAGGCGAGGGCTCTTTCTGATGTGCCGCAACATTGACTCTTTGGGGGGAACCCGGAGAGTGAAACTACTCTGTGAAGAGATAACAACGCCCCCCGATGGACTGCTGGCCAGCTCCGAGCATGCTCAGTAGAGCCTGACCTAATGGCTGCCTTTAATGGTACCAAACATGTCAGCGTGCACGGGTTGGCTTTTTTAACTCTACAACTATATTCTACAATTTGGAGGGCTACCGTGCTTAAGGGTTATTCCGATTAAATAAATATTTTATTTTCATACCAACAGGGTAATTAATTGTATGATTTTTTTTCCCTTCTTGCATTATCCTTGGGCAATTTGCTGCTCTGTTACAGCAACTTGAATCAGACCCATTAAATTGTCGTTGTTAAGGACGTGTGATCCGTGGGGATATCGGGAAAAATGATGGCTAATTTATAAGGATTTAATCGATATACATGGATAGAATAATGTCTGATCACGTTAACTGTCTTGTGGGTGAAAAATAAGGCTGTCAGTGAATGGAACTGTCTAACTTTAATGTTTTCAAGATACTCTGGTGAAAAATAAAGACTGATGAACCAAAAGAAAACAGGAAATTCAATAACTGTCTGTGAGCAATAGAGGATAATGTGAGTTTGCATTATGGGCCCACGACAAGACAGCCTTTAGACGTCATATTGTCGAGATAGATGTAGCGGAGAGAGGCCAAAGGTGAGCGAAAAATATTCAGTAGAACCAGTAAACAAAGCACAGTAAGCCCACCAAATCCCCTGTGCCTTTTCATAGGCTCTGTTGAAAAGCAATAAAAAGAGGTACAGTACCTTTTGTTTATCTGTCCCGCTCATGCGTTTATTGTCAAACCTTGTTTAGGAATATAATTTCCCTCTAACTGGCCTTTTGCTTTCTTGGCAGTCTTCAGGCGCTTTCGTGTCGGCGGTCTACAGTGGGGCAGCTGCCTTGGAATAGACTCCTTTTATTTAAAGCTAGCCAGAGGGGTCAGAGAGCCTGATCTGTCATCGGCAGTGTAATAAACAAAGAAAGAGAGCTCCACATAAACACCGCAAACCAATATGAACAGCCCACTGCAGGAAATGAAAATGTGGCTACAGGAAGTTAACCCTTCGCTGTTCAGGGGGATGTCGGAGGGGAGTTACAACAACACTGCAACACTGCAACACTGACTTGAGCTGAAAGCCTACATTTTCCTTTGTCTGGGTTATTGCAGGGGGCATTTCCTCGAGGTGTCATTACACGCATTAATTGGTTGTCATTGAGAGATACGGCCAGATGCGAACAGGGTGGCAGTGTCGGATCCCGTTTAATGAGAGAATAAAACAGTCTCCCATTGAAGGCAGATAGGGAGAACCATATTGACCCGCCGAGGAGCTCGTGAATAACCAGTTGTGTTCCTCGATCGATCACAACACAATGAGAGACGACGTGTGAGCACGGGCGGCGTGATTTGTGAATGTCACAAGAGGTTGAAACACCTGTACAATGCAGCAATGACTGCTGTGGCATCTCTTTACCTTAATTCGAATCCTTCGATCCCGTAACTCTCTAGTTTTCAATGACAGTGTCCTCTCCGCGGCACCGCCCAGGCCTCTACCGCTCATCCGTGCGTGGTCATTAAGCTCAACGCTGTGTGATTTTCAATGAGGCAGCGCCGGCAACAGAGTTGACCCTTCGAGGGCAGCACTCTGACTTGTTCCTCTTCCTCCTTCGCCTTCTTCTGTTTCTCGCTCGTCTTATTCCCCACAGTCTGTCAAAGGGCCAGAGCCTTGGCTGCTTGTTGCGCATGCTAACATTCGAGCCTGAAAGATGGGACGAAGAGTGCAAGAGAGAGAGAGAGAGAGAGAGAGAGAGAGAGAGAGAGACCGCTGCAGCCATGGCCGCCAACCACTGACAGACTTTGAGAGTTGAGTGAATAAATGCCCTGTCTACTTGGGACAGGGTGCACTCACTCTCGCAATCCGGCACGCATGCATAAAACCCTAGGGGTCGGGGGGCCGGTGAGTGGAGAGATTCTCTGCAGAGAGATTGATAACGCCCTCCCCCTCGCTTCAAACAGAGGACAATTCAAGCAAGCCCAATGTGACTTTTAAAAACCCCAATGAATAGTGCATGGAGTCGGGTCAAGGGCAAGATGGGTGGAGGGAGAGCTAAGGAGTTTTTCTTATCAATCAGGGAGTCATGGGGGGAATGTGGGAAGCCAGGATTGTTGGGGCGGAGGGGGGCATAATAAAGCTCCTTTGATAGCTGTGAAATGGAGAAACAGATGCAGAGGTGGAAAAAGCATTACGGCTGGTGATAGTAAATACTCCAGGGTATTGAGCCTTTTCAGGTTTATGTCACTGGTGTCGTGTTGAGCTGGACTGACTCAAGTTAGTTTCCAGAGGAAAGGGGAAAAAAAGAACGAGTTGTACAGACACGTATCATGTCTGCACCTATTTACCAAAATATGAATGTGTGTAGCTCATTTTCACAGACCGGTCAGTCTTTGCCGGTGACACAGATAGTAGAAAACGACTGTTTATTACGACGGACAATATGATGCCACATACTTCATTTTCTTGAATTCCTTTTTGACGTATCACAGCCCAACAAGCACAGGAAAAAGAGCAGACCCCTGAGCCACTGAGTTTCAACTTGATTGAAAATGATGCTTCTATTCAAAGGACTGCAGAGAAAAATAACAGGTGGGAAGGGCTTTCATAATGGTAAATCAATAGAGAGAATCTACAGCACAGTTCAGCCTAAATGCCACCCCGCCCTTTGGCCTCTTATCAGCACCCAATCACAGGCAATCAAGTTCTTTTAAGGACTGATTTAACCCTGATGAGCCCGAAGCTGGATGAAACTCTCACACAGACAGCACCATTCACTCTTCTCCACATACACACGCACGTGCACACACAAAACACGCACCGCAATATTGCGGCAGAGATTAAAGCCACATGAAAGGGGTATGAGACAAAGGTGATGTCTCCTCTTTCAAATGGCAAGAGCGTGGCTTGACATGAAGGGAGTGGGTGAGTGCCTGGGTGAACAAAAGGCTGGCGCCATGTGAGAAAAGGGCAGAGGCGGGAGCAGGGCAACAGCGGAGGGGGGCAGGCCTTTAATTAAAAGGATTATATTGAGGTGCACAGTGCTGCACAGGAGCTGTCCACCAGGCCCAGATTGACTACAGTAATGAAACCCATCCCTGTCTGAAGGATGAAGGAGAGGCAGAGGAGGTGGAAATGTAGCGATGGGAGGTTGGGGGGTCCAGGAATGCTATAAGAATAGGCTTAGAAACAGTAAACATTAAGAATAAATGCCTGTAAAATTGTTGGATGGGAGCTATAAGTAATAAATATACAAGGTCATAAAGAATAATAACAATGAATGAAGTATGGTATTAAATTAGACGCTCTCATATAGATTAAAGTAATTACAGACATGCTCACGGCCAAGCGAGAGTTCCCCTGTTTAATGTAAATGAATGCTAAGTTTGGCCGATCCATCCAGTGCCCCTCTGCTTCTCATTAATTTTTATCTCTGCAGATATAATGAAGTTATAATAGCAGGGAGTCTGATGAGTTGTCAATTAGAAACGTGAATGATCCCTGTCCTGAAATAAAAACAGACTAGAGAGAAGGTTAACTCAGTGGTAGGCATCCACTGTCAGCGCTCACTCATTCTCACCTGTGTTTGTCCTTCATTCGTGCTGCAACGTTTTTCTAATCGTACGCTATTTAGATTTACCAACATGTGGTCTAGGGTTTATATAAGACTGACACATTTAGCATTTCATGTCATCACAACGCGCATTCAAATGAGCATAATGGAGTAGCCCAAGAATTGTAATGTCACACATGGCCACTTGCAAACTTTTCAGCTGGAGATAAGTCCGCTGTGCCTGCCTTCGACTACATTTGTGTTATCACTCCAATCTGTTGTGTTGTCTGGAGCTGCATGGTTTCCCTTCACTGCTGACCAAGATTAACATTATCTCTGTCCACCCTGGCAGAAAAACAGACTCCGCAGTAAATGAATTAGATAAAGGCAAGACAGAAAAAGTGTAACTTTTGGCATCTACTGTCTGTTATATCGCAGGTTTGCCATTTCCATCATGTTTGTATCTTACTAGGCACCATCAGCCTGAGTAAGCAAGTTAACAAAGTTCATTTCTGTCGTTCTCCCTGTATGGAAGTAAAAAAAGAAAAAAAGATACCAGGGTTTGGATGCTTTTTTCATATATACTACAATGTATTAGCTTCTTACATAACCATTATACAATTGTCCCTGTAAATAAAACCAGGAGCTGATGCAGGAGCCAGTTAGAAGTTGCACCTGCTGCTGAGATTAACAGTTTTATTAGTATTTTCTACAATATGAAACGCGATCGTCTTTAATTACCTGTCGATCTTTTTTTCTGAACCTATGATCTTTTTGAGTTAACTTAAAAGACTCTACGTTTTTGATTCATTAAATGTCTATATTGCAAAATGGATAACCATGCCTGCAGATCGTTTTTATATTACAAGTCACACGTGTGGAGAAGGACCATTGTCTAACCAGAGAATGATGGCAGTGCATTATAACTGCTCGAGGGAGACTAGGCCAAAAGTTGCTTATGTGTTGGCTTAGCATTGTGGAAAGGCACTCCTCAAGTGAGTGTGCCTGAAGAGGTATGAAATGAATTTCATACCGTTTTCCCCTCCCTGATTTGCCCGTCGTTTTTTTAGCTGGTCTCCTCTGCTCAAGCTATGTGTCTCCCCATTACAGAGATAATCCATCCATGACAAGGTTCAATTTCCTCTGGGGAATATGGAGTGGAGTGGGGGAAAATTTGCAACCCTATGGTCCATCTCAGCAGCATTAACAACAGCGCCCAGCATCCTCTGATTCTAAGCCTTGTCTAAAAAGAGAAGCTCATTTGAACTGAGTGGTTCAAATCGAGATCCTGGAAACGCTGTGATACAATCTACCATTACAGGCAATTTTTCTGATGTAAGTGAGAGCAGAAAGAACATTCTGCTTTAGGTGTGAGGACTTTCTGGCAAATTCCACATTTGCATTGTCCTCAAAGAAAAGTACATTTTGTGTTCAGAGATAATTGAGAGATAAACTTGTGCAGATCCTAAACATACCCGGAAGATCTTGCTCTGCTTGTACTTTATATAAGTAGTTTCCAAAAGTAGCCCATGTTGGAGACTGTAGAATTAAACGTTCACAGTTTAATATTTGGGTTGCTAGTACACATATTTAAGAGCCAAGAACAAGTCGAACAAACATTCATTTTTTTGTTAAATGTTCTCCACAACTCAACCGACCTCGTCAATGAGTGGTTTTGTGACTGTGTACAAAGTTGAGCTCACAAACAACATTTAACTTGTGAACCAAAATATTCTGTCATAGAATGTAACAGCATTATAACAAAAACATATTTTTTGAGTAAGAGTGGAATCTGTGGACTGGCTCCATGAGACAAATAATGAGGCGACGATTTGCTCTCACAAGCCTCAATGCGTCAATGTCGGTATCTCTAAATATCTACTGTCAAGAAACTAATTATTATATTATCAATAACATTAAAGTAAAAATATGACATGAGTCCCAGCCTCCATAACTCAGTGTTTTTATTGCCCGAATGCAATTGCTGTATTTCAAACTATGTTGGCCCGCCTTTTAGTTGCCTCCAAAATGTGCATCTGTCTGGCCTTCGGTGTGTCCGCTCAATACACTATCGACAGACCAATCATTCCACAATCATGCTCAGCCCACCATCTTTATTACTGATTATTGACCAGGTCATCACCGCCTGCGTGGCACCTCACACTGACATCAGGTGCCAGGGGAGGGAGAGAACCTGGAGTGCGAGAGGAGCTGTAATCTGTCAGCACTCTGATGAGCCGATCCACCGCTGGGTTTTGGATTGCTAAACTAGTGACCTACAGGTGGCAATTAAATGTCAAGGCATTTGGATTCCAATTCTGCTGCGTTGCTGAGTCACATAAGTCATGCGGTAAAACCAGACACGTCAAAAAACTAAGATATTTTCTATCCGATGCAGGTTGTTACCTAGCCTGGCTAACGTCATACCCTGATCTCATTCTCAAATGAGACTGGGTCTGGAAACCACATGTTCATTTCCTCGTATTAGAGGCGTGGTTTACGAATGCCCAGAGCCGTTTATTGGGCGCTACAAATGTCTGTCAAATGCGCCTGTTCCTAGCGACAGAAGTTCTACGTGGAAGAAGGCGATCGGTCGGAGTTATCTGTACAAGGTGTCATTCAGGGACTATTGCTGTTGTGCAAGGAAAACGTGAGAGTAGAAGGTATATATCAGTGGTCCCCAAAACCGCATAACCTCTGTCCTCCTCTGTCGGGGGCCGGGCTGACCGGGGGGCGCCGGCGGTCGGCTGCGCGCACCTCTGCGGATACGGGCACATAAGGTCCGCGGAAGTTTGCCGGCGGGCCGTAGTTTGGGGACCCCTGGTATGTATGTCCACTCTACAGACATGTTTTTATTGAAAAAAACACAGAGTTTATCCGAGAGGGTAGCGTTGTTAGGGGTGACCGTCGCACAGGAGTCGCACAGGAGTCACACAGGAGTCGCACAGGAGTCAGCGCATATTCAACGTCATCGTCTTGCTGCACCTCCCCCCTCTATGATTGGTGCCCCATTTCTGGGGCAAATTTGCTCCATGGTTTCCAGACTGTCTTGCAGCGCGAAATAAATCGCGCGTGCAAGGCAGGCTGGGAAAACCCAGGCTAGGTTGTTACCTACAACGGAAGCCAAACTTGAGAAATGCCCTTCACTTATGTGTCACACGACGTCTTAATGTCTTGAGTAATTCAAGGTTCTTCAATAAACTACAAATGTTTTTGCAATGGAATTAGTCACCATATGACGCTTTCAGCTTCATCAGATGTCCGGCAGGTTACTTAGTTCTTTGAATTCTATCACTTTCTCTCTTCATTAAACCCTTTTTTCTATTTTTTTATATCACACGTATACATCATGCATGTTTTTACTTGTCTCTACTGCAGTGTAGTATACTAGGCCGTTAATTCTAACACCATCCCATAAGCAGACATGAACAAACACACACACACACACACACACACACACACACACATGCATACACACAGGGATATGTGAGGTATCGATATTGTGTATCTTTCCATTCGGATCACATATCATGTGTGTGCCGTGAGAGGGGTAAGTTGAATGCCAATGAGAATATGTGAGACGTCCTGACATCGGCAGCATCTCTAAGGTCAGCATTTGAATCTGCATTACACTCCAGTTGGTAAGCGAGGATCCATGTTGAAGGCAGATCCATGACATTTCCAAACTGTTTGTTTCTGTCACCTTTCGCTCAATGATCTAAGACTAACGGACCTTTGGTACGCCGAGGTGCCAGTCAGTTCAGTTCATAATTTCCCCAATCTTTTGATGCAAGATGTGGCCTTTGCATATCCACTCTCGCACTGTAATCTGTAACCACTGTTTGTGTAACATCTGAAACCAAAAGTCAACACTGACTTGTTTTGCCTTACTTTAGCCATACAACGCATGCACTTAACTATTAGCAAAGTGTAACAAACTGGCTGGGCTGTAACCCAAAGCATGGTTTTATCCTAAACCTTCAAAGTTTTGTTGCCGGAAGTTGTAGTGTTTTAATTCTACTTCCCTTTCAGCACACAATAGGCGCAGTTATGCCCCTCTGAAGCATGATAATGATTCTCCCCACCTTTGCTAACACAACTCAGAGTCAGATGTTCCCCAGCCAATACTTGCCGTTGTTTAAGACACATGCAGATGTCATAAAGGAGCCATAACTACCTGTTTGGTTCGTTACACAGTTATTTCAATGTCCTTTTAATGTGAACAAACAAGTGCAACATCGTATAGTCTTTGAGGCTCGCTGGCAGACATTTTGCACTCTTTATGAACCCCTTTAATACATACAACATTATTGTAACCTAATGTACAATACGGTGGAAATCTTAGGCAATGGGACGATCCAAATTTGGTTTTAAGTTTGAGTTTGGCTTTTTGAAATAAGGTCAAGTTACACCACCATTGTTCTAATAATCTGCCTAGCTCAGAGAGTTTAAGTTTAATTACTTTTTTCAATTCTTGAAATGAGCCCTTTCGTCAAGGCTAATCACATGCTCACTGTCTGGTGAGAGACATTTTTTCCACCAGTAAATAATTCATTCCAGCAATGATTGCAGATTCTTCACATACAACAAATAAAATTGACGTTCAGAACAGTCTACCCAAGAGTGCTGAAAAAGAGTTGAAAAAAGTTTGTTACCAAATAAAGAGGGGAAATGTGCATTCTGGCAACACCAACTAATTAGTGTGGGAAATCAGTATTATGGGTGATATAAAATGCATTAAGTGCCGGCAGAGTCATTTCTGATGTAAGACAACTTTAAGGCCTGCCTGTTGGGACCTGGTGGGGAGTGAATGGAATTCATGTTTGCATACATTACTGTTGTAAAGTTTTAACAGCAGAGCGCTGTGCAGATTACACACTGGCTGCTACAGGAGAGCAGCCATAAGCATCGTTCTGCAGCTGTCAGAGCCTCTCACCCCAAAAGCAAGTAGTCAGGGTACTTGTGCATCAGGCCCTCAGAGAGCCGTAGCCAACAACATTACTGTCTTCAGCTGGTCATTGAATTTGTTGCACAACGCTTTAAGTCTTTGCCTTTGAAAGATGGTTGGAATCAATAAAGTGTCCCCTGGTTTTTGAGGGAGGTGGGAAACTGGAACCAACAAAGCCTTCCCCTTTCTTGCCTTTTTCTTTCTGCTGGTGGATGTTAAATATTTGCTACCGCATATGCGTTAAGTATGTGAAATATTGAGTTATGAACGGATTTCTAATTTGTGTTATTTGTATGAAGTCGCGGATGAAGTCCAAAAAAAGCACCACCACCCCCCCATCAACTGTGCCTCACAGACTCCCCACAGCTTTTGTTTACGCTCAACCTGAGGATTTACTGCAGGGGCAAAGAGTAATTGTGCATATAATGTCAAGGACTGTTGTCAGTATCCATACATCATGCCCACATACGGTACACATGGCTGTGTTAATATTCATGCCCCCAGGAAATATATATGACTGTGGTATGCATACAAAGCCTCTGGCTGGGGAAGGAAAGATTAGAAACCCCGAACCTGGAATTCACCTACGAATGAATGAACGTCCTACTGAACCACAATTATAATTTCTGTGACTTTATTCTTCTGTCTCGCCTACTTCCAGGAAACAGGATCGTGGCTGACGTTAGAGGAAACCCAAAAGTCTATGTGGCATGTTAATGCAGTTTGTAGCAATTGATTTAAGCAGTGGTTTAATTAAAAAAGGGAAATAGGTAGGCTTCTAGATCAGTGTCTGGGGAGAAATATCAGTTTCCTAATAACCACTAATTACCAAAAGTGTTCTCTTATTACTTATTCAACTGTTTCAACTTGTCTTAGCTCTACGCAAATACCTGATAGGTACCTTTTTCTGCATATGAATGGATTCCCAACATCATTTAAAGGTTATCATTGGTCTCCGTGCGTGTTTCTTTCTGGGCTAACGGATACTCGGAGCACAGAGGGTTAATTTGTTATGGAGGAGACAACGTGTGTAACAGAGTGTTGGTGGGGAGCGGGTTCCCTATTATCACAGGATGAGAGTGCTAATAAAACACAGGAGCTGCCGGGGTCCAGAGGTCAGATGCACGAGTAATGAATGGAGAAATTTAACTCATCCAATTATAGGTAGCCAAGGCAAAAAAATCCATACTGTTACTCTGGGCCGAGCGCCCAAATGCAAAACTAATAATGTCAAGCAAAGCCCCAGCTGTGTGTAATGCGAGTGTGATGCAAGGGAGTGTGTGTGTGTGTGCGTGTGTATGTGTGTATGCACACGTGTACAAGCGATTTAAAACGGAGTGAAAGTGAGCGTGATGCTGTCAGCGGCGTGTTTCATAGTGCATTGGTGTATGTTTGTGTATGCCCACTTATGCGTGTATTCATGGGTTCAATTTCCTCAGCAGCTGCTTATAAGAGTATCGCACTTGGCGATGCTTGATTTATCCCGCCGTGTGGCACGAGCTGAACTGAAGAGGTCAAGGAGCAGAAGCGCAACAACAGCCGATGTGGTTGTGTTTGTGTGTATGTGAAGCCAGTTTGTTAGTTTGTGGATTACAATAATAAGAAACCTTGAATCTAACTTTCAGGAATTGCACATTATGTGTAGAGCTTTCAAAGATAATGATAATTCAGTTCGCTACTACTAATCCCTCTGTCTCGAGGCACATTCATTTGCCATTAATCATGCATTTAACTGTCAGGATTAAAAATCAGAGGCTAATCCAGTTCATGCAAAATATGTTAGCAATGAGGATCCTTTGCTTCAGCTTGATGTGAGCGTTGTATCTCCTGACTACGAACACGGATAGAGATGAGCGCAGACCTTTGACTTAATGACCAGCATGTAAACAAAAGCCTCAAAAGGGCAAGCTCATCATCGAGGAGACGCTTTGATTTAGTGAGCAGCACGTTGATTAAATGATACAATTTGAAGAAAGCAAGAAAAGAAAGAAAAATGGTTAAATGTTTTCATTTTTATTTTTATTTATTTGAATTGGGAGCCATACCCCCTCTGAGGCAAAGCCATTAGGCCTTATACATAACCATCGCTGCCACATTAAAATCACATTACACCACAACGATAATCATTGCATTCAATTACACATGGTAATAAATACCCAACGCCATCTCCAGTAAATCCATTAGCCTGGGAGTCATACGCCCCACACGCACCAACAGGCGGAAGACGGCAGCCATTAGGAGATCCCGGTGTTTGGGCTGCGATTTCACAAATACTTCTCAGACGTACCGTCTGCGACAACAGTTGTTTGCACATGCTCTGAACGGAGTCTTATTTTGGAATGCACAGCACTTTTCTCGTTACACACAACACACGGGGGAAAGTGTCAGAGAAGGAACAATAACAGAAAAGACCTGATTGGAATGAGGTCCACAGCTATAATCCTAACAGCATACATGCTTCGGTCAATGATCCATATTTCTACCACGTGACCCTTTACAGAGTAATCCTTTAAGATTCCCATATAAAAAAACTAGTCAGTGGTATTCACATGCTACAGTATACTGTATGTACTGATGTAAATGTGGTTCCGTAATGGATTAGAGCAGTGGTTTTCAAACTTTTTACTCCAAGTACCACCTCAGAACATACTTGGCTCTCCAAGTACCACCTCAGAACATACTTGAAAGTACCACCATAATGACCAACACTATACAGTAGCGTAGTAGGCCTAAGTATTCATCAAAAACAAGGCCGAGGTTTTATTCCTAAAGAAGTATATTTACTATTGTCAGCCATTGTAACATTTCATGTTTCAACAGTAAGACTGTGCTTAAATATAGGAAGAAAAAAAACTGTACTTAAATAATGATTCAATTATAATGTAAAAAATATGTAAAAAACTGTACTGTACTTAAATGTTTAGTAAAAAATCTTTCTTTCTTTTTTTTTTCAGCGATTCATTGGCGTACCACTAGAGGGAGTCCTGCGTACCACTACCGGTATGCGTACCACACTTTGAGAATCACTGGATTAGAGAAGGTGTGGGAGCCGGCCGACCTGCTGTGCAAGTGTTTGTGCTACTAGCAATTACAAACTGACGTCTTAAGAACAGTAACACCAAAACAAAATTCTAAAAAAAAAACACTTGCACACACTCTGCTCAATATTCTTTCTCCACCCCCAAAGATCATCCCGCAGCGCTCCCCCTCTCCCCTCGCTTTGCTTGATGGCAGCCTGACTTGTAATTAACTGTTATGTGGAGGATTGATTGTGGACAGCTTAGCATTGACCAGCTTCATTATGGAGTCCCTTCAAAGTAGGATTCTGGGCCTGCCAATACTCCTGAGTTTATTTCAGTGAAGGGATCAATAGCTGGCGCATTAAAAGCTTTATTTGGGCTTTGTCCGCCCCTCAGGTTCCTTTACCTCTGTTGCTCTGTGGATCTTTCTGGTACCGCCATGATGGCTGCCTTGACCTTTCAGGTAGGAAGCCAATGGCATCTTATGCTGCATCATATAGCGAGTGTGAATTTCAGTGGGTGGAAATAAAAAGTACTTTAAGCTAAGAGTTTCCTTAGCTTCACTTGCAGTGTGCGTTGGGGTAAACATTTCACATCTGCATGCTAGACAAAGTGTGTAGAGTGCTGTAGGTATGAGCTGTTTTTGTTTGCCATACCGCAGAAGTTAACTCTGCAAAAAGGCACAGGGATTGTTGCATTGGGATTTGTGGTATCCCAGAAAATAAGCAGCAAATAGAAGTTAGTGATACTTGCACCTTCTTTCTTCAAGCAATGTGCAATCAGCAGGAGAAAAAGTTAAAAGGAACGACAACCATGGTTACATGAGCACAAGTTAATACACGCAGCTGTTTAGAACCAAACATTAAAATGTGTCAAACTTGTGTTAACCACAGACCTAATTTCAGACATCTAACCAAAAACTCTTTTGCCCTTTGACTCTAAGATGAGGCAAGTGCAAAAATGACTCATTTCTGGACTTTAGCAATTATTCCTGCTCCCCTCTATGCACTGCATTTATATCGAATGCGTTTTTTTCCCTCCCACTTTTCCAGATGTGGTGATTTGCGCGCACAACCTGCCACAGTTCCGCTCTGCCACTGGAGTGTAACAGCAGCAGAACAGCACCCTGTTTCAAGGCTTTCTCTGCAAACAGCATGCCACAGCCCTCCTCCATGAGACCGTATACACACCCAGGTGTCCGGGGACTTTCCCTCTGTGATGCACACACACACACACACACACAGACGCGTTGGCCCTCTGATGAGATATCATTTTGTCATTTAGCATGCTGGGTTCCAAGATGTATCTCTCTTGCCAAAGCATCGGCAGCCACCACAGCTCTGTCCTTGTCTAGTGTTTCCCTCAAGGCTACAAACACCTGGGAGATGGGAAGAACATGGCTGCCACATTATAAATGACTTTAAGAATCTGTCTTTGTTGTACACATGCTTTGTCTCTTTGTCTCGCTCTCTCTCTCTCTGTCTCTCTCTTACATATACACACCACACCGGCTCGCTCACACAGACACACACCCGTTTCCAGCTGAGATCATTACACAGACATTCTGCGTGGGTGCCACACGGACAGAAATCCTTCAACTTGCCCTGGAGCCTTTGTTCTTTATCTCTCTTGACTCGTTGAAGATATCTAACCAGTGAAACACCAGGTTATCCTTTTCCTTTGCTTCATGCTATGAAAATCATCCTCACGCAGCAGTATGGCTTCCACCTCCTTGACGGTGAATTCTCTCATTATGAGCTCTTCTTCCGCTCCTGCGAAATAATGTTACTTCAGAAAGCGAGCCGTGGTGCGGTTTAGGTTCTAGTGCACCTCACCAGCTCCACAGTCTGCGCTTCTACAGAAGTAACGACCTGCGGACTGAGCACTCGGGCGTTGGAAAGATGAATGATATAACTCACAAACTGATGACCTGGACCGTGGTGGTGACACTTAAATGATAAGCAGTGCTTTGCCCTTTAAAGTTAGTTTTCCCTGGCTGTGTGGTCCTGAGGTAAACTCATTAGTGGACTGGAAAACGAAGAAAACACAAACACACACAGGTGGAAAACTCACAATTGTTCCAATTATCCATGATTTCTTGTTTTATACAAATACATGTCTACATCAATGATATAGTAATACCATTGATTACGTAGTTTATTCATACAAACTTGTGGGAGAGGCAAATTTGACGAGACGGATTTCTGTGTAACTAGAATAACAACAACTAGAATACTTGTTTAGTTCCTGCGGCGCAGAGTCCTGTTGCTATTAATTGCTTTTAACTTATTACCAAAGCCGCCATAATACCTGAAGTCACCACAAAGGATCCGCTACTAAGCTTAGAAGTGTGTGTCAAAGGAAACCTATCCTTGGGAAGACTATATTAAAAACACAAAAGAGAAAAGATCACACAGATACAGCAACAATGTGCAACAGTGTGCCGGAGGGCTGCCAGTGGGGCTTAGTGCTCAACGGTTCCTTCATGCCAGACACATTTCAAAACAAAACAACTAATTTTCCCCAGATCAAGCCAGCAGGACGACATTAGCAGGATAAGATCTAACAGATCTTAGATAGAAGAGATAAATTACGGTTTGCCCTCATCCGGCAATGCGATGAGACACAAAAGTGGATCAAAAACAACGTGTGTAATGCTACTGATGTGTATTTATGGGCCCAAGGGTAAGGTAATGCTTAAATAATACTTGATAACAGTTGAAAATAATACCTCTCTGGGTATCAATTTAGAGGCCGATGAGCAGACAAACCAGTCAACAGAATTCGATGAGGGAACCACCTGTCCAATAATAATCAGCAGGCCTTCACTGAGTGTTGGATCCGCTTGGATGATAATCAATGTTTAAAGTTTGTTTAATCCATTCAGAACCATACATACGTGTTGAGCTGAAATAATTGAACACAAATTGCGTGTTTTCAGGACTCGAGAAATGTCAATATTCATAAGCAGTCTGTTGTTGCTTTTATAAGATCTCTAGATGGGTAGAGGGCTGTCAAAACACCCTCACATCAAGATGAAACAGAGAAAAGACATCTATTTAATTCTGACGTTTCGTTAATGAATAATTTCCCAATGCATAAATATTAATAGATAAATTGAATAAGTTAAATCGTTGATGTGGAGGAAAATCACCAGGGAAGCTCTAACACTCTACATTTTGCATTCTGATCTTGCTTAATTATATTCCCTACTAATTCATTTGAGCTTTTCTAAATATTTGTGCAGGTTCAACGCTTCATAGCCTCAAACATATATACAGTAATTTCTCACACTCTTGCAAAGAACCATAGAATACATTTAATCACGAAATACACTGGTAACTGTACAAGATTGTTTTGCTCTTGACACTTTGGTCCTATGCACCAAATAACATGACAATCGTTTTGACTGTTCTCATGCCTCCTCTTAATGCTCCTGATGAATTATGCTTAATGCTTCTGAATCATTGCTGTTGCTCAATAAACTAAACTTGTTCAGAAATATTTTCAAGTATACATATCAATGATCTTTGCAGAAGGCAACATTAATATTCTCAACATATTTGACAGATTGACTACCTTTATCAGGCATGTACAGCCCACTCTGTCATTGCACTGTAGGCTTTGTTCAGATAATGACACCTCACATGTTCTGAAACATATCCACCTGCCAGAAAACAAGGTTCCTCTCTTACTCCCTTGCTCCCTTCCACCTGCCCATTCATTACGTCTCTCTGCACCGTGGTTCGGCCATTTCACTAATGACGGCAATTAATTGAAAACATTAGCGCATCGCAAAGATTAACATTCCCCAGCCATGCAAGGCGTGGATATCAAAGCCTTAACAGAGGCACGTTGATACACAGTTGGGCTCACAGTGATTTAACTGTGTGACACAGTTCTTAGATATCTGATCAAAGACATCAGATGTCCTAGAAGGGAAGGTAATTGTACATGAAAAAAGGTGATATTGAACAATTGTGATCTCAAGGGTTTTCAAACGGTGTCGCATCAGTTCACACCATTTTTTTGTAATGTAAAACGTCTACGCTGTAATATTGTTTGAGCTGCCACGCTGAAGAGAAAGCCATAACTAGCTTTGGTACAGTACATATGTTCTTCCTCGCATCCGTGTGCCTCGTCTTTCTCAAATCACCGGGCTTTATTGTCTACAGGTTTGTCGAGTTGCTCTAATACCCTTTGCTCTCTGGAGCCGAGTCTCAGATCGCCCAAACATCCTACTAGACATCAGCTCAAATGTTATGCAGACGCACGCCTGTTCTAAAGCAGCGAGAGCGAGGGAGAGGGCAGGCTCAACCCCCAGGCTTGGCAGGCAGCCGGCGTGGCACACGCCTGGCAGACAAAGATGACGATAGTACGGGAGGCTGCCCAGCGTCCCGGCCCCCCGTATCGGCCAGGTGTCCGAGGGAGCGATACGCAAAGGGTGGGGTGGGGAGGATGGGGGACTGTCGGAGGCCAGGGAGGAGATGGAGACAACACACGACGTCTGCTGGTTCCAGTGGCTCCGGTTCGAGCTGCAGCAGAAGCAATCATTAAAAAAAAATATCCTCAAAAGGCCTCATTAGTACTCGATCACATTACTAAGAACCACGCGTATTAGTCGGTTCATATGAGTTATGGAATTTGAGTGATTTGATATTCAACAATGATGCGTATGACCACAGATTTTTGCTATTTATTGTCACTTCATGTATTGAGTTTAAAGTCTTAATGGAAATATGTAAATAATGTTTGCCAAGCTTGATTAAAGACGTGAATTAACTCAAAGTGCGGGGAACAAAGTGATTATTTTGCACTTTAAGATACAATTGAGCGTGCGGTTTAATTTATTGTTAATTAGCTTGGCTGAAAGGGCCGTCTATGGCAATAACAAGCCCGGCATCCATTTGTCTATCGTTCTGATGACAAATAAGCACCGTTGGGCAAATGGTTATATTTCTGGGCTTTCAGTGTGAGACTTCCTTTTTCGTGCGCTGCTCATTGTTTACACTGCATTCGGCCGGTTGAGAAAGAAAGTGAATTCTTCTAAAGCATACTCGGAAAGAAGGACGGACTTATGTGTGACAGCGTTTGACCGCTGTCGCCCAAAGTCCACTGATGGGTCATACTGTTATGTTTTCTATACTTACATTTTTTCATTGCAGAAGTACGTGAGTACGCTGTTCCAATGTGCGTCATTGTATACAAAGCTTTCCTTACCCAGCTTGCCAGCTGCTCCAAGCAACCCAATTACTGGGTAAAACCGTGGCTTAGTCTTCCCAGAGTTCTGCACTGCATCCCGCATCCATCTCAGGCCCCAGAGAGCTTCCTCTCGGCTCTCCACCAATGTCATTTACACCTCCCACTCCAGCCCGGCTTAGGTTGCCTTCCCACTGCTCTATAACGGCAGTTACAGCCCCCCTGCTGATGAGGAACCCGGGACGCGAGCAAAACTGGGTTCTTAGAAAATGGAGACAGCGAATATGACGCAGCAAGACATCTCATTACAGCCGTAGAAGCTTTTCCGCTGGTGTTTGCCCAGACTCAGATCATCAGGCGAGGGGGGAGATTGCCTTAGCTGCGCTCTGGCTCCGTTTTCTTTTGTTTTCGTGCTGAACAGGAGGAGGCAAAGGAATGACCAGTAGAGGGAAAACAGAAAAAAGGAGGGAAGCGGGGACGAGTAAATGCAGAGAGCAGAGCCGAGAGAGAGGCGTAGACTGTCGACGAGCTCTACAGGAAATGAAGTTGCACCCGGAGCAAGGAGAGGAAGGAGCAACATGACGATGGGTTAGGTGTGGGTCCAGGTGGTAGGTGACAAAGCCACTGAAGCTGAGCGAAGGTTGAGTGGGGTTGAAGCCACACTGTAAGCCCTTCTTTCCCCTGAGACAGACAGAGTTAGAGGGCCACGGTGGGACTGGGTTACAGGGAAGGACCTGGGGCCATTTCATTACAGAAAGTGTCTGTCCAGAAGATGGGAAAGGGATTATCCTCCAAACAGGATTTATTGGAGGGGATAATTCATTGGCTGATCCCACAGTGGGAAAGTGCCATATAGGTTGAGGTTACAATATTGCTTCATTCACGACTCCCAACAGCCTGATTTTCAGCAATGTATGTGTCTGAGTGTGTGTCTGTGGTGGGACAGGTTAAAGCATTTGTGGTCGGGGGGGGTGTATGCGTGTGTGTGCAGGGCCCAACATTAATACATTAAGGTACATTTTGTGTTCAGGCCATTACAACTTGCGCGTTTGTCCGGCAGGGCAAAGTACAAATTCATGCGATCTCTATTGTGGCCTTATAGTCAGTAAAGATTGGATTGCATTGGAGAGATTTTCATTATTACTTTATATTTGCCGATCCACTTGAATGTTAAATTGTAAGCAAGAAATCCTCCTAAAGTATTGACATTAAAATGGACGTTTCTGCTTAAACCTACATACATACATAGTTAAATCCATTGATGCTCCCCAAAAATGTTTAAGATTTAAATAGAATTACAATGATTTGTTTACTCGTACATTTGATTTTGTGTTTGAATGGCAGTTACCACTGTGGATGGCAATAAGAAAGTCAAAGGATGACCTTTAGAATTCCAACTTAGAAGTTTGGGCGAGTGGCTGCCCTGTGCGGCTGTCTTTGCATACACATGTTTGTTTTTGTGTGTTCTATGCACTTGTCTGCTCAGGATAATACAGAAGTTAGGTTGCTTTAGGCAACTTACTGGCCACATTATGAGTCAGAGACTGTTTTGCTGATTCTACTGATAATGAAAATAAAGAATATATTAAGACGAAATACCTTTCACAATCACTTGGTTGCGCACATCTCAAATACAAAGAAACAAAACGCACCTTTCCACCGCCACAAGAAAATATGTAAATTGTGCACGTTGTTTCCCCAGAAAACAGCTGAGGTGGGAAAAACTATCTGAATTGGGACTCATTCGCTGTCTTTGGACCTGCAGGACATTTGACAAAACAATAATGGAGACATGGAGGAACACTGTGAAGATTTGCATTTAACAAACTGATGTCTCCTGGCCTGTCATGTTGTATTAATGCTGGGGGAAGATTGCCACATTCTGGCCCATTTCATTGTGGTAATAAGACAACTGGCTCCAAAGCAGTGCTTTCATTTGCTGGCTAACCGAGGAGGAGGATGAGACGACACTTCTAAGCCTTCTGGCAGCCCGGAAAGACATCTCTACATCTTCATAATGGTGTAATTTACAGCATGACCACTTCCTCCGTCCTCCGTAATAACACTTGCTTTGTCCAGTGGCAAACTGGATTGACCGCCAACACTTTGGTTGATGATCCCACTTCGTTCTTGCTGCTGTGTGCATAAATCCAGACATTTGCATCTTCGTCTTGCCCTTTAATATTTTTCCGAGGGTTGCAAAAATGAGTCTGAAATCATTCCCTTAAAAGGCCGTTGATTGGGGTGCCGGGGTCTGTAATTTGCAATTAACGAACGGGCTCCGGAATTTGATTTGGGTCAAGGTCCTGATTTGCATACTCCATCCTAACTAGTCGAGAGACTCTCTGGGTGCTCCGTCTCGATGACGGTGCCTCGTTGTCTGATTTATGTTCAGCGGTCACGGTGAGGGGAAAAAAAGTCGAGCAGCCCTGCCCCGCTCTGCCTCAATGTGCTTCTTGTGACTCGTCACGCTCTTGAAGTTAATGAATTCTGAGCGCGAGCTGTGATTTCTATTGGTTCATCTCAATTGCCTACTAATGGCAGGGTCGTTAGGCCAGGGAAATAGCAAAGTCCACCTCAAGTCTCCAGGGTAGGTGGCCGCCGGCCGACAGTGCTTTGAGCTGTGACCTATTAAGATAGCTGCCTCTCTCTGCTAGTGGAGAACCTGCTCAACTAAAGAGAACACGTATATGCCCTACTGTAGCACAAATAACAGCTATTATAACATGGCGTTGACTGTTGACTAGTGACATGTGTAGAATGCCATGTGATGTAACCAAGGACACAAAAGAACTACGTTTTTAGTAGTTATTGTATGCTAATCGAATACTCTCATTTCATGTGGAGTTTGCACTCTGCCACGATAGAGACTGCTCTGCATAGTTATACTAGAACACGTACATACATTTTCATGAGTAACATTATAAGTGCAGGGCTTCTAGCTGCAGAGGGGTTTTTTTTGTCTGGAATCTGCATTATTGCGCTGCTACTTTTACCGAAACCTGAATTATCAGATTTGTTGGCCACTAGAGGGCAGCGGAAAGCAAGCTGTAAACATAAATATTGATGAGGATTTTTTTTTTTGCTAAAAATACCCGTTGTTAGCTTCTAACAATAACTTCACTGTATTTGCCAGAATGTCATTAACTGTGCTGTTTGGTACTGAGCAGGTAGCTTATGGAAGGTCTTTGGAGCTTTTTGATGGAAAATCGCTTTCTACGAATGTGGTTAAAAATAACAATGTTTGAGTTAGGAGACTGAGCCGAAACCATAAAGTTTAGTAAAACTACAATAATGAGTAGAATGATGCTCCATTTCCTCATAGAGTTGAGCGGGTCTACAGAGTTTAGATAGTTATCTGTGTGTTCGTAAGCATATCCATCACCTTTGCATTATGCCTTTATCCATCATTAATATAATAAATGAGATTGTACTTCAATGAAACCACTGAGCGGGATCACAGTCTTTAAGTAGTTCAGTCTACAACTAAAATATTTTCTTTAATTCTCACTTTTTGGATGCCACACCTTATATTTGATTGCGCTTACAATAATAGTCTGAAATGGTCAGTTAAACGCTTTGCGATTTCAAAGTCACTTTTTCCTGTTCATTGCTACCGACTTTGTGATTACTTAGTTTGTCAGTTAATTTACAAGTAGACATTTTGACATCTCTACGCTGACAGCATTGTTTTTGACAGTGTGCTGTGAACTCACACACCTTCCCCCATGTCTGCAAGAGAACTGTCAGGTGTAATTCGTTTTCGTGACGGAACTATGAAGTCTTGTGTCAAGATGCTTGAAGTGGAGCAGTTGGAGCGAGATCTGCTCCCTTGCACGGCAATAATCTTTGGGCCTCTGTGTGATGTGCACTCAGGCCCTGCTGGTAGAGTAAGTTCCTCGCAGTAGGGGGTGGGCGGGTAGGACGGCGGGTTCCTGCCCTTGGGAGTCGCTTGCCTTCAGACCACATTTATTGTCCACATCCTCCAGTTTCTTCTAAGACATTAAAATGGATCTTACAAGATATACAAAAATTGATAGCATGTAAATTTGAAATTATGTTGTTACATACAGTAAAAACCCTGTAATTTATTTCATATACAGCAGTTTCACATAATTATTTTTTTGTTACAGGGTTTCAACATTCAGTCAACCTTTGGCCTTCTTTTATTCTCTTATCCTCAATGAAGTATGTTCCTCAGTCATTTAGTACAAAGGATATCATCTTTAATATCATACAGGGAGCAAAATATTTTTAAATATTGTAGGTGTTTAGGCTGAAAGAAATTAGGCAACATGTAAATGACACAGAAGGAAGGTTGCAATGAAGAATTATTATAATCCTCACAACTAATCTACAAACGTAAGTACGGATGCAGTCATACCAAGCACAAGTAAAAGCATTTACCTCTGAGTACTTGCTAAAAACCGAGTACCCAGAAGGAAAGTTAACTTCATTATTTAACTTTGTGAATTTCCAAAACAAACAGCAAAGTTTGCAACAGGGTTGTTTGTAATGAACTATTTGCCCTGCTGTCAGTGGATCTAACCTCATTGGGCTCAACTGCTAAAGGTCAATGTCACGTTGCCTTAGTGGCATCAGGTGTGGTGGTACGGGAGTCGTACTGAGCACAGCATGCGACCGTATAAGCAATATTTTGCTGGTATTGATTTCTCCCCAAATTAACAGCGTACCCTTTCTTACACCTTACAGCCGTTCTGTACAGTATTTGCTGCTCAACATGCGTAACTGCAGCTCAGACGTTGTTTTAGTGGACGCGGTACCGCATTTCCTTTGGTGGTTACAGATCTATCTCCTCATAGTTCATTACCACTCACTGTATCTGTGGTGGAGTGTGTTTAGCTGGGGAGCGTGTGGCCTGACAGTCCCCCGGGTGGAGTGTGTTTGTTTAGGGCCACTGCGCCTCTCGGACACGGAGATGCAGATGGTGCAGGGAGCCGGCCCCGGAGTGCCTTTGGACACGCTCTGGCAGAGTGCAGGGTCATGTTCTCTCGCCGGCTACAAGACAGGAAATCCATTTAATTACCTGTGAAGCAGAAGACGGGTGTGGGGGCCTGACAGAGGAGGACTGTGTTCCCTGAGCACTCTGCCAGAGATGGTGGGGTGGGCGAAAAAGGGGGGGGGGTGGCATAGGCAGCGGGGGAGGAGACTGGGATGAGGGAGCTAAGATACTGTAAAGAGAGTAAGGGAAGGCAGAGAGAAAGCAAGCCGTTAGTTTTTTAATTCTTCTAAGGTCTTTGCAAGTAAAACCTAATTGATCCGACCCCCTTCCCCTTTCTCACGTATCGTCGCTCTCTAAGGAAATAATTTGGACATGATTTATCCATCTTTCCCTGTTATCCTGGCTTAGCTGTCCATGGACCTTTTCACTATTATTTCTCTCTTCTGTCCCTCTAGTCTTCCTCCCTGTCATCTGGATATATCACTTGTTTATTTCCTTGGCCTTTTCGTTGCTTCCCTTTCTGTGTTTGTCTCTGCATTATACTGTGGTCTCGTGTGTGGTCTCGTGTGTCCCCAGTCTCCTTTTTCTGTCATTCAGTCCATTTGTTTTCCTCTACCTTCTTAACCCCAGGAGGACAAAGTCCGCCTCTAGAGCAGACAGCTCTACAGATTGTTGCTGCCTCGTGGAGCGGAGACGATTACCTCTGGTTAATAGCTGGATGAACCGTGGTAAAAGAAAACTATTGCCACCACGGCATTATGCAAGGTCAGCCGCAAGTCCCACGAGACTTGGTTTAAAAGTAACATAGTGTTACAAAATTGCTAAAGCCACTGCACAGAACAGTCCTGTTGTTACCAAACTAACTCTGCAATGTATTTGGTAAGATCCAAAGAAAAAACACTGAAACATAAAGGCAAAATAGAAGCAATCCATGCAGAGATTCATATTAATGTCAATCATTTGCGTCGATCAAACAAAACAGGTTTCAGTCACCACTATTTTTGGCCTTAAGCACAGGGCTGGAACATTCTCTGCGACCCCCTCCTGACTGGTTCCTTCCCCCGATCCGTCCCTTCAAATGGGAGTGGAGCGTAACGGAATCAGGAAACATTTACGTTTTCTTGCACATTTTCTCTTCGGGAGGCTTGAAAAATGACTGAATAGATTTCCCACACAGTCGGGCGAATTAAAAAATGGCCCTTCTGACTCACATTGGAGAATTTCATGACAAATCCATGAACAGATGTAGATTTTTACACACAAAGCAAATGACTGCAAGTCCCTGCAAGGCTTTTCGCATGAAACTCTTGGCTAATGAGAGGGAGCAGGTTTGGAAAAGCATGAGTGCCCCCTTAAAGAAGGAAACAAAGAGGAAGAATCTATAAACAGATGCTAAATTTTATGTGAAAGAAGTATGACAAGTTGCTGAAAAACATCCTCAGTCAAGAATATGTTTCTGTGACTGATCAAAGTGAGTATGGCCTGCATGAATAAAGAAACAGGATGACTAGTGTGAGGCCAATTTGTTTTGAAGTCATTGTGATTTCACTGTAGTACGAATTCCCAGCAGTACTAGATCATTACACAGCAAATGAATATGCATCGGATGACAGACATGCCAGTGGACGTTTAGAGTGAGTACAATGAAGGTGAAGACAATGAATTTGCTAATGGCTTTGACAGAACAAAATGTCAAATGAAAATGGTACGACTTATTCCAAGATAAACCTGAGGTGAGCAAATTAAACACCACCTGCACAGTACAACAATTACAGTATTTACAGTCAAAGCACAACAACCCGGTCTGCATTTGATGATGTAGAGTAATCAGTAGATTGTGATAAATGAATCAATTTTTCTTTTGGGTGTTTAGAACCTTTGTGATTGTCATACCACTCGTAGTACTTCATAGATATTTTATCACCTGTTAAAGCAGTCAATCAATCAACATTATTTTGGACTCAGAAATTCAAACTGGACAATGTGGAAGTCATACGTGTTTCCGAGAATATGGAAATGTCCATATGCCCAGCTGTAGCGATTGTAGTCATTCACAGTCCAGCTAGATGAGAGAGGTCCAGCACAAGGTCTTCATAGGAGGTGTTCCTGCTCTCAATGGTATAAAGATCAGCAGCAGGAGGAGACTCAATGTGTCCTCAGAGGTAATAGTGAAAGCATCCCTGCAGACTCATTGTGCACCATTCTGTGTTCTGCTCTGAATATTCAACAGCTTGTTGGGATGCACTACTCCTCCGATCAGCAACTCCTCGACATCCCCATGGACGTGCAAATTAAAAACAATCTGGAGTAATATGTTCCCGTTTGTATGATGTATCAATTCAATAGCGCTTCTGTACTTGCACAGAGCTTTTTTTGAATTCACTGCAGATGTGCTGCAGATGTGCCGTGCTGTACGTTGTTTTTAAAGATCATGAACTGGAGGAGAACAAGCCTGGACGTCCGTGTAGGCTTTTTGGGGTATTGGCGATCCCGGACGATTAGCTATTTATTCACGAGGAGGGATGAAGGAGGTGAGGCACTGAGCCAGTTGAAACAGTTTTGTAAAGCTGCCTCTTGGATGCATCAGGGGGTTAGGGTTTCTCCGTGTGTGGAGAAGTGACTTTGCATGCAGTACAGCAAGCACGGTGCATTACTGAGGCCGAGGTGCATTCTGGTCTGAAGAAGCCTTGTTGTTCTCGGCTCACCGTGGATGAAATTCACCTCTGTGTCCCCTCCCTCATCCGCCCACCTCGCCCACGGTTCTCTTTATACCCCCAGCCTTCGCTCCTCTAACCCCTTCGCTCCTTACCTCCTTCCTGGAGGGTCAGCCGGCAACGATCTGACCGACTAAGGCTCCCAAGAGACTCAGTTCAACCACAGTTCAGGCCGTGACTACGTGAGAGAACGAGAGGGAGCAATAGACAGAATATGTATAGTATGGATCCCTCATAAATTGTCTTCCTTGCTGTTTAATAGAGTACAACATTGTCTGACAGCCCCGTGGATTAAGTTCAAGGTTGGAAGATGGTGATTTATATTGGTGAGTGTTCTTTTTTTGAACAATGACTTGGCTGAAAAAGTAAGAGCTAAACATTTGGTGAAAATCACTAATCCCTTTATGTTGATTACAACACTGGCATTTTAACATTTTTAATTAACTTCGTTAACGCTTTGGGTCGCAAACACAATTGACAACAATACAGTTGCAAGCTATTTAAAATGCTTAAGAAGAGAGCATATGTGAGTTTAAAATATTTATTTCAGATGTCCAATGGTACCAATATATTTATTTCAAATAGGCCTTTAGGATCAGCAGTGAAATGAAGTGGCAGGTATGAAACGACTCGGGACTTTAAATGTATTGGTGCTGTTTTAAAGGATTTAAAAAGAAAAAAATTCACGTCAACTGCCTCCCTCGGTTTCCGTTCTTGTAAATCAAACAGCATTTCTATCTTTACTGTCTCAACAAAAACAAAACATTCCTCTAGTGAAACGCTGCGTGGGCCGTACATCACTCACGGGGAGCAGAGATACCGCGCAAGGTGTTTGGAGATGATAGTCGGGTAGTGGGAGCAGCTGAGCGTGAACTTGAGTTTGCAGGAGATATGGAGTCATGACACTTCAGTCCTTCGCCACCTGTGTGAGCGCGGATTGGTGGATCTGTTTGTGTGTCTATTTGGGGGTTGGGGAGCTGCGTGGCAGGTGGGAGGCTGGTAGTGACAGGGTGAGGGGGGGGAAACTGCTACCTCCAGCTCGGCTCGCACATTGGGCATCAGTGTATGTGTGTGCATCTGAATGCGCATGAATGGTACGGTTGTGTGTTTGATTTAAAGCCAGCTGGCTTTGCCCCGATGTGAGACGCAGGGCCCGGGGAGGCAGGCAATCCGACCTGCACTGAACAATGACTTTTTAATACGTGCGTGTCGAACTGTTACCTTGTAGCAACCATTAAGCTATGAGACTGATAGAAATTCAACAGCGCAGCGCATGACCTCGCGTATGTCTCGGAAACACCAGGGGTTAGGAAACTTTCTCCTAAGGGATCCAGAAGGAAGCAATCCGAGCTCCTCATGTTGAGAATAATTAATAATGCATTTAATAAATAGCTCCTGAGCCCGCAATGTACCCTCACCATCTGCTCCAGTGCAATTCCTTTTTCCTTTATTAATGCCAGATAGCCATTAGACGACAACGGAGATGACATAATAATGCATGGCATCATTCACATGCTGTTTGTCTTTTCAAATTCCAATTGGGAGCTTTTTTCTTCAGCCCTCTTGTCAGCTGGATCATTTGGCACAATTAGGCAAGGACTTTAGTAACATCTTACATCTGTCAAGTAAGTCTTTTTAATAGTGGTCTTGCAATGGGCTGTAGATTTGAACCTCAGGACACGATATCTCTAAATGTTTTTGCTGATTTACATTGCCATGAAATTTGACTACAGGGTATGGCAGGGTGCTACAGGGTATAGTCTCTGACAGGTCCAACACATGCCCATGCCATGACGCCGTCAAGTAAATGTAATGATCCTGAGACGTGCATCAGAACAAGGGAGCCTATCGGCGCAGTAATTCAGTGTTTTTGCTGAGCTAAAAGCCTATTTTTGCAGCTCTTCGACAGAGCTACTTAATCTAACATCATTTAATGTATGCACTTTGGTTTGAAGGCTAACATTGATTTTAAGTTCGACACGAAAGGCCAAAATGTGAGTGAAAATGAATCATGGTGAGAACTGTCGAGCTATATGAGGGTAGTGAATTCACATGCTTAATGTGCAGCTCTGGTTGTGTGTATTGTTGATATTTTCCCTGTGTACCTGCTGGAGGAGCATATTCCCCTACTTAGCCTCACTGCTCATCTTTGCCCTTTAAACAGACAACAGAGATGACGTTCTGCTTTCTTAGCAGACATCTTTGAATAAGGTTGGCCAAAGATGCTTTATTAGGTTTAAAAAATGTGAGACACGTTGGCAGATTATTCATTGACTTTACTTACCCAGACCTTGACCACCATTCTTAGCCCTTTCCGTTTTCCAAAGCCTTGCCCTGACATACAGCTAGCCCAAACCTTGCACCTACCAGTGCGCATAGAATTCCACTGAAGCAAAGGTGAACTTTTGCTCTCCGAATCACGTGCCGAAGCGGCTTGGACGCACGTATCGCAGAAAATGTCAATCAGTTTGTATGTTGGTTTTACTTTCTCCCTCGGAGCCTTTTGTTTTTCTCCCGTGTTCATTGTAAAAGCAGAAATCTGAAATTTCTAGCCTGGTGCTGTCTGCAAAGAGGTGCAGTCAGTCACTTCAGATTACAGTAAGGATGCCAGGTCAAGGGGAACAACAACTATCTCTGCAGGAAGAAGATGGAAGAATACGGTTTTCATAACACATCCATGAGCTTGGCCCTGTTAAAAAAAAGGGAGACAGGGCAAAGAACCTTCTGCATAAGTACCAAGGGTAAACACCTATTCAATTGAAATGTATAGATGCTTACATACTAATCGAGAAAGGTTAGAATGAAGGGAAGAAGTTGGCAATTTTGAGCAAGAAAATATTACTTACTGTAACAACGATGTTTAGCTTTTTTTGAAGATTGAAAATTTCAGCCAGTTGGAAGTGAAATAGAGGGTTGTAGAAATGTAATAAGAAAAATCACCCCTAACTCCTTACACCTCTTTGAGGTTGTGAAAATCAATGCAGCGGTGGAGTTGTGAATGCCATGTTCTGTTGAATGATTTATACCATTTCTCAAACAAAGAAAGTGCTAGAATCCTCTTGCCAGCACTGCATCTCTGCCTCTTTGAAAGCTTATGCCTTTGTAGCTTGTGCAACAATATGTGCGTCCAGAATATGTGTGCCATAAATTAAGGTTGACTGGACAAAGCTGGGATTCTGCCCTTGTGCTACAAAGGGGTATTATTGTGCAGCAGAGAAGCGGAGGGAAAGCGAAGTCATCTGCATCTGGATGGCGGAGGAGAGGGCTCGAGCATTGAGTCTGAGCCCCCTCTGTGGCTGCTGAGGCCAGGCCTGCTTCCACAGATAGACTTGTTCCAGCTCGTAGCCCTCCCTGGCTCCTTACCCTGCCTCAGCCCAGAAACAGATGGAGAAAGGAGAGCAAAGGAAGAGAGGGAGGGAAATAGCTCCCTGTTCAGAGCTTGGCACAAGCATTAGGTGTGGGGTGCGTACAGTTGGTTTACCGTGCACCCAACACAGCCGTGGAGTTAAGAGCAGCTTTAAAAGTTTAGTGTGGCGGCATTCATTCGGCAGTGTTGCGGCTGACGGAACGCGAGGAGGAGGAAAAGAGCTCAGCTTTGCATCAGGGCCAATTCTAGAAGAAGAAGAAGAGGTGGTCCAGAGGAGGGGCACCACAACAGATCCCCCTGAGAAATCAAAATATTTTATCAGTAATAAATACACTGTTGGCTTAGAAAACACTTGGCACGTGATAGTTGGGCTTATATGTTGAGACCCCACCCTTTTTTGGAGTGCATCTTTTATACTTGCAATCGTTCAATAGCGTTGCCTCAGATTCACTTTCTTGCTTAGAGTTAGATGAGAAGATTCATAACACATCATCTGACAGCACATCTCAGTGCGTGGACCTCCAGCTTCAGGGACGTGTGAGAACACATGTAGCTTTCTGCAAAGTACTCAGACGCAGGCAGGAAACTCGCTCTTGGTCGCTTTGCATGTTGCAAAACACCCAGAAACCACGTCGCCACCACTGTGTTCTTGGAGAACAAGCAAGAAAGAGTCGGTCGATGTGTATAAAGAATGTAGCCTGCCTACATACCTTCTCTGTTTCCACTTTGTCCAATCTACTGAGCGTTGACCGTTGGACGTTGAATTGTAGCCCTCTCTGTGATTGAGTTTGACACCACTGCCTTTGACCTTTAGCTCATCAGTGTCCTGTTAAATGTCTCAGGTGTGGATTTTAATATTTACCCCTCTTCCTTACTCTCATCCCACCAGTCACTCCCGTCTTGTTGAGAACATCGGTAATGGGGCAAATGACCTCTAGTTCTCCTAACCCTTCTTCATTAAACTCAAGCTGCTGGTTATTGGACTGGGGAGGGACTGAGATGGCAATATGCCATGGTACAAGGGGCACAACTGATGACATTAAACTGCAGATCAAACCCTTGTGAGCCTCTTCCAGCCAGAAATCATAAATGGAAACCATTTGCATATTTGAAATAACCATTTACATATTTGAAAGTGAGAAGTAATCACCAACATACTCATGTTTCATCCCCCGATAAAACCTTCAGTAAATGTACTGTTTAACATCTCAGCTTTTGAAAGTAATGGATTCGGAGTGTTTTCTGCATATTTCAACGTAAAAACACTGATATAACGAAGCCGTAATACAAAATAGAAGAGAAGTCCACGCGTTCTTTCCGTGTGTAAGATTATGTTCCCAAAAATATATTAATGATGGAAGGGGATAATCACTCCTAATGTAGTTCAAAGACTTCAAAGACAAAGTCATTTTGAAAGAGTTATAAGCAGGGGAAGCTGGAAGTAAAAAGAGCGACAACAACTCCTGCGGTTTTGCATGCTGTCAAAGGTGTTGCAGACAGCCGCGCTGTGCCAGATGAGAAAAGTGAAAGAGTGATGCGTGCTGAAGCAAATTGATCCCATCTGAAAAGGCTCAGAAAGCCTTAGCCCAGATCAAAGCTAATGCTCCGGCACTCAGATCACCCAGTGAAGAGGCAGAGCGGCGGAGGAAGAGAGAAAAGAAGGGGAGTGCCTTGTCTCGTCTAATTATACATTTCAGACAGCTCGCCACCAATTATCTCCCCTTCAGTAGCATCTGCCCTTCGCATGACCGCAGAGCTAATGCGTGGCCAGTCCAACGTTGGGTTGGAAACTCAAGCTTAGTGTATGGTGAGCAGCTGGAATTTTCCCCAATACCTTCTGATGAAGAGCTCAAGGTGACACAGATCCTCTGGTGTGGTCTATGGAGTTCATTAGTGCGGCTTTGCCCTAGCCGCAATCACCAACGACCGTTTTCCTTTGTGATTGTGACAACATACAGCACTGTGTGACAGTCAGGGGTACTCTATATGCCAAAAAGAGGTGACTCTCAACAGAAAGCAACAGTGCGATCATGGGCTTTTGTTTGCCTCAGGGAGCGAGTCGGCCTCGTCAGCTCAGAGGTGGTGTTTCAATTGTTAGAGTGACCAATGTTACCGCTCAGACTGGGGGCAAGATTCTGTGTAAGAGGCAGTGAAGCAGTTGGCTACCTTTATGCAGGTCCCCCCAAACTGCCTGTGGCCAATTTCACAACACCGACATAAACAAAATATCAGCACAAACAAGTTTGGGAAGTACAGAGGAAAGAAAAAATGAAAAAGTGCCGCATTATCGGGGGACTTGCAGTGACGGCGCGCGCATGCCTGTCAGAATCAAATGCCTGTTCGGAGCGAGTCCATTTCTTGGCCCCCCCGGGGTGCTGCTTCCACTTATGGCTTGTTGACTTCAGGGAAGTGAAGAAGAGTTTGGTTTTTAACGTTACACATCCAGCGGCAAAAGCATGCGACGCTCTGCAGATGATATGCACGAGATTGGAAGGTCCTCCCCTGCTGCTGCATTTTGCGCTGTACACTATTTCGGGGTCTATTAATAGTTATATTGCACCAAATTGCAGCACATTTGACAGACAAAATCCCTGTGGCCAAAAGCAAAAGCAAAACCTGCAAAGTGGATGGTATGACATTTTCTCCAGATATGGAAAGGATATGAACACAGACAGACAGATATTCCTTCCTCCATAGTTGGATGGAGGACAAGAGGAATCTGTGCATTGGTAAAATGGGCCACACTGACTAAAGTGGAGAAAAACACTTCGATATTCATGAAAAGCATGAAATGACAAATAGCAAAAATGGCAAAAAAAAATCAAACAAGCCAAAAACGTCCTATAATTCCAGTGTAAAACAGCAGATAATTAATTATTCACCGAACAAACCAACCACCTCGGAGGTCTTTTCGGGTTTCTTCTTTCTGTTTAGCTCAGCTGGAACCTGCAGAAGCCTCTTGTAAACAACTTTTTCATTTGTAATCCTTGTGCCATTATTAGTGCCGACACACTGCGACAGTCAGTGTTCATGTCAAATCTTTGTTAATCATCTTAAAAGGGGGACAGACACTTTCTGAAGGTTTTGCATTTGCATCGACAGCATCACACAGAGATCTTTACTTTCAGTTGATTCGATTACTATTGATTTATTCTGTTGATCATTCTTGATAAAACAATCAGCATCGTGAGCTATGTGCCTGGAACTTAAATGTTAACAATTTTAAATGATTTAAATGATTTGAGAATATTGTCCTAAAACCCCCCAAAAATTGTGGTGGTTATGTCAGAGCACAATTATAGACTGGAGTGCTGCAAGAGCTGGCGTGAGTTTGCTACACCCTCAACGCTGCAACTCGCTGCCTTAGATAAATCATGTAGTCGGGGGTCTCTGGGCTTCAGCAAAGTGAATCAGCCAGATGCAAAGGTGTGTGTGTGTGTGTGTGTGTGTGTGTGCGTGCACGTCCATGTGTGTTTGTGTCTCCATGAAAGGGAAGACCTTTCCCACATGGCAAAAGGCTTCACTGGAGCAGACAATTGCAATGTAGCCATGTGAGAACAGGGCAAGACGGAGTCACTTTTGCTGACAACTCATCAAAAAAAACCAACATTTTTTTTTTTACAGGAAGACACTACATGCCAAAGGCTGGAAAACATGAACAAAGTCTCTAATAAGGTTCCCAAAGTGTTTGCAGCATGCTTTATGCTGGTACGCTTAATTACAACTAAAGATTAAAATGCTTGCATGTGTGTATGTGTGAGTGGTTAGTGTGGTTTTGGTGGGAATAAGTATGTAAACACTTATGTGTATGAATGATAGATGAGCTCAATGCCGAATGGACAGCACCATGTTGGCTTCACGAATCACAGCATTTGTCACCAATAGACTTCTAATTGTTGTATCGTAGCAGCTCATGGAACAAAGGCAGGTACAGGTATTGGTTTTAAGTACTCAATTTGAGAAGACTTTATTTCAAGACAACAACTTGAAGAAATAAATAAATAAAACAAAGGCGGTGTAAATCTTCACAGGTGTAACACAAATGCAAAAGACATTTTAGTTTTTTCCACCTGTTTAAACTGCACTTTGTTTTTGAATGAAATAAAAAGTAGTATTCAATTCAGTTACGCTTCATGTAGGTGCAATGTCTCATAGAATTATTATTTTTTTATGATGTGAAGCTCTACTGTAAAACATCTTGTCAATGTTGTTTTCTCCCTGAGGGCTTTTGCCATTTTCAGACGTATAGATCTAATGTGGAAGCACTGAGCCATGCTGTCAGCGCTGAAGGGCTGCTTCCTCTCGGATGGCAGAGCTTATTGGTGGCATTAGGTCTAATAGCTGTCAGTGCAACCTTTGTGCCTTCACTTACAACAATCACAATGTGGCCTTGTGATAACATCAAAAAAGCAAGTACAGGGAAGGCATGGGGGGTATAATAACGAGGATTGGGATCCTGAGAACTGTGATTGTTGTGACCAGAGTCAGGCCGGTTCCCTGCGAATGTCCAAAGTGCCATTGGAAAATACAGCAGTGCCGAAGACCGAACCGAAAGGTGACAGTTTAATCAATCACGGACCACTAATCGGTGATGTTTTTGCAAATGACAATTCACTTTACCTTTGCTCATGCGTGCAGATCGTCAAACACCATTCGTTGACTCCATGAGAATAACTGATTTGTAGCAAACACCATGTAATGTCCACTGTCATGTGGGTGATGTATATATTTTGTAATACTGACTGAGGGATCAAGTTGATATGTCAACCGTGCCGCATTGCTTTCAAAGGTCTAATAACTGTTCTGTCATGTCAGGCACAAATGTGACACAAATGATGCAGTGATTCATTCTTGCAGTAGCATGACGTAATGTCAGAGGACTGTCAATCAAACAAAGTTTTTCTTGAATCGAGAAAGACTAAGGACGTCTCGAAACACGTGTCAGTTGTCTTTAATTGCTCTGAATGCTTAAATGCGTTTAACAGATATAGATCTCAAATTTTGATTCCACTTGAACACAAATAGGAAAAATATGTCAGCTACCTACCCGGCTGTTGTTTTAAGATGGTGTGTATTCAAAACTTCTCCACATTACACAAGCTTGGCAATATGAAAAATAGACTCACGTTTAAACTGACATGATCTAGCCGTCTATGGTTTAAGTACACAAACACTTGATGGTTAGCTAAATCCATGTTACATCTCTGTCCCTCTCCCTCATTTTCCCCTCTCCCCCTCTACTTCATAAAGCCCTTCTTGGGGCTGGCTTCTGCCACAAAACGTTCTGTAATAGTCTAATTGTGGCTAATGGTTTGCGCAGCTAATTAAAGTGTATGAATTACAATAATCAGTCAGCCGCATGGAGGCCATGTCGCTTCACGCTGTTCCTCCAAGCGTGGAAGGCCAAGAACAGAGAGTCAGGGGCAGAGGTGGGGGGGGATGGGCGCCGAGGAAAGAAATATGAGATGTAAATGATGAAGAGAAGGAGACGGAGCTGCTTGACACACAGTACCAAAGCCGGTCATCAACATCAACATCAGTGGATGGGAGAAAAAGAACAAACATAGTAGATAATAGGAACGTAGTGAGCCTGATATTTAAAAAAAACTCTCTCGTGTAAAATAAAGATGAGAGGAGAAAAAGTGTGTTAGTGCAGATCAAATGTTTTTCAAAAGCACTACGCAACAAAGAGCATCGAAAGGGAGCAAAGTAACAATTAGGTTTTATTAGAAGCAATCTTAACAAAATGATTTCCTTCCAAATTAAATTGAACTGAGAAATAACTTGAAAGTATTGTTTGACATTGGGAAATATTATTGTTTGCTCTCAACTCTAAAATCCGTACATTTAGTACAAATTTACAAGCATTAAATGCTCATATATGCATGAACAACCAAGATATTCTGTTGAGCTGTAGAGGCATGTGTTGCATAGCTTTTTTTCAGGCTGCGAGCGACGTAGCAGGGACAGTGTGCCCGTCTTCTGCAAAACCATTGTTTTTGATTTCCTTTTCCATCATCCTGTGTGAAAAAACGTTTGCCACAAAGGGAAAAAAAGGGGCCGTCAGGGAAGTTTAAATTGTTACTGTAACTTAGCTGGCGTCATCTAAATCCCCCATCATAATAAACCTTAATCTACCAAGCAGTATTCCTTTTCCTTGTCTTAAATCTAATGGAGAAAACACTCTATGCATTCGTACTGGATTTATACAAGCCGCAGCCCTCAATGGTCTAAGTGCACATAATGGCACTAGTAAAGTTTTACAGGTTGGCCTGGAAATGATTACATTGTGCACAAGGCTTCTCTTTGTCAGTTACATGTGAAACAAATGAGCTTGGCGGGCGTAAAGAATCCCCCTGTTAAAAATTCAAAAGCATGCGCAAATTAATTTTGCATAATACTATTGAACTCCGCGATATGGACAAAACATACACAGCTGTTTTTAATGGATGACGTGATGATTTACTATATAGATCTTTCCGTCTGAGAAACGCTCCGTCATAAAAAGCAAAATATTGTGCTATATGTCGGTAAAATCCAGAGTAAGATGGTCCAACCCTGCTGGGCTTTTTCCCTGAGGAGCCAGAATGTGTGAGGCAATGTGGGAATGCCAACGGTGTGGGCAGAACATAAACAAACGCCCACATTAAAGTCTCGACAGTCCGTGGCATTCTATAGATGGAGAACACACACAGAGATGTGCAAGAAAAATAGGAGTGACTGATGGCCAAACGGCACAAATGAAAAAAAAAAAAAAAAAAAAGTACCGAAAGAAGAAAAGCATTAGAGGCAGTGACAGTGCAGAGAATTGGAGAATTGTAAATCCTAATGGACAGAGAGCAGAGACATGCGAAGAATGAAAGAGACACGAGATGCAGAGAATTTAAAAGTACGAGTGATAGGGGTTCGCTCCATGTTCTTTAGTCCTGTCAAATGAAATAGCCGTTTAAGTTGTCCAAACAATGACTGTTGAAGGAGGAAAGAAATCAATTATTCATGATACACAGAGCCACTTATTACATGATAGCCACACGTCCACACACACACACACACACACACACACACACACACTCACACGATTTCCTACATGGCAAAATGACTTGGTAACCAGTCGATTTATTCCTTTTTAATAGGGTCTCAATTGCAGCAGCCACACTCAGACAAATGAGCAAACAAGTCAGAGAGTGACAGTGATATCCATTATGTGTTTAATTATCTTCAAAGTTCCAGTGAAGGGCATTTCTTTGGCTAATGGGGAAACAGTGCTGAGTGTCACAGCAAAGTGCTTCTCAAATGCTCCAACAAAACTGACTGGCCGCTTCTTTTCCTGCGGGCTCTTATCTGGGTTTTGACAGGCGTCGCTGCAACTGGCAAATTGGCCCAATCAGTGTCCTCGTCAAATAGAACCAACATTTGTTGTTATTTGTTTCCATTTCTTTTCCTTTTCCCATTTCCTAGTCAAATTCTCGTGGCGATAATTTCCTTGGGGCCCATTAGTTGCCATTGAACCACGGCATGCTGATTGGTGTATTCAGGGTGAGATGATTGAGGGAAAGATTGGGGCATGTCCCGAAATGTCATTTCTGAGTGGGCCTTGATTGCATTGTGGTAAAGCGTGAATCTGTGATTTTTTTTTTCCTAATGCAATAATCACAACGAGATTAGCTGGAAACCTTTGGACGAAGATTCCCTGAATGCCAACATGATTGTCCATCCAGCAAAGAGACAGTGTGCCAAAATGAATGTGGAATACTCTCCAAGGACAATTTCAACCAAGGTTAATACAACTAGCATCAACTATTTAATTAAAATGGAAGAGGAACCTGCAGTTTTATGGGGAGAAAGGTGGCTTCAGTGTTGGTGACCTGCCATCAGAGACATCCCAAACACTTAAACTGATACTTTGGAATTAGGGACAACACACCAGCTGACGTGATGCTATCTTTCATTAGCTGAACAGAGTGACAAATTACACCTATTACCCTCCCCCACTCTCATCTTTCAACTATACAGCTCCAAAGCCCATCTGGGGGTCTGCAATAAGTTACTGTGAAGGCCCAGATTGACTGAGACATGGCTAAATGTCCTTATTTATTTGCAGTCAGACATTAAGCCGGGAGTGAAAGAAATGAATGGAAGCATCTGTTGATGTGTTGAGCCATGGTGGGGACTGGCCCGCAGCACTGTTTCTGCCACACTTTCACTTTTTACGTGTTTGTGTGTGTGTGTGTGTGTGTGTGTGTGTGTGTGTGTGTGTGTGTGTGTGAGGGGGTGTTTCTGTTCAGAATAGATCTATGTGCTCACAATCATAATGAATGTAATCATAAGAATGTAACCTGTTTTTCAGTTAAGGATCTTGTTTGAAGGAAATCAAACTAAATCATTTCAAATGATATTTAAATGTTTGTCTTATATATTCATTTCGATATACAGTATCAGTCAGAAGTTTGGAAACTTAAGTAAATCATACATTTTCAGTAGTGATTTTGAAAAACCGTTGGCTGAACTGAGTTATGGCAGTATGCACATCATTTGTACTGTGCTTGGGACTTGTGAGTGAACAGATGTTTGCTTGGATAGAGCACACCATGCACAAACATTCTACCATTCCCAAACAAGAACAGCTTGTGAGAACCTCAGATATTTACCAAAAAACATTTTCCGCAAAATTTTCCAAAATATTCTTTTTACAAATACCTCTTTATACCAAATACAAAGCCTGTTGTTCAATTGTCACCAGAACTTACTCTGATCCCCTTGGGACTACTCTACTGTTCCAAGTCGGACCCTTCTTTCCAGGACGCGAGCATATCCTGGAAGAATGAGTAGTGCGATACGCCGATAGTTAATGCTCACTCTCCTTTCCCCTTTTTGAAAATGGGAACCTGCACTGCAGTCTGCCAGTCAATTGTAACTTTTAGCGCCCGTCAGCAAAGACAGCCCAACAGTGTCCAGCAACAGCAATGGAGTCCCCTGAGCCGTGACACCAGGGAGCTTTTTTTGGTGTTGAAAGAGAGAAGGCTATAAACGAACCCCTCGCTAGTAGACAATTCTCCACCAAAAGTATGTTTCATTAACACACAGAACATCAGGTTTGTGATATGTTTGCAGAATCAACCTGTCATTAACACATCAAATAATTGCCTAGTCCTTGCCAATAAAAGAATTTGGTCAGTGATAATAGTTTATTTTAAAATATACAAACGATTATCAAATAGTTTGTACATTCCAAAACAAATGAAAAAAGAATACATATATTGTGAATTAACAACCGCCGTGAGTGAAAGTCCTGTGTTTGTTTGAAGAATCAATCACCCAAGCCCTTAATTCTGACCGCACCGGTAAATGTTGACTGTATACTATATACATACAGTTTGCACATTAATTTGTAAATTTTGTTTTCCATAGTTTGAAATCAGGAAGTTTGCAGCAGAACAGGGACAAGAGGGTCATTTCAGTGCTGGTAAGTGGCTGCAGTTGATGCGATGCATCAATCTTTTATATGCTTTGAGGCCACTTCAAATCAATTTCACCCCGGCCGCTTGCAGGCTAATCATGTGGCAGAGGGCAGGCAATGCGCAAGGCCTGTCTGGAGTGAGGTGCCTAGACAGACAGACAGACAGACAAGACAGACATGGAGGTAAACAGACACCCAGTCTCACAGACGGATAAGCAGATAGACACACACACACACACACACATCCCAAACCTGCACCGGTTCAGATATGGAAGAGGCTGATCTGAAATGACGGGCAGTCAACCATTCCTGCCTCAATAATATTTTCACTCTGTTTTGGTTTACATAATTTATTCCACTATGTGTGTCGATAAATTCGCAATATTGACAAACTTCTGTTCCAAAACCAAAACGACGTCAGGCAAATAGTTTTGAATGTTTTGAATGACTTTTTTTCATCACCGTTAAAAAGGAGCAGATCAAATATTACGGTTGCCCTTGTGAATTCATAGAAACGTTCCAGAAGCTTGTTATGAATGCAAAGCATTCACCAAGCAGGAGAAATGGTTCATAATTTGTCATTAGCCCGTAGCTCATGCAGTAAGTCGTGCATGCATATGCAGGGGTTACTCACAAGGCTCTGCAGCCCGCTGTGAATTGACACTGGCCATGCTGAGCTGTTGAGTTAGTGGTGCATATGTACACGGAGCACGCTGGCTCTGTGTATTCTATTGACTTATTTGTTCTGTCCATCGACTGTGTAGCCCGTAGCCATGGCTCGCTTTTCTCCCTTTAAATCCACACCTCCTAATTATCTGTCACATTTTCTGCAATCCCATGCCGGAGACACACAATGGCTGATAATGACCCCGCAGACAGCATCTATCAGGCACTCCGCCATTGATTCCTCTTTCTCCCTTTCTCACAGTTCCCCCCTCCTCCTCACCCATCCCCCCCCCCCCCCCCCCCCCCTTCTGGTTCCTTTTCATTCGCCTCCCTTCCTCTCGCTTTGTTTCTCTGTCACTGCGTGGCTGCCCGCTACTGCGCCACACACCTAATGCCGGCTGCTCGGAGCCGAGATGCATCATCCTAACGTATTGTTTTATGGAAATGGCTCATCTTTCTTTCCTCTGTTCTCAATCAATATAAACATGCCAACAACATTTTTTTTTTTTAAGTGTTCAGGATTTGTGCAAACACGACCCGATAGGTGTAAGCGGGTCGTGTGTGGCAGTAGAAGTTTGAGTAAGAAGTTACCACATTAAAGTCTGGAAAAGTGCCTGAAGTAGAAGCTGTTTAACTGCTGTCTGTGGATGACTGAACAGACAGCGGGGAGTCAAAGTGGGTGACGGGCTAATGTTTGGCCAGAATGGACTCCTTTATGACAGTAATGTATTTGGAGGGCTTGCTGCCTCGGGGCTGGAGGGAAACTCGTTCCCCTCCCATAGCTTCCGCTGGCATCTGTCCCTTGTGTACGCCTCACCCAGAGCCACCACCCTTCACTCCTCCCCTCCCCTCCCCCCTCCCCCCACCTTCACCCTGCAGAGAGCGCGGGAGCTCAGGTCCTTACGACCAACTGTCACGGCTGACACAGGGCCCAGGATGCAAGTGTCACTTTCCCCGCGTGCTGACGAGCCATGGCTCGTCCCCGGTCCAAACATAGCATCCGTCTCCTCGCACGCCCTTCTGACACAGCGAGCACCAGTCTCCGAGAAGTCAACTGGTTTACCGGGTGAGCGAGAGCAGCGAACTGCCGGGGGGGGCGGACGCCTGGGGATCTATGGAGGGAGAAAAAGTTTCTAGGGTGTATGCATGTAACTTGAAAAACTGAGTATACGTGATTTCATTATTTACAGAGTTTTACTACATTCAGTCAGTCCTTTTTTGTAGTTGAATGTGCAATTATCATTGTTACATATTTTTGGGGGTAAATTTGAGTCATTGAAGGCTCAATAAGACAAAAAATACTGTAGGGAGGCAATGTCTGCCAGCCCAAATTTTTCTGTATTTTTCTGAGCGAGTATGTGAGCAGTTTTGTGTGCAGGTTATATACAGAATCTGCACTGTTCTGTGTGTGTGTGTGTGTGTGTGTGTGTGTGTGTGCACCTAGTCAGCTCCCTAGGGCCCTCTCTCTGGGTGAGTCAGTGTAGTTGCTGTAATCACTCTGCTAACCACCCCTCCACTCCAAAGCTGATTTGGCCAGATTGTTTCTTTTTCTTTTCCCCAGCTTCTGCCCCCAATCCTCCCCATCTCCCTCCCTCTGGCTCCTTCTGTTTCCTCCATTCTCTTTTTTTCCATCCCTTCTTCCAACATCCCTCATCTGCATTCCTCCCGTATCTCTTCCCTTCCCTTCCTCCATCTTTTTCTATCCCCTCTCCCTTTCTTTCTCTTTGCGGTAATGGCAGCTGATTGATGGAGTTTGTTTAGCTTTAATTACACTGCAGGTGAGTGGCCAGGCCTGTTCACGCCAGTGGAGCAGAAAACTCAACTTGGTTAGGTTAGAGATTGGATTTCCCAAAGAAAAAACAATGTACAGTGTACAAAGGTCTTCAATACAAACAGCGTTTGTTGTGGCTGTAGTTCAGTTTTTTGCACTTTGCTATAAATGTGTTGTCTGCCTCACGTTTAAATGTTCATTAGTGTAAATGTTTAAAACAATCAAGGCTGATTGCGTCCCTGTAAGGAATGGGCAGTAAATGTGCAGTCCAATGATACACAAATGGAGCATCAATTTAGCTCAGGCAGAACTTTGAAGGCATGGATGCATCATCGATCAGCAATGTGCTCACTTTTGCAATTGATCAGTAATCAAGTAGCAGCTAAAGTGAACCAGTCAAATTCAAGACACTAACAGAAGCAATTTCTGGCTTATGCTAAAATGTAATTTATCTGTATGCAATGAATGGTATATGTGCACTATGCCTGAAGGGATTCACTGCTCCTGGCAGAATCCTTTAGGGAGCTCCCTCGAGAGTAGAACCTTCTTTGTGAAATGTGACAATAAACCCATTCACTAGCATTATAACGCAGGAAGTGCTTTCCCTTTACAGGAATTTAAATATCAATTGTTCAAAAGAATATGTTTTTTTTCCCACAGTTTATGTTTTTTTTCCCAATTATTTACCACGTCAAAAACATTCCGTGATTGCTCTGACACGGACAAGCAAAGTGAGTTGCCAAGATGAATGAAATAAAGACAAAATAGAGCAAACCTGCTGTCAGCGCTGTAATTTCAACCCAATCTCACTCCCAATTGATCAAACACCGATGCTTAGTCAGTACCCCTCAGCGTCTGATACCGATGCACACTTTATCAGGTAGAAGACCTATCAAAGTGGAATTTTCATAACGTGTCCCTTTTTAGGGAACCGCGTGCAATATTAAGGGGTATTTTTTGTAGCAGTAGAATACAATCTCCAGAACTAGGGTGGGGATGCGTTACCAAGCCTGGCATAGTTAAATCATAATCATTAAAGATTGGGCTCTTTTTAAGCCAAGCTGTTTTAGTTTAGTTTGGTAAAATCAGACTTTAGCTTCCAGCTTCCACATCCGTTTGTAGTAATGAGTTTCTTTCATATAGAGAAGCAGAGTATTGATAATTGTTGCCCCAAGTTGTACTAAAATCATAACCACAATCTGCTTCTTAGCCTAACCAAGTATATTCTCTGCCTGGTTAAACACTAAGCTAAAAACTAAGTGAGCTTACGTTGGAAGTTTGTTTATTCTGAATATGCAGGTAATGAGTATAAACTGTCAAAACATATGCTGGAGTTCCTGTGGCGTCATAGTTTGAAGAGTAAAAGTACAGTATGACAAAGCAGTTATTTTTCCCTAGATGGGAGTAAATCCGTGTTGTTGATTAAGACAATACATTTTGTCAGGCAGAGATGTTTCTTTCCGTAAGCACGTATAGCACAGATCATTGCAGCACTTTCTTTTTCTAAAAAACAAACTATTACCACCAAGCAACTTTAACTGCACTTAAGTCACTTCACTCACAGCAAAAAGCTCCGGCCGTAGCCAAGGGAAGACACTTGCTGTTTGCAGCACTTCAAGCTATTCTCTCTTGTATTTCCTTTTGAAACTACTATATGCACCCATTCTCCCAGGACACGGAGCACTCACCAAGCTATTTCCTGCCCCCTTTCTTTCTATGCTGGTGCTTGTCAGAACCATGGACAGCGGCAGTGATTACTGGGTTTTGAGGGAAAGAATTCTCTGAATGCAGAGCCTCACAGCCACAACGTGTTTGCTTTTTTTTTTTGCATTGCTGATGTTAAATAGCTGTGAGCAGTTAACCGCTATAGCTACAAATGACTGTGACTTGTGAGAAGGACACATGCGCAAAAACACACACAGTTAGAAATTAAAACCGTCGGTCCGCTTCTGCAACCACTGATTATTTAGCACCTATTCCACATAGCTGACTATTGTTGCCACAATGGAGCAAAATGTAGTTGACGTTCACACTGCATGAACAGTGATTGGCTTGATGTACTAAAGGCTGATCATTACCAAAGTAATTGTCATTCTATAGGTCTTACAGGGTTGCACTTAGAGTGTTCAATATATATTATAGAGTAAATGCTCAGGTAAGCCCCATTAACATCCTCCTTCTTATTATTTGACCAAAGAGGGAGAATCTAAAGTAAAAAGGATAAGATGACATACACAACTACAAAGACTGAGTCATAGGGAAAGATGGAGAGACTTAGGGGAACGGTTTGGGGGATGGATAATTTGGTCCAGCGGTAACATGTCTTACAAGCCTGATCCTTTACTGTGTTTACCCTAGATACTCCACAGCTATTCAGCATGCTAAATAATGCCGTAAATACGTTTATACATGTATTCCTTCTCGGTTTTGAAGGAGGGTGAATCTAAAAATGTAACCCATGGGTCCTGGCAAAGAATCCTATGCATAAGTGTCCAAAACTGTAATCCTTTCAGGTTAATGAAATGAAGTGTACATTTAATTAAGATTAAAAAGTAATCTTGACATTTTAGTAGCTTACTTAGTGATGTGTCCTATGTTCAATATGATAGCGCAATAATAGACAAAAAAAATAAATAAAGTAAATACAAAATGAAGAGCATTCTGTATCTATTTGTGGGATTAAAAGAGAGACATTATGCTGTCAAATTGCATGGATGAGAGAGGAGTGCCAATATTCCATAACTTCCCACTAATCATGTATCCCTCACCTCTCTCCCCTTCTTCTCATCCCTGACATACAAATCCTTGGGAGTCCGTCCTCTCTTTCATTTCCATTGCATTCTCCTCATTCCAGCCGCTCTCTCCTCCCTCTATCTCTCTCTGTTCCCTCTTTGTTTTTACTCCAACATCTCCAGCAGATTTCACCAAAATGTACCTCTCAAAATCAAGCAACCTGTAGAGGAGGATTGCTGCCCGCGTACTGAAAGACAAAAAAAACTATTCCGAACATGACAACAATCAAAATGAGTCATTAAACTCCGGTTTGGACATACGATACACTACATGTTGCTAATGGACAGGGTCGGGGTGTATTTTTCTTTTTTTCTTCATTAATGATGAGCCTATGTTGCATCCCTATATCTCTCATGGTAGCTACTCCATAATTCCCTACAACTTGAGGGGTCTGTTTACAAAACTCTCCATTCTGAGCCCATGAGGTCTGGGGTAAGAACTCGTTGTTTATAAAGCCTAACGTTGGATGGTGAGTTTTTAAGCCTTTGCAGGTCCCTTGCTCCCTCCGGTACTTAGATATGTACTCCACTACCATTACCCAAAACCCCACAGCAACCGGGGAGAACTTGTGATTGCTGTCACCAGCAATGAACAATCATTGACTTCTCCCTTGTTGGGCTCAAGCAGCAGCCATGTACTGGTACACTCATTCATTTCTATTAACTTTGTGATGGCTGACTGTGCTGTGCTCCACTTACATATCATCAGTCCTTTGCCTGCATTCATTATTCGCTCTTCCGATCTGATGATAGTGGACATGTTTGGGCACAGCATCTTCTCGGCTCCACCCTTATTGTTTACACCTCTCCAACTCCATTAGAAAGGATTGGATGGAGAACAACACGAGTAAGTGATTTCACACCCCCCCTCCCCTTCTCCGCTAAATATATCTGCTCAGATGTGATAACCGTCACATACATAGAGTATGCTGTGATTATTATTAATATTCAGTGGTGACCTGGGGTTGGACGGAAAGGGAACACCAATGCCATCTTCATATCATATCACTCATTCTTTTTCCGTTTACGGGAATAAACGGAGGATATGATCAATGCAGCTGAGGAGCCCACAGTTAGAATTAATGAGCACTGCCCGGCTCCTGTAATTTGTCTGCTGTGCTATTGAGCCATCCTATTTCAATGTCTAATTTGTTATTGCTCCAAACGTCTCTTTCCCTGGGGCGATTTGAAGCATCTCGTTGTGAGCCATCGCCAGTTGGCCAATAAACACCTCTGTGAATGTCTTAGGCATTTTGTGGAAATGTACTGCGTGGTGCGATCTGTCATCTAAATGACAACAAGATGATTCCCTTCCCTGCTCTTTGACTGATGTATTGTTCTTAATTATTCATAAAAACTGTAACAAGACAGAATGTGAGGACAAATAACAACGATGGGGTGACACATAATGGAGGCCACGTTGTTAGGTTTGCAAATTGTGAAATTCAACACTGTGACGTTTGTGGTCAAGAAATGTCATTCAGGAGACGTTTGAAAATAATCATCAGTTAGTGATTCTAAAACTGTATAAAACTTCTGCAAGATATTAGGCCTTGGTGAATTGCATCACTGGATTAAATTAAAGCTACTGATGTTGATATCATCAACTTTATAAGAATATCATAAAGTACATTTTATTAAACTTGAATTGTCAAAAAAACAATCTAATCATGCTTATTTGAAAAAAAGCAAGTTGCATATCTTATAATTCCAAACCTCCGAGAGTCGCGACTCTGCCGTGGACCTTATTGGTAAATGTATAATTACATCCCCTCACTCAATGTCTTTGTTAATTTTATAAGCCCATGACAAAATCTCAAACTACAAGATTTACCCGTAAATCATCTGGGGCGTTAAACTTTGTGAGACAAACAACGTGAAAGGCTGAGAGATAAAACCGGACAAAACCGAGACTTCTCTGAAGTGGAGCTCTGAGTGTTTATTAAACATTGATGCAGCCAAACAAACCACAGCTGTTTGTTGTTGCCATTAAGAGGCTTAAGATGTGCTCTGATTGGAATGTGTTAACAGCACGACTCCTGGAAATACATCGAGACTGTCTGATTCTTTATTTAAGAACATACGCAAGCATTACAGAATTCCTACTGGAGTCTGAAGAAGCACGTGAACATGCACACAAAGATCAGAAAGAAACAATCATTGGTCTTCTTAGTCAAAAGCAGAGTACAGACCAACATGAAGCCGCAGTAATGAAGGAGAGTGCCGTGGTGGTGGATTTTGCATGGAGCAGTAATCAAAGCGCAGCTACTCAACTGGAGACCCGAAGAAATACACATGTACAAAGCCCCTTTTTTATCTTAAGAGGAGCAAAAAATATATTGATTGGATCTCTATGCGGTCAGTTAGGTTCTGCATTCAGAAACACAAGTGCAGCGTGGTGGGCCGGGGAGAGAGGCGGCCCAGGCAAAAAGAGAACCCAAGGCTAGTGTGTCTGTGTCGAAGACATCATGGGCTGACGTGCCAACAGGTGGCCGCCATGCTTCGGGCTAAAGACTCACCTGGTCACCATGCTGTGCCACAAACCCCCACCAAGACAAATGAAGTGTTTGATCTCAAGCAAGAGGCTCGGGGGAATTCAGCGGCTCAGAGCAAAACACAAAAGCAGTACTTTTAATACAGGTGATATTTTACTATTCAAGTGCAGGCTGCTCGAGTGCTGATTAAACTGTGAGCACTTTTTCTGTCATAGTATTATAATTCGTTTTTGAAGTACATCTTGCCTAACCTATTTCTGGTGCATTACGGACTTAAAACAATTCATTTGAATTGCAAACACGTGTCTTCGAGTGAGGTGTATTGTTGATGTTTCTGGTAGAAGCGAGACTTACAAAGCTCAGGAGTCTGACACTGCAGACGTGCATGTTTGTAACATTTTGGAAAAACACAAACCAAAGCAGATCCGTAGGTAGCAAGGATTCTTTGGAAGTAAAGGGAAAGTCCGTCCTTAGCAACGGAAAATGTCCACTAGACTGAACGGAGCAAAGAAGTTATGCATTCTGTCTTTGACCCTCGTCCAATGGTCATGAGCTCTGGCCAAAAATCCCCTATAGGTGTGCTTACCGTCCTGTTGGGGGCTCGGTGTAGTCTCCGCTTGGATCAGGCTGCGACTACGCAGGAGCCCAACTCTTTGTTTCCGCCAAATGGTGATGGGCCCAACAGTGTAAGAGACACAAAAAAAGTTCAAACCTTTCCTCTTAAGGCCACGCTGGGCCGTTGCTGCTCAGAGTGGGTGTGATTGACAGATTGAGTCACATACAATCAACCGCGTATTACAACAACCACTTTGTTTGAACCTTCCTGAGGTTTTAAGCCCTTGGTTTCCGATTGTCACCCATGAAGAGAGTTTCTAAATACACAGCTGAGCGAAATGTGTCCTCCCATTGTCCAGACCTGAGGCAATGGAAAGATAATTGGGGCTCTTGATGTTGTTTGCAGAATCCTACCATAATTCACATCGCATCCCTTTTGACATCTTTTTTAGCAAATAATCATCATCAATTGTAGATATAAACATTTGTATGTATTATTATGTGGTGCATAAAGGGGCAAAAGGCAGTTTTAATTCCAATTGCAGTAAGTAATTTTCATTAAATGTCAATTTGTTATTAATTCAGAGCAACGCTGAAATCAAATAGTGTTCATTAATCACTGTGCCGTCCGGCCGGGCTGCTAATTAAAATGTTGGGTGTGAGCTCGTTATTCACTGGCAGACCTGATTGTTAATGTTGACTCATTGTCCTTCTCGAGCACGCTATCATTTATTTTCTTTGGTTTTCTTGTAAACTCTTGTTAATTGTTAAATTGTTTTGTAATTTTTTTCGACCCCTTGTGACACATCCCAGATATGTATCAAAGTGTCCTATTGTCTTTAACATTAGAGAGGGTTATTTGGCATCTTTTCAGAGACCTTCACTTACAGGGTCTTTCCCATAACATTGCCCTTTGATAATCCAACAAAGAAGTATGCAAAACTCCGGAAATTGTCTGCAGAAATGCTACACATGTCTGTGTGTTGTATTTCCCATGGTTATAATATGGCCATGGTGCAGGGCTATTATAGTGTGTAGTTCAAAATGATTGAATAACTAGCACTAGACATTCAAATAAAGGTCTACTCCCGGTAGCACGGACGACCAAGGTCGGTGTCTTCGACTAACACACCTCAGCCGGGGATATAACCTGTTTTCCTACCCCTCAATTATGCATGTTATCCACCTGCAGCCATATGTCTCTGTCAATACCTTTTCCTAGCATTCAGTGGCGGTGTGTGTGGGATTCGTGTGCGTTAAATAATGCAGTACCCAAAGGTCAGCGTGGAGACGAGGAGAGGGTCATTGCTTCGGCGAGTTGCACATGGCGGTGATTGAAGCCGCTCTCTGAGAAGCCGCCGTTAATTTCCAGGTCAGTTCCAATAATGAAATGCATACGGTAAATGTCAAACAGCACCCGTCAACGAGTAATCCCCCTCAGCTGGGAAATAATGAATGGCTTTCTTTAAGACCCCAACTAACTCCCTTACACGGAAAAATCAGCATGTGGTTGAATTATTTTTAGGGACAACCTGCCTTTTCTGTGTCTTACTTCTCATTTTGTGATTTCTAGTTTAATAGGAATACAGCCAGAGTGCGCATACAGTAGAACTTTGATAGAAGGAACCTAACTTTTGGTTAGGAATCTACTTTATTGTTGAAATGTGATTGTTACTCTCCAACACCGATGGCCAAAGTGATTACTGAGGCGCATTCTGCTTTTTTCTGGGCTTCCATTAGCGTAGAAGAATATCACAGCCCTTTTCTTCTAGTGGTATTCTAGAAGTCTTCTAGAAGTATTTTATACTCATGTTTTCAACCATCGTGCTTGAAAATACGAGGCCTTGCGTTGTATGCATTTGATATATGCACGATATGAATTACTTTTAAAGTTTTGCCATTTTTCAATGGCTCTCTATTGCTTCAATGAACCGTAAATGAATAATCCAACACATATTTCTTTTTTTTTCAATAGTTAGTCAAGAAGATTGTCAAAACACTGGTGACAATTAGCTTAGCTTAGCATAAAAGAGGCAGGGTGAAACATCCTGTCTGGTTGTATCCAATTCAAAATTGTTTTCTGTTCAATAAGATGCCTCACAAAGTTCCTAGTAAAAAAAAAACACATATATCAGATCTAAATTCTATACATTTCTTCTTCTTGTCCATTTTTTAGTAATATTTTTGTACTTTGGAGGGATTCAGGTACCCTCCAGTATTTATGCTTAGCTAAGCTAACTGTGTGCTGGTTCAAGTCTTACTTCACTTCCCATAAAACTACAGGCAAGGAAGCAAATCAGTGTAGTACATTTCCCCAACAATGGGAAATTATTACCTCCACCTGATGGAATCTGCAGAACTTGCTTGACGCAATTAAGAAAGCAGATCCTTCTATATGACACTTGAATTAACCAGAAATTACACCATTAAACTATACTATTGATGTTCCTCGCTACTTCTTGTTCCAATCGTGTTCATATTTCAACCGACGGAAAGACCTACAGGAACCCAGTTCATTTGGTGGAAACAAAGCAACCCTCTTTGTATCTAAAAGTTAAAAGAACAGCTCATTTGAAATGCTGTCACGGCTCTTTGTTGCGCGGAAATCAAGACACTTTGCCTCTTATCAACAACGATATGCAGAGCACACCTCTCTTAGTTTCATTGCCATAAATTATTGAAGTGATTGTCGGGAAGATAACAACAACACGGCTACCTTTAGTGGAAGACGAAAGCCGTAATGAAAGGGGAAGAGAACTCAAGGTGAGCGTGACTCACAGACTACATTATCTTTTGGATGCTCTGTTCCAATGTCAGCGGCAAAGACAGATTCTCCTTTCATCCGTGCCCTTGTTCTGTTTCCTTGTGTGTGCGTATGTGAGAGAGGCTAAAATATGCCGGGATTTGTGAGTACGCCGCATCTGTGTGCAAAAGTGAGAGAAATCACTGAAGAAGCATCAGTTGGAGAGGCGTTGGGAGGGCGGGCTTCTGGGGGAGGGTGGAAATGACTAACGGCCTTTTGTGTAATTAATGAGGACAGCGTTGATTTCCGCCGATAATTTAGCATGGTTGCCAGCGCTTGACTTCTGATCCCCATTTACCCCGACTCTGTCTCTGTTTAGATCAGCCTAGTGTGGGAGGAGTGTGTTAACCTTGGAGGATACACACACATCACAGGCAAACGCGCGGAACACACACATAACCTATTCACTTCCACACACAGGACCCCCCCTGAAGCCACCCGCACATACACACACGCACAAACATTTATAGCTCCTTTCTCTTGTTTCACTCTTTCTCTTCTTATTTCTTCCACACACATGGATCAACCGTGCACAGGCATGCAGACAAGGGAAAAGGCATCTGAAAGCACACACACACACACACAAACACCCACAAGCACCTGAGGCAATGGAATAAATGCATCTTTAATGATAGCAGATAAGGACTTCCAACCAGGCCTGTAGTCATAGCTCAGTGATTTGGCTAGCAGGGAAAGGGATTGTGGGAATGAAAAAACAAGCCAGTGGAAACTTCTGGGCCTCCAGGAGGCAGCAACCAAAAACCCACGGTGAGTCAGTGGGACGGAAAGGAAAAGCTCCCAGCTACTCTTTCAATATGCTTTCAGATGCTAAACAGAAAGTCTATTAAAACAACAGAGCTGCCAGTTTGGGTTTTCAACATGCCAGTCCAGATCAACACACGCTTCACAGCTGAATTGTATTTAAATGTGTTGTGTTTTGTAAGTGGACATCTTGGTAATGCCGGTGTGATCGTCTGCTTTATTGCACGTGTTAATGAAATTGCTAATCACTTTCTGCTGTGGCACGACAGCAGATGTGTGCAGGCGCTACGATGATGGGAGTGGCATTGATTTAAAAATACATCCGTGTGCGATATTGTTTTGAAGGCTCATTGTGTATTAGCAACATATGTCGGGCTTAAGGCTCGCCGTGTTCAAGGTCCTGTAAACCTCTGATTGACATGCGAGTGCCGCCATTTTTATTCACTTCTATCCAAACATCAATGGCACTCGGCTGTGTTACAAGCCAGAGCTTAAACAAATGGCACGATTCTCCCCCAGGCCTCCCAGCTGACATTTCCTAAATTTATTATGCATGTGGATGGGCTGCAGGGAATTCAGGTGCGACTAGATAATACGTGTGCTATAATAGTGGGTTTGTATGTCTTACAACAACACAAATGCCCATATGGCACAGGGGAACTTAGATGTGTTGCTGCTCAATATTAGAGGCCCCCGTGACAGAAACACATGCGTGCCTTTACATATTTATACTGTTCCAGCCTTATGCTTTGAAAAAAAAAGAATAAAACATGCAGCTTTTGCTAAAATAAATGCATGACTTAAAGGGTAAAGTTCCGTTCCATTCAAAAGTTAACTCTAAATTCACAGTATAGTAAGTATAGTAGCTGAAGTGAGTCGAAGGCTCACTTCATTTAATGTCGTTCTTGAGTGATGGTATAGCTTTTATAGAAAGCCAAATGTGTGTTTCTTCTTTCAGCCTGAGTCACTGAGCCCACCTGTCAGCGCATCCATCACAGGGGCTGACTAGCTCTGCGTAATTAAACCTCATCCACACTAGTGTTGCGTTAGAGACCCACAACTCATATCCATTATTCATGGTGTGGGGATGTTTTTGGGGGGGCTTTAGAAATGAGCCCAAAGCTCGTTAGTGGAGACCCCAGTGTTTTTGAGCGGGGCTCCAACCTTGGCATCAACGTCAGAGGATGTAAGATTTTAAAAAAAAGCCATGCTGCCCCTACTCACACACCTCCACCCGCCTATTCCCAGCCTGCAATGCCACAAATGATAAGCCTCTTATTCGTATGTAAAATAGGGCCAGCAGGGTTCGCCTAAATTATCCTACTGTTGGACTTCTGACGAGAGCGGCTTCAAATGCCGCGTAAAACTCATTAATCAGAGACGAGCCGATGTTGCTGTTGCACGTGAAAGAGTCCGAAACCCTGGCCTGAAATAGTTCTGAAGATGTTCTTCTTAAATTCAAAGAAGATATATCCTCACTTTACATACCTTAAACAAAGGTGAAACAGCTTTATCACCACCTTTACTTTTGTTTCCAGCATATGACAGAAATAATATTTACCTCCACTGCACTGTTGCCAACAGCCTAGAGATAATAAAAAAAGGCATTCTAGCAAAACACGGTTTGAATTATATTCACATCGCCTGCATTTATAACACAAAAATATGTCTACCACAACCTACTCTATCAAACCTGCAAATATAAATCACTGCGCACAAATTATATGGCACTTAAAGAGGAAGAGGTGTAAAAAGAGATGGATCATCACCAAACACGGGACCAGGACAAAAAAGAAATCCTGTCAAGGGTATTATGGAAGTGTCTGAGAAGGGAGGCCATAGATCAAAGCGTGGGACGGCCATTTGTTCCTGAGGAATAATAGCTGTGATGTGTGTCGGACCCACTGACCCGCTAGAACAATAAAGCAGAGTTGCGGCTGCCTAAGAGCAACGACCTTGTAGGGTTCGAAACCTGCCCGAAACAGGCAAAAAAGAGAGATGGATGGGAAGAGAGACGCATGAGCAGGGAGAAACAATTACAATCTATATAAAGGCTGATTCCTGTTCGACACTGCCACTCACTCCGCTGGGAGAAGATTGTTGTCGGCTTTCTGTTAACAGCAGAGTGAGAAAAGGGAGGGTTTTATAAAGGATGAAGGTTGCACAGGTGCACTTCAAGACGGACCGTTGCTGCTACTCCCTCGAATAGAACACTCAAGCAAACATGTCGGTGCCTGTAATAGTCGGCGTTTTATTCCTTCACTGTTTGGATACGATTAAGACATTTCAAATTGTGAGCTTTAATCCAATAGTCCACTCAATAATGATTACACAAGTTTTTTTTTTCCAAATGTAAATGCACAGTGTCTCCTGCTATTCTATTCTTGACAGACAGTAATACAAATGTGCAACATACAGCTCTGACGGCTTTGTCCAAAAACAAGTAAGGTATCCAATAGCCAAGACAGAGGATTACTTTTGTCCCATTTGAAAGGTGTGAGAGAAAAATATCCAGTGTTAGAGAAAAATGGCAAGGTACAAATCAAAGGACGGCACCATTCAGCCACCTCGTAGATAGGTAACAAAAGGCTTTCCACGAGCCGTGGGCTTCTCAACAGATAAAAGTCTGTCTGGGAGACAGGACAGCCAACTGGGTTTCATTGTGCTACCAGGGGAGGATGCAGACAGTGGCGTGAAAGGAGCCATCAAGGTTGAATGGGTGAGAAAAGGGGATCTGTGGGAGCAAATGAAAAGGGCCTGAATCAAGCATGCCATTGGTCTCAATGGGACGAAATGACAGCGCCGTGTAGGGAGGCAGTCTCGACATGTGACCACCCGCAACCGCGCAATCACAATGCCAGGGAGAGAAAAAGAAACATCCGCGTTGGATGATTTCAATCGCTGACAAAAAGAATCATTATGTCACAGGAAGCAAAGGTGGGTTTTGCTCATTTAGTATCGCAAACAGAAGCAAACTCTTCCAAAGGATATCCAACTATCCGACTATCCAAAGGATACCGCTGAAAGGTGTATTTAAAACACTTAATATATATCACGAAATCTAATAATTCACGTGCTTTTTTAACTTTTGAGCTGAGAAACAAATCTGCTCTCGGGACAGCTTTCCATTTGTGTGTCAACGATGATCAAACATGAGTGTGGACGTATAGTGCACCTGCAAAGGAAACAGTAGAATCATACTGTTAGTCCAACACTCTGAGACCTTCACAATTACTGTATCACAGATGCATTTACTTTAGCAGATATTAACTGCTATGTAAGATTTAATCATTCCATCATTCATAAGTCTCAGGACAAATTATTACTTCTGAGCCTCTGTGAAAATCAGTTAAATAACAATAGGTCGTTCCCAATTCTCAGTGTCAGCGAGGATCTAGACAAATTAAGCATATTTTTAAGTGGATGGGATTGAATTTGAGATATTGTGTACTGTGACAAACAGTGATGTAAAGGATAACCAGATTGGATTTGGTCTGAAGGCCTCCAATATATAAATCATGAGTGCGTTTGGCGTCAGTGTGGTTTGATGGCTGCATTTAAAACCACAAAACTCAGACCGGCAAGCTTCAATTGGTGAGCCCGGTGTTGATGCACGCTTCCGGGGAGAGTCTCTCCCCCCTCGCACGTCCCGACGTCTCCAGACACCAGGTGGTGTCACGGCGGTCGGCTGGCATGCAAATGTGTCCCCGACCACGCTTCAACTGTTACGATTCGCCCATTTGTTACAGGATATGTTCATTACCCACAGCTTTGGGCCCAAAATTAGTGTCGGAACAAGACATCCTGGCTGTGTGATGAATCCACCCGCTGCCTGCTTTGTCCTCCCGTTTCAGATCGTAGGGTCTCTTTCCTCCCCTTTCCTCCCTCCTTTTGCTCCTCCTCGTCCTTCACTTCTCAGTGCCTCTGTTCTTTATTTTTCACAAAGAAATATTAGTCAACAAGGCTGCGCGCAGCGAGGGCCCAAATCTCCACTCTAGAGGACGTCACATTACCCTTCCAGATGGTGCGCTAATGTCGCAGTGGATATCAAGGTGTTCCAACTCATCATAATAAGAGGGATCCATTGGCGTCAACTGTCATTGAGTTATAACCTTGCAACAACACGTGGCGTCTTAGCCGAGGAGCGTCGGTGTAATGCTATGGTAACCTTGTCATGAGGACAACAAACTGACAACAATGTTGACAGATGCAACGCACTTACTGGTTTCATGCATGTTGTGTGTGGTGAGTAACTGCGAGGGGAGGTCAGCCACGATAATTACATGCCCCCTCTTCTGAGGAGCTATTATTATTCCCATGCTAGAGTTATTTGCATGACAGGATGGGGTCAGGAAATGTCTTGGCTGAGTCAGTGAAGGAAATTAATGCACTTTATTTAAGCAGTCATTCAACACAGCCAGGGGGAGGACTGCAGTGTTTGCATTTCATCTAACACATTCATGTGTTTGTGTCTCGCTAAGTGCCCTCAGACTTGTGTGTCCGTGTTTCTGTCGAACTTGACCACTTCACCGCAGGTAACATGGACATCCTAAGCGGGAGGAAGAGACAAAGAGGCGAACTGCGCAAAATCCCTCCATACGGCAAGAAATTAACCCCCCGCTTTGCCTTAAAAAAAAGACACTGCAAAGTTTTATGCCGTGCTACATCTGTCATGTATTTATGATGAGCCCCCCCCCCCCCCCCCCCCCGTCCCCGTCCCCGTCCCCGTCCCCTCCCATAATGAATGCAAAGCCAACCCAGCACGCAGACGCTAAGTCACGACAGAAGGACAGCTGCCCCGCCCTACAGTTGGAGAAGACAACAGCGTACTTCCCACTTTCACTTCCCCTTCCCCTCCTCCCCCACTGTGGTAATGGTTTCTCTGACCTCTGTCTCCCCATTACGATACGCTTCACCCAACTCAACCGTCAGACGGCATCACTCATCAACACACATCAGACATCATGAACGCACCGGCGCCGCCTCCGTCGCCTGATGCCTGCCGCGTCCGCCGGTGACAGCCGGTGCTTGTAGGATGATAGAGATGAAGGGAACTGTGTTTGGGATGGCAATGATGACCCTGATGATGACCTAATTAGAAGAGTGTTTGTCATGACCGAGGCGGGGGAAGAGTTGATAGAGGATCAGAACTGAAGACAATGAGGAGGAGCTCGTTCGGGTTCAGCGTGCCGAAGAATCAATAAGTGAACCCTTTGCATTTGATCCTGCAGCGGCGATGCAATTTATTTGGAATTATTTGAAATTTTGCTCTTAACTTTGGTCAAAACATGTTTTCACCTTTGTACTTTAACTTCTTTTCTTGATTTCTTACAATTTCTTGGATGGCCTAATGAGCTCCTGTAAATACCCTGGCAGACCTTTTGGTTCTCTTTGCTTGTGCGGCGGCCAGCTCCCCAGCATATGTTTACTCCACGGGATATCTGATTCATTGCCCAGCAGCCTTTCACACTGTGTCAATAAAAAAATGCTTACATCGATACTAATCTCCACTAAATAAGAGCACCACATGTACAATCATGTCATGCAGGAGACCGATGTGAATGTTAAAGTCAATCTAATTGTGTTGTCAGTCAAAGTTTCCTTGAACTTCATCTGAAAAGGTTGCTGAATTTGTTGACAATGAAACTCGTACTGTGAAAATCTATGGATTACACTTTATTTCACTCGTGTGTTCCACATGGCCGCTGCCATCAGGACAATTATTACTCTTGAGGCATTCTTTTGTGTTTAAATGATGTCGATCTCTTCACTTTGATTGTACAGCTGCTCACCACCAGAATGTCAAGAAGAAAAGGTGTCCATCTTTTCTTTTCTTCTTAATCAATATTACTTTCCCGCAGGTGAAAATGAAGAAAAAAAGATTTTTGTTGTAGTTGTAGGAATTTAATTTAATTTTTTAATTTTAATAGAATTGTTCTTCTTGCAGGCAAGTGTGTTTTTGTCACATGTTAACATTATACCACGGATGTCGTCTTGACAGTTTCCCTTGGCAATGCTCAGATGCGAGGTTATTAACGCACGCTAAGAGGCGAGAAAATCCATATTCCACAACTTGCTGTTCGTCAGTTTGACAGTCGTCAGCATTAACAACGTTGTCAGCCTGCAGGAAACTTAGCAATTACCTCTAGACTCTCAATTAATGAGCTTAATGAAAATGTTATTATTACCGTTACGGAGCCTTATCAGACCTTGCCAGGCTCCTCTCTCCCCTCCTTCGTTAACAGGAACACGGGGGAGAGCACACAATATATTTGTTACAGCTTTAACATATTGGTTTTATTGATGTTTTTTTACATACATTTCTCCACACCGTGTGTTTTCTCCATTTCGTCAAAGTTTGGCCCTTTTTAAATTGGAGGCTCCCAGTGGTAAAGTGCTGATTAAAAGAAAGCCCACTAACAAAATTATACCAAATATCCTCTGAGGAAAACAGGAAAAAGTAACAACTTAAGAATAAAAAGAAGCCATAGGTGCGCAAACAAACAGTAGCAGTATTTTCTGTGTGGCGGGGAAATAAGTTATCCTCCTCTCGTGTGCGTTGGCGTAGCCAGGCTGCTGCTCTGCACCGCTCTCGTATGACAGTTGCAGCTGATTGGGCGTCCCGGTGGGCACCGTCAGCACAGAGGCGTAGCGCTCATCCACTCGTTACCCCCTCAGGTGCACTGTTTTAGCTCTGACATCCCTTTCGCTGCAGTGTGTACTGTTAGTGCTGTTAGTACCGTTGGCTATCAGCCTCCGGTTCAGGCATCAGATGTCAAGAACCTTAGAGGCGCAATCAGTCTCGCACCATGCAACTTCTAGGTTGTTTAACAGAGAATGTGGAGAAGAAATTGTGTTAATATTCAAATGCCAATACCGAATGCAATACCGTTGCATGTGCTTTGCCGCACTGCTGTGAGACAACAGGAGCAGAGCCGGAGGGGAAAGGTTTGGACATCTGGTAAGGGTGCGTTCCAGGCATAGCCAGCTTGGAAGAGGCCATGCAGAAGACCCAGGACAAGGTGGAGACATTCTATCTCCACACTGGCCAGGGAACACCTTGGTTTCCCCCAAGTCAGGGCCGCTAAACGTGGCCCGGCAAAGGGAAGCTTGGGATCCCCTGCTGGAGCTGTTGCTCCCGCAACCCGACTCCGGATAGGCAGTTGAAGATGAGATAAGATTCAGTATTATAAATTGTACGATTTGAGATCCATTAAATTGTTTTTTTTGTGAGATTGTACTGTATATTTGTGTCCAAGTGATGAAAACCTACAATCCTTCACAACATTCCTTTTTGTTCTTTCTTTTCTTTGGATATACAAACGGTCCTGCTGCTGTGTTACAAACACTCACCTGGGCCATATGTGTGTTAGTAAGCCATGTTTAAACCTGTTTTTGTAACTTTTTTCACAAACTAGATTGCCCAGCTGTTTAAGATGACTTAACCTTTTTTTTTAGAGAAATGCACGACCTCTCTCACTCTCAAAACGATACATGGATTGCACACAGTTACAGGCCATAATGCAAATAACACAGATCAAAGTTAATCTAGCAGTTAAATGTATAACTTCAAATTCAATTTCCCCTCCGACCTGTAGATGGTGTTACATTGATAAATTTGCCTGTGGTTATGAAACATCTCCTTAGAGCTTAAACGACAAACACAATCTTGTGTTAATCCCCCCACACCCAAGCTTCTGGCGCACAAGCCTTTACCCGTCTTTTATCAGCTGTCTTTTATTAGTCTCCTTGTCGTGGTTCAGAGGAGGCAAAATACCCGGCCCATAAGAACGTTTCCCTGCATCTGCTGCTTCATATTCCTGGCTCAGATGTGTGGGGCGAGAGCCAATGTCAATGTCAGCCTCTGAAGACCGCAGGTCCCCAATCACCCTCCAACAACCCCGAGCTATCCTCACTGAAACGGGCTCCTGATGGAAATGGTGTAAGACTGTGAAAGAATCGTGTTGACAGAATTCAGGACCCAGTTAAAGGTCTCAGGTTTGACAGGACCAATCCTCGCCGTAGGCCTCCTTCAGCCTCTACACACAATTTTCTGCCGCTCTCATTTTGCTATCTGTCGTTCTGAGCACATGTACTGGCAAAATTTCAAGGCGTCTTATTTATTTATCAACTCTTAATGGCCGCCCCCCCCTCCCCCCCCTCCCCCCCCCTCCTCCTCCGCCTCCCACTCCCCCTGTCGCTGCTCTGTCCCGCAGAGGGTTTCCCAGAGGCAGAGATACCTAAAACAGCTCTTATCTGAAGTCGCTTTTGTCCCCAGGTTCTTTGGAATTGTTTAACAGGATTATTACTGAGGTGACACAATCCATTATACATCCAGCTGGAAGTGATTCACATTAGGAATACATTCCTCTCCCCTGTCTACTTCGTTTCTGACGTAATCGTGTGCAGAAGTGACCTCCTCTCCGAGCATGCATGGTGCATGATGGAATTCATTTGGAATTTTTTCAGAGGAAGACAAAATAAAAAACTTGGATGTAACAGACAGAGCGAATCTGAGAAATACATGTACATGTAATGTACATTTTTTTCTCTCTATGCAACTTTCTTTACAACAATAGGTCATTTAATATGTAAATACATTACATGCTTGGGTGCTAAACTTAAAGCCAGACATTTTTGTCTCGAAAAGGTCTGCCGTTTTGGGCAAGAGCGGATCAATTCTTCAATGTTCGACATGTTGGGGAATAAACCACGGGAGGAAACATTCCAAACTGCTGACGCGCTGAAACCGACTGTGGGAGTTTGTCCAGGTTTGCAGAGTTTGTTGCAAATTGATGCGCATGTAATTGCAACTAAAACTGACATAACTTAATGTATTCTGTTATCAAATTAAATTTTCACGTGTTACCAGATATGAGCTTTCCGAAAGGAGCCCAGGTAACTAAACTGATTGATGCTGGAATGGCTTTCAGCACAAGTGATAACAAGAGGAAAACGCAAAAGAGCGGGATGAACCGAAATTAGGTCGCGGAGACGTGTGCGGACCTCTCCAGCGGTTTGCGTCGGGGCACGCGTTGATACTCGAGACTGGTTGGAGGGACTCTCAGCCTCCCCCCACCATGTGGTAAATGGTTTGTGACCGCTATTGAGTGATGGAGGCGCTCTAGGATACCCAACGCTAATGTGTTCTGCACACAGTGTTTCATGCTGCATAGCGAGCACCATTCAAAAGAATCTCTCTGAGCGCTCACAGGGCCGCGCCAGACACAAAGAGGAATACTTGGTACATTCTGACTAAATACCATCTGCGCGTCATCAAATACACACTGATCCAGACACGGATGGGCTGCAGTGTGTTGTTTTGAAACATGCAAGAAGACATGCAGCTAAAATGCGTTTCAACCGTAAATTAAAACTGCTCGAAAAGGTTGAAAGTGGGGTGTAATGGCTTTGAAAAGCATTGACGACAGTAAGTAAAAGCAGCGCTCTAATCTCAGCTCGCTGCATGATATATTAAATGCTTGTTTTGAAGATGACACACTCTTTTTTCAGTGTAGCGTGGCTATCGAAGGCTGCCAGGACTCTGTTTTCTCACTTCTGTGTGTCTTCAGCTGCCGTTTGACTCCAACGACCTCACTTACATACAATAGAGCAGCATTATGCGATCAGTTATTTCTGGCAGGCCTTTGACAACTGTTTTCATCTTCATGCCCTCATATTGATGAGTTAATGTGCACTTTTAGCTTTTCATTTCAGCCAGCTGCATAGCAAGGTGAATCTCCCTCAGGCTTTAATGGCCTGCTGTACAGGAGTGAGTCAATCCTACCTTTGACTGATAGATAAATCAGACGCAGAGAGGGAGCGATAGAGTGAGGGATGCATAGCAACTCACTGTGGGAAGGCTGAAATGTAGTTTTTTTTTTTCGTTGTTCCATTCATTGCTTGGGTATTAGTTTGCTCCTTAACTATTTTCTTTCATCTCATCAGAAGGAAACAGCGTAAGTGTAGAGAGAAAAAAAGATTAAAACTTGAGATGATTGCCACTCTATTTTGCAGAAAAATGCACTGTGACATCCTCATCTCCTCTTCCAATAGCTGCAATACCCCATCATATTTCTGAGAAAATGAATCCGTCTATTTCAAACTGTCAGTCCTCCCAGAAATGCTGGCGATGCTTCCTAATGGGACTGTCCTTGTCTGCTGATTAATTTGATGGAGACGTTGTAAGAGAGAGAAACTGTGAACATTTGCATTGTATCCGTCCCTGCAGGCTTTTTTTCTTCTTCGTCTCCCGCTTATGTGTAACCAAAATGAAATACATTCCTACACTGATCCACTTAACAAGTTCATCCTTGGTAAAAAATGCGATCCTGTGTTTCGAATGACCCTCCTTGATAGCGACACTCTGCTGTGTCTCATCAAATTAATTAACTGTCTGATAGATAATAAATCAGCCAACAAATTAATGGGCCCTGGTGTTTTATGCTGATTCAAGCATTTCCATATAACATTGTAGAAAATAGACGGTAAAAACTCTTCTTTGATCAGTGTCTTTTCTCAGCTTGCCACTTATTCCACTGTCACATGCCAGTGTTTCCAAAGCTTTTTTGTGGGAAACCACTTTTTAAAAATGACGAAAGTTCTTCCACTTTTGCTGCTTTTATTTCGTCAGATCAGTTCAAGGCACAGATAGCAGCCGGACCTTTATGTTGCATTCAATGTTTTAAGAATGCTACAATTATCCGAAGAATACAAACGCAGTGCCGTGCTTGTGAGAGTCGAGGTGTGCTGCAGAAAAAAGAAGAAAAAAAGTCTGTGATCGACCCAGGAAAGTACGGAGCCCGCGAGGTGACATGAAAAAAAAAAAAAGCTAAAAAAAAAAAGAAAACTGAAAAAAGGTATGTACTTGGGACTAGGTTTGCGAGATCTCGAGTTTGTTTTGCGAGATCTCAACTTTCTTTTGCGAGATCTCAACTTTCTTTTGCGAGATCTCAACTTTCTTTTGCAAGATCTCAACTTTCTTTTTTCTTCTTTTTTTATTTACCTTTGTTTTTTTTTCTTTTTCATGTCACCTCCCTGTAATTCTGAAAACCGTGCATTTAAATCTGAATGTCTGCGCACATTCACATTTTATTTATCAGGTGAATGTACAGATTAACAGCAGGAATATGTCATTTAATGCAATGTAAAGTGTTAAGGCATGAGCTTGAAAGTTACCTTCAACAACAAGTCTGAATCAATAATGAATGTGGTTGTTTTAGTGCTGGAAATATGCATTTTCTACAATTATCATATTTAGAGCAATTTAATATTACAGCTAAATAAACTCCAGGCTAGACGTAGTTATTCTGTCCTTCAAACTCCAGATGGCCGTTCATGCAGTGTGTGTGAGTGAGACTGCATGATGTGGTTGAAGCGTTGACCTCTTGACAGCACCTCTCTCACACAGCTGTGAATCCAACGCTCCAACCGTTTCAAAAAGGTTTCCACAATCACAACCTCGGATTCTTTGTTGGTTCAATGAAAACCGCGGTTTGGTGAGAAAGACAGGGTTCCCGGACAGCGGGTTTAAATTACATCGTGTGTGTCTATGAGACCGAGCACACCACACCAGGCACACACGCACACTAAAACAAGCATGCTGTCTGTCACATACACACAAAGACGCGCATTGAAAAACTGTTTCCGAACTATCTCTGTAAGAAGACGCCACAAGAAGATTACAGCGTGGAACACAGAACCTTCTGATCACAGACACATCTACAAAAGAAATCAATTAAATTCTCATAACAATGCAGGTAAATATGGCGGGTGATCAGCGGAAACCTCACATCTCAGAAAATCAATGCCTTTCATGTTGTTATATCTGGTAAATATTTAAACAATGAAAAGAACCAAGGGGGGATTTTTACTAACTGTCATCATGCAAATGAATGTGTGTCTCTTTACACTTTTTACCAGTTAGTCCTTTAGCTCTTCAGTATAAGCCTCAGAAGGAATTGCACCATTGTGAAATCAGCATCTATGTTCACGATTAACACAACCATGTGCTGTTACGCAGATTTATCAAAGATTGACAAAACAAACAGTGCAGATATGAATCATTTGTGTGTGCCGCTGGTACGGCGTGTAATAACTCACGGTATCAGAGACTAATGGTTCCCAGGTCGACAGGAAACATTTGAGAGATTTATTCCTTAAGTGGATCAGTGATTCACTTAACAAATAAACTGTCCATCGGACAGTGAGCGTTTAACCTGTTTGCGGATTGCTCACCAGCCAATTGAATGGACTCAATATCAAGTCTGCAACCACAGGTCGAGACCCTATTTAGCCACGGTGTTCACTCTGCTGAGCCGTGATTCAGTCCGGATCCGACAAACTGTTCAACATCACACGAAGCCTCGCTTCCAACAGCTGTGAACGTGAGTCAGTGTACAGGGCTTCTACTGTTCAGTTAATCTCAAATATGACAAACGACCGGAAACGATTGGGTTTCAAGACTACCATTCCAAAATTGTACTTCGTTACATCGTTGCCTCTTTCGTTTACAAAAATACACTATGATAAAGACCCTGTTTGGCTGCACATTGCTGCGAGCTATTATCGTCATGATTAAAGCCGTCATCCCGACTATGTGAGCAGCTGGAAGGCAGGTGGATCAGAATGCCATTAGGATGATAAGCTACAAGAAAGGCTGAAGGAAATGTCACTCTTTGATATCTGGGTTTTGATTTCCTGTGTACAAAAATTGTTTCTGATAGATAAAAGGAAATCAAAAGAAAGGGCATGTGCACACAGCATAAACTCTTCAAGTGTCGGCGCCTCCTCTGAGCTGCTGGAGGAGGCTGCTGATCTCAAACGCGTCATGTTATCAGATGGGGAGCTCCGAATCTGTGCGTCGAGCTGCTCCAATATGCCAATTCTGTTCTCCGACGCGGAGCAGTGCGAGGCGGGATCATGCAAGCAGCAAACCCTGCATTCAGACATAAAAACCCATTCTTGACATTTTGGAACTATTTTGGGGGGGGGGGGGGGGGAGGACTGACATTGTGGTTGTGTCCGTCTCATTCTTTTCATTTTCTTTGCACAATGGAAGCGCTACGTGAATGAGACGTGGTCTAAGTAGCTTCAACGAAGTGAGAGAACGTGTCAGAGGAATGGCGAGGCGCTAATGGGCTCATGCCAGCTCCACCTCCAGGGGGATGTTGCCTTTAATCCAGGAGTGTTTTGGGAGCCAAGCCCTCGGGTTGGCTCACGGAGACAATTCTTTCAGGCTCGATCTCATCAATTTCTCAGCGAAGGGTCCCCATCCAATGTTCTCCCCCTTTTGTTGTGCTGTGACTTGTGTCATCTCCCAATTTATCGCGCTGTGAGCGGGCAGTTTTTATCATGAAAGGCTTCTCCCCAACGCTCTCCTTCTCTTGCACCCTTTCTCTCTCTTTCATCTCCGTTCTGCTCTGTTTGCTGAAGTCTGGTGTCAAGATCACAACATTGAGACTATATAGTCACAATTCACAGGACTGATTACCTCCCAACAATTCATAATGTGCTGAGACCTATTTCTGTCAACTCTTTAAACTAAACTTTGAGCTTGACAGGTTTCCATTATAGTCCCGTTTGATGAGAGGTTAATATACAGTATTAATAATAATTGTAAACATTCAGCCAGCAGGGAAATTCTGCATAGTTTCATATAGCAGCTGCAGGATAATTGGGGTATGGGCAAAAGTGCTTGTGTGCTTTTGTTTTGCGTGAGCACGAGGAATCCAATTAACATGAATTAAATTAAATGCAATACTTAAGTGTTTGCAGTAGCAACAGTTAAGACATCAAACACAACTAACAATCGAGACGATAAAAGAATGGGCAACTTAACAACAGAATCACTTTTTAGCTGCAGTCATGAATTACATTCTCCACAACGATGGTTATCAGTCACAGCCAAATACCCCCCCACCCACACATTCCCACCCACCCTAAAAGATAAAATGACTACCATCTTCAGACCACTCACATCTGATGAATATTCATAGCTCCCTGGTAATGGCCGCTTATATAAATCAGCAGAGATGTGGTTGGAGATGGATCTGGGTTAATTATCAAGAGCAGTTTTAATTGTATTCTTCTTCAGCACAACGATGTTAGCAAATTAGCAAGACTTTCTCTCTTTGTGTGTGCGTATATATATATATATATATATATATATATATATTGTATAATGTATGTAGGGCGGAATACATTTGGCGACATCCGGCATCTTATTCCGTTACTCCAGCTGATTAGGAAACTGCAACTCTCAATGTTTTTTTGCTGCTTGCAGGACTTCAGTGGATAAGAAGATGGAGCCAAGCTCCAAGCGGGCTGCCGTGCCCAGAAGAGGTTGGCGCAGATGCCTGCAGGAGTGAAGATAGTGGAAAACATGCTCCTAATCCTTCCCGGGGTCTCACCCTCTTAACCCGCCCATTGTTCTGGAGGATTCAGCATTTCCTTGTGAGTGCTGGGCTCCCTACGCAGGGATGCCAGGTCCACTTGTAATTGTTTTCAGTGATGAGGAGGGTTACGTGTTAAGACCGGTTTATGCAATGGTGGGCTCATCTGCGGTCTTAAACCGACGTACAAAATTGGCTAAACTCCAGATTTGGGAGAGTATTTTCACGTTTAGGTCTACTGAAGGGCCTTTTCAACAAACCAAACTGTCTTCTTTGAGTGGACATAAAAGAGGAACAAAATAAGGAGACTTCAGATTTATTTTAATTGTCAGTTTATGTGAAAAAGGAATAATTGGTCTTTCTGGTCCATATAAGCTCCTCATGTCATTTTTCTGTTGACACCACGGTTCCTCTGGAGCTCAGACCTTTGTTGGTTTGGATTATTGGGTAATATTCAGTTGTACGTGGTTAAATTAGGATCGTAGCATTTCCCTGTTTTGAAGACAGCTGTTGAGTTTGTTTTCGCTCCATACTAGGAGAAGTGCAGTAGATTCTTACTTGACTAAGCTACTCTGTGTGCACCTGACTTGATGGCGTTACCACAGCCATTTTTTTGTGGGACCAACCATGTGATCCCGTTAGGGTCTAACATACGTTAGCAATGGCAGTAGTGCTTCCACCAGTTAGTAAGAGGTCTGCCTGAGTATCCGCAACTTGGGAATCCGTTTCTTCATTCAGAAGCACCTCGACATGCCTGAAGCAGAAGCTTTCCCGTATGTGCATACGTGCTGATTTACGGCCCGGAGCTCGTTAGTGAGCTCAGAGGGGCCGAGTGTTAAAACACCCTTGATTACATTCTACACCTGCATGTTCATGTTTTGTATTAATTTGTTCATGTATAAACTTTTTACTCCTCTATTGTTACTTTTTCTGTCTTTCCATTGCTGCAACCCCTGAATTTCACGTCTGAGGATCAATAAAGGCTTATTTTACCTGATCTCTTCTAATCCCCTCTCCTCATGCGAAGCGGTGAGCATGTTGCTGAAGTAGGAACGACACTCATAGTTTGGTGGGTGGCGTCTGTCTGAAACCAGAAATACAAAAGCAAAAGCATAACCAATGGAATCAACATTTTAAGAACGTGAGCATACTGAACATATCCGCCATTACTTAATGACAGCTCTCTCCTATCTTAAACTACATGCAAATAATCTCATCAGGACGTCCTGTATCCCTCGACCCCCTTCACCAACATTGTCGGCCAGTGACGACAGAAATGTCGGAACATTTTCGTTGCATGAGGAGAGGTGTAAGCTCCTTCCAACGGGGATCCGCTGGTGAAGAGGATAAGAAGTGCCAGGTTCAGAAAAAGTACGACAACCGGTGGATTCTCCAGACGCTGACATATATGACACGGGTGGTTTTTCCTCGTCTTTTTCCTCAGATTCGCAAGACTCTTTCTCATGGGGCATCAATCACGCAGCCCCTCGTCGCCACAAACCATTCATGTAGCCTGCCCCGTGCCCCAAAAAAGAATGGCCTGTCATTTCTATGGTTAAATTCAATCCCATCCACTTGAACATGCATCGACAGGGACCCGTTGGGACGGGGGTGTCATTCATCACGCCTCAGCTGCTGTTGTTGCTGTGCATAGTGGTTTGCGTGTGTGTGCAAGGCAGCAACCCAGATTTGTCTTGGAGACACCGGGGAAAGATGATGGGAGCGCAACGTGATCGGCAAAGCAATAGAGCATTTAAGCTTGCAAGCATCAAACAGCGTGAGATTATGATTTTTTTTCCCCCCATTTCTTCTGTCTCTGTGAGGCACGAGCGGAGCACAGCTGTAGCTGTCTCGTCTTTAGCCCTCCACCCGCCTTCAGTCTTACTCACCCCACTGAGCCTCAATATTGGCAATTTTCAGGTCACAATGGGTCCCAGTGGTAAAGTGGATGAGAGGTCAGGCCGTACGCCTGCAAATCCCTATGCATTTTGTCATTACTGTGTAATCGTTTAAGACGTCAAGCAAGGACTTAGATTTAAAGACGAGGAGACCAGTGGGTCTCCTAATTGTTTTGATGGAATGTAGGGAAAGGTTGACCAAACTTCCACAACAGTACGTCGTATCAATGTTTAGAGGACTATACAATGAGCTCTGGCGCATCCTGGGTAGAAGAATTCACTGAGATTTTCACACAGTAACATCTGTGTATTCTTTCTTTCAAAATTACTGATGGACATATTTCGCAGGACGCTGTTAGAAGTTTGAGATGATTTCACCAAGTTTACACAAATTCACAGTGACAGAACCTCTCAAAATGTAACTTCAGCAAGTTATAAAAATAAAGATTCAGCAATGTTAATTTAGCTCACTGCCACATGAAACTGCGGTTTCAAAAAAGTACAGACATTTTGTAATTCCACATCATTGTCATGTTTCCAAACCAAAACAAAGCGGTAGAAACTGAGAATGACGCTAATTGTCCCTAACAATTTAGGCCCATTGTTTTGTTTGCCGTTGTGTTTCCACTGCCAGTCCATCTGAATACTCCCTTCCATCATCATCTTCCTAATGAGTATCTTGTCTGCTGCTGGCATTTCAAGTAACGCCATGAGATGATATTCATTCTGAATGCTGCTATTTGTCTGGAGGGTCTTTTCTGTTTCTGTCCGAGGTCCTTGCACAGCCACAATGCTGCACACAGCAAGCGAATATTTCATTCTCCGTTCTGTGCCTTATTAGTTATGAGCAATAATCACCACACAGCATTTACCGATACAAAGTTCAATAAACCGATTTCCATTCATAATTGTTCACGAGCGCGCACCTGCAAAACAGATCAACATGTGACCTGGAGCTGATAAACTCGCACAGAAAAATAGCTAAGGACCAATATTCTCTCATAATTTGTGTAACACTTAAGTGAGGAGTTATTCTCATTTCTCATTATTCAGCATTTTGAACTTTTGGAATGCTGTACTACTTCTTTAAGACAACGTCCTGGTACTGCAGGCTATGTGCCCCTCTATAGTTTTCCACGGGGCAGCAGGTGGGTGCCGTTTATTCGGGACTCTCACTGTCCCCTCTGTCAGCTGAGTGGGGAATATTCTCTCCTGCTAAAGTGTTTTTCCCCCTCAGGGGGAGGCAGGCACAAACAGTTATGCAGCTTTATTGGACTTATATATCTGTTTTATGTATCAGCGGCCACATAGCTGTGAAATATTTACATTATTCTAGACACAGGCGAGGAGAGTTCGCAAAGTGCCCGCAATCTAAAAACAATAAAGCGCAGTCTATCTCTTTATTGCTGCCATTTTATGAAATGACTTGAGGCAGGAGATGATTTTATTGCTGGAATGTAGAGCGTCCAGAGCTTTCTGCCTCTTTCTCAGAGTCCTTTAACGGGGCTGCTTTTATGAAGTGCATTTTAATACTACACCACAATAGGAGCACTATCCTTCCTTCTATCCTTTGTAAGGATAAGTAATGCTGTGAAATACTGTTCCGTTAATAACTCATTCCCTGCTGTGGGGCCTTCCTTCAGCATGACACCTCCACAATAAGCGAGTTGTCTTACTAAATGTTTTTTTTGTTTGCCTTGATCGAACTTTCTTAATGTGGTCTTTCTAACACGAACTAGATTTCCTGAACATTTGCGATTGTTTACTGTTACATTTTGTGATTTTTAGCGCGGACAGACAACAACATATTTTATCAGTCACGGTTTAAGGGATTCCTCAAAGGGATTTTTCCCCCGTTGCCCCTTCGCCATGAAACACATCGGGATTATACAGCACGTGAATAAAGCAAACAGATGTTTAGATGTAGTTTAGAAGGTTGTTAAACATGGCCTCCACTTATTTTAATTCATCCAGGGTTGACTTTTTTCTGGATGTTTCAAAACATTCAAAAATCCTGGAATAATTCTACCAAGCATTTTGAAACACAAATACATTTCTCATCTTGGCGTACCAAAGACTTGACTAAAGCCTTCCAAAACAATTCTAATCAGCCTTTTAAGCTGAAAACACGGCGTACATCCTGCGCTTCGGTGGCAGAAATTCCTGTTTTCCTCTGACCTCATAACGGGTTTATTCTGGTGTGACCCCTGAACAGCTTGGCCAGTCAGACCCACATATGCCGTCCTCTGAAGAAGCGTAGCAGACCGCCAAACAGCTGCTGCTCTCCTGAGCAGCCCGGCTCCAGACACCCATCATACAACATGCTGTAGGGGCAGCTGGACAACACTGACTAAGGTCACCATGCACACGCGTGTACAGATGTACACTCCCCCATACTTAGTGCACACACCTATTTATTGACACTCCAAGCCAAAGACACGTTCCCAAACTACATCAGACGGACACGGAGGAATACAAAGGTCCTTTCCCGATTCACTGTACTGGCTGTAGCAGATGACCAGATTAATGAAGTTTACACGTGGGAATACAAATTGTGAGGAGAAGAGACGGCCACACGTTTCGATAGACAAGACGAGTGCAAACCATTTACACATCCCCTATTTTTCTCTTTGTTGTGCGCAATCATGTCAACTGAAGCGTGAAGGAACAGTTCAGTGTGTGAGCAAATCAAGAATCAATGTAATAATATGGGCCATTAAGTTATGAAATGAGGTTCCCCACAAATTGTTTTGCTTCTAGTAGATTTCTCCAAACAGGTTCTCCTGTAATGGGCTGAAAAGACAAACACCTCTATCAGCCAGTCAACTTCCCTTTCTGTGCTGGTTTCTTTTTGTGTGCATGTTGGATAAGGTGCGTCATGAATCCGGCCTGTTAGTAGGAAAGAGATTAATCTTTCATGCAGCTCAAGCAAATCTGAAATGTAGATCTATAATCACACGCTGCACAAGGGTGTCTGATGTGATTTAGCGTTTACATTAAACCATAATCTGAGAGTCTGCAGACAAGTATTGACAACAAATTTGGCCTTTGCAGAAATCTTTAACCCATAAAATACCACAAAGTCAGTAATATCCTGCACATTCCACCACGCGCAAAGCCTTCCTTACATTTTTATAACGGCTGTCCTAATTTTCTGATGTTAATTTCATCAACATTGACTAAGTTAATGTGCCGTGACGCTTGTAATTATAAACATAATACGGAATCCAACCACCCTATTATGATTGGGGACACATGGGAATCAGTGAGCAATCATGTATGCTGCTTGATATTTGAAACCTTGTTTGGACAGCCCATTTCAACGAGGTGTTGTCGCCACTCATCAAATTAAGAATTTGAACCTGAACAACATGAACAATGCTGCTGAATACCAAATGAGCAGAAAGAAAAGTCTCTGCCGAACCACTGAATCTAAACACGGTCAGTAAAGCACGGCAGCATGTGTGATGTACATGTATGTGCTTTGTGGAAGCGACATGGATGAGTTAAAAGCATATTTGATTGGGGTGAAAAGCATTAAGATTCATGCTACTGAGTGTAAATGAAATGTCTTATCCCAATGTGTGTTCTTCTACCACTTTGCATTTTCATTCTGAGCAACACACCCAAACACAGCAGCCCTCACCGCTTAGATGAATACATCATTTGTGTGCTTGGGTATTTAAGGAGAGAGGGTGCCTTCAGCATCAGATATGCATAATAATATACACTACGTGAGAATAATCACATCTGCTCCATAATAAATAAGCTCTTTGCAAAAGCCGGAGAAACCTCTGTTTGAATTTATGAAATCCTAAACACTATTTGTGGACGACTGAATACAAATGCACATTATTAATATTCTAAGTAGTGGTCACAGGCATACAGTTCAAAACAAAGCATTGTATTTGGAAATGTTTGTAAGACAAAATAAAGAACTAAACCAGCACTGAGCAATGAGTTGAAAAGTCAGCTGTTGGATTAAGAAAAAAGAGAATGTGAAGCTAAATCAAGCTGCTAGAGGATTTACCTTTAAACGCGTTATCATACCTTATTCCTACCCAGATGTTGAGGGGAGTCCTGGCTGTAACTTAGATACACATAATATTCATACATGCATATGTGATATATTTACATTATACAATGCTGTATAATAGCTTGCTGTAGGTATTAGTCAAAACTGTCTTCTGCACTGCTTCACCACAACAACAATATTACAGGACAACACGAGATTTAAATCCACACGGTGTCTGATATGTTTCCCATCATGTCCGCGTAACTTTGACACATCAGAGATGCTTTGAAGCTTGACTTGAGGCTTGACTAGAAGAAAAGCTACGACGATTTTCAGTCCTGGAAGTTTGTGAATAATTCCATCATGGCCCACTGTTTACAACACTTCCACTTCCAATGATTGGCAATTAAGGCCCACTGTCCAGAACATAAGTCTACATTACTAGGGAGATGGAAAAAAAACTACATCTCCATTAAGGGTTCACTTAAAGCTACAATTCTCTCCCAGGTCTGTAGCTGGGGGCTTAATAATAAAGTTACTGACTGTACTAATGTATCCCCTCTGGATCACAGTTCATTAACACAGCTACGCTCTTATAGGAGTATAAGGGCCGGGAGGTGGCACTGTATTGATTGCAAGTCCACTTCCTCACACACACATATAGGCGTGCACCCGCACAGGCACGCACCAACACAACGTGCCTCTGACCCATGTCAGCCTTGAATATACTGTGGCCAGCGGTGACGATTCAGCACTTTCGCTGCAGCAGCAGAGTGGAGTTAAATGCTGGACAGGAAGAATGGAGAAGGAGGACGAGGAAGATGAGGAGGAGGAGGAGGAGGAGGAGGAAGGTGGGTGGTGGCACCCGGCCAAGCCATCAGAGTGGAGAATGTGGGATGGGTGGAAGGGTAAGAGTAGCAGGATGGAGGTCGGTGGTGAAGTCATCTGATGCTTGAAGTGATGGATAACCTTACCGAGAAGAGATGGACACACACCCACACACACACGCACTCGAAGATTCTTTTTGTAACTCATGTATGTGGATTCTAACACATACACATATACTCAACAGTGCACACAGACACGCGTTTACACACACAAATGCACACAAATGGAGGCATCCAACCACGTACAGATGCCTCCATTTCTCTTGGCATTAAAGCACTTCTTTGGCTCTGATGTCTTGTCACTTATCTTAAGCAGTGGGATGATGTTTGCCGCTGGGGGAGGGTGGAGAAAGAGAGAGAGAGAGAGAGAGAGGAAGAGATGGCACCCAAGCCAGCTCCATTCTGCTGACTGCTGCACTTTAGATGTTGGCGACCAGAGATTAACAATGATGTAACGTACTAACATCCATCCAGAATAAAATGGGATTCATTTTCACATTTTAATTTAACTTTCCAGATTCTACGTCATCTCAAGTTAAGTCTTGCATGTCAAAGAGCCACCAAGCCTTTGATTTCAATACATACTGTTTTTGTCGGATTAATCATAGATTTGCACAGTTTCTACTTTAAATGTGCATATTTTGAAATAAACTCTTGGTATTTCTAAATAAGATGCCAATTAAGAGCTCAGAGGATTGAATAAAAAAGCTTTTTTGTATCTTATACAGAATCAATTATTTGCAAATTTCTTTCCAGAACAAGTGTTATCTCCCCTGCCGGCACCTGCCCTCAATCGCTTTACTGGAAATCTGCCTCACTTCCTATACTTGTCTCTTTCATTTTACCTTCTCCATCTCACACTCTCAGATATGTGCTTGTTCTGTCTGATTACTAGTGTGGTGCAGAGCTAGATTTAATGTCTTCCTCTCCTGCCTTTCTTTCTCATCTTCTTGTCTTTCTTTGTCTCAGTCACACAATGTCGCTCCTTCAAGACCTTTCCTCCGTCTCACTCCTTTGTCAACCTTCTCTTGCAAAGAGAGCAAATGTCTATTTTAAGCAATGTGCCTTGCATCAACCACCCCCACACAAACACAGCGGAGAGGAGTAGACGGGCACGACTCAAGCTTGTTGAGTGTAAGCGTCCGTGTGTGTAGTGTGCTGGGGAAAGCATACCCCGTATCCATACCTTTAATGATACACAACGTAAAATAAAACCTTCAACGGTCCATCAAAAGCACCGGTAATGGCATCACAGCTTGAAACATGTTCGCCGTAGACATTTTTTATTTAAAAGCAGAGTACTGAGGTTGTGAAATATCAGCTCTATCCCTGAAATGCCACCAAGCACAACAAAGCTAGGCAGCAACAAGTAATGGTGCATATTTTTATTTAATGGTGTCCAACGCACCAGTAATGGTTACAAGAGAATAATGGATAGGAAGCACAAATGACATAAAATGGGTAATTACCGTCCTCGGAGAGAAAAAAAGGAAAGCTCATAGTAAGATTGCGACAAACAACGTTAAAATGATGTCATTTTAAGACTAAAATATGCAGGATAAAATAATATACACAATTGTTTGGGTGAAATAACAATGTGTGCTCTAGTATCACTGTGTGAAAACTCCAGCATTGATTCTACAGGAGCAAGGCTACATTAAAAGAGTTGATCCTTAAACTTTAAAATGCCTTCCCTAACTGCAAGTCAACGCACATTATTAAGGAAGGCGCTTTTTAGGACAATCAAATGTGATGAAATGCGCAGATTTGGTAGATTACTTTGAAACCTGTAACACTGTCTTTTAAACTAAAACAGGCCAAATAGACAACTAGATCAACCAGAAAGAGACTGAACTTAGTATTATTAGGGGTCCAATGCATCAGAATGGCTACTCTACGCTGTGAGACCTTTTACGGTCTCATTGCTTCATTGCTTCTTCTAAATGTGGAACGTTCATCGCCAGTCCCTCGACGTTACACGGTGCAATTTATCCCGCGCTGAATTGAATACACAGTGGGTATTGATTGGCCATTGATTTCAACCCATTAAGAAGATGTTGACAACAACAATGTGTTGACGCCAAGGCACACTTGTTTTGCTCTGTGGTGAACGCAAAGCAGGAAATAAATGCGTTAAAAGCGTGCAGAAAATTCAGGCTTTTATGTGCAGCAAGTAAATGGGGAAGGAAACATTGGAGAAGTAGTAGAGACTATACTAACTTAAACGTTCTAATATACGGTTTCAAATATTTCCATATTGTGCAAATGTCAGTTTCTGCTGCCTGTTTGCCCCTTGTCTCCCTGCCCCTCTCGCTCTCTCTCTCTCTCTCTTTCTCTCTCGCTTTGATAGCCGAGTGCGGGACGGCTCACGGGACAAAGCAAAGCGCCGGGCGCACACGCCTCAGGTAATGAGAAATGATGTTGGTGTCAACGGTGGACCCGTCCAAATCATCCCTGAGCTGAGTTACATAATTCAAATATCATTCTTTTGCTCCCCCTGCTCTTTTATCCGTTATCGCTGCCTTGTCCACCAGCACACTCTCCCTCGCTCACTTTCAGTTCAAACAGATTTCATTCCTATTGCTCTGTGTTCCAGTGACATCCACGCTCCTCAGAGAGGCGTTTGCAAGGGATTGGAAGAATGATCAAGTCGCCCTTCATGGCAAAGCATTCTGGGAAAGGCCAGGTGGTATAGAAGAAAAAGTATATCTGCATTTATGTTAGTGTTTACCAGCTGATATATATATATATATATATATAAATAAATTCCAATGGTCTGTTTGTCCGGGTGCTTCAACAGCATTTCCTCACAAAAAGCCTGTCAGAGAGCACCTCTAAAATATGTATTGATGCGACACATTGAGCTCAACTGGCCTGAGACACTATTTGTGATCGGCTGTGGGGAACGGAAATGGACTTCACCAGATAGTTTTTTTGCAATGTGAATGGGGAAACTTCCTGGGCCGGGGCTGAGTCTGTATTGGCCAGATTGTCATGAGATAGAGTGGAGAATATGAGCCGAGAGATGAAGTTGACCCCAGCCTTTTCATTTCTGACCCCGCCGCTCCGTGCTCCGGCTAGCAGCCACTTCCTTCGCGCGGTGGAGGGAAATGTACCGGTAACTGTGCACTGAGTCACCTGTGCTTCTGCCCCTCGTTATTTTCACCCACTTGTCTTCGCTGCGATTCATTGATCCCTTGCACTCATTGTTTGCAGGACAGCGTTTGCACTTTGTGTCTTTTTGCGCGCATGCAAGCACTTGTCACCCCTGCACACACACACACACACACACACACACTCTGCGCAGACTTTTCCCCTTTCATCTACTCTGTCTCCTTTGGTACTTTTCTCCTCACTCCCTCATCTTCTCTCCAGCGGTGGCGGGAATCTTGGATGTATTTGGCATGTCTCCTTTCATCACCCCACCTTCCGTGAGGAGGATCGAGGAGAGTGTACCGACCTGTGTATTGAGGCGTAAAGGACCCTCCCCGCCCTAAGCCAGGCCCTGTCCATCCAACGGAGAGCCAGACGGTGTGAATCAGCCCTCTTCTGAAGCCTGGCCAACTCTTACTCACACACAGATAAACAGAGTCAGAGAGGCACTCAAATAGAAAGTCAGCGGCGTCCTCGTCTCTCGTCTCTTAGGGTCACCACAGCAAGGCCGCAATAAAGAGGCGGTGAGGAGTAGCGGTGCAGTGGGGCTCCGTGGTTGCCTCAGTCCACAGGGAAAGGTCACCTTCACCTGGCTGAAGGCATACAGAAGAGATACAGAGACTGAAGGGGGAACAGGTTAATTCTGACTTCTGATAAACTTCCCTCAGAACACATTTTACTCCCTCCAGGGCAAACACAGAAATTGATGTATGGGTAAGGGGCAACTGGAATGTTTTTAGACCGGCATGCATGATTTAGTGGGAGAGAGCACTGGATGATGGAGAGGGTCATAAGCATGAATCCATAAGCCATGGGGAGTTTGCCGTGGATATTTCTGCATGTATGATTGCATGAGCCACAAGCTTGATTGAGTTCCGGGGGTGTCGTGCAAATGTGTTCAATGGAATTGGAAATCTCATTCAAAAAGTTTTTTTGGTGAGCAAATGAAAGTGGTGATTCTGAAATAAATGTTTTTTTAGTTTTCAAAATAACTCTTACGGCATGAAAGCTCATTTTAATAACATTTTTTGACAATCAAACCCCAGAATAAAACCTAGCAATCGAGTGCTTATCAATAACATCAGCTGGAATTGCCATAATCAAAGGCAATGGCAAGAGACGGCAATCTGCCGCCCACGTGGTACGCGAGGTTTAAAAGGCAATCTTTCCATCGAGTGTATCCATGATCCCACTGAATTAATTAGTAGATTTCATCAAGCGAGGTACAATGTACATGCCTGTGCTTCGCTCTCCGTTGTGGTCCCGCTGTGGCAGCAGGTGTCTCCAATGACCGGGGGGCTCTCTCACCCCATCTCCAACCTTAAAAGACTCCCACCCCCCCCCCCCCAGGCAACCGGGAGGATGAAACAATGCGAGGCTGACCCGCGACGTGGTTCACTCCATGTCATACGCATCGGGGCCCAAAGGCGCCGGGGGAGTGGCTCACTGCACCCAACTTGACTTATGTGCTTTGTGCACATTGGAAATATAATATCATGCAATTTGCAGACACGGCACGAGGAAAAAAATGCGTGTAGGCGTGCAAGTGCATTGTGGGTGATATTATCAGTAGAGCGGCGACATGTGCGGACCGACCTGACGCAAAGCCGTGCACGGACCGAGCAAGACTAGGAAGCAGGAGAGAAGGGAGGAGACACGGAGGGGGAGGGGGAGTGTGACAAGCGCCATAACATCCTCTGAGATGCATTTGGACAGAGTGAGCATCTGTCAAAACAAGGCAGCCTCAACGGCCGCCTCGCTAATAGCTATGGACGTGGACGGGGGAGGCAGTGGGGGGGGGAGATGTGGGGGTGGCAGTAGCACATTCAAAGAGACACAAAAGATTGCTGCTGCACACGCAGACATCACACATACACCACACAAACACAACAGCTGCAGCCCGCTTCTTTTTTTTTTTTTTTTTGCTCGCAGCCGATTCCCACCAATCATTCGATACCAAATTTCTGCAAAGCTACACTGTAATAGCTATTGAACCACTTTCATGTTCGGGTACGTGCGTGTGTGTATTTATGCACTCAAGTGTGTCAGTGTTTGCGTGCGAGAGCAGTGTGTGCATGTGTACCCTTCCAACAGTGTTTTTGGTTGTCAGATACCTTCCAGCATCTCTCATTGTGATGAATTTGGCACTATGTCAATCACTCACCAGAATTGTTTTTTTTTTATTTTGTTTCTTTTTCAAAGGCAATTTGGGCAGATTTGTCTCGCCTCCCCTCTTTCTCTCAGGTAGAAACGACCATGACCAATTATCCTTCTTGGGTTTAAATCATGGTATTTGACAATTTAACTTTAACTTTATTGCCCACACCAACATTATCACTTTGAGCACATCACAAATTACCGTGATTAAAAAAAAACGACCTCTTTTACAACTGCTATTGCTCTGTTTGTTTCGATGAAAAATATGGAGGTTTAAATAAAGTCTTTGAAGTAATATTAGATTAGTAGTTCATATCCCCCCCCCCGCCCCCGATTAAGGAGAAAGTTTACAGAAATAATATTACAGTGGCTCCCGGATCTTAACTGCCTAAGGCTACAACTACTGCACACAGCAGGAGCAGATGCAAACATACAGAGTTCCATTAGAAATGCAAACAACATTACCTCAATGCTGAAAAGTATTAATTAAATCTTTCAACCTTTATCAACCTACTGCTGTTTGTAATTTTTTTTAAAGATACCTTGAGCTAAAACTAGTTAAAAAAAATGTTTCTCTTCTTTGCTGTGTATTGTAAATCTTAAGAAATTTTGTATTTAATGGGGGACATGGGAGTATCTTCTAGACACTATGAATAAATGTATTGTGGACCACCTAAAGGGAGAGGGAATTTAGGGCATGGTGCCATACTTATGCTAAGTGCGGCATTACCTATTACAGTATATACTTTTGAGGCTCAGCATGTGCTTAGTTTGAAGAGACAGACAGCAGTGGCTGCTCGAGGGAAAAGCAATGCACCAATGTGGATGGAGGCTGCAGCGAAATGCATTTCAGACTCAAAAACATCTATGAAACTATAAATATTTGTTTACGTGAAGAGATATTTTGGAACACGTTCACCACTTAATCATGCCGTCAGACCGCCTGTCAAATAGCGAAACACATCGATAATTACTTCAAAGTCAGCAGACAAAAACAGCATAGAAAAGTTTTATTTTAGTCTTGAAAATGTATCTAATAAAGATCCTTTTAAGTTGCAACCCCCTTGTCTTCCATTCCTAATGTGAGAACGCACCCACAGCATTTTCATGATGAATGCCACCCACTGTGGAGGGCCCCAAAACCCTGCCACACACACACACTTACAGTACGTGCACATATTTATGATGTCTGTCCATATTGTTATAAGTTGGGATTTACTTAACTGTACTAAATGTTCCATCTTAATACCAATACTGTGAGTGACAACGTAATGAAAGTCTTTTATGTGCATAATGTTTTGTTTATCTGCCTTCCATTTAGTTCCAACAACAGCTCTCAGATCAGATACTGCAGATCATCTCACATATAATCTCTCTAGATTTATAGCACGATCACTGTAAACACAGTAGCATGGTGGTAATATTCAAAAAAATTAATATGGAAAAATGGAAAGTACAATTCATAAAAAATGTAACTAGTTACAGAGTTTGAGAACAGTTTGTTTAAAAAATGAACTTTGCATATTTAGGTCAATTTATATGCTGCTTTCGACTAGAATTGAAATAACAAAGCTATGAAAAGATAAGCCTTTAATGAGAACAGAATTGCATTGAAAATTATTTTCATATGGTCCAATTTAAGTTGTATTCACTTAGTTAAAAAAAAACATACATTTTACTTTAGACTCACTGAAGAAAGAAAAATGAACATAAGTAGCAGAACATGCCCTTTCCGCACAGCGGGAACACTGTGAATTACGTCCAGGCCGTGTACTATTACTGAAATGTGGACAATTATTTAAGCCCTCCATCACCAGCAGCATTGTAGCCTAACATTCACATGAAAGCTTGTTAGGTGCACTATTTTCTAACAAGGAGCAGCTGGAACAATGCGTAATCAGGTCACCTCTAAGGCCCTTAATTAGGAGCTTTGGTCAGCAATCTGCAGGAGTCTGTTACACGTACGTGCAGCGCACAGACCCAACAAAAGAGTCAAGCTGCGAGAATCAGTTAAATGGTGCTGAGGGAGTGAACATGAGAATAATATATCATAAACATGAACAATACAAACTCAAAAGTGTTATTGTCAACTGTTTGAGAAACATTTCTGAGTCGAAGCAGACACATTTTGGTCCTTGTTGTTTCTAAAAACTCTACATTGAGCTACATGTTCATCCATTATTGCATGTTTTGGACAGAGGATGGGCAATCATTTATAATTGGACAACTTGCTGTAATTATTATCCAGCAGAGGTTAAGTGATAGTGAGTTTATGAGGGTTGAAAGCTATATAATGGTTTAGTGGAAAGAACATTTTTAAAGTAGGCCTTTTTTCTTTTTCTTGCAGAGATCCATCTCATTTGTGTTCTTTAAAGGAGGCTTGCCGATAAAGACTGGAAGCAAAGGGAAACAGCTAGCTGTTTTTTTCCCTGTTAGGGACTTGTCCAATGCTTAGCTAGAAAAGTGACTGGATTTGACTGACAACACTTGTTTTAAGATCCAATAAGGTAAGCACAAAATTCACTTCTGTGTGTGTACGTGTGTGTGTGTGTGTATATGTGTATGCTTCTCTTATACACACATACATACACACAAAGAGCATTGCATGGTGTGTTTTTGTTGGGATTTTGACAAACAACAACTGTGACCTTTAAGGGAGGCGAGGCAGCATGGCTGTGATCACAGGGAATGGAAACGGAGCCAGAGTGAAATGTCAACCGTCCCTGTGGTCTGGTGCAAAACTACCAGAAAATGGGAAGAGAGAGAATGTGTATGTGTGTGTGTGTGTGTGTGTGTGTGTGTGTGTGTGTGTGTGTTTGGTTGTAATGCAGAGGGGGTTGCTCTGAGAATGTGTGTGGAAGAACTTCGCCAGCATTGTTTTTGTAAAGTTGGACGTGGCTGATGGTTTTCACGTAATAAATGTGCGTTAAACGCCATCTGATATTTACATCAGTCATCCTGGGTGGTACGGTAAGATTAGAAAAAGAAATCACTGCTCACAGTACAGTTGATGCTTCATCACTGTGGCAGTGAGGAAGACCCTTGGCATTTAGCCTCTGTGCAAGACTCACCCACGAGAGTCATAAAAGTCACATGGCAGTCGTGTTGGAAGTCATAACAGTCACATGATTGATGTGAAATGGTTTGAAATGTATGAGATATGGATGTTAAATCCCATCAATTTCCCGGTGATGATGCTCCCCCCGTGAGGTTATGAACAGGAATAAGTGACAATATAAGTGAACTACTATGGAATAGGTGATATGTAGCAGACAACCTCCACCACAGCAACATACAGTATATGTAAACTGAAAATCTTACCAATGTAATTATTCTCCGTGACCTGGCGACCTGCATCACCTGCAAACTGTAGCTCACGTCCTCCCTCCACGTGCATGCTTCTACGACTCGGTGCCATCGGACGCAGGTTTGGATTGTTTGTGTTTAGGTATATGAAAATCAAAATACATGAATGATGTTCATATTCATGTCACAGAGTTACTTTCAGTGTGCTTCTTTTCTTTCATAAAAAGGCCTAACCTTGCTGTTGTGCACCGACCAAACCTCTGAAAGAAATTTTTGGTTTTGATATATCAAAGCAAAGCAAAGTTTTCCCTCAAGAATGCTTTCAAAAGCTGCAAGATGCATTTTTAAATCCCTCCATTCAAGCTTCACTGAGTACTAAAAAACAGCACCTCAATCAATATGGCCTCCTGTGTTTTGCAAGAAGGGAGCCGGGGAAGCAAACCAATTTCTGAGTTTTTCACGCAATGTTCATGGTACAAAGACAAGAAATTGCAACAAGCAGTATTCCTGCTGCCAGCCCCCCCGTCCATACTTTCACAGCTTTGTGTGGATGCTACAAGCGGGTCGCGCCTTTGGCTCCTCGTGCTTTCTTCACCAGATTCCCAAGGTGGTCTTGACATTAGGTTGCGCCTTTAAAGTACACGTTTCCCCGGCTCAAATGTATCTCTAGGTAAGCGTGACTGCTATGCAGATGACCACAGGAGGCGCTTCGAGGGGGCGGGCTCAGGGGTGCTTGGATCCCGCCAAAGGTGCTCCTAATCTAGGTTCCACTTGATGCACACCTGGGACGCCATGAGTCTCTGTAGATTGGTGGGGCAGAGGGAGGCGCAGCGTGTGCGGGGCTGGCACAGCTTGAGATAAGGAGACCGTCTGTTGTAGCAGTATGGGTGCTGTAGAAATGTGCCAGCTGACAGAAAAGCAAGTGGGAGGGTGTCACTGTGGGGGCTATACACCCTTTGAAACCCCAAGAGCTGTGACTAACCTACACACACACACACAATCAATTGCATGCTCTGCTCTCCACTGTGGGAGGCATACATTTAATCAAAGGAAATTAGATTGCAAAGACTTTGGTTTTGTTTGTGGGCCCAGTAATCTGATTGCATCACAGTGTATCATGCATTGTAGTGTATCATGTCACATTGTGGTGTATCATGTGGTATCCTGTCATTTGGCGTTACTACTTTGCCTTTCTTTGCATTTAATCACAACTTATAGGGGTATTTGTGTTCTTATTGCGTCTTACTTTTTACCCTCTAGTCTGGGATGAGGACACACTGGGATATTGAGTTATTGAGACCAACAGCAAAACATCTCGAAAGCTTTTCAATGGAGGTTTTCCTAAATATTAATTAATTCTCCAAACATGCTATGAAGAATCACAGAAGCATATTTACAGAGGCACATGTATCGAGTGAATGTATCGACAAAAACTGTGATTTTGTGACTTTAACACTAATTTTCTACATGAAAAAAACAATCTCAGTTACTTTATTCTGCATTCAAAACTGAATGGCACATGCTCGAGTAATGTTGAATGCACGACTACAATTGCAGTCGGAGCGTAGTCCAAAGACATCTGACCCACGAGTTAAAGGTGAACAGGAGCGAAGTAGAAACAAGCCTCTGTGTTTACCAGTGGAGTCTTTGTGTGTCTGCATGTGCGAGTGAATGAGCTCTATTGGCTGTATTGGTATTTTGAAATGTGATTGACAGGAGGAGAAGTCTATTAGGTGAGATTGTTAACAGAGATGAGCCTGTTATCTGCTCCAGGCAGCCGTGAAAGGGGACGGCTAATTCCCAAGGAAGCTATTGAGAATTTCAAAGGTGTTGTCTGACTGATTTGGGCCTGAACCCACGTCGCAGCGAGCCAGCGAGCCGGGTGGCCTTGTTCTCCAATCCGTGCTGATCAGTGCGCTTTCACATTCTTCCTCCTTCCCCTGTTTCTCTGCCACATCTCTTGAAGCATTTTAAGCCTCTTTTTGTTTCTATTTCTCTAACTTTGCATTTTCCTCAGTCTGCAAAACAAATTGTGTCTTTTCCTCTCTGCTGCATCAGCAACTTTTCTTCCGCTGAACGCTACTTAATCCGGACAATTAAGCATATTTTATTTTATTTTATTTTATTCCTTTTGCACTGTGTTGTCTTGTGGTCCATTTTCTTACTGTCTGCTGTTATGCGCCAACAGCCAAGTCAAATTCCTTGTATGCCCGACATATTTTGGTAATAAATGTTTCCTGATTCTGATATAGAGACAAATAATTAGGCTATACCCAAAATCAAATAAAGTTTGTTAATTTGCTTACACTGTACTTCCCGCTCTTGTTTACGCCTCATGAATATTCCAGATCTTATTACTATATTGAGGCTGCAAACTCTTAGAAATATGGAAATGATAGCCAAATGCCAGGTGTAGTATTGGAGTCTGTTGGGGGGGGGGGGGCTTGTGCGAGCGTTCGACTCTTTTTAACCTTGGTTTTGAATCACCAAACATTGCCAAAGGGATGCGATGAATTTGTGTGCATGTCTGTGTGCACGTGTCTGTCTATGTAAATGCTTGCGTGACTGCGTGTGTGGCAGCGTGCAAGCTTTTCCCATTGGTTAAGGCAAACCTAATATGACAACCGGCCCCACATCCTGTCCACGGCATCTCAACGCGTACGCTCGCGCAAACGGAGACGCACATCTCGCGCCCCGACGTACACACCGCTGAACTCCACGGCGCAGTTACCGCGCAGCACGAAGGCCGCTGTGTATTCTCTGAGCTTGGGGAAGGAGCCAACAGGCTGTGTGCTGGGCTCAGTGCGTCCGGCATCAAGAGATGTGCGAGAGAGAGGCGATGGGAGAAGCAGGAGGAGAGCTGCAGGGAGCTGCTCCAGGAGGAGAATTACCCAAAAGAGCTTTCCGCTTTGCTGATCCAGAGGGGATTTTTGCAGGCCAGGTGTATAGCTGTCCGTTATGTCTTATGTTCTAATGCTGATAGCAGCTCATATGAAGTGAAAATCCATTTCCACGCGTGATGCTTGGCTTTAAAAAGACTGGGATAAATATTGGACCTGGATGACCTGTAATGCTGACTGAATCAGCGCAGCACATTTAATGAGATGTATTTGTCATTGTTCTTCTTTCCTTCTCACCACCTTTCATTCCTCCACTCACTTCAACTCTCTTTGTGTCGTAGAGCTTTTCATCCCACTCGAGCTGTGTAGAAATAAATGACATGAATGTCAATGAATCATACAATTCAGGACAATGAGTGTTTGTAGGTGTAGCGGATCTTTTTTTCCTGTGATCTGGTGGAACGGGTTAATCAACTTAGAACCACTGAGTGAGCATCGTATCCCTTCGGTAAACACACAGCGATGTGAATCTGTGAGTTTTAGTCAAGGCGAGGGTGCATGTCCCCTCCCCCCCCCCCGCCCACAGTCCAAAGACATGCAGGATGGGTTAATTGGTGACTAAAATGACATGTAAGTGTATTAATGGGCGAATTAATGATTGTTGCCTTGCGGTTGACTGGCGACTGGTGTGTAGTTCGTCACAGACCGGCTGACTGACGGCCCACTGAGATTGAAAATGGAATATAATAACTAAGACAAGTGATTACACATTGTTTTCATTGTTGTCATACTGTTCTCCTTTCCTCTCATGGAGTGGCAAAATCAACACGGTTTGAAAATATGACCAAAAAAAAAAAGTCCCCATCTGTTCGTTGATTGCCTCCTGTAACTCGGAGGCAATCAATTTATTTCTCTATGTGATTCAAAAAGCAGGCATGGGTAATTACTGGGAAGGGGTATGCTTACCTTACTTTGAATGGACGCATCAAAAGTTGATCCTAAGATAACATGGCAGGAGTGTGGATCCGTTCGCGAGCTGTCAGATTGCGTGACTGCTCACTTACGTGGGCTCTGTCGTCCCGCTTTGTCTGGCTGTGTCAACGCAAATCCTCATCTTCGCTATAAGACTGTTCTAAATGTTATAGTGACCGACAGGAAACGCGTCCACACCGGTCAACATAACTGACAGCAGGTCCATTTTTTTCTTTCACGTCTTTCACATTCAATGGAGCAAATCCTCAGTTCATTATATAATAGAACAAAAAAAAAAAAAACTTGTATGAGTCACTTACGATGATTCCTGCCTGTATCCTCGGAGGCTGAGGGTGGATGAAAACATCAAGGTGTGAAATAAATAACACAAAATGGGAAGTGTGTAAATACTGCATTCTATGGACCTTCCCACACACACACACACACACTCCCCTGGACACACCAGCGCGGCGTATCCCCGAGATGAAAGCAGTAACTGGCATCTGAGATAAGCAAATGCCTTTGAGCTGCGTCCCTCACATTGGCGCGGACGCATTATTGATCCTGACTCATAGTACGGGGATTTTACCCCGGCTACCAAATGCCCCCAGGTGAGCCTCACCAGATGAGCTACTGGCTGGATTTCATTTTTTCTAAGTTTCTCCCTGCTTCCCCTCTGCTTCCACTTTCTTTCTAATTGATCTGCTGAATAGAGGAAGGTGATTTAAATGCTTTACACTCCTCAGGCTGCCTAAAGATCCATGAAGCAAATAGTGGGTTTAGATTGGCTGGGCGGGATGTGCAGTAACACTGTCACTGGTACAGTTCAGGATGTAAGACACGCCTGCTTTGATATGGGGACCATTCAGGCAGGACACCATCTTAAGGTACAATAGATATCAATACTTTCTTCAAAAAAATTTTCTTAGCGGCTGAGTAATATTTCCCAAACTGTAGTTTGACAAGTCGACAATTCTTGTCCATGTTAGATGAGACAACTGATATTGCTCACAATGAAACTATTTGTGTAATGTAGCTATTTAAAACTATAAACCAATAGATGAATAAATCTGGCTGCTCGTCATTACTGTTTTTTATTAATTGGCTTGTCCTTTTGCCTTTTAATTGCTGGCTCTACAATGTATTTAATTCTCTCTCTCTCTCTCTCTCTCTCTCTCTCTCTCCCTCTCTCTCTCTCTCTGTTCGCAGGTTGGTGCTTCATTGCTTCATTGCCATGGTCTCCCAGAGCTCAAAAGGCTGAATTTTCCTGTTCTCGTTAGCTTGGTTAAATATCCCTGGCTACGCTTTAATTAGTGTGAAAAGATCAATTATGTAAAGAAGGGAGAATGTTTCAGGTTAACTCTTTACTCCCCATTTCAGCTCAGTGTCTTTTTAGAGTAAAACAGACGTGCGTTCAAAATTGTGAAAAGTAGATCAAATGGACTCTAAAATGTCAGCGGCAGTACAGTGCTGTTTTTTCAAATGGTAATATTTATGGTTTGGTCTATTGAATCCCTAAAGGTATAGTTACTAAAAAGAGACAATGACTCATAACTTTACGAAAGGAATAAATGCTGCTTGGTGTCGAAACAGTTCAAGAGGCACTGCTAGAAATTGTAGCTGTTGTGATGGTACTATTGAAAAGGACTGATTGATAATAAACAAACGACAGGAAAAAGTAATAAAAGCAAATAGTGACAGTATAAAACTAGAACAAGTAAGTTTGTTAATGTCAATACCTGTCAAATACACATGCCATTTTCCATTCGAGGAACTGAGATGATCAATATGTGAATTGCCATGAATGATATAAAGAATATTAAGTAACCCTAAAGCTGAAATACATCATTAGACACTTACAAAAATAAATGGTTCACGTTAGAATCAGATTGCGTTAAAGGGAAAGCCTACTTGTTGTTCTATTTCTTGTTACATTTTAGTAAAGTGTACTAGTATTATTAATATTACTTATATTTAATGTTAGTATTGAGTGAAAACATCAGTAAATGGGTTACATTGTAACTGTTACTTTATTACATAGCGTGGAAATCTCAACAATATGAAGTAATTCAGCAGCCAATACATATTCTCCATCAGAATAAATAAGGAAGAATCAAGAAAAGAGCACAGGAAATTGGTGAAATTCATTAAATCTCCCTGAATCTATAATTCCTCCACTCCTGCAGACATGCTCCTTTTGCTGTGCCCTTATCTGGACAAGAGTCCCCCCAACCCCCCTAGAGCTTGTTGCTATCTCCACCAGTCGGGGTAATCCACTCCTCCCTATGTGTCTGATGCCTGCTCCACTCAGCTGGCCCAGGATTATCCCCCACGGCCCCCACGGCCCCCCACGGCCCAGCGCCACAGCTGAAGGGGAACCCGAGCCACTCACTGCTCAGGCCGGGCAGCCCGGGACGGCTCGCTGTGTTTTCTCTGGGCCAATGGGGGGGAAAGGGTGGACGCACGGACTAACGCACAGCAGCATGCCGGAGTTCTTGGTTGATGAGCGGCAACCGTTTCAGATGAGATGCGTCTTCTTTGTCACTTTGCGTTCAGGAAATCAACAGAATCACCTCAGGGTGACGGAGCCCTTTACCCTGACCTAAAAAAAAATCCATTTTAAAATCATAGTTCGGGTTATTCAATCCCTCAAGAAAATATTTATTATTCATTTTTTCCCCTTTGCCATGTGTGTTGTTAGTGTGCACCTGAATATGTACATGGAAAAAAAATTACACTTGGTAAATACAATCAATGTGGTGTGGTTCAAATACAGTTTGGTCAGTGGGGAGTCCTGCAGTATGCGTAATACAGTAGGCACCCCATTATATAAATGTCAATGTATTATATACTGTACAATTTTATCTGCACATGCTCATCAACACTGAATATTTCATGATTTATTTTCTTTGTGAATACGATATAATCTACTTTATTTATCGACCAGCCTCAGTGCCATAGAGAAGCATTATGTTTGTCACCAAAGTAATGTGGCTCCCAGTTGCAAAATGGCCCCTATACTGCACAACTGCATTTTTATACAATGTCATTTTATGTAAGCGTGAATGATGGTGCCATAAATTCAGCCCAAATGGTTGAGCTTGTGAATTATAGCTGTAATTATTATGAGAGTGTATAACGTTATGTGCATAACCGTAGGTTCTGAAGTGAGCAAAGAGAGGAAATGCTCCTGCGCTGCTGTAGTTTCCGCCTACGAGCCACAGTAGACTGACAGTCCTTTCTGGACTATATCTAGTTTCTAATATTCCTCTTGCTTCCTTCTTATTCTCTCTTTCGCCCCCATCCACTTCTTTTTTTCTCCCCCCCTCCCGCCCCTCGCTGTTCAGTTTAGATTCGGGGATGGAAAGCTCCATAAACAATTTTCTCTCCTCGCCGTTGAGCCACTTTTACCCAGGCACTGTGTGAATGCCATGCCAATTTCCTGAGTTCATACTTCACAGCCCCCCTCTCCTCCCTCCACACAACTCCCCCCCCCCCCCCCTTACACCCTTTCTTCCTTTCTCACTCCTCATTCCCGATGTCCATCGAAAACAATGTCCATGTCAAGACAATTATACCCACTCTGGACCACACACACTAACTCGCTGTGTTTACCACCGAAGGGCTGATGGCAGCAAAGCAATTTCCTACCGATGTAAATGCTCTCTCTCTCTCTCTCTCTCTCTCTCTGTGTCTCTCTCTCTCTCGCTGTCTCTCGTGGCTACTCCAGCCCTGTGGACATCTGATCTCATAAGCGCTGTATATCTGCTGCTATAGCCACTGGCACCTCCTTGCATCCGTCCACCAGCTCTGCCAGCGCTGATTATTTCTGCGGGGACGCGGCGTAAACGCGACAGCAGCACAAACCGAGGGGCCGGCGGCTCCCAGTGTGTTGAGATTATGAGCAAACCCAGCGGGCTCCACTCCGGCTCCACTCTGCTACCGTCTCTCTCTCTCTCTCTCTCTCTCTCTCTCTCTCTCTCTCTCTCTCTCTCCCTGGACTGCGTGGGCCATCCTGGTTTCACCAGTCACATGCGTTCTGCTCGCCCCGCCACTCCGGGTCCAGTTACAGAAAAGAACAGCCTCAGTCACAACTTCACGACACCGTCCATCACGGCGGTTGGTTGCGTACCCTTCACCGGGCAGACTGTGCCTCGCGGCTGCGTGTGTGTGCTTTTGAATAGGAAGATTCGAGATATTGATTTAACCCAGTGGAGATGAGAGAATATTAAAAAAAAAGTTAAAATGGTTAGAAGCTTTTTCCTCCCCGCGGTGGAACGAGGGCGTGTGGTGCCGTGCGAACACATCCGCAGAGGCCAGGTGCAGCTGGGAGGCAGAAACACTTACGTGCACACAAACGCGTAGGCCTGTACGTCAGTTCACAGAACAACAACTGCAATTCTCTGTTTGCCTCTGAGACATAAAGCGGAGTGTATTTTCACATTTCGTGCGCATGGTTGGTAGGTCAGTTGCTGATGATGGAGGGCTTTAATGAGCAGGGAGTTAAAAGGGGTTATGCAGACCTCACGCATTTACTACGTTACACTTTCAATGTTCTGAATGTGGCAGCAGTAGCGAAACATTACAAAGATAATATACATTATCTTATGCCATATTATGTCATCTCTTGGGACCGTCCAGCACAGCTAAACTTAAAAATATTATTATTAATATACGTGCGGTTTGTTATTGATTTTCATTTCATTTTTTTTGTAATTTGTGTGTGTTGTTTTTATGATCAATATGTGTTATTGCTTTTACATCTGGGAATCTAACAACAAAATCTCAGACAATGTGTCTCTCTTGGCGTCACGTGGGCGCGCTGAAGCTCGTGGTCCGCAAATGAGTTTGATCTCAGCTGACAGCTCCTGAGAAAATCCTCATGCTTGGGTCACATGCATTTTCCTCAGGGCTACGCCAGACAGCGGCAGGACGTATTTGTGTATCATGCTCTAATCCCCCCCTTTCACGGATCTCATATTGAAAACTGAATTGGACAAGCATACATTGGTGCAGCTTTCGACAATGATTTCTTAGTGGTACCTTTTTTCCTCTTGCAAAATCCAGGTTTCATCACAGGGGTGTTATGAAAGGGAAATCTTCAATCTTAAATATCATTTGTGTTTGTTTTCCTTATCGTCTTCTAAGATTATTCGAAAATGTCCCTCTGCCTTTGGATCCTCTACTTCTATTGCTTTTTTGGATATTTATGTTTGCCAAAAATGATCTAGGATCAAGCCTTGGGCCACTTAATGAATTAAATAATGACAAATAATAAAGGTCGGCCTGTCCGTCCACAACAAGGACTATCGGCAAGACTTCATTCTTAAATCGTTTGCACAGACTGGTTCATTATCTAATCAGTTAAGTTGCCTCAGTTGGCTTCGCCCCTTCATTTCTTCTGATTCCTACTTCGATTTATCTTCAGGTCACCTTAAAATTCAAGGGGGCTGCTTTGCTCAAATACTCATGTTCTTAAATAAGGATCTGGAAGGGAAACGCTCATACTCCATGCGGCTTGATGATGCACCTTTAATCGCCCCACTTCAACTGCTCAGTCACATGCATGTATCAGACCTAGAGGTCATCGCATGTGATGCTCTGTGTCTTTTCCTTGCAGGTTCCAGGTTTTCATTTATTTATTTACTGGTATTACATCTTTGTTAGAATAAATTGGATTATGAAACACAGGAGTCATTTATTTCTGAGCATTTATTTGAATCATTTTGTGTGTTGAGAGACAATCAGGATGATAATCTTATATATAATCATTTTAATTCATAATAATAATAATAATAATAATAATACCTTTTTTTTATTATTGGCTGTTTTCTTAGTTCTTATCAAGTGTGTATCCGCTACTCACCCGTGAGCAAATGCAGCACATGATGAAGGGAAATGACATTTTAATAAAAAATGAGTCCAATGAAAGACTACATACTATTGCTCTCTGAATGCAAAATACAAATATAATATCTTACACTTGAACCATGATTTTTATCGCCAACAAAAACCACAATGATCTCACAGCCAATGGCAATTTGGAAACCTTGTCTACGCCGGCTTCCGATAAGTAGTGCTACCTTAATCATCTTGATAACTCACACTAATCATGTATATTGATGGTGGCTTCACTGCCCCTTCATCAGCCAGTTGGCAGGCGAGGCTCCTTCAACAGGCAGCTGGTGGCACCACAGCGGACAGCAGCACATGTTACGTGACTATGTTCGTCTGACCATGTTGGGTGTGTTTTTATGCCCGTTTCCTTTTACCTGTCTGCTAAGAAACTGCATCTGCATTCTATATTCTGCAACAGGAGTAATGGAGTAGACAGCTACCGTTTGGTAGAGCACATTTTGATTCATTATATATGTATACAGTATATATATATTATTTAAAAAAAAAGGTATTGACCATAACTTAAGCCATCTCTTGCGCTATGTTGTTGATAAAAAAGACCAATATAAGATTATTAATATTGCAGAAAAAGTAAAAATGCAAAGAAATCACTACTTTTTTCTTAGTGGGGACGTAAAGGGCTACTCCACAATCATTTACCTATTCTTGCCTTTTGGCTCAGGAATCCCTTTTCATATGCCAAGCTCCAACTCTAGGCTTCTGCAAGTTGTTTCCATCATCAAAAGGATTGTACAAAATTCCAAACGTAACAACCCTTTTTTTTAAGACAAAATCAAGTAATCTTAAAATGCCGTATCCTGTCGCTCTTACGCACTGCAGACAATCTCCAATCACAGAGCTTTGTACCGCATCCTTTATTTCCCTGTCTCCAGCTTCTGACAAACTATCCACCATCAGCATCAAGACTCATTTTAGAAACCACTGCACTGATGATAAAGAAACGGTTGCTACTCTTCTAACTGATTATGTGCTTCTTCACCGTGCTCGGACTTTAGCCCCCGAATACAGTCCAAACTTGTAGTATTTTCAATTGTGTTAAATCACTGAAACTTTGTAGTCATACCTAGTCTCCTCAGATGATTTTTCTTCTAACAGTAGAAGGTTGTGTATTGGGGGTAAGATAATTAATCTATCTTGACTTTTATTGCTGCAAGTTAACACTTACCCATATGTTTCCTTTATAAGATAATCACACTGTATCCCTATATCTCTTTGTTGAGACGTTAATGGTGCTATTTATGCAACTTAGGTGATTTGGTATTTAGTATTTGTCTTGCCCTTAAGTACATTGGCTAGCTTGAGTTTTTTCCTGTGGTACTTTTTGTTAAAGCACACAAGAAATTAAACAGGTGGAAAACAACTGTCCAGAGTTTTACTTATTCAGGAATGGCACTGAAATTCTTCTTGATTAAAACATTTAGAAGCAAACGCTACTTTTTCAAATGGAAACCGTTCTTTCTCAGACAGATTTTCAGTTGCATTGTCTGCTCCTCTCAAAGATGGTCTGTGTTGTAATCGCAGGGTTGCAGGACAAAGTGGCCTCTTCTATGCCCCTGTGCCGTCTGCTGCTTCACTTACTGCATGAGAACTTTCAGAAACTAATTACAGAGAAACTATCTTCATCACCTTGCCATTATGAGGGGAGAGGGGACGGGCCTGCTGGCTCCCCGGGCTCCTGCAGGAGACCAGGCCTCTGATACACTTAGCCGCAGCCCTGCTTTAATTGTGCAGAAAATGTGATTTGTGCCCAAGCTTCACTTTCTAGAAAAAGTGGTGTTCACAGTCGGGGGTGTTCCAGTCGCATGAATAGCTCTGCTATTCAACCGCCCAGGGATCCATGCATGCATGACAGTGTGTGTGTGTGTGTGTGTGTGTGTGTGCACTCGTTGTGTGTGTTTTAGTGTTTGCTTAAAGTCATTTGCACATATTCTGTTTGTCCTTCATCAGTAAACAAGATTTGCAGAGAGCAAATACCCATTTAATTTAGTAAGAAGACCTTGCAAAAACATTTCTAAATTTCGCATGAATATGCATCTTTAACAAAAATCCAAAGTCTTAATATATGCAATATTTGGTCATTCCCTCAGGAAATATCGCCCACACGTGTTTGCTCCCGATAGGAACTGGATAGGTCAACAAAATCTTTAGATGTTCAGCATTTGAGTAGTGTCCTAAACATACATGACAACATGTAATGAATGTATTCTGGGCACGATAAGAAAAGCAAATCACCCCGCACATACGCACACATACGGACGCAAACACGAGCGTTTGGGAGAAAGGGATTGCAAAGAAGGGGGTATGGAGAGGCTGAAATGAGTGATATAGGCTTTGAAACATCTTGAAGGGGGACAGAAAGAGAATTGTATAATACAAGAAGGAGCGGGGGACAACGAGGGAGAAACTTATTGGCAGAGGATAAGAGACACCGAGAGGGTGGGGTGAGGAAGAGAAGCGCAAGAGTGAAAGCGACTGATAGGGGAAAGGAAGAAATCCTTAACGTACAGCCCTCACCTGGATATAGTGCTTGTGAGCTTCCCAAAAAAATATGCTGATGTGACATGAACCGCGAGAGCTAGCTTTTCAGCGCAGAAAAAAGTGCTTACTGGCTCTTCTTTTAAGGGAAAAGGCTTGAGGTACACGCCTCACATATCCTCTTTGTTTGGAGACTTTGCAGTGGCCAGCACTTTCTATCTCCCCCTATCTGTTCTCCATTTTTATCACTTTCTTATTCATTCCGTTTGTTCTTCTCCTCCTCAATACTTTCCTTGGACACAGTTGCACCGCGTTGCAGGATACTTTTTGGATCGATTTGTTCCAGAATAATCTCTGGCACTATTGCTTTGGATAAACTTTACTGTTGCTCCTCGCATTAACAATGTCCCACCGTAGAGATATGGCTATGGATCGGTAAGGGATGATAAGCTGTTGTTTGCTCTAAGAAGGAGGCGTTTCATCCGGCAAGATGCACTAAGGGAAACTATCCACATTGCAGCACAAATAAATCCTCTCTGATTTACAGAAAAGGGCTCTATTTTGCATATGGACGGTAGGGACATGTCGCAGAGATGCAGGAGATAAAAATCATTGAGGTGAGTAGGTGACACATGCAGTTACGGTTCGTCCCCCAACTTGACACAAAATAGAAGACAAAAGTCAATCGTGCCTACGTATGTCTTAACTTAGCACAGATAACATGAAAGGAGGAGAGTTTAACTTTAACGTGAAGAAAATGAAGGGTTCTTCACAAAATGAATTTGATTTTGTGATTCAGTTTGATTTAGATAATTATATACTTTCAATAAAACATAGTTACTGTTTGTTCAACATTATCTGGATAGTATTAAGTAGGATCTGCGTGTGAAATTTCAATATCACAATGTAAGATATTTACCTTCAACATTTTACTGAGATTATTTTGGCATTCTGGCAAATACTACAAGATGCTAATAATTTCATTATAACTGCAACCATTGGTGCTGATCGCTGTGAATGAACTATTATTGCATTGTGGCTCATTCGCAAAGAAAGGGGCAAGATTTGCAACAAATGTATGCATGCTACCTATTTAAATATTACATGAGATGATATATGCTCGCCGATGCATGGATTCTTTTTCACACTTTACGGGTGCCATGGTTACTATTTGCATTATTTGTGCAGGTTTTGGTGGACTCAAAAGCCATATCCATTATTGAATTTAGCTTTTGGGAGAGGTTATTTGAGGGTAAACTAATGGCAGATAATGTTCACTATCTTAATTTGTATTAATAATTTGTAAGATTGATTGCATTTGCTAATTTGTATTGAACACATTTGAACGGAAATTTCACGGTTTGGGTTCACTTCCTGTTTTGTAGTTTCATGTTTCTGGTGTCGCTGGGGTAACTCCACTTCCCGCCTTGCCCTGTCTTCCCCTGTGATTGTCTGATTGTTTCCACCTGTGTCCAATCACCTGCACCTCCCCTGTGTATTTAAACCCTGTGGGTCTGTTGTCTGTTGTCTGTTGTCTGTTGTCTGTTGTCTGTTGTCTGTTGTCTGTTGTCTGTTGTCTGTTGTCCGTTGTTGCGTCGTTGTCTTTTGCGGAGAGTCTATGTCTGCTGTGGTTCCTGTTCCTGTGTGAGCCTGAGCCTGAGCCTGAGCCTGAGCCTGAGCCTGAGCCTGAGCCTGAGCCGGAACCGGAACCTGGTCCTTGTTCATGTTTACCCATTTTTTACTATTAAAGTCTTTTTGTTTTGGAAGTCTGTGTCTTACCCCCTTCCGGTACGCCCCTCGAAACTACCTACTTCTTGCAAATGCAGTCAGTGTTGCAGGCGTTTGATCATAAACATCACCTGGCAAAAAATCTTAACCTGCAGATGAACGGCAAAGGATCATTAAAGTCACAATAGCAGCATTAATATCCGTACTAATCTTACGACAATTCATCGGTTGTTGAGATAAGTCTGGATTCATTCTGGATGAATTTAGTAAACAAACTAGGACACTATTGAATCAGTGCTGTCTAGTTTCAACGAACAGTAGCATTTTTAGAATTACCACATGCAGAGATACCAAACTCACCTCCAAGCCTTCACCTGCTTCACCAAACAATGTTTAATTCAAATCATTTCAAAAGGTTTTGGTGGATTCAGGAGGGGTTTTGTCATGAGGCACAATAATAGCTACAAGGGATTTATCTGATATTGAGATTTGTCTTTCCATTCCTAAACCCCTATGTTTTTGCAATTAGTCTTTCTAAACCATCTTAATCTCTTAATTCACTTGTATCACTCAAATGCCTTGGTCTTTCTTTCCACCAGCAGCACTTTGTTGCTTCTAATCCTCTAAACTGCAGGAGATTTCCTGACCAACATCAACCCCAGCACACATTAAGAGACGTAACCAAAAAATATGTTCACAGACAGAGGATAACTGCTCTCACTGGAGGGGACATTAAACTGGCTTTGGGTCTAGTGGTCAGCAAATCTCCAACAGTGACTCTGAGAGTGTGTAATCCTGTACTTGAGACAACCATGAAAGTCTCAGTGGAAAAATGGATAGTATTTTATTGTTAGCACTTGTACAAGTATAGTTTTTAGGGAAGATCTATTCTTTTAGACTCAGACATAAAATATGTTTGTAGGACAAGTGCAAGAAAAGAAAAACTTCTCACCTTCAAGAAAAACAGTTAACTTTTGGTCCACTAATGATACATGTACGTGATGTACCGTCTTTCAGTCAGTGTATGAAAAAAATCCTGTGAACTGTTGAGTGGTTTGTTGTTAACACACCTAATTCAATTCCAGACTTCATCATTTACATCTACCCTTTACATTGGAAGCACGGCTAATTTGTTGCTGTTTGTGTGGAGTAGCTTCCTCTAAAAAGCTGAACTTCTGCCTCTTACGTTTTAGGGACGCAGCAACAGTTCTGTGGATTGTACAGACATCCATGGTCCCCAGAGGATAAACTACTGGCTTTGATGATCACCGATGTGTCCTGCAGTCCTGGGTGAAATTTACAATTGTGCTTTTAGTGAAATGAAGGGATTGTTATGAAAGGGGACAGAGACTCGACAGGATAAACTGCATAACCTTGGTTGGATATCTGGACTTTTTTTTTCTTAACAGCACATATCTGTACATTGTATAGTGCTAGCAAATGTTGCTAATAAACTTCATTAGGGTGGGAGACATTCTAAACATTGTACCTGCTGAGCAAAAGCCTGTTGGTAAGGTCATTATGAGCTTGTTGGCATGCTGATATTAGGATCCAGCGCAAAGCTCTTTGTTGTACTGTAACAGTATTCCAGCTTGATAAACCTTTTGAATCCTTTTCTTTTGACTGTCAGCAAATATGTAGAATAGGCCGTGCATGCATCCATATCCTAATAATATGTCAATTTTGTTTCTAAAAAAAGCAAGTTGTATGAATCATCTTTTCTAGTCATCACAAGAGGAACACGTAATATTTATTTGAGGTAGTGAGTCATTGTTTTATTTCCTGGTCAATCCTCTGTGCAAATGACTGCTCACCTCTGTGGGACCTGCTTCCTCTCTCACAAATAGCATCCTCCTTTTATCTAACGGAGGGAGGGGACGAGAGAAAATGTTTCAATGCCTCTGTCTGACGGGCAAAATAAATTGCACTTACAAGATCCAAATTACATTGTTTAACCTCAAAATGATTGGCCCGGGCCCTTCTCCCAGGGCCTGATCAGTTGGGTGATGTATGGCTTTAGTTTACTCCAGCGCTGCAAATCCCAAAGTACTCAGCAGGCCCCCAGGGCAAAGCTGGGAGGCGTGGGATGTGCATACCATGGCGGAGCCAGAGGACGTTTAATGTTTTATAAGCTCCTTTTTTCGCACTCCACTTTAATTTGGAAAAATGTAGCAGCTCGTGGTGAAGGAGGGGATTATTAGCTGGTGCTAATCTCTCTTTCTCGCTCCGCCCTTGTTTACTTCAGCCCTCTTCCCCAACCCTCATCCTCAATCCCAAGCATAATGAAGGAGGAGAGAAAATGACAGTGAGGGGGTAGAAAGAAGGAGAGAAAGAAAACTGAAATTGGTCCTCTTGTTTGTTGTGCTGTGTTGTGTTGCGAGCATGTAATAAGGCTCAAAATGTCACTGGTTCAAACAGTCACCCTCAGGCAGTGTGGGATTGTGGGGATTTGTGCAGCGGCATGTGTGAGCGTTGATGAGATATGCGCATCACTTTTGAAGATGAAGAAAACTGAATCATCCTTGAGTTTTAAGGATGGAGATCCTCCTCTTTGTTGTTGAGTGTAATAAAAGCAGATACATAAATATAACTAGAATTGCTTAATTGTGATATGATGGATGCCTCTTGCGAGATTCAACAATAGAAATAGATTAATAGAAGATATAGCATGATATTTCAAGAAAGTGTAATGAGAAGCATTATCTAACAGCTGTCATCTGGCCTTTCATATTTCAGGGGTGGGGGGGGGAGGGGGGGAATAAACTGTTCTTATTTTGGTTTTCGTCCATGTCTCCAAAACAAGGCCCATCCCTCCCTGCAGACCCAGTGATGTTATCTTTTTGCATTGTAGGAGGCGCCATCTGGAAGACAAAAATATTAATGACACGGCATGTCTTGCTGTTCTAATCAGCCAGCTTTCGGTTCCACACTGCTCTGTGTTTCTGGGGAGTGGGGAGGGGCTTGGTTGATGGTGTGGGGGTTTGTGTGTGAGAGGAGGGGGGGCTGGCCGTATGGGGATTGGTGGGTAGTGTGTGTGTGTGTGTGTGTGAAAGCACGATTGATGCTTTGTGTAGCGACTGAATACAAATGAATGATTTGTCAAACTGCAATATTTGGGTCCCAATAGATTACCATACGGCACCAGGGTAATTATGCACACAGTTGATTGAATGGAGTCAAAACAGGGGGAATGTGTAAACTTGTGGCTGCTGCTGCTGCGTTTGATTTCCATAGAAATGGAGGAGGTGACACACGCACAGACACATGCAAATAGGCCGGCAAATGCACACGCCCAAACACGAGCACACAAACACACGCAAACGGGCGTAGAACACCTATATATACACACACACCCACACACACAAAGTCAGGTGGACTTGTGGTTGAAAACACAAAAAGATGCAGAGGCACACATTAACATGCAGATGTAGACAACCTTTCAAATAGTAATTTCAACTTGAACGTGAACATTCACTCACAGACACACATGCACACAAAAACACATCCTAAAAAGTAAAGGTGTGACTCCAATTGTAATTAACAAATGCCTTGTTCACAGTAACCATTAGCAGTAACATTCTCTCGAGCCCTCTACAACCCAAAAACTTTTTCCTGTTCACCTGCAGGATGCCGATAAGGCTCATTGTTTTCGGTTTGTGCCTACTTTCACAAATTAAAAACAAGGAGCAGCACCCTGACATATCCAGAAGTTGTTCTGCAATAACGTCACCATCATTTAACAAGGTTTTCTTTAAAAAAAAAAAAAACACCAGCAGCAGAAGAGAAAACAGGGAAATAAAGCCGCTAATTGTGCGCCCAATCTTCTAAACATAGATGGATTTTCTTAATATTTCAATTTCAGAAATGTTTATAAAAAATACTGTATCCCCTAAACAACACTCCTGATGTGGAAATTATCAAGAATTCACGTATATGTATGTATAAATATGTTGAGTAGCTCTTCACACATAAACCTGAGGACAAACTGGAGATCATACTGCAGATATGAGTGTGATTTATTCAGCCAACCCCCAGTTAGGGCTCAATCATTCCCTGTGGGAGAGTAATAGCCCATTCCGTCGCTCTCTTTATTGTGTTCACACACATTTTGATTGTTTCTTTTTATCATTATTCCTGCAGAATTAAACACAGCATGAAATAAATGCTACTGGCAGTTCTATTATGTATTATTGTCATATTGCAGCACACACTCGCTACTTCCACAATCATCATAAAGACTTGTGGTATATATTAAATCTGTCATTTCCTCTATGAGTTTTTTTCTGAGATTGAATCCATCTATATTCCGCAATTCATAGTTTCATTTGAAAAGTGCTCTGCTTCATTTTAGAGTATGTAAATTTCGCTGACATTTGTTCTTTTGTAAATGTTTGCTCTTCGAAAATCCCCCCTTTACATCTTGGCCTTTTGCAGCATGTGCAATAATTTCAGGCTTCAGTGAAATACAATGTAAGAATCAATAATGAAGATATGCAATGTGTAGAGAGGTTAAGGTCATGTCACTATTGCTTTATTCAAAGTTTGAGATAATTCAGAAGTTGTGTAAATCATTCTATTCTTCTTCAAATCCTATATCACAGGTAATATTTTCTTCCAGAATGCCACTACTTCTACCCTTTGTGTGATTCCTCCATAACAGATTTTCATTATGCAGTTTCGACAAACTGAAATTTCAGCTCTGAAATGTTAAAAATGGCCTTGGGTTGACCCTTTTCACAAGGCAGTCTTGTTGGAGGAGGGTGGAAGGCAGAGAGTGCATTATTCCACCAAACTTACAGACTGGTGCAATATTTAAATACAAAACTACAGTATATAAAGCATAAACCGGGGACACTGATTAAAAAAAAAAGAATCCCTATTAGGATACATCGCTGAGCTCAGGTGCACTAAAAAGCTCCCAGACAGTGTCCGTGTCTTTCTGTGTCCTTTATAGAGGTTATCCTGTAGAATCAGATAGGATGGTGGTCGTAAAGAATCACTTCTGTGGTCACTGCATCGCCCACGTATGGTCTATGCCACCTGTCCCCCGAGGATGGTGTGTGAGTGTGTTTGTGTGTGTGAGAGGGAGCCTGTGTGCTCAATTATGTGTGCAGGAGTCCCAGTGTCTATGCCAACAACAACCTGTGTGTACGTGTGTGGTTGTATGTGCGCGCGTGCATGCATGTCTCTGTGTTCTGGTAAATATATCTCAACGTGAGTGTGTGTGTGTGTGTGTGTGTGTGCGTGTAGATGGAGCAGGTGGCGGTCCTTGTATAGGAAATGTCTAAACCAATCAACAGACACCCCCTCAACCTTGGGATCACGGGTCCCGCCCAAGCCTCAGTCACATTGTTTACCAAGCAAAAGAGACACACAGACAGAAGCTGTTATCCAGGCTTATTTACTCCCCTACTCAGCAACACACTCACTCCTCACACCTTTTTAAAGGAAAAGCAAAGGGGGCTTTGAAGATCAAATAAGAGATGCAGCACGGGTGACACTAATTGTTGATGATGTAAAAAATGATGTAAAAATATAAACATAGAAAAACTCGACTTCACTTTTGAGAAATGATTACCAGGTTACTTGACATAACCTTCAGTTCCTTCTTTGGGTTATTTTGCGTAACAGGGTCATGATTTATGGTTGAGTTCTATTTGTCAGACCTCTCCAAATTGAAATAAATACATTTTTGCACTAAAGACAAAAATGTACTGAATGTGCATTTTTCAAAACCTTAATTTGCGATATTTATAGGTTGTTAGAACCGATTTTTGATTGTTTCGTTCTAAATTATTTTACATTAAATTAAATTGCAGTCCCTTTTTGTTTCATTCAATTTTCTTCATATAGGACCAATAACTAAGTGTTCCAATGGGTGTCCTGATAGCATTACCTCAGTGTTGAAGCACTGTTGAAGCACAAATCCCGTGATATGCTATTAACGTACCTTGAGAATATGAGACCTAAGAAAGAATGCATTACATCATGACATGGTTGAAAATCTTTGGGAAGGATGATGGTTTATTCATAACTAGTCTAAAAGAGCTATGCACACAGATATGTACTACACTTAAACACAAGTTCCAAAAACCCTCAGTAGGATCAAAAGACAATCAAAGATTAAACAACATACATGCGGTCTATACTCTGTTAACATCTTTCTTAAGTTGTGAGCGATGTGGAGCTGAGCTTATTAAGAGCTGAACTACTTTGAAAATGTGAATCCCTGGAAACATCAGTGGAAACTAAACCAAGTATTCAAAGGAGGGAAAAGAATGAGGCTTTGTGGGAGTATGAAGTGCTGCAAGCAGATGTCTAGTTAGCCCTTTGCCACAAGCCAAACTAGATGTTTTCCCTTGCAGCACCACATTTTAATAAATGTGATGCATTTATTTGCCATGGTTGCTCATGAATTTAATTTTAAGGATTTAAAAGATTGATTTTTTTGTGGATTTTCCTTGCAGCGGCTCATTGTATTTCAGTCTCTTTGGCTCAACTCATTGTAGATGCCTTATCAGATGCCTGCACATGAGCGCCTGCCATATCCACTATGTGTCTTGTCAAATAACTCAGTTCTCAAAACTCTCAGAGGAGAACATGTACCTGTGTAACATCGAGCTCCTTCTTGGCTCGTTGGTGAGCATGACATCAAAAAGTTTGAGAATAAAGAAATTCTGCCATAGAAAGGGTAAAGAAAAGAGAAGCCGTCTGTGTGGGATTTCAATTATGCTCTTTATTCCCCCTCCACCTTTGTTTCTTTAATAGAGGTCCTCGATTAATTTCAGAAAGGTTTTCTCCCATTTTTCTCTCAGTTGCCTCTTTTTCATTAAATGTCCCTGTTGGAGCTCTGCACACTGTGTATTACATTAACCGGTTAGCCAGGAGAGAGCGGATACGTTGGTGCACGTTTTATTACAACTCGTGTCTTTGAGATGCAATGTAAATCAGCAGGTCAGAGGGTCAGCGGAACACATTAATTCAACGCTGTGGATGAAACGATTAGAGGAGCCTTGCCTCTAAGGGTGAGTTTCATTGCCACATCCTCCTCACATGAAATATCTAACATTGAACAAGGACCTTTTAAATAGCATATAGTACATGAAATTAATCTGCTTCATGTGACATTAATTATTTTACTTGCAAATAGCAACAACATGAGCAACACACTACATGCAATATTAAATCATTGTTCTTTCTATTTTGACTATGACTGCCAACATAATGCATTTAAAAGAAGGTATCTTTGCAGATATTTGAAGACTCTATGGAAATTGCTCTTTTTAACATCTAGTCATTAAGCTACAAAAGCATAATCATCTCTTCATTCATTACCGACAACAACCTTGATAACCCCTATCTCACTGGCACTGACAAAAACACCTGGACTACTACACAGTAAACCAAACCGCCCCGACTGGATATCATTACCGAGAGAAAGCACGCCCAACGGCCACATCGCTACTACCATCCAAACAATCCTCTTTTGAACATCCCATATTCAAGCTTTCTGATCCCAAAAGGTAGCCAACACTACCTTCCTCCCCAACCTTTTTAAATTCCTGAGCCCGCTCTGCTCCTTATCACCTTCCAAGCTGCTGCAGCTGGGAGATTTCAACATCCACATTGACTCGACATATGGTTGAATGCCTCAAGTCAGCACATCAATTTGTGGAGAACATTCTGGAGCCGGTCTGCTCCACAGGACTCACTATCAGTCACCTCTCTGTCAGACCTCAACATCTCCAACCACTTAGGCATCATCATGGAAATGGACATCAGCATTCCAGAGCCCAAACAGACGGCACCATGACCCTCTGTAATATCAAGTCCATCTGCCCCTCATCGTTGATAGCATCATCCACTCTGGTTCCACCCATCCCAAGGTCCTCTTCTCCTCAATAAATAAACTTCTCAAACCTATTAAACTCTTTTTCACTTCACTGAGAAATGCAACTCCTGTCTGTCCTTCTATAAAACCAAAATTCTGATAATCTACAATCAACTGGCCACTTTCAGCGCCGCACCGCTAAACCCTGGATCTGAAAATCCCCCCCATAACCAACCAATCACTCTCTTTTCTGTCCAAAATACTGGAACGCACATGCATACAAACTCACAGAAACAGCCCTAACCAAAGTCACAAATTACCTCCTACTCTCCTCTGATCCCCACTTGTGCAACATTCAATGCACCCAGTGCAGCGTATGACACCATTTACCACTCCGGTCATCCCTCCACATTACTGTTGCAGCCCTCTCCTGGTTCAAGTCATACCTCTCCGACCGCCAACACATCATCATCAACAAATCCAAGTCTGACACAGCCCCAGTCCCTCAGGGTGTCCCCCGAGGTTCAGTCTTGGGCCCCCTCGATCTTCTTCACCCTTTACTTGCTCCCCCTCAGCAATATCCCACGCCATCATGGTCTTCATTTTTGCTGCTCCTCTAAAGACACACGGCTCTACATTTCCACACAATCCATCACATCCACTAAATACTCCGCCATCACCAACTGCCTCACAGATATAAAGATGTTGGATACAAGCCAACTTCCACAAACTCAACAGCAACAAATACAAAATCCTTATCACCTGGCCAAAATCACTCATCAGATCTAGGCAGAACTTCTTTATTGATGGCACAATTGTTCCTCAGACATTCTCCGTCGCTCGTCACTATTAAAAACAGCAACAACAAACAACTTGTCTTTTAAAATCAGCTTTTAACCTGTGAGGCTAGTTTTATTTCTTACTGTTATATCATCTCTATTGTTTATATGTGTATTGCTTTTACTGTTATTTTTTATCACCATGTAAAGTGCTTTGAATACCTTGTAAAGCACTATTCAAATTTGCACACGTGTAATGTATTATTATTTGTATTATTTACGAATAGTCAGCATATTTATTTAGGGTTAGAGAGTTATGGAAGTTCTCATCATCAGAAATATAGAAATAAACTATTTAACAATTGAATAGAACATACCGTATTTTCCGAACTATAAGTCGCTCCGGAGTACAAGTCGCACCAGTCATAAAATGCATAATAAAGAAGGAAAAGACATATATAAGTCACACTGGAGTACAATTCATCGTGATTAAAGAGGGTTTTATTTTTGAACAGCCCAGAGTAACGTAAGCTATGCGTTAGACTCCAACAGTTAGCATCCATGGTTAGCATACCCAAACTACGGTAGCTTAACATGGACAAAAGAATATCTCGCAACAACGACCTCCTGCGGCAGCGCTCCGCCATCTTCCCACCGGCTGCAGCGGCCTAGAGCGCCCTCTTGCGGTTTAGTGTGAAACTAACATGTGAAATGATATGATAGTGTGTTAATAATTTCACACGTAAGTTGCTCCAGAGTATACGCCGCACCCCCGGCCAAACTATGAAAAAAACCATGCGTGACTTATAGTCCGGAAAATACTGTAAGTTTCCCTCATCAAATTTCCCATCATTTCCCATCTCTCTAAGAAATGCTCCATTTACTCATTTTTCTGTCTTTAGGAAATACAAAGTCAATCAACAAGAGAAGCTGTACAGCTATTTTTCAGCAGCTTATAACTGTTTGCTGCTTATTTAACTAAATGGTCTGGCTGGCTTTTTTTCTTTTCTTTTAAGGGTCATGCGACAGAAACCCATCAGTCCTTTGCACTGAAAATGCATGGAGCCAATTTTTACTATTTTTACTACAATTTAATTTTTACTGACAGAATTTAATTTTCATTAATAACATTTTTTTAAACCTCAAATTTAGTTGGCACACTTAAGATCCTCACGGTGCTAAATTAAAAGGCGTTTGTGTTTTCATGGAGCCACATTGACATGACGCGATGGCACTTTGAATGTTTTGCAATGACACTGGAAGCTGTTGTAAGTACATTGTCCCATGCGCCTTAAATGTCACATGCTGAAGGACCGAAGACGTGTACATGCTCATAGTAGCGTAGATACTTCCTTTTAGTGCTGTCAGGCTGCACAACACAAACAGCTCTGCTACCCAGTCGACATAAACACTTGAAAGACTCTTACCCTCTGCAACATCTTGTTATATACACTGCAATAACAAGTTATATTGTGACTGCACATATAACGTTTAATTTCAGTTATTGTGGATTCTTGTTTTTTTCGGTTTTACTACTGCCTATTTACAACACTTTCTAAAATCTGGTTTTATTGTTTGCACTTTACCCTACGCTGCTAGCCTGGACTGGGTCTGGAAACCACATGTTCATTTCCTCATATTACAGGCGTGGTTTACGAATGCCCGGAGCCGTTTATTGGGCGCTACGAATGTCTGTCAAATGCGCCTGTTCCTAGCTGCGTGCACCTCCGCGGATACGGGCTCATAAGGTCCGCGGAAGTTTGCCGGCGGGCCGTAGTTTGGGGACCCCTGGTATGTATGGCCACTCTACAGACATGTTTTTATAAAAAAAAACAGTTTATCCGAGAGGTTAGCGTTGTTAGGGGTGACAGTCACACAAGAGTCACGGCAACAAGATCCTGCCAGCGCATATTCAACGTCATTGTCTTGCTGCACCCTCCCCGCTCTGTGATTGGTGCCCTGTCTCAGGGGCAAATTTGCTCCGTGGTTTCCAGACTGTCTTGCAGTCTGGAAACCACGGAAAACCCAGGCTACTACGCTGCTGTAAATCCTGAGAATTTCCCCATTGTGGGATTAATAAAGGTCTTTATCGTATTATCTTATCTTATCGAGTTATTGTCATAGCGCTAACCACTAACCAAAGAAAGCCAACCTTACTCCGCACATGATAGACAGCAACATGACATATTATCCACAGCCACATATTGGAAGTTGAACAACATTCGTTGTGTCTTGCAGCTTAAATTGATCTTTTAATTTAACTCTCCCCTCTGTAATTCCTCAATGTTGGTCTAGCTTTTTTGCCTCCATTATTCTTCGCTGTAAAAGCAAAAAGCATTACAATGTAGGTTTTACTGTATGAAAACTCTGTGAAGCTGCATGTGGATTTATATTTCTTAAATAAGTGCAAATTATTAAAGAATTAATAAAGGAAAAAAAGGTTAAGAATACACCCTGATGTGTGTACTTATCAGCTATATATGCATGCATTGCGCACGGCTTGTGTGAGTGTTTGTGCAGAGAGCATGGATAGTAGTGTCGGCCTAGCAGCCTAATCACCTACTGCTACAGTACATCCAGAGCCCTCTCGGCAAAACGCCCCCTTTAGGCTGCCTCCACCAGCACCAGCTCTCCTCTGAGTGCACACTTTAATTAATAATCAAGCTAATTGGATTGAGTTTCCCCATTGTGCGACCAATGTGTGTAAACCGTCTGTGTGTGTGTGTGTGTGTACATACATTACCTATAACATAAACATATTTAGCTCCATTTGACAGAATGTGCAAGTGTTTTTAGTGAACATGTGTTCTTGAGCGGGAGAGGCAGCCACCTTTTAGGTTCTACTCTTCTTGTGAGACATAAAGATGATAGTAAAACTTGATGGTGCTCAAGAGGCAGCTCCCATTTTATAAAAATGTCTTCGTTATAGGTTGTAAAACATGTACCTTTTGCTACCCTGCACACTCCAAAGATACAATAAAGTGATAAAGTATCACATGTATTGCATAAACACCCAAGGAAAAAATAGCGTTTTGCCTGGAAAGATGATTCAATTTTTAAGGCGGGGTATTCCATCTCTTTGCCAGGTTGACATGGTTGTAAATACTCCACAGACCAATTCATGAAGATATCTTACACAGATGTTTGATGTGAAATGTTAAGCTATTATAGTTTCATTAGCCCTAACATTGCATTGTGTCTTTGTCAACCAAATGCCTCTGGTGACAAAGGCAAAGATACGTGTCACAGCACCCTCAGTATTTTCCTCTCCTTTTTGAAAAAGTAGGGTTGGTGAGCACTCCTCTTACTGTTCTCTAATCTCCTCTCCTCCTCTCCTTCCTTCTTTTTCTTGCCTCACCGGTCCCAAATGCCCCCCCCCCCCCCCCCCCCAACACCATCCACACACACACACTTCCTATTCCACCTTTTCCTTCCCTCCCCCTTTCTCTCATTCTCAGCGTGGACATTTGGCAGGGAGGGCGGCTGGCGCTGCAGGATAGTTCTCTATATTAGATGTCAGGCCTCAGATAGAGACTCAGGCCTGTGGGTAAACACTTTGACAGCTTCTACAGAGGATATTTTGTCTGTGAAATGGAGTCTGCATTACTCGAGGTGAAAAGAGACAGTGAAAAGAAACAGAGAAGCAGAGAAGAAAGGAGCCTCCCTCTTTCTCATCAGCTACTGTACATTCCTTTGTTGTGTGGGGTTTTTTTTTTTTTTTATTGGGAATGGGAGGAGAAAAGGTAATAATGCATCCAATAGCTGAACTTTCCGTCTTTTTGTATATTAAGCATGATTAGGTTCAATAGTACGTATTTTTTAATCAACGTGATACCGCTTAGGAATAAGGAATAAAACTCGTCAAATGACAAATTCCAAAAAACTCAAGCAGTGACTAAGAAGATTGCTCTTCTTTACTAGACAGTTTAGTTGAATTAACAAATTATATGAGATTGTGTGAGTTTGTACTATAGAATGAATTAACAAGAGTAAACGTTCAAACCCGTTAGAATTATGAGGCCAAAATATAGGGTCTTCCCTGTTTATGATAGGCATTAAAAGTCATGAGCAGCAGACTCGTGCATTTGTGTGTGTGTGTGTGTGACTGCGTAGGCGTGTGTGTTCGTGTGACACAAGGTGGAGGGTACAGGGAGATTTCTTGGATGCACGAGCTTCAGTACGGCAAATTAAATTTGAATGCAAATGCAGTGGTATTTCTTGACAGTAGGTGATAAAACCCCTGTTATGTTTAACGATGTGCTTTGTGAACGTGCGTGAGCGGAGAGTGGTCTGCAACGCAGGGGGCCATCTTCAAAAGTCTACTCACCATCTCGCTTTGAAAAGCCAGCGTGCACAGAAGTTTGCACGTGCATGTTTTTAAGTCAATGAAGATTGCCACTCAGCAACTTCTGTCCTTGAGGTTCACCAGAAGGCTAAAGATTTCCACCAGCGCTGAGCTCATCCAAACCTCATGAATTACATGAATCCCATCAAGTAGCTTTGGAATAGCTTAGCTGAAGTTGTGTCCTTCACAGATGTTTAGGTGGTTCTCTGAGCTTTGCTGGATAATGATCATTCACACCTTGTCCTTTCAGCGACATACGTTCAAAAACTTTCTTGAAGTCCCACATTGAGTAAGATGCCTTATTTATCATCAGTCATGAGGAGGAATGAACAGTTTTATTTGTATTGTCCTCTTCTTGTATGTAACTTGTGTATTGTGTATATCTGTGCTTTTGAAATATGAGCTGGTTGTCCCAATGAGGGAGTGAGTGTTTAGTGACATGTCCTTTTGCAGCCTATTGATTTGGGTTGATGTCTCTGTGCTAACCAAAGTAAAGTCAGTAATATTCAGCTCTTGGGGATTGTCAATGTCTGTAGCAATGTTAATCAAGATGATTCATTAATTAACATACTTCATTAACTTACTATCATTTTTTCAACCATTTTAGTGTGCAGGTGTCACCTATTTGTTGATGTATAAAGGTTTCTGCGAATCAATCCCTTTAAATCAAGAGTTGCTAAAGGAGAAGTGGAGGCACATTTCAGAATGAGTCTGAACTATGTTCTGTTGGTTGCACTACAGAAAAAATCATGAGGTCGTCACAATTCACCTCTCTGCACCATGGGTACTCATTTAAAGAAAAGCAACCCAGTAGCTGTCAGAACAAGTGACTAATAACTACACAAAGGTAATACATGTAACTCTCATTGTTGCACCTGAGGAAAAGATTAGGTGAAAGACCAACGTTTTTAGTATCACTCTCTAGGGACATTCATTTATTTACAAAGTCTCTTTTCAATTGTTGATATTTAAAGGGACATTGTAAAATATTTAGGGGGACTTATTTGAAGTATTTCAATAAAATAATTATAGACGTGTAAGGCCACCATTTAAAAGATATGCAAAATTGGTTTGGTTACTATCGACTATTTCAAGACGTTGATGTTAAGACCAGATTTCAACAGAATTTGCAGTACTAATCATTTTCATCCACGTTGTGCTCATGATATATCTGCATTTGATCTCTCCACTGTTACAGTTTTTTTCGCTTGTTTACGCGCAATTTTGATGGCAAAAAGTTTTGTCAAAATATAATCACAATTATCCAAACACCACACTCAATTTTCCTAGAACTATCTAGGAACTTTTTCAAAATTCCTAGATAGTTCGCAAAATGACACACTTCAGTCAAAACATATACACATATTTGTGAAAATGCTATAAGTTTTCATTTAACCAACACAGTCCTCAATGATCAGACACTATTGCAGCCAGTTTCACACTGCTGTGATAAATAGAAAACACATTTGTAAAAAAAAGTATTTCTTACCATAATCAGTAATCAACCAACAATGAAATTAATAAAACAAATCTATAGACAAATAACTACATACACTTTGACTCTGAAGAAAAACTACTGTAAAAGCAACAATAATACTGTAACTATTCATGATCTCCTCTTTGAGCTCCCGCTCTCATTCTCACTCTTCTTCTTCTAGCTCCTTCCATTTTTGTTGAAGACAGGTGAACTCACCTGCTGCCTTTTATAGCAAACCTGAGTGCTGCATTTTCAAATTAGCACATCTGTGCTTCCACACCTGGTGGATGTGTTTATCCAGTTTGCTCATTAGTGTAATCATTGGCAATCCGGGGCTTTGTAATGACAAGGAAGTAACCTCACAATCCTTATCTGTGTCTAAGGTGAGAAAATGTGTGTGGAGTTTTACAAATCACTGTGTGTAATGTTTTGCATAAAGGGTGAAGCAGACATTGTGTGTAATGTTGTGCAAATCTGAGAAGGTGTTTTGCTCATTGGAGTAGAATTTTGCACGTTGTGTGGAAATTTTTATTTTAGTGTGTAAACAATCCGTAAAAAACTGTATTATCCCTAAGGTTCTTCCATTCTTTCTCCGGCTTAACGTTTTTTATGCAATATTTTTCCAGTGCCACATTGAGGTTCCTGCAACAGAAGATGTCACATGTGTTCATATTGTAAAGCTTGATTAGGCAATGCGATTCATGATTTTGAATTGACTACGAACTTTATCAATACGTCTGTGAAAATGAAAACAAAAGCAAAACTTACTTTTAATGTATTAATTCGTTCATTTTTAAAGCAGCAGTGGCTTCCTAAGCTTATAAACTGGACAGTGTATTATTGCACGGCTGACGAGATGCATGAAAATGCTTTGTTAAGATGTTTTAATGGTTGCTCGGTAGCATCTTTGTCATGTGGCGGAGCTCAGGGGTCGACTCCAGCCAGGTGGAATGAGAACAAACAAGCTGTCAGAAGTAATCTCATCTCCCTGACACTGGACATGTGAATTCACCAACATATCTGTCCATCAGAGCCTTGGAGCCAGTCGCTATTGTCTGGGGGGCCTCGGGCCACATCACAGACTGACTGACATCTTGGCACTGATGAAGGCAAGTTGTCTTTATGTTGCACAAGTGATTCAGCCCCTCTTACAGCTAGTGGCAACACAAGATCATTGTTTTCACATTTATTTAGAGGCTTGTTTCAGGGATATTCCACAACGGTCAGTTACCCGGGAAGTTAAAATTTCCCTGAAGAGCGAAGAACAACTGCCGCAGTCCTTTAAATACACTTCACTGGGAAATCCACGAAGGAACGTCCCTCCTTCACAACCTGTTCACCGGCGGAAAATCATGTTCACTCCGTCTACTTTTAAACTCTCCTCTTGAATGACAGGATTATTTTTTTGTGGTGAGAAAACATTTAAGATAAGTATCACTATCGCTTCTTCCATCTCTCCAACTGCAGGTTATTGAATATCCCAGTGGAGGGGAAAAACTAATTACGAAATGTGTCTGGCTAAGAGAGTTATCTGCAAGATAGCCCGCAGTGAAGCCATGTTTTAGCCCTTTTGTTTTTTTGTTGTGCAAACTAATTACTTTTTCTCTTTTTTTAAAAGAAAAATACTTAGCTGCTCCCCAAACTAGTAATGACCTTGCATCGGAATTATGACACCGGCAGATGAAAAGCCTTTGATTAAGCCCATTTTCGTGGAGCTCGCACCGGTTGAGATGTTCAGCGCTGATGCTCAGGATTATAAGCCCCATTCTGTTTTGCCGTAGGTGAAGTTCTTTCCGAATGACTTTCATTATGAATACTAAGTCTCTCCCTAAACTTTGATGAAACCTTGAGATGATAGGCTTACTAAGGTTTACATTATTTTTCTTACTAACTTTGTTACGAAGCTATCACTAGCACGTGTCATTTTGTTAAGCAGTTATTAATACAAACTACTTCAAACTAAGCTCCCTATGTTGAAATTGACTTGGCTGAATTGGTGTGGATGTACTGTAGTAATTCAATATTTCCATCCTCAACTTTGGGATCAAACATCACAACTAGCCGTCCGCATCCAGCGGATGCCTGCTCAAACTTTATTAGTTTATAACTTGGTTATTATTGCAGACCAAAGAATTATGTTGAGCATTTCGACACCAACATTATAATCTTCTCACCGCATGCTTAGGTAAAATAAATTGTGTTTAACACAATCAAACTCATTTAAATGAATAGTTTGACAATGTTGGAAATATGCTTATGAAAGAATATCTCAGGTCTGTACACTAAATATAAAGCCACTGCCAACAGGCCGAGCTAAGCTTAGCAAGAGGACCTGCTGCAGTCATTTCCGGGAGGTTTACTGTCACTGTGACGTCCAAACCAGCTGAGACTCCATTAAACAAGACAATACATATTAATGATACCAGGCGGATTTTGTTACACTCTCTTTAGACAATGTCAGGCCATCTGTTACTGCATGTTTTAGGTCGTAATGCTAAGCTAAGGTGGCTGTTTCCTGACTCTGTAGCTACATATTCAGCACACAGTCATAATGCTATTGATTCCTTTGCTCATTCACAGAAAGAAAATAAATGAGTATTTACCTCCTTACCATAGTATATGGAACTATTGGTTAAAAGACCCATTGTATTGACTTCTGGATGTACATGTGCTGTGATGTGGTAAACTGATTGGCCCTGTGTGCAGCCTGACGCGTTGAGTTCACAGCTCAAACACAAACATTAGAACACTTTAGATTGAAGGGATGAGTCCCTCAATGTCAGACAGAAAACTGTGGGTTAGATTTCAAGACATATTACAACCCAGCTTTGAAGTAAACGGACAAAAAGAATAAGTCGTCTCTGTTACGCTTTATAGCTTGAAAGCAATAAAAAATATTAGGAATGTTTTCCTGTCCCACAGGGTCCTAGAAGAATAGAACAAGAAAGGAAGGGATGCAGGCTGTCAGTGAAAAAGTGGAGGGAATAAAAAGAGGGTTTTCTCTGTGTGTGCCACAAGAACACACCCCAGGGACTTATCTACAGCGCCTGTTTCGCCGATCCGTTAATGGCTGGCATCATAACTCTCTGCGCAGAGGCTGTTTGCTGCAACTTCTGTCACAGGTTCATCATTACGCTGATAGCTTAACACTCGGCAAGGAAACAGAGTATCCTCCCACTGGTGTAGATCAATCCTTTGACATCAGGAGAAAGCCTTAGAGTACATCCTCAGCACTAATACAACCCTCTGAGAAAAAGGGATAAAGTATCAAACTGTTCAGAACCACAGACTGGAGCACTGATAAATTGTCTTGATTTAAAGTAGTTCTCCATTGACTAAGTAATGGCATTGAATAACGTAATGATAAGAATGAATAGCTGATGGGAGATGAGTAAGTACAAAGGAGATATCCACATTTTATTCTGTTGGTTGTCTTTAATTAGGTCATTTCTTTATTTTTTTATATAGCAATGATGAAAGTGTCATGCTAATCTTTATAAGATAAAGACAAAATAATTAAATAAGGAACGTTAGAAAAGACACTTCAACATGAGTAGTTTGTGGAGGTCTACCACTGTAAGGTGCTAATTCCTGTTAAATGTGAATCATGTCTGTCGTGTGTTCTGCGTCAGTCTCCCAGAAAAGGATAGAGGAGCAGCTGAAGAACAACAGGGAGCCTCCCTGTTGTTCTTCAGCTGCATCAAAAGTAGCTCAACCGCCTCCATGAAATGTAAGACAAGCAGATGGTTCAGGAAGAAGAAAAAGCAAAATGTATTTTTGATACTTTAATTATAGCTTATGAGTTTAGCGCAACATTTCGTAATTGGGTTTATTGTAAGTAAATGCCATGAAAAAGGTGATAGCGGCGCCGGCGGGCTGTGATTGGAAAACGGGACTGGAGGGGGTGGGATTATTCAATTATCTAGGTTTGTGATGTAGAAAAACCTTAAGGATTTTGAACAGCTCGCTCAGAGGCTGAAGGCAGGATCAATTCAGAAACCCATATCCCACTCAAAACAGCATGGATGGATTTTCTTCCAAGTTTGTATGCATGTGGAAGCACCAGAGACACACAATAACACCCCAAATCCCAGAAAAAGTGATTTTTCCCTAATATGGGCCCTTTAAAAATTGTTTAAGGCGTTTTAGAAGAAGTAAAAATAGTTAAAAGTAAAAACAACTGTATAGAATTGAATGAGGAATGAGGAATGAGGAAAAAAAGTATAAAATCTCCTGAAATTACAAAAAAGTAAACGGATAAAGTAATAGGCTCTCTATCTGAAGATGTACGGCTATTTCAACATCACCTATTAGGTGAATGGGAGAATTTTCTGGATTTCTTTTGCACATATTTCTTCTCTTAACTGGTCTTTTTTTTTTTTTGTAGGTGTCTCACAACGCAAAATAAATCTACATTACAATGATAATCATGTTGAGGATTTGTTTTTCTTTTGTAGATTTAATTCGAAGGCATGGCTACAAATCTGAAAGTAACCTCTCAGAGGACCGTGAGGTGATCAAATGCATTTTACCATCTGAAGAGCTCACATGTAGTGACCAGAAGAGTAGTTTGGCTAATGATCTGATTTGCAATAACTATCAAATAATCCTGGTTTATGTCACTGTAGCATATGTAACTGCTGGTATTGAGAAGCTGTGGTTCCGCTGTGTTCTGTTTCAGTGCAGCAGATAAGTAAAGGCAGACTGGCCCGTAGTCTGTAAATCATTGGTAAGAGAGCCTAGAGACTCTCCTTGTTGTCAATGAAGCTTGCAGGAGTGAAAGGCAACAGTGAGAGAGAGAGTCTTTGTCGCATATCTCATCCTTTCCTGACACCTGTCATCATTCACTTTTTTTGCAAAAGAAGAACAGTTTCATTCTGAAGACCGAGAGAGAAAATAGTATTGAATAACCCCTTCGGTCAAATATATTTTTTTAAGATACTTCAGGCTTTGTGATAAATAAGGAGCCCTTGAGATCGATAGTGCCTTCTTTCTTCATAGCTCAATATGGAACTTGTCAAAATCGTGGTCCATTAAGTTCATCACACTGACTGGATATAATTTGGATCTAACATCGAACAGCATGAAGACGTGGATGGTCGGTTTAGTTTGGTTTCGCCTTAGTTTTAAGGACGTACACTTGTTTATAGTTTCATTGCGGAGACTCACCTTGCTTAACAGCAGAAGATGCAAGAAAAGTAGTAAATGCAGAAAAATATAACAAATAAAACTTATCTGAACTATTTATTAGCAAAGAACTGATTCCTTAAGCTCTCCATAATGTTTTTTTGGCCACTTGTGGGGATTGCATCATTGCACGTTATCACTGTTCAAAGTGGCAAACCGATTTGTTCAATAGATTCAATTGACACTCTTTTTTATGAGTAATGTGTACTTGGCGGCTAAATGCTATGAACCATGTTCATCAGAAAATCATCAGCTGAAAATGGGAGGTGGATTCTAAGATACATTGCGATGTGGACATGAGTGGCTCTGCAGTCGGTCGAGCGGCCGATGCAGTCACGGGATGTAATTAGGTGGTTTGATGTGGTTTGATTTGAGTTTGGTGCCAGTCTTTTGTTTTGCTGTCAATTATCCTGCCATTCTTGTTTCTTTGCCCTCCCCCCTCTCTCTCTCTCTCTCTCTCCTCTCTTCTCTTATCTTTATTTCACCGAGGAAAGAGCTTACACGTTCTCGTGCCTGTAGCAGAAAGATGGCACTAAGCAGTCCATTAGCTTGTTGGCCTGTCGCTACCAATTACAGCTTCTTCAATTCAACAATGTTGGGCTTGAAGAAGAAAAAGATTGTGTTAAAGGCCAAAATTCATTCACGTTTTTGTAATGCACGTCATGCACGTCATTGTTACATTTAAATTCAGCACTCTTAAAAAGACCAATTCTATAGCAAAAGCCCAACCATCTTGATTTTTTCCATGAGAATTGTTTTCATTTAACTTGGTATCTAACATGTATAATTACATATAGAGTAAATAATTTAGAATGTACACACCAAAAATCACTTATGATGGATGCATTTGATCGGTTTGATCATCATCATCGCTTTTCTTTCAAATGTCTTAATTCTTTGTCTGTGCATTTGGCTGGACAACCGCTGAGTGTTTGAGTTTGTTGCATCCGAAAGGTCACTGCAGTGATTTCTGAAAGCAATGATACCTAAAGAAGGAACAGAGATCATAAACAGTATAAGTTTTACTTGTGCATTTAATTCATAATTATAAGTAATTCCTTGAAACCACAAATTACCTATCTACACTGTACAAAAGTTGTAAAGAAGACTGAATGCCAGGTCTGAATCTAAGCAACGTTTTAAATTTGTGTATTCGTGAACTAAAGTCCAAAGGGAAACGACACAACCGTGACGCAGGATTAATGAAGAGAGATTCTAAGCAGCATTGAATCCGATCGTCCTTGATTGCTTTCCTAGATCCGCATCTAAAGACTATTGTTTCACGTGTCAATACTGCTCTTCATCATTCACCCCACATATTTTGTGTGACACACAAACAGATACAAAAAATGGCATTTTGTCATTTATTTTTACATGGCCACCCTTCTGAAAGGTCCAACTTCTAGCATGCTAATGGCTGGGAGTCTTAATTAAAATGTCAAGGTGGCGTGATGTCCCATTAAGGCTCCCCTCCCCTCCCTATGCCTTTTCTGCTTCTGATCCTCCCCAGGGACCTATTAGCCCAGGCCAAAATGATTGAAGTTCAAAGAGGTGAGCCCGAAGGTTGGACGCTCATCGCTTCGCGCTTCACCGTCATCGCAGCATCCTCCAACCCTGACCTTTAGCAAGACAGCCGTCCTCGCTAATGTGCTCGCATATCTAATGAGAGAGGGCTTCAGACTCAGACCTCCCTGTCAGCCGTGTTGGCGATAATGCCACCAACCGCTTCCAACCGGCCTCCATTCACCTCCACACTGACTAAACAAAACAAAAAAAAGGCTAAGTAATTTGTCAGCCGTTTTTGTCTCACATTGTTGGACGATCTTTTGGCAGTTTGCATCTATTTGACTCACCTTTCCCGCTTCCTCTAGCTATTCTCTGCTTCAGCTGTCTTTCTCTTTTTTTCACACTACCTCTTTTGCCTTTCTCTGTCTCCTTCCTCCCAATGAAAGGTTATTGGAAAGAACAGGCCAGTGCCGGCTTTTCATAACAGGTTCCCCCGGCTGGCAGGAGTGGCAGGGCCATAATGAACCTCACTCAGTTAAAGATAATGGATCTTCTACCACATAACTCCAATTGTGAAACATTATCAGTACTATTTATGTCATTAAAGTTAGCACACCAAAGTAGATACCGTTGGGTAATTGTCTCAGGAAACTCACTGTCCAAGTAGAGCCATCCACCACCATCAGCAACTGGCGACAAGAACTTGAGGATGAACTTGTGTCCATGTACAGTATGTAGCTCATTTCCATGAGCTGTGCTAAAGCAGGCCATAGTAATTGTGTAATTCCTGGCGCTTCATGTGTGTGTTTGAGAGATTGCCGCCACACGGATCTTTCGACACAGTGTTGATTGTGTCTCACCAACATGCGCCAAAAGCACGCACAACTTCACATGTCTGAAACCATTGGGACTTCCACAACCTTCCGGGTTGACCTCCCCTAAGACAATTATCCCGCAACTCCTTCCACCTCCACTTCTTATTGGCTGTGGGTGGGATGGGGTCAAGGTAATCACTGAGCCATGAATATTTGTACCCACTCACTTCATCAGTGTGAGATTACCAACAGGGAAATCAATGAGCAGTGCCCTAATGAAGGATCTACACTTGTGCCCAATGGTCCTGTTAGTTTTTATCTTTTTTCCTAATATGGTATCAATGAGGTCCCCTGATACTGTGGTGCATGCATCATCCAGCATGTGCAATTGGTGTATCCATTCATATAGTCATGCAGTGGAGGAAAGCCGGCTGTTCTCCAGTTTCATCATATTCACGTCGTTTTAGTCATTCATTAGACAACACATCAAACAGTAGGGATACTTTAATTATCAATTTAGCCGTCTCCCCCTTGTGTGAGGACTATGTCCCATTCTTGATGTTGTGTCAATAAAAATAAAACCACTCTGCTATTGTTATCACAGAAAAATATCAACGTTTCATGGTAGTAAGAGTTGCTTTTGTTCGAATGATCTCTGTAAAAAACCAGGACACGATCACTGAACACAAGCTGCTTTTGTGGGATTTTGCTATGTGTTGTGCATGGCAACTATATCGTAAACAATAACGCTACAGAATTATAACTAGGAATCCCCAGATTGGGTCGAAGCCATGATTTATATTTCCTTTTGGTTGCACATTTTCTCGGTTGGCAGACAATTGTCGGCACTCTGTACATATACTGACTGCACTCACACAAAGTGCGTAAGTCCTGTGTGTACAAAAACAAAATTTAGAAAAGAAACACACAGTCTATCTCGGGCGTACAACACCCACACCCACACACACACACACACACACACACATACGCAAACACACAGAACTGCTTGGCCCTCGGTCTGCCGCGCTCCATCGACCCTATCTTATTAAAGCCTGTCAGCATAGCTAGCACTATCATAAGCTTTTTATTATTGACTCGGAAAATATGATAATTTGGAAATCACAGGCCGCCTCCTAAAGACTCCACCGTCACTTTCAATTTGAGCTGTTCTCCGTTCTTTTAATGGGAATGATGAGATAGCAGGAACTTCACAAGCCTCATGAGCTACACACTTTCTTCCCTCTTTCTGGTGTTTTAAATTATTTATTTATTTATGTTTTTTTTTTAATTAGTACATTATAATTGAGGTCTGTCACCTATTGCACCTTCAAAGAAAGCTAAAACAAATTTAATTAAAAGTGGTATCTCCTTTCATATGGAAAAATTTAATTATGTTTGAAGCAGGAAAGATGGGCGGTTGTCCATACATTTATGTGTTCTTCATTAAATCTGCTTCTTTACCTCACACTACAGTTCTTTATAGTTTCCCCATTATCCCATGAAAATCAATTTCCCGCACCCAGTGTAGTGCAAGTGCTTTTTGTTATGTGGTTGTATACGTTAAATAACTGCATTGAAATTAAATTTAGAATCGTGGATCGGAGAACTGGACCTTCTGTATTGTGGGAGTCAAAGCAGGGCTTCTGAAGCTGGAGCTCGTGTGACAAAGTTAAATTTAAACTGTCCTATAATCTCCATCTGGCACTTGGGGGCTTAATCGGAGTAAACACTGTTGCTTCAATACTTTATTGACCCTGTGTCTTGATAAAACATAATTGGTGTTTCCAACCTGAACATTTCCACACTCCCGCCGAGCTGTGTGCCACACGGGCGGGCGGTCCGACGCCGTGCCGAGGGAGTGGGGAAAGAGAAACGGAGCAACATACAGTATAGTAATCTTTCTCTTAGAAAATGATCTGCTGTTAATGGAGGCCCTGTATCCCACCTGAAAGGTCCAACAAAACGGTATTCCTGAGCCGTTCATTTGAAAAGCTGCTCCAAGAAAATTCTCTAAACAATACTCTGAAAACAATAAATGATGCCCTCTGACTATTTTAGAACAAATTATATGGGCCTAGATAGGAAATGCAATTGTTGAATAGGTTATGCCTAGTTTTAAAGAACACGGTAATGGTTCACAGCATTCTAATTATTTCAAAAATAATCATTGTTTCATGGATTTGTCCACATTTGGTTTTATCCGGTCTGAACATCTCAATCAATACACAACCGATTTGAATTTCGACTTTGAATTAGGCCTTTTGTTTACTTGTAACAGTTGCCTTTACTTGAACTTGTGTGGGCAGCATTATATAAGAAATAGTACATTAAATGCTGCCGCCCTCGCTCAGACATGTGCTTTTGAAGTACCTCCCTCCCATCCTCTCGTTGATATCGCCCTTTAATTGTCATCTCACCTTTTACCATAATAATCTTATAATTGTGATAAACTTGCCAATGACTAGCCAACGACAAGACACGTTAACAGTTCACACATCTGTAATTTCCCACAGGCTGAAACAACAGAACGGCTTAGTGTGAAGGGTGAGCGTTTGACATCGGCATTTGTATTTAAAGCCGATTACATTAGGGTCAATAGCATTGCTCCCTGGGGCAGATTGTGTGGAAGTGACAATAATGGGAAATTTAACCAAGGAGAGCAGCTGAGAGCTAATTATTCAAAATTACCCCTCTCAAAAAGTTTGGACGAGAGCTGACGAAATAGTGTCTTTTTTTTCCGCAAACCCCTTTTGTGTCCCATCTCTTCTTCATCTGAATATGAAACACAGACAGGGAAATCCATCTGCAACGCAGGCATTGTTGGCGGCTCCCAATTTACACACATCACTCTCTGCAGCTGTTCCTGTGCTTGATGGCGTGATAAATTAATCTTTTTCCATGCCACTGCGTCAATTCTTTTAAAGGAATAAACATTTTTTTTTCCTTCACCTCTCTCAGTTGCGATGACAAATCATGTTTTCAGATGAAGAGAGAAAAATTAGAGAGAAAAGAGAGGGGGACGCAATGGAAAGAGAGAACCGCAGGGATGAGGACGAAAGAGAGATTTTGGAGCGCTGAAGCGCAGAGCTGCAGACTCAGTCAAAGCGGGTCATTTAAGTATTCGTCAACGTTTCCCGAGAGCAAATATAGTGTCCATAGCTGATCAAGCATAATGTCTCATATTCATTCTCATTGCCAGAAATGACAGAACAGCAGAGCTCAGGCTGATTCCCCCTGCAGTCAAAGCCACGGAAAGCAACAGGCGACAGTGATTTGTCTCTTTTTGCCTCCGAAGCAACACAAATTGTCCATCAACCGCAGCATGCATTAGAGCAGAACTTATATTGCATTCCAAATACATTTTCAAATCTCATACGGATCTAAATCATGTTTCTGAAAGATACCACCAGCCGGCTCTTGCTGATTATTTGATTTTCAACTAGGAGAAATTCATTACAGAGAGACCGACACAGAGTCACCGTTTAAGTTAAAGTCTTTATTCTACAATTAATGCTGGTGTTGCTGTTGTGTGCTGTAGTTACAGTAATACCTATATAATGCCTGCAGGCAATAAAACATTTTAAGAAGAACGGGGTGGTGCTGCTAATAGATTTGCCCACATTTCAGAGATCCAGAGATCCAGGTTCAGGTGAGTTCAACTAGGTAGAGTTTCTTATTGCAATGTGCTTTGAAAGGTAATTTACCTGTTACCCCCCCCCCCCCCCCCACATTGCCCCCCCGAATTACCTTTTTCCAACACTATATTAAACCTTTAAGCTTCACGTTGCAAAGGTTTGCCCCAGAATTGGACTTACCAGGATCCAGTTGGCTTTCAGAACAGCCAGCAAAGCGCTTTGAACTGGAGAGCATACAGGAGCACATGGAGATGAGATGAGAGAGGGATCAAGATCCTCCAGGGACACTGAGACCTCCAACTCCCCCCAGAGCAGCAGCCTCTGCTGGCCAAACGGAGCCCTCCGCCTCTGGTTTGCACAGACCACTTTAACCAAGAGCTCAATATATATTTTTTACGTGAGATTTCCTTTTCTCTCAAATAAAGAAGGGAAAGAAAATGCCCACACAATACTGCATATTTTAATGCACAGTATATGCATGCATTTACATTGATTGAGCTTGTGTTTGAATGAGGTGGATTAAAACTGGTGTGTGAGATACTCCTGACCTCTGTGCAATGTCATAAACTGATATGTGTATTTATAACAATACATAAAAATAAAAACCTCAGTTTGTTCTCCTCCCCATTGGCATTTAAACTGGAATATTGACATTTTCCTATAAGTGTTAAGACTCTCCATTTCACCCGCTGAGTATATGCTGCTGCAGTAGATGGAGCACATACACATGTGAGGGTATGTTCATAACTCGTGCTCAAACTGTGCCTGCGTTTTATTTTAGCATCACTGAGACCACACAGATTGCCAGTGATTCCTGTATCACTCGGTGCTATTCTGAGATCTTAAGCCCCTCTCACCTAAGGTGCTCTGGCTATGAGAGAAAATTTCCTCTGTGCCAGTTCCCATGGAGACTTGCTGAAGACCACGGTGCAGTTGCGCGTCTGGCAGTGATGAAAACAGAAAAAAGTTAAATGGCGTAATACCCAGATGGCTCGGTAAGCCTGGTGAAATACGCTGCTCATCATAAAACATGGAAGAAATACAGCATGCTTCCTTTCTTGTGTCTGCCACGATGCAAATAACAGAAGTGCTGTTGACTACAAGACATTCAGACTCATGTTCATGAAACTTTCAGAGGTCAGACAACTCATTTGGGACATTCGGGGGAGCACTGACTTTTCTCGCCAGAGTTTCTGCGTGTTTGCTGGAAGGCCCCTGTTGTGACCAAATTAAAGGATCTTCGTTTGTTTGACAAACTCCACAGGGGAGATCAAGCGTAGGCGGAAATCCTTTTTGCTGCTGTTTCCAAGATTTCTCTCTGTCCTTTTTTTTTTCGCGGAAGAAAGGATTTGAGGCACTGTCAAGACGAGCCCCCTGCAAAGAAGCAATTAAAAGCTCGGCCTTGTGAAGGTCTTGCCGCAGCACAGCCCAAAAAAAAAAAAGAAACAGCCTCATGGTTGGGTGAAATGGAAAAATGAAACGCTTCCATCGGTGTGTTTGATAACAGCAGTTTGTTACAAGTTGACCAAAACAGCAGGACTGTGCCATAAAAGAGACTCACACATGCTTGTCATTGATAAAAAAAAAAAAAAAAAGCACAAGACCGAGCTGAAATGCATTCCTCGCTGATGAAACATGCACACATCAGGCTTTGAAAGGGCGGGAAAACAGGGCTTTGATACTCTAAGTGACTGTCAGACTCCTTTTTGGAAATGCAAGACTAAGACAGCAATGACAAGCATACCGAGGTTTTTAAATCCCTGCATACCTTCTAGCAATCGTTTGAGTCAAGCAGTCTTTTAAAGCACTTGTGCTACAACAGCAAATCTTAATTCCTTTTTGCCAAATTGAGTTGATGCGGGCTGCTGCAGTTGATTCTGTGCTGCTGATGCAATCCCGGGTAAGGTTTGCTCCCCTTAAATTTCAGTTTGTCAGCTCCTTTCTTTGTTCTAATTGTGGAGGCAATCACTTTGGGGGCGGTTTGGGTACATGTCGAGCGTTTATGGAAACGATGCTAAATTGTTGTCGTAGGGAATTAGCATTATCGTGCAGTCTGTGCGTAGGGCGACGTACGAGAAACTTGTCTTCGCTTGCCGCTGCCAATTGGCATTAAGAAATGGGGTTTTGAGACACGGAGGAGGAGTGTGGGTTGCAAAGAGGCTGAGAGAGATTTTTTCAGAGAAGTGGGAGCGCTGTGATCGCAGCACCATGACTTCAGATGGATGGAGATTCATAGACAGACAAGAGTGACGCAGAGAACAATACCTGGCTGCTGGATAGGCACTGCTGCATCAAGGTGATTTAGAAATCGTGAGAGGAAAGGCTGAGCAACAAAAGGCGTTTGATGAAGAAAATCTCGATCTACAATTGTACAAATAATGTTATGGGGACGGAAATCTGTCCAGATGAGGAAAGCCCCTGAATGGATGTATACATCTGCATGCAAAGTATCAGTGCCTCAACTCAGACTGTATTTATTCATAAGCAAATGCACCTGCACTCTGTTGGTGGACTGAGCTTCATGACTATATCTCTACATAATTCAGCGGTTCCCAAACTGGGGGGTGGGACCCCATGGGGCGGGGGGCGCGTTTTCATTAGCAACCCCATCACACAGCCACGACGGTAAAAAAAACAAAAGCGAAACCAACAGGAGGACTTAAGCTGTTCTCAGAGCAGACATCCCAGATCGGCTCAGGAGAGAGAGAGAGAGAGAGAGAGAGAGAGAGAGAGAGAGAGAGATGTTCATTAATATATGTTCATTATACGGACATGGCCTTGTGTACCCATTAGCTGCATACTTATGATATACTTATATATACTTATATATAATCAGCTTGGAATTTGAACTGGGCCAAAATACAGACATTTGGTATTATTTTTACTTTTTTACGATAGTTTCATTTAGCATGGCTTTGTATTTTTAGGGTATTTTCAAAGGGTTTGTTCTATTTGACCATGACAATTGCTGTCTTTTCCATTTTTGCTGAAGTTATATTATAACATGTCATATGTGAACAATGATACTGACATCTTATTTCCTGATTTATTGCAGCATGCAGCCTGTACGTATGTTTCCTTCAGCTTGCGTTCATCCCATTCTCCCCGCTGCTACACCAAAATGTCCCATCGAATCCTCAGCTCAGTTTAACATACTGTATCGTATGCCTCAAAGCAAACGCTGAAGAACAAAATTCGTATTACCTTCTGCATTCCATGTGTCGAGTCGTTAATGGACGGTGAGTGGAAGTGAAAGAGCATTTTCATCTTTCTTTTCTCTGTCTCTTTTACACTCAGCAAGGAAGCACATGTAAATTGGCTACGAAAGGAGAGGTAGAAAACAATTATGGGAGCGACGCGCCTGAGAGAAATGAGTCTATTGCTTGACCTGTAATGAAGTGGAAAGTTGACAAGCCGGCTTTGTGTGACTCGCAGATTTGAATGCAAGGAAATGACTCTTCTGTACTGTCAACCAACAGGAAAAGATTGCCAATTATAAGTGCCGGCCTTCCACTGGCGCCTCGTAGGCATACTGATGGGCGAGGATGGACATGAATATTCAGTGGACATGAATATTAATGGTAACATTTTATAACAATGTCGCTAACAGGATCCTAACAAACTATTAGTTGATGATTAATTAAACATAAAAGACAGCCATTAATCAAACTATAAATATACAAAAATGATATGTCCATCATTAAAGCCAGAAAAGCTGAAGATCTGTCTTGTAAACAAAGGCTTTCCCTCATGTCAATACATCCATTATAGACATGCCATACATGTTCATCTCATAAACTCATTGGAGATGTACTGTAAAATCATTACTGTTATATGATATTCTTATGCTAAGTTAAAATAGCATTAATGCTGAAAAAACCTGTTTCTTCAGTTAATCTAAATTAAATCTTAAATCTTAAATCTTAAATCTCTTTTTGTGAATCCCTGTTTCTTGACAAAGGGTGAGAACATGTATGTTCATCCACAAGATGTATTGAAACATCTGGTTGCTTTTCAAGGAGTTATAAATCTATTTTTTAGGGCTTTTTCTATCATCCGCATTATACAACTTGGATATCTGCACTTTTACTCTTGTATGTTATATGTGGTTCTACTGCTGCCTCTTCCTATTTTAACCTAAGTTATAATTGATTCCGGAACTAAAGGAACGTATTCCAAGTAGATAATCGTTACATATCGGTCTGATACAGGGATGGAGGTGGCCTTAAAAGTCCAGATCAAGAACACTTTGCACCATTTCCATCCTTGTTAACAGAGCTCCTGAATATCTCTGAGTCACGCACAGCTGGTGCTACGGCAGCTCTTGGGATGTAGTGCCTGCCAGATTCAACATGAGGTCCCTTTTATTTGCCAGAAAATCTCCCTCATGTAGCCCTGATTAAATATCAATTAATAAGATCCAGGTAGGTTCCTAAAGATTGCTTCTTTGTGTTGAAATATTTCTTAGGTGGTCTGCAGCAACAACTGTATGTTCAGCTGGTTCTGTTTGTTTGTGAGGGTAAGATGTAGGTGTGAGTGTGTGTTTGTGTGAGAAACGGGGGCTTTGTACAGCCTGACTGTGTGTATCCAATTCCGGTGTATTTAACAAGATATCTCACTTCCTCCTTTTTTATCTCGATTCCATTTCTTGCCAGCACTCAGGGGAGCCGAATCCATTCACGCTGTTTTTTTTCTTCCTTTTTCCGTTTTCTCTTTACTCTGCTGTGCACAAATTGTTACTCAGTCATTTCTGTGGAAGGAAAACGCTCTTCGGCAAGTGATTGTCATTCAGTTTCAAATTAGTTTGGGCAGATCGACATGCGCCGGACAGCGTGACACGCTATAAAGCATGATTGTAATAGCCTAAAGTTGAGCGTGATGTGTCGCCTCATTGTCTCACTGCGCAATGTGAAACGTTTCTTCTTCAGCATGTGTTTGCATACGCCGAAACCGCTTCATGTTGCCATGTTTCTGCTCACGCATACACACGTTTTGTGTGCGTGCAGTGTTTGGAGTGCACACAGTAGTGCTGGGTATATATATATATCTATGTCCGTGCTTGTGCCACTGTCTGTCTACCGGAGTGAGTGACTGACAATGTGCCCCCAGAGGAGGGAAGCATGACAATCGCTCACCCTTCCAGTGTCATTCAGCACAGTACAGGAGCCATTAACTTTTAAAGCCAGGCGTCTCTAACAGCAGGCCCCATGTCGTTTACCCCCACCACACACCCCCCCGCAACATTTCAAATATCCGTGATGGACAGGAGTCCGACCTCTGTGCCTTGGCAGGGTTGCAAGGTGGAGCACCCTGCCCCTGCCCCGCACAGTGGCACTGTTGGCACTGTTGGTACCTGGCTCCGAGTGTGTGTGTGTGTGTGTGTGTGTGTGTGTGTGCGCGCGCGCGCGTGCGTGTGTGTGTGCGCTCACTGTTGGTGGACACCGAGGTCTAGAGAATGCACTTTGATTGACAAGTCTCATCAGGGGTAACTTAATGACACCACCACCTACCAATTAGAAGTCATCAAGGTCCCCAATTGAAAGTGGTTAATAAATAATGTATTGCCACAGTAATACCACATAATCTGGATATCAGAAAGTCAAAGATGAATGCATTATTAATGGGCCCAAATTGGACTTAAATAACTGTTCCACTGAATCCCACACCGCAGCAGAAATTCACTTATGTTAATATGTCTTTATTATTAATGGGCAGCCATTTTCTAAAATGTTAACTGACTGGGGTGCTCGAGACGCAGTTGCCAAGATTGACGAGCTTTGCGTCTGGGGAGGAAGCGGTGGGGGCGGCGGGGGCTTGCTTATTTATTTATTCACCTACCTGTAGCACGTCGACTCACACCATTGTGTCAATAATTCCCTGGTAAAGCCATTAGGCATGATCACAGAGGCCCAATTAACTCTGCAACGTGTGAGATGACAATCGTACATCATTAGCCCTATAATGGCATGCAGTGCCACAGCCTCTTTAAAAACAAACATCAAGGCTATTACTGGGAATATATCCCATCGTCAACACTGCCGCTCCAACCATCCGGACTTCTGCTCAAGTGCTCTCCTCGAGCTGTGCACGTCAAGTGTTATGGACATTACACCAAATGTGTTTCTACGAGATACTCTGGGTGTTTCGGATTGAATATGTCTTTACCAAGGCATATTTGGGATGATCAAGTATGTGGTATTTGCATTTGATAGCTACTTAACACAAACAAAGAGATGCACCGTGTTCGTTCTGTTTTTGGAATAAAGTACCTAAACATTTGGAAAGAGGGAAGAGAGCGCTACGAAATGTCCAAAAGGCTGCTCCGTCACCCTGATTCATATTCAACCATTGCTCGGCTCAGTAGGAGCTCCCTGCGACTTCTAAGACAATTTGGTGGAGGCATCTCTAAAGGGGAACCGATAGACTAGCTAATATGTTCTCTCATGGCATTTGCATAATGTCCGTGGTGCATCGCCAGAGAGCTGTTCTGCTCCAGTTCCCCCTTGTAATAAATCTGGCAGCGCTTCTAAAATGCAGTTGTTGCTGGCACCGGCTTACAAATCAGACGATGAAGCCCCTTCCAGAATATCAAAGGGTTTAACAGTTTAACAAATATTTGTTTACCATCTGCTTTTGGTCCTGTGCAAATCAAATTGATGAGATTGAGCCTTTTTATGTTGTATAGGTCCAGAATTTTGTCTTTAGTCTCCTCCTCAGGTATTAAACCCAGAAATAAACACTGCTGAGATTAAGCATGTGGCTCTTTAATTTTGTTGGCAAGGCAGATCAAAAGTGCCTTAAAAGCTCCCCTGTACTCACATTCATAGAAATGTCTTCCAAATTGGTGGCATAGGTGGTATCTGTATGCCTCTTCTGCATGAATTATTTTGAATATATTTGTCTCTACCTTGTCTTGGACACTTTGAGGTTATCGTACTGCCTTTACTGATGATATGATACAGTATAGTTCCACTTGATGCCCCAAAATGCCCTCACACTGTATGTCAACGAGTAAAAATGATGCGTACCCTGAAGTGTTTGACCGAAAAAACTGTTGAAATAGCCAAAGTATGCTTTACAGAAAGGGAGAGAGCGAGAGAGAGGATCAGTGAGGTCTATCCACATTAGTACACATGGGCCTCCCGGTCAGGCAGAAGGGCATCAAAGAAGACTGTGACCTTCTCTGGGGACATGCTAATGCTTTGATCCAAACATAGATACATACTATAACATAATTAAGACATGGGTGATTTCAGTCATGTCCATGTATAGAATCCATGTTCCATGTATAGAATTCCATCCTCCAAAGAGAAAGGTCACGTACGAGAGATGGGTGTTTTAGGAGAGTTATTCATTTAACGGCGCGCCGATCAAAGCCTGTTTGCTGCTTTTCACACACACAGTCAGTTTTACAGACCGTTGTACCCTCGAATCTTTAGTAACAATTGATGTGTGTCCGGGTTGATGAACCGCCAGTTTACATGAAATAATTGACGTGGCACCCCTCTGCCACTCCCTCCTCATTAGTCATCTTGCCTGGACGCTCAGTTGACTTCCTGTCATTCGAGGCATCTAATCGACTAAAGCGGGGTTTTTTCCGCCTCAGTAACAGAAATTTGCAAGTGTACGAGGATGCGGGAGTGAAGCTGTGGAGTTAAATGCACTGTATAGGGATTGAGGATGACAAGGCTGGGTTGTGTAAGAAAACCCTGTTTTCCAACTTTCTGACATTTAGTCAATATATTGACAGTGTTTGTCACTACAGTAAAAGTTATGCGAGAGCAGCGAGGTGCCATCCATCTCTGGATGGCACCTCGCTGGACTGGATCTCTGCAGGCAGCACTGGATCTCTGCAGGTAAAAAGCCAGATGAACGTAAGACAGCGGGGAAAACTCTTCCCAGGTAACTTCTTCGTGGTAAGTAAAATAATGTTGTAGAAAACTCCCTTTGTGATGACTTTCACGTGGGCTCTGCTCCGGCCGCGGAGAACCTTTGGGTTCGCGAATATACGCCTATACAAACAATAACCAAAGCTCCGAAACATGAACACACCGCTCGGTTGAAAATGTCAGACGTTCCTCTTCTCTTGTCTCCCTTGGTATTTCCACGCTGTTTCGCATCGGCGTTCTTTCGTGCCTCTTTTGTGCGGCCGGGGCCTGAGAGGGTGGGCCAGCGGTGCCAGCAATGTCGCGGCTGGAGGAAGCTTATTCCTGGGCAGAGGGGTCTGTGTATAGAGTCAATCAGAGCTGTACAAACCCTTGATTGCCATTGACATTTACCGGGGGCCCATTTCCAATTAATCTTCAAGGGCCTCCACCTCTTGAAGCCTGATTACGATTTCCCTCCCCGACAAACTGGCTAATTTGTAATTGGCCATGTGTCTGGCAACGAAGGCTCTCCTTTATCGCTGCTAGATTGAGATGTAGGGAAAAGGGAGATAGATGAGGAAAGGCTACCTATCCTGAGAGTCTGCGTCCTTAAATGGCTTTCATACGCACGATCAACAAAACATACGATACATAAGCTATTTTAAATTGAGAATCTATAGTGTCTTTTTGTTATACTATTACATTTTGTCATTCAAACTGTTGTTGTTGTACCCACTCTGTTGTCTCACACAGTTGTGCTGTGTGGGTCTTTGCTGTGTTGCGTCGCAGCGCCGCTTGTGTGCTGAATGTTATTTAGACCCTCACACATAGTGAGTAGATCAGATCCTGCTGTGAAGACAGACACATACATACACATGCTCCGCCTGCCCGCTGGGAGACACTTATTCAGTCTGTGAAGACACATGATTGTTCACAGTAGCACACACAGTACCCAAAGCAGAAAAGGGGAGAATGCATGTGCATGTATATGTGTATATTTTGTTTTACCAGACGCTTTTTTCGGATTCAAATGGATACTATTTTCCAAACATCCCCACGCACGGTGCACCGCCATTATCAAAGACAAAGTGCATTCGCATCCTAAACCTCTGTGTGCAAAGTCTTGCTTTGTCCGCGTACCTTTGTCTGCGTTACCCTCCTCGCTTTCTCCCGTTGCTCAACTATTTTGAGACTTTCTCAAAAATACCAACTCGACATTGTGTCCCTCACTTGTAGACAGTATCAGTCAGACACGCACACACCGATGAACACCTTCTTTTTGCCATTGTGCTGTTTTCCTCCCTTCTGTCTCAGCGCTGCAGCTGGCTCATGAAGGGAAAGGGAGGGCCGTAGCGGAAGTGGGATTCCCAGACTGCCCACTCGCCCATCCCAGCCCCCTGCACTGGCTTGATAACGCTGTCCCCGTCTCCCCTTCTCCCTGCCTACTCCTCCCTCTGCCCCAGGCTGCTGTGCTCTGTAGCCCCGTGCCCATGGCAAAGCCACCCAGGAATCTTATCTCCTGCCCAGGCTTATTCTTGGCCCTGCCTGCCCGCCTGCCTGCTGCTAAGCATCGCCCTCCATACGGGTGTGTTTTTGTGTGTGCGCGCTCTCCACCTGTCCATCCGCAACACTGTCTTTACTCTCTTTCCTCCTCCCATTTGTTAGGAACTATTTTCCGCGCACAGTTATTTGTTGTCCTAGTAAGTATCTTTGGCACCAGGATGCTGTATATCGGATTGACTATGAATAAGCTACAGTGCCGACGTTCACAGCGATGTATGAAGACATTGAACATCACTGAATTGGCTGACACGAAACATTTCATCTCTATAACTGTTTCCTGGGACAAATCTGATCTGTTGTGTTTCTGCCTGCGTAACTGTGTGTGTGTGTGTGTGTGTGTGTGTGTGTGTGTGTGTGTGTTCTTTGTGTGACTTTCACGCTGCATGACATGTTTACATCACCCTTTGTTTAATTACATCAGACAACGAATGAAAGGCACTCATTACCTTGAAACTCTGGAATATAATAAGAAAAACAGCAAGAGAGAGAGAGAGGGAGGGAAAGGGAGAGAGAGAGAGAGGGAGAGAGAGAGAGAGAGAGAGAGAGGGAGAGAGAGAGAGAGAGATGCCTCAGAGCCCTCATCGTCTCAACAATTGACGTGACTAATAATCAACGTCTCCAGCTGATATTGCTTTGGGCATTGTTCATTTGTTGTTCCACACGTCCGTCATGGTACAACTACCCCCCCCCTCCGATCCCCTCCTCCCCCCCCGCCCAACAAAAAAAAAACACACACACCCGCACACAAACACACACTTATCATTCTTCCCCGTCTGGGGATGAAATGACTATTGACGTTTGGGTTTTGATTTGAAATGTGTTGAAACAGAAAGGTGGCGCGTGTGGCGAGAGGGGGGGCGAGGGGGAGGGAGGGGGAGATGGGGGGGACGTGGGGGAGGGGATTAGTTTGGACGTGAAACAGCTCTTCCCAAGCAGGGCAGCGGGGAGGCCATTTCAGGGGGTAGCCCCACGTATCGTTCCTTTTCTTTCTGAATGTGTTAATGGGGGGAACATCCTCACTCAGCCTAACGTTTCCTCTGGTGGGGCACATGGGTTTATTGTTTCACGAAGGGACTCGTTTGTTGCTTTCTTTATCCTTACTGAGTTTCCTCTGTCACGCTGATGCGATGAGCCCCTCACTCCAGCCTCTCCGATGTGTTCTACCTGCTGAAAGATTGTGTGGTTGTGTGAGTATCAAAGCCACGGCTGCAGCTGTGTGTGTGTGTGTGTGTCTTTACCTCGTCTTTGTCTTTAGCTGTCTCGTTTGATCCGTTTACCTCTTTGCAATGGAGGTCAATTCTCTCATTTCTCAATCAAAATGGGGATCTGTAATACCTGTGCTTACTTAGTTTCAGTTCATTTAGCAAAGATAATAGAGATTGATGTAAATATTCCATATGACAAATCTTCATTTAGCTAATGATGTTTTTTTGGTTATAAAATTAGCACTACTGATTCTACCTTCACATGAAGAATTATGTTAAACATGATGTTAATGTTGAATGTCTAATGAAAATCCGTGGCTCTTTCAGGTCGGCCATGTTCACTGGACCATTCCTGTTTTATGTGAGGCCGCTCCTTCAAAAGTCAAAGAAGATTTAGCATCAATAAATCATTACTGTGTTAATTTCGATCACCATAAATCACAGTAAACAAGCAGGTCCATTACCGAGCGAACTGGCAGCCACTGTCGTTAAAGCAGGGAGAGGTTCTGACAGCGTCGGAACAAGTGAAAGTTTGATGGAGAGAACTTTGAACGTGTTTAACAATGCCAGGCAGCTGTGACTGGATGGGACTTTGCTCATCATTACACAGCAGTGTCCTCATGTGTTCTTCATAAAGGACTAAGGTATGATGACACTTAGTGGGGAGCACTATCATCACAGCGAGAAGGTCCTGGACTGAAGTGTAATCTGAAAAAACACACATGGCCTTGCGACGTATTTATAGTCCCCGCTATTTCATACTTCCACTACAGTATAGTCTCTTGTAAATCAAAACTTTAAAGGATTTGAATGCATGTTTTAGATTAAACTACCACACTATACAATTATAAATACATTCTACCTCAAGAATAGTTATAAAGGTTTTAAGCTGCTTAGATATCAGAATTTTTGGGGTAATATAATACATCAGTTACAAATTACTCGTAGAAGGAGATATCTTTGTTAGTACATATAGGTTTTGTAATAAATAGGTATTGATCTCAAAATCAAAGTCTTGAGATGATATGCTGTGTCCATAGCACCGTCGTTGTGAGATGATATTACAATTGTTGATTACTTTGGACATTTGTAAACTATTTACAAATAAAGTAGCTATTTAAAAAGCAGGAAGAACACGGTTTGGAAGGAGCTTCGACGGTGCCACTTGCCTTTGCATCTCCAAAACGTTTTGCGCATGTTGGTAGTGCAGCAAAGATTAATTAAAGACACAGATTCTAGAGCCCAACCTATTGATCACTTCGAGCATTGATTGCACAGCAGTAAAGAATGATTGCACACTGCATTTTAATAATCAATTACATAGCTAACGTATGTATTTTGTACAAATATATCTACGACTTATGTGTTATAAGTATAGTAATCTACGTTCTGGCAGCACACATAATGCACAGTCTAAAATCGTGGGTACAATACAATCTATTTCATTTAAAAGCCATAATGCATCATAACCGGGTAAGGTATCTCCCTTTAATGCATAAAATGCCTCACCGTTGATAATTTCACACTCTGATCTTAAAGGAGAATTATTTTCTTCTCAGAAGTGATCGAATCCAAATTTAAACTTGTATTTGTTCTTCCATAACGTATGCAAATAAGGCTACATTGAATACATTTAAACCATTTCATATAGGGTTCTTAACTGTTAGTATTTTTTTTATTTATAGTATTTTTACTTTTGCTTCTATCACATTCATTTTTGGACAAAACAAAGACCTGCGGTCACAATTTCCCCATGTACATCCATTTGGGCTGCGCTTGAACGGAAGTGGAGGCATCAATTCCACAACACACCTCAGAGACATTTGGTTCCCTGCAGGCTTTGTGACGGAGCTGCGTTTCCAGCCAGGTGCATCCCCTTTGTGTTTAAGACGGGAGAGTACTGTGGTGAGGAGGAGATCGATCCAGCCTGGGAAGTGTTGTCTGTGCCTGTGCATGACACAAGGCTCTAACAAAAAACCAAGAGGTCGCCCAGCGAAAGTCAGATGCACGCACCTGTGTCCATTATGACCATGGGCGTTGAGAGATTTTGTCCTTTTTACCATTTTAAACCAAAGACGCGCGGATGCTTCTTGTATGTATGCTTGTTTGTGTCGAATGAAGTCGCCTTGGAAACATCTCCTAGCCGCACCTAACCTCCTAGTGTGTAATTAACAACAGCAGCATGTCACAAGCTTCTATTTTTATAGGGAAGATAAAATAACATTCATCATGAAGAAAACAAAGGCACCGACCATTCAGGTTAGTAACCTGTAACCTGAGGTTACCTACATGTTCATACAGAAGAAACAGCATTAAGTAGTTTCTGCTTTTATACTCTGCTTACATGACTTTTTCTCTTTATTCTCTTAAGATGTGATTTCAGGATTTGTAGTCGGTATATAAGTACGACAGTTTTTAACAGTAAAGTTCATAAATTTTTCTTGTCAACTGCATGAGTGAGCTGGGGAAAAAGATGAGGGCAACACTGAAGCCATGCCTTGTGATATGTCTTTCCCCTCTGGGCTTACTATATCCAGATTAAGGAGAATTCACAGATAGGCGACAGGCTCCAGCACCCATATCCAATCAGACGGTTCCCTCAGGGGAACTGTGTGGTGCACACACATGTGGCCACAGCCACACGACGCCGCCGCGTCCTCCAGGAGTCCTCCACGAGGATCATGGGAAGCCGTGAGTGAGAGTGCAGCACTTTTGAATGAATGTATGTGGTGGTTTTGAAGATGAAGTACTGCATTTATGAACACCGGCAGAAGATGTCATAGTTTCATATCATGTTCGCTCTGCAGAACAAGTTGGGAGACAAGGCGAGGAAGGGAGGGTACGTGCTGTCATCTGGATTTTTGAAGGCTCCCCTTCTGTGACGCCGCTTACTTCTTTCCTGCTCCCTTTATCCAGCAACCCGATGCTGGTGTTGTATCGCTGTCTGCGTACATTGTAATTAATATGTGCGTACGTTTTGTGTGCAAAAGTGCTTTATGTGTGTCACTGGACAACGAGTCATGGTTTTTCTTTCTAAAGAAAACACAAACAGCATCATATTTTGCCACCTTCAGAATATGATATTCACCAACAGCCATCTCTTCCTTTCTTAAAATCCACTTTGACTTATATGAATACATACATATAGAAAATATATACATAAACAGACTTTTTCACATTACCAAACCAAATAACCCAGCACCACTCCCAGAGCAATCACGCTTCATCCTCGTCTGAATTAACGCACTACGCTACCATTTTCCTCTCGTCTCCTTTCCCGCCTCCTACGGAACCAGAGCAAAGCCACAGCTCATATTTCCACCGACAAAAGAAGTGACAGTGAAAGGAAACTGAAAAGGCTATAATAAATGCTACGGCAGAGGTACAAGTAAGAGCGTACAGCGTTTGAAATCGGTAACCTTTTTGCGGATGCTGATTTAGCATTCATTATTAATGACCTTTCCTTACCTGAGCAAAGCTGTTGCCAGGAAGCCCCTTCGTGTATGTGTCTGCCAGAAGCTGGGGCAGACACTTCTCTCGTGTTCACACTTGTTGGCTGAAGGATTTCTTCACTTTGGCATGCTTCCTTTGGGCAAATAATGTTTAAATTGTCCCACACAGTCCACGTGCTGAGTAAAGAATGGTATGAACATAGTGGGCACGATGTTTAAGTTCAGAGAGGCATGCCAGACAGGGGTCAGACGGGGAAGATTGGTGTTTTGGTATTTACATTGTCTGTTTCTACCTGGAGAGAAGACCTGGATCGGGACGAAAAGGAGTATGAAGAATCCTCCTCTGCTCCCGCCTTCCATTAAGCGCTCTCTATCTAGTCAAAAAGCATTTTTCAAGCTAATTGAACTCGAAGAGCAACCATGTGTATGGCGCAGTTTGACTGCACGCCTGTGAAATGTGTGTTTATTTGTGAGTTCGCACAATCACCTCAAACGTGTTCATCCAGGCTTGTTTTTCTATTCACAGAGCTCACATAGCGACAATCATTCCTCCACGGGGAAAGTTAGCACATTCAAACTTGACTGCAAAGCAGTACAGTATAAGGGATCTATGTATCGCTCTACCTGTCTGTTTATATGCAGCCCCTTCCATCATGCTGTCATCCTTTTGTCTGTCCGCCTTCATTCATCTGTCATTATCAGACACAAAGAATGTAACACATACTTCCTCTCCCCAGCCGATAAGACTGCACATCTTTTAGGAGCAAACCGCGGGGCCCTGGAAGGACACACACAAAGCAAACTCTAACTCTAAGCAAGAACTCACCTCAATTACACCATCATGTCTTTTGTTGTCCCATTTCTGTCTAAAGACTCATAACGTATTTCTGTGCATCCTCTTTTGGCAAATTGTTATTATGGAATCACAGGCCTTTCTCAGTGGCTGGGATTTAACTGCATCATCAATATTCACCATCACTTCCTCTTAACAGCTATAATTAGACTTCTCACTGTGATGGGGTTTTGAAAAACTTCGGCCAAAGCAAAGGCTCTCAGCTTTTAGCGAGGCGAGGACTTTGAGAGAAATAATTAAAGGCCCAGCTCTGATATTACCAAGAAATACTTTGGGCTGGAGATCTGCACGAACTGGTTGTTCATTGTTATTCAGCGGTTCATTTTTAGGTGTTTTTTTATCACGAGTCCATACTTTAGGTGCTGTGTGCAGTGAGTTACCTGGAGTGAGGTTCAGAAAGCAGTTGACAATATTGTACGAAAGGATTTATGTCCTGATTTAGCGACACCATGGCGTATTTTCTATCACATTGTCAGTCATTGCCTGTTTATTCACCATGCTCTTCTTATTCATCCACTTCTACATGCATAAAACTACCGTATAGTGTGTTTTCTGCTTATAAATGCTAAATATGGAGACTTAATGCAAATTATTGCAACAAGAAAATCAATGCTTAAATATTCCTCATTATTTTGCCTCCTGATATTTCTGAACATGTGGAGTAGAATAGAAGCCGCCAGCCCATAAAACTCTGCACACATCTCACTGCGGCATTGTTTCAGTTGTGTGTGAGGAAGTAAATAACAGCTTGGCTTGACAAGGCCGGTCGATTTTCTGGGTCACATGAACAAAGACAAGCTCATACTTGCTTTTACATGTGTTCCTTTTCATCCATCACATGTGAATTACAGTGATCTAAAAATATAACACACCAAAACACACGCTTGAGCACATTCTTGCGCCAACTGACGTGATTCTTGTGTGTGTGTGTGTGTGTGTGTGTGTGTGTTGTAAGAAAGATGATTTATCTATATATTGAATTGCTGCACATTAGGAGATTCCTGTACAGGTCTCTCACTAAGCGGGAGTTAAAGTCAATTGCTGTGAATGGCTTTGGCAGTTTGTTTCTCCCAGCACGTCCAGAGCGACCGACTCCCGCTCTGGGTGAGGAACGCAGCCACAGGGATGGTTTTAGCTGAGGAACTTTTGAGCTTTTGAGAATGCTACCGAACCGTCTGCTGTGTTTTCTCCTGCAACTTCAACTCTTTCAGCGTTCAACGTGCTTTGGAGGGATCGTTGCTCTGGTCACTCCTTTCTGGGAAACTAAAGTCGAAGATTATTTCAGGATGACAGTCGGCCTTTCTTACTCTTTTCTACCTGTGAAGCCAAGCAGGAGTCTCTTAGTTTCAACCCAGCTGAAGTAATGTTTGGCCTCTGGGTACGATGACCACTGAAAGTTCATGAAGAACATGTCAGCCGGTGCATCACATCAAACCAATGAACTCAATTTGGTACCGGCTGAGTTACTTGCTGGCGGAGGTTTTTTAGAGGTACTCAGCCGTTTGTTTTGGTATTCTTCTTTTCTCTTGTGTTTGAGGGTAGGTCATTTCTCATTGTTTTCTCAGGTAAGTTGAACCCTTTTTTTTGTTGTTAGTGGGGGAGTTTTGTTTTTGGCCTTCGTGACCCTGACATCACAATTTCCTTTTTGCAGGTTTTTTTTCTTCTTTTCACTCAATAATCAATAAATGTCACGGTTACTGAAGGGTTCAAGCTGTCGTACGTTTGGTTTCACCTTTGCACCTCTTATGATTTAGTTCTCATTTTTGTCACAAACTGAATGCCCCTAGGCGTTGTAAAGAGGCCGTAACAACACGCACACAGTGTTCACTCACACACACGCATTGATACTGAGGCTACACCTCATCACTCATGACGGGTTTTTTTGTCCATGGGGTATACCAGAAAACCAGGTGTTATCTTACCCCCCTGGGAGTCCCGCTTTCCTCCCCAGGGCAATTAATGACACTGTGGAGAAACTCCGTCCCCAAAATGGCTGCCTCTCTTGAATGGAGGTGTCACATCACCCTGACAACCAGGTCAAGTCCTCGGAGTGTCATCAGTGTGTGCCAACAAAGCCGGGGGGGAGAGTTCCTCTCACCTGCTGACCCCACTGTGCAATTGATCTTTGTAGTGGAAATAGGATTTTGGTCCTGCTTGATTCGGACAGCACCCAGACATTAAAGACATTTTCTGTCTCGAGTGATGGCTGGAGCATGTGTGCGGGTGCGTCATGCATCTAAAGGTGTACTTATATGTGCACAGTGCATGCCAGCATATGTGTGATGTTGTCAAGAGGCTTGTGATTTCAGGGCGGCGAGTCAGTCAAGAAGAGGAGCTGTCAGCATGCCTGATCTGTGCAGCTGGCACTCGGCAAAGGCGGAGACGCCCACTCCCGTCAAATGGCACAGCACTAATTTCTTTCCAATGGAGCCCAGGTATAACCGCAGGGGCGAGAGACCGACACGCCTCATTGCTCCACAGAATGAGATTCCAAGGAGGCTGTGCAATTCACAAATGTACAGGCTTTATTTTAATGCAATCCATTGCATCTTGTCATCATTGTTTTGTGCCTAGCTGTATGCTCATTTGGGGAGTTTGTTGCAGAATATGTGTGAAGCTAACATTTCTTTACAGAGAAATTGAAATGGAATGCCTGTTACATTATAGCACCATAATTAAACTGGAATAGACTTTGTATTGTAGCAAAATAATTTTTAGTGCTTCTTGTCTCTGTGATGCCTTTTTTTACTTAAATTATGTGTTTGCCACATTTGCCACAGTTCTATCACGGATGTATAATAGTAAACAGTAAAGTTTGTATGTTTAATTGATAGATCTGCTGGAAGGAGATTCTACAAATAATTGAAGGGTTCTTATGTCATATTGAAAGCATTTCAGCCTTTGTTTGTTTGTGCCCTATGGGATATAATATCTCAAGCCAATGTCAATAAACTTTCACTGTAAGACTGTTCATTCAACACATGATGAATTTTGAATTCAATGAGTTTTGCCTCAGGAAATAAAAATAAATTCCCTCTTTCAATTACTAGCTGTGTTTCTATGGATTTTAGCACATTTGTCTGTCCTTCCTTATTAATGTTTTCACAAACTAATTATTGTCGGTGCTAACTAGATTGGAGTTTTTACATTTAATGAATATGATGATTCCAGATGTGACATTAAAGTAAAGTTACGATGCCACACAAACATTTAAGCCAAGGTTACTGAGTACGTTTTGTAAGACGACATACACAGGTTTGAAACTTTCTGAGCATTTAGTCATGCACATGCTTTGCTTCATTTCTTTTTTCTCTCCCTCTAAATTACTGGGAGGTGATAAACAACCCGGGTGTCTGAAAGCTACAGGAGATTTAGAACTATGTCCCAAATGAAGGAGAGGTGAGGAAAGACATTGCTATGCAGAATAGGTAATATTGAAAAAGTCTGAGGTTTCTATAGTCCCCCACGCAGATTATCAATCTATTTGTGTAACATGGCTACCCAGAATTTCATTTCCCTTTTCATTTATTTGCCTTGCTGCAACCGTTTACAGTGCAGAAACTGAAAATTGAAGCCATGACAAGGAAGGGAGAAATATTCCAAGGGCAAAATAGACCTCTTCTGTATGATTGCAAACGCTTATTTGATGGGGGGAGGAATGAAGTGACCTGTTTTTGATGAGCCCACAGGAATGCTTTGAGGAATATAGGCGGTCCACACATGGTTGTCTACAACTTGTCCATACTGATTTCTTCTTATGGCCTTAAGCCTTTTATTAAGTATTGTGGAGAATTTACTGGGTATCTTGCTTGATAAGAGCAGTACTTGGTATTGCCTCATGGTAAATTCAGCACCATGGACAAAGCCGTGAGCCTTGCTCAGTTGGTTTCAGCACCTCAAACAGAGGCTTTATCTGTTGGTATTTTCTTGAACATAATGTTTTTGTTGGTCATGTTTTGCAACTGCTGTCCTGTCGTAGGCTGAAAAAACAATCAAAATCTGATTTTATTGGGGGTAAATGTACAGAGTTTAGTATTTCAGAGAATAAAGATTAAAATTGTTTGACAGAAACAGGGTGCTTAGGACTTCTCTCAGAATGCTGTGCAGTGGGAACAAAGCTTGTGATATGTTAGTACACCTGGAAGGATTTAAAGAAGTACCATTCAGGGACCAAAAAGACACACTATAACACAACGTGATTGTTAATTGTGTATTATTATTAACAATCCGATGGGCTTAGTCACCAAAGCCATTTTACTCTGGGCGACGCTGAAAACATTTCACAGTGGCTCACAGGTAGGTAGGTTGTGTGACGAAACAGACCACGAGGGAACCATCGTGGCGCCATACCTTACATAATCATCACGGCAGGACCCGCTGAACATAATTACAATGATTTGTGACCTCCCATATCAACCTTGTATTAAAAATATTGCTGGAGGTAAGTCAGGCGTGCGCGCAGGCTCGGCTGCTGTGGTGAATGGGATGTAGCCCCGAGGGAGAGCTTGGAGAACAGAGCACGGTGTCGTGCCAAAGTGTCCCCTCCCTCCTGCCCCTCTGGGGCCCGGTCATGCCGTGAGAACGGGATGACATTACCGGGCCATTTAGCTGGCAGAAGAGAAGAAAGAGGTGAGAGAGGCGCCGAGTGTGTCGCTTTTGTTATTTAATGGTTGGCTAATGTCTAGGTAGAGGGTGGGGAGAGAGTGTGGGGAGGGGGACTGCTGGGGGAGTGGGGGGAGGGCATGCCTCATAGCCAAAAATGAAAACAAATAGGTCAACATTATGAGCCTTGGAAATAGCTGCTATACAATGAAGCATTTAGGCAGCGTGCTTTGACTGAAGACGCTGAAGCATAACCGGGTTGCAGTTCATATTTCCCATCATTGGAGAATGGTTCAGTGCCTTGTGGCCTATACACCCAACACTTTGGTCTAATACGAATACAACATATTGTCCTACAGGCAACCACTTGTGTGTGTGTACTATGTACATTACCTCGATTCAATATAGTTCAGATTAAAAAGTACATGGGTCTTTATTTTATATATGTGGATATTAATTTGCTTGTCTATCTGTGAGATGAAAGTGGCTCACACTGACGCACAAGAGAGAGAGAGAGAGAGAGAGAGAGAGAGAGAGCAATATCGTTGTTCACATAATTTAAAAACACCACCCAGCTTGAGACACAGTTGCTGAAATTATTACTTTGTTGTCATTGGATTTCAATAGGAATATCAGCGCTCTTATCATTTACAAATTACCATGACCTTGAGCATATAGTTCTCCTTTAGGAGTGGAAATCAACACTGTGAACGGACTCCTAAAGGAATATAGGAAAATAGCCATTGATCTTCACTAAAAGGTCTTGTCAATGCTCGGGTTGGAAATATGTGATCTAACATTCAAAAAATTACCTCTGTTAATCTGTAAGCAGTATTTACAATTGTTTAAAAGTATGCTCGGTCAGTTTCCATCACAGAAATAATGCTGTACATTTTTATATGAACATTTCTAAACTCTAGATGGTGTATAATAGCAACACCTAACTCACTCATGGATATTTTAATAAACAAAGGAATGTTAATGAGAATGGCTACTTTAAATTAAATTTTAAACAGTTTACTTGATGCCAAAGACCCCACATGTATTTCATGATGAAGCTGGACGAATAGGTGGATGTCCTTTCAAATCCGTCTTTTTTTTTAAGTGAGAAATAGATTTTTGTCGGTTTGTTCTGCGCATTTGTTGTGTAAATTGTAATATTCTGACCTTTTATTATTCTTTTGTCTTTGCGAGTATGCTCGTCGTCTGAAGAAACCTAAACAGTTCAGACATTAGTCGAATCGATTCCTGTACCTGTCAGTTTGTCCCACTATTGTGTGACTTTTCTTTTTCTCCTCCAATGTGCCCACCTCTCTACGCCACTCGGCGGTGCTCACAGACTTCGCCTTTCCCCAAATCAAATCCTCTGATCCAAACGACTTTGTAAATGGCTAGAGAAAGCTAATAATACGCCGTCTCACCAGTCCCAAACACGTGTTTCCCCTCAACAATAAAGAGCGCCCGCGACTATCCGACGACTCCTGCATCTGTCTTTTAATTTTGACTGCGGGCAGGATTCAGCACCACGGAGCTGTCCAGCATCCGGGAGCGAACTGGGGATGCTGCTGTCGCCGGAGATGAGGAAGGCTTTAACACGATATGAAGTGTGATCGAAGTGCAACATTAAACCTCGTAAGAACAGCAGCCACTTTTCTCACACGTCGTCTATAGCAAACGTTTATTGCGAATGACTCAAACTGTGTCACGAGTAAATTGTCGTTATAATAAATTAATAAAGAGCGGTGTAAGTCACGAATGAATGAATTATCATGAGTTCGCGCACGGGTAGTTATTCGCTCTGAGTAGGAGCACAAAGGACCGTGTTCTCTATAGTTCTCAATTTATAGACCCCCTCTCTTGCATGGAATGTACCACTTGGACGTCAGAGAAGAAAAGAGGGGGAACAGACGACGTTGGCTTGAAATATGCACATATTATAGCCTCCCCCTTTATTCAAACCTCCCCACTGCTCTGGCGGGGATTGAACCGGCCCTGTCCGTTTAAACCGTGAAGACACCCATTCCGACTCCTCAATGCAAAAAAAAAGAAAAGGGTGCCAAGAAGCAGGGACGAGGGAACGTGGGTGTAAATAGACAGTGGACGCTCTTGGTCTCTCTCTCTCTCCTTCTCTATCCCTCCCCTTTATCTTTCTCTCTGCCTCTCTTTTATTAAATCAATGAACGAGTTATTGGTTAGGAAATAAATATAAGGAATCAAAGCCTGCATCGGGATCAACGGCACTGCGCGCTTTTGATATGCGTCTTCGCCAAACGCTACATGTGTTTTCACATCAGTGTAAATATTGGCTTTGATAGGACGAGAGTGGAATCGGCTCTGACACGACTCGGTCTCGGAACCAACATTTGAACAAGACTTCCAACAGCATTTTTTTTTCAGCGTAAAACGATTCTCCAACACCAACATCGGCTGCTGTTCGTACCCCTCCGAACTCACTGGCCGGTCCGAAGATGACAACTTTAACCAACGGGCAGGTGGACGGCTCGGTGCACGGTGTCGGTCTAGTCTCCCCCAGCACGAACGGGCTCGTGAACGGATTAAGCCACAGCCACAGCCCGCTGGGCTGCCCCGCCACCATCCCCATGAAAGACCACGATGCCATCAAACTCTTCATCGGTCAGATCCCGCGCAACCTGGACGAGAAGGACCTGCGGCCCCTCTTCGAGGAGTTCGGCAAGATCTACGAGCTCACTGTGCTGAAGGACCGCTTCACGGGCATGCATAAAGGTGGGTTCAGCCGATATTCCTCCAGACAACTAGGGGTCCACTGTTGGTTCAAAATATATATTTATGTCGAAAATTGGGACGCGTAAAGATACAAAATCCTGCAGGATTTCTTTGTTAGAACAACATTTACCATTTTTTGAATGACTGAAGAAATATGCCACTTCATGCATGGGGATTTGTGGCTTTAAAAAAAATGTTCATTGGTTCCCCAATTCAGTGCATCACTTTTGGTTGGTCTTATTGCGCAAACAGATGATAGTGTCACGAATCGGGAGTCACGACGGCATGAGTGCATGTATGGTAATATCAGGAGGAACAAATATGTGGGCAGAATGCACGCGTGGATCTAGTCCGGCGGTTGTTAGCGTGCTTTCATCCACCAAAGTGCTAAATCCACGCCGTTAACCTCACGTTTTCACGTTGCAATAGCGGGAAGGCTGTGTTTGATTGCCCGCAGCAGCGCACACTCTGTTGCCCGTAACTCTCTCGCTTTATGCGTGTAGGCGTGTGTGGGGAGCGTGAGCTTGTGTGTGTGTGTGTGTGGGGGGGGGGGGGGGGGGGTAAAGCACAAAACGAGTAGGCCCCATGAACATTGCATTTTTGTTGTCTTTGTTTCGCGTATTTATTAACAAAACAGAACCAAAAATGATAAATCTAAATTGCACTGACGTACATTTAAATGTATTATTTGTTTGTTTTCACCCCGCACTGCTCATTACTTGGGTATAACTGTTCCAAATATCAAACTATGAAAATCTCTTTGTTCCGGTTTTGAATTATCATAAACTTCTGATATAACATATTTGGGTATGATATCAAGAAGATATCACTCACTGATCTGCCATAGCTGCAGGTCTGGTCCAAGTAAATTAAGAATGGGCCATCACTTTTTGGGAGTCCCACTTTTTCCCCCCTTAAAGCCCCATTATGTAAACAATGTATGCTATGCACCATGTGTCACAAAATTATTAGGATATTCAAATAATTCCAGAGAGCAGAGACTGTCGGTAGGCATCGGGGGAACCAAAGCGGCGGAGAAGTGCAGCGGGGGTGTGGGGCGTTATCTTTTATTAATAGCCCAGCTGTAGTAGTGACTCCCTGTTGGACAGTTAATCACCAATGGCCGCAGAACCAAAGGCACGGCTCGCCAGCTGATTCTAAGAACTGTCTCCTCACTGCGATATACTGCCTTGCTTCCCGGGCAGGGCCCCCGCTTTCATTAGGGAGCCCCCGTTGCGCTCATATTTTAACTAGCTGGAGGCACTGGCTACTCCCTGGCTCACCAGCTCACTGTAACCTGTTTGAAGGCCACATTCCCTTCAACTCTCCTCCAGAGGTTTCATAGAAGATTCCCAAATTAGCAGTAAAAGACAGCATGTCCCACAAATAACAGGCAAAGTGACTGACTGTGTGCAATGCCGTCCCACTGGTTTTATTGAAGACTTCACAGTACAACACAAATCAGGTATAACGTGATGTCACAGCAAGAGTTTGGGACAAGAGTAAATACAGTTACAAGTAATTATATAAATACCTTGAAGAAAATAATAAATGCTGTGTCTGTCTTTCTGGGCCTCGTGAAAAATACAGTTAAACCGTAAAGGAGCCGAATGACCTGTAACTCAAGAGGACTATTTTGGCGGATAAATTGTCTTTGTCAATTTTGCCGCTGCTGAGTCTTTCTAAAGAGTGGAATGAGTCAAACCGAGGGCATGGTGACCCTTTAAGGTTTGAAATGCTCCAGTAGAGGGAAGTCTATAACACCGCCCACGTGAAAACTCCTCTTCTCTCCCATTTTTTTCCTCTTCATTGATCCTGCATAATACCAGTCATTCTTTGCTTTCCCTTCTTCGCTCTTTGTCTAGCGGACTTGTTACCTGTTCCGTGATGGGACATGCTGGATAACGGCTGTAGTGCTGTAGATAAAAAAACTGCCATTTCCTTTTGAAATACTTCTTCTCCTCTTTTTTTCTCTCCCTCCCAGTGGCACATACTTTGTACAGTAACTGTCAACGTTAACAATGTAATGCCTCATCGGGGGATGCTGTTGCATTCATTTAACTTTACCCAAAGTGATATGACACTTTTACAAAGAAACAAGCATGGTCTTAAGCTAGATAATACAGACCTTTTTTCTGCTACGGCAGGTAATGAAAGGCCCCGCTGTTCTGCTGTACATCAAGAAGCCTATAAGCCTTATATAGTAAAGCTACCACTGAAGAAAGATACTCTTATTATAGCCATCGTCAGCCCCACCTGTGATGCTGTTGCCATAACCCTTCCCATAATGACTCCATGTATCACTGGTAATCTAGTCTTTAGGATTCTGTCCCCTCGGAATGGAGAGATGGAGGGAGTTATGAGGAGGGGAGCACGGGATGGGGGTCTGCAGAGGCTGGCAGCGGGCGCAGTGACACAAGTGCAAGCCTACATTCTCCCAATGATTTTATTTCTCTCCCCTCTGCGACCGAGCCATGCTAATAGAGGCCATTTATAATGGTCACCGGCTGCGGCTGCTGCTACCAAGCACAACGGGGCTGAGAGGCACAGCTAGCACAAAGAGCCAGCCCCTTTCTCTTCCCCCTGCCAATGCAGCATGGGACGTTTAGTCCTGGGGTCTATTCAGGAAGAGAAGGTGTAGATATGATTGCAAGCGCTATTCATCAGCCTGATTCCATGTGATAATCACCAGGCCAATGAAGCCGCGATGATACGGGAAAGACATTAAATAACTAAAGGTTGTCATCTATTGTTTGTGGCTGTCACATCTTTCAGGTGATGTGATTTTCCAGGCCAAACCTTTATTGTCTACCTCTTTGTTTTTCCGACAAAACGCAACTGTCACCAAGTATGTTTCATTGCTGTTGTGTCATATATTTGTCCGAATCCATTAGCAACGGCTCTCGCCATAGGCCCACACAGTTAAAGTAGTTGCAAAGCCAAGGAGTTGCTCAAAGTCAGAGCAGGTGTGGAAAACTGAAGATCTGGCCCAAATAGGTTATATTGACCTAGCAAGTGATCCAAATGCTGCAGGCCTTTAGTGCAAATCATGAGAATATACTGTTAGCTCATTGAATTAAAATAGCGTTGTTGATTAATAATGAACTATTTATTTCAAGCAGAGACACAGCAGGATTATCCTTAAATGTACCCTTACTGTCAGGGGCTATGCTGGTAGTAAAGGGAGCTACGGTTCCTTCTACAGTGTTGATATTTCAACCCTTTTCAGCGAATGTGTCAAGGGAGCAGGTGCAGATCATTGGGCTCATCGTGTTTGGTGAGGCCAGGAAGTAACGATGGCAGAAACAAGAAAGTCTCATGATGGGTTTTATTGCAGGCAATTAGGTGTTAAAGTTTGCCATTAGAGTAAAAGAAAATAAAAACCAAATTTGTCTTTGAGCAAAGAAAGAAAGTGCGGGTGTGTTTTTTCGTCCTGCAGGCCTGCGTTAATGCAGCATGGGTTCCGGCCGAAAAATTACACCCTCGTTGCATCATCCTCTCTCTGTGGGTTCCTCTCCCTCCTCCCCTCGCATTTGGTTTGGAGTTTAGTGTGTGTGTGTGTGTGTGTGTGTGTTTATACGCTCATCCTCTCCTCTCTGGCCCAGAATCCTCCACTCAGCTCAGGCTGCGCACTCCGCCCCACATCGTGCCCCGTTTTTTTTCCAAAGACAAACCACAATCGATTTTGATTTATTTTTTTTCGTCATGGAGAGAGGCAACATGTATCCCAGAAAAGGTCGCATCTTACTTAAGTGTACCTGACCACCAGCGCAACACAGCACCGGCACCGACCCCCCCCCCCCCCCCCCCCCCCCGGCACAGTCCAGAACTGCCGAGCAACAAGAGGCGGAGCCAGAACGGGGACGCGTACAGTGAGCTCAATTTGTCAGGAAGGCCGTTGTCGAGGCAGCACTGCCTCTGTTGTCCATTATCATTGGAGGGGACTGTCAGATGTGGGCCGGCCGATGGCGCGAGCAGGGAGCCAGTTAGTCACAGTGAGAGATGACCGCACCAAGCCAAAGGAAGGAGTGCTCCTGGAGCTCCTGCGAGGATTAGCATGCTAACAGCAGGTTGGGAGTCATGAGGCCTGTCAGGAGGAGGAGCCCACTAGCTCCTCTGACCTCAGTGGCCTTTTCATTAAAACCACTGACCTTTACGTACAGAAAGAGGGCGATAATGTAAAGGGATGGCTCTAGCACATGTTCATCTCATTTTCCCTGTGAAGGGATACACACACAAAGTTTCACTTTTGTACACACATGTATATTTAATCTAGACACACATATACAAACTATATGAAAAATGAATCCATCAGTAACGCCTGAAATTCCCATGCAATATACATTTATAGAAAAAAAATCTAGTTTCACGAAAAGCTTTCAGGTTGATTTTTTTTTTACACAGTAAAATCAGGGAGCTATTGTGTGTCGGTAATGGCTTTACATGGCAAAGTCATTTATATTATTTCCAACTCCAGAGGTGCGGTCTTTTATTTTGCACATTTTGAAAATGATGCAAGGTAAAAAACATCTCTGAAAATGTAAGACGCACGGTGGAAAAGCTTTCTAGTGTATTTTAAAGTGGTCCACTGACAGCTCTCAGTCTGTTTTCATGTTTCGAAGACATCGGGTCTTTTGTTTTTTTTTATAAAAGAGAGGTTGCTTAAGTATACCGAGGAAAAATAGAAGATATTTCTGACAAATGCCCCCTTGGAGAAGTAAATATTTTCAAGGCTCTTGCATCATCGAAGTGCTATCGTGCTTTGTGCTACATTTTTACACTTCTTTTAGGTACGCTTAATACCCCTTCCAAGCCCCCCTGCAAGTACCGGTGGCCGGTTCAGGAGACGGGGAATGCAATACCACTGAAATGTTGGAAAGCCTCACAACTTGTTTTTTCAGATTTACTGTTATTTTACTGATGACACCATTACTAATAAAAAGCCGGCCTGTGGGCAATCATTTAGCTTCATGTAATTTTTCTCTTAGGTTTACAAGGAGTGGGTGCGGAGGGGAGCGGGGAGGGGGAGGGAGGTGCAGACAGTGGGAGATGGCAGGAGGGGAGGAGGGGGGGGGTGTGGACGGACACACACCGGCATCTATCCGACTCGTGGGAGTCCGCTCACCTGCATGTGCATGCGCATATCTGTCGATGTCAACCGCCGTGTGCACAGAGCAGTGCAGAATCGCAGCCTCCCCAAATATAACACACTGGTGTGTGTGTGTGTGTGTGTGTGTGTATGTGTAATTGAACACATGCAAAATGACATCCATATGAGCAGTGGTTAACGTTTAATGTTTAATTCTAAATGTTTAAATAGATACGCATATTTAAGGCCCAGATCAACTCAATCCCCTGACTCATGAAGACGGGTCCACGAGCACCTCTCTACTGCCGAGGCTGTGTGGGAAGAATCATCAGCATGACAAATCAGCGCTATGAAGCGCTAATCACAGCTAAATGTGGCAGATTCCTGTTACTTGTTGTGGTCTAAAATATGTTTAATATAATATTTGATATGATCCAGTGGGGTTTTTTTTGTTCATACTAAAAGTTTTTGAGGTGATGATTACCTGGACCATGATTTAGTATTTTGCCTTATGGACAACTGGCCCAAATACACTGAACAAATCAGTTATTGCTTTATGGTTCATCGAAAGTTGGATTGATATTCTCAACCAAATGCTGAATACAATTCTATTTGGTGTATCGCGGATGGCATAAGACATGTATTATTTTCCCCCGTCAGAGAGTACGTCAAAGATTGTCAAGCAAGTTTAGATTTCTCTGTAAGGGCACATACCATCCCCTGGGCTCTGCGACGACTGCCAGCTTTGGTCGTCCCTGATTCAAGCCACTTTCTTCCAATCTCTCTTCATGCTTATTTCATGCCCGCAATTAAAAATGCACCACGTTGACTTGTATAAGGAAGGTGGGAATGGAGGTTAGGGCTTTTCAAAGATCTCCCTCAATTATTCAAGATCAAGTTGGATTCTGAAAATGGAGGAGGATTAATAAGTCATGCACAAGTTTTTTAAAGGTTCGGGTAGCATCTGTAATGCAAAAATGTTTGGGGGAAACTAGCAGACGTATCGGATAAAAACAAGTCTTTGCTGTCAATGAGGCCTGACAAGTTTTGCCTCCCGGATTCAGCATCCAGTATTTAAACTAACGTAGGTAATTATCAGATGCACAAGGGAAATCTGAAGTTTGCTACCGTTTATTAGGAATCGCGAAAATAGCCGTCATACATTCGAGATGATCCTAGATAATTACATTTCTATTTTAATTCCCTCAAAACAGTACAAATCAGTTCCTCCTGCTATCAGATATTGCCATTCTAATCGCATAGGCATCACACTGAGCGAAGGTACGTCAAGGCTTCCCCCATCCTGCTGGTTGGAGAGCAGATAGAGCAAAAAATGTAGCTGCAGAGGGAGATGGTGCAAGAGTGCGTAAAACGACAAGGAGCTCAAGACAGAGAGCGCGCAGGAAAGCGAGAGAGGGAAGGAGAATTACAGAGATGTTGAAATGGGGATGATGTAAGAGAATGCGTGAAAGGAGGCGAGGGAGATCCATGGAAGCGAGTTCTTGTGGGGGGGGGTTGCACACAAAGACAGACAAAGAGTATCGAGAGGCAGAGCCGTATACACGAGAACGAGAGCAGAGATTGTAAAGAGATATGTGGGATAAAAATGGAGTTACAGAGAGATTGTTAAATGACAGACAACGAGTGAGCAAAAGGAATGAGAGGAGGAGGAGGAGGAGGAGGAGGAGGGAGAGGCTGAGCAGAGAAGACAAGGAGAGATTCCAAAGATGGCCTCAGCAGATTGATAGCTTCTGGCCCAGTTCCATGCCAGGCTTTGACCCCTCTGTCCTCTGCTGTAATTTATAGGCCGCGTTTTGCCCGATTTAAGCACTACTCTGTGGCCATAATGGCACAAAAAGGGGAAATGACCTTCCTGAGACGGAGCAGAATTAGACTCCTGCAGCTCCTGCCACCTCGGGGCTAAATAAGCAAGTGCCCTCCGTATTAAATGGATGTCTGACAACATGTTAATTGGACAGGTTTTACTGTAAATCTTTGCGTCTATCTTTGTTGCCCAGTGTATGTCAGCTGAAGCACTTTCTTCATGTACTCCACACATAGCATATTAATGTGGCTCGGTAGTATAATATAGTATAAAAGTTTTATTGTGTCTACAATCTGCAAAAATAGATAAGTGTATTAGCAAAGCATTTGCTGCGTTTCAATTCAGTAAAACTGCCCTCAACAAACATCAGGCAAAATGTTCATTGCATTTAGGGTAATACAAACCATTGCTGTTCTCAAGTCATTTCTAAAATGAAATAAAAATCACTTTTTATACAGCTTTATTTTTACACAAAATATTGAAGATGTGAATTGGTTATAAAAAAGACAGGCGTGCACATAAATACAAACTTACCGTCTTGACTTTGGCAGCGAACTGAGCCGCATTGAACCCGACCCTATCTGTAATGTAAAAAAAAGACGCTGGAGTAAGTATATGCTCCCCTAAAGACCTATGTTATGTCTTTAAGGGAGGCTCTTGCCAATAAGTGAGAAAACATGACCTGGATTTAAGTAGGTTCAGATCGCGATGACTTGGTCGATTGAAAAACTGTAGGACCCCCTGGCCCTAAACGTTCCCTCTTTAACGATGTACCTATCGCTAATTCATTGCGGCCCGTTTTATTTTATTTTTAGAATCTTACCTTTCATGCATTCAATTGCTATTAATTGTTGTTAAAATATAAACTTTGAGCAAACAATTATAGAACTTACTGTTGTTATCATGTTATGGCAGCCACATTAATTTGGTATGGAATCTATTTTTATTAAATATCAAGTAAGGGTTTTTATTTCAACTATTTTCTATTTATTTTTAATCTGCCAATCAGACCACTGCACCTTATTATGCCTTAAGTTATTCTTCCCTGAGATTGCTTGAATGATTAGCTGCTGCCTTCCTGTCGGATAGAAATGTAATGAAAAATCAAGTTTGCACTGTGCTTTCTTGTAAAGTAAATAGGGCCCCCTGTGTATCTGGCGAGCCCTCTAGTAAACCAAGCTAGCTGGCTGGCCGCTGGGCTCAGCTGGGTTGGTGCTTGGCCATTCAGAGCGTTACTGCAAAGCCCAAATCAGCCCAGGGAATGATCTGGACAGAAAGCCTTCAGCAAATTATTACAGATTTGCAATTTAATGGCTTCTGAGGTCTCTACCAGCCCCACACAGGTTCCCAACGAGACAGAGCCCATTAGTTTGGTCCTTTAATCACAGAACAGGAGATGGGAATCCTGGCCAAACCTATACATACCCCGCCTGACTTGGTGGGGAATGGTTTCATGGGTTTATAGATAGAGACAGAGAAGACTGTGTGTGTGTGTATGTGTGTGTGTGTGTGTGTGTGTGTGTGTGTGTGTGTGTGTGTGAGTGAGGAGGAGAGAAAGTCAGAGAGGGAAAACAATGAGTTCCTCTACGGATCGTTTTTCAATACCACGAGGACGCATCGGGCAGTAGCAATTAATTTGGCAAAAGCTGTACCCAAAGCTAAGAAAAGCCGACTTCATAAACAAAAATAGAGAATTAGTTTCCAATGTCATGTTCCAAAATGGTTTTCATCAAAACGGTTTCAATTTCAGTAAAACATGGAGACGTTTTACGCGGCAACATTGAAGTTATCGGTTTTTTTTTCTCGACTAATTCAATTCCATCATGACAAAGTAAATAGTTAAGAAATCATTTCTGTCCAGCATAGTGAAGCAAAGTAGACTGTGAGCCGTGAAACAGTGCCTTACCTAAGCCTGTAAATAGAAAACATTTTAAAAAAAAACGTTGCCAGGGATATATTTATTCTATGCAGGCCAAAAGAATGTATTTTAGATAATGACAGAACTTTTGTGACACTATTTGCGAGAGACAATTGACGAGCGTTTCACAGGGTGTTTAAGGAAGTCTTTTCCCAAAGCCATAGTTGCCCTGATTAATGTGCCATCGATGCAAAATGCAAAAACTATCACTCAATCTGCCTTTCAGTGTCCCAATTTGTCGAAGAGGAAGCCAAGCTTTCTAAATGAGCTGGATAAAAGGCTGCCAAAGGGGATGAATATATATAATTATCTGTGTCTGGAGCACCAACAAAGGGACTTTGAAAATCAACGTTGTGCGCCAAAGGCTTCATTAGCCTGACGACAACAAAATGTCTCCTCAACTTGGAGGCTTAAAGATGCAGGTAGCAGCAAAGCCATTAAAAGCGTGCACTCACGCAGACTCCTTTAGCACAACGCTAACTCTTTGGGATTAGTCGCTACTTAATGCGCTAAAGTTGATATGCTAATGTGCTAATGTTCTGTTTGAATTATGAGGCGATTTAAGAAATGGGTGACTGCCGCTCTGTTGGTCTTAGGCATTGGCGCGTCGGAAAGGACGGTTAACTGTGTTTACTCGGCGTACGGAAATCCCTGGATGTCTTTCATGTGTCCTTTCTACAGCGACTAGTGGCCCATGTTAGCTTTGCAAACATCTTAATTGTGTTAAATGGACGAAAAAAGCCGGGGAAGATTAAAGGCCATTAATGTGTGTTGCGGGAGAGCGCGCTATTCCCGGGACGACGCTTTTGTTCACTTTGCAGGCGAGAGGGTTTCACCTTGAAACTCAATGCGGACCAGATTCATCGTCATTGTATGTGCCTAAAACAATGCCGCCTCTCGCTCAAACTGCTTTACACAGTGTTTCCCTCCCTTTGTCATTTCTTTGAATTTCTCTTTGTGATCGCCTCTCTCCATCCTCCTGTCTCTCTTTGTACGTCCCTCCCCTTTTCTCTCATTCTTTCTCTCTCGCTTTTCCCTTTGTGGCACTGTGTCTCCTCATCACTCTCTCTCTGTCTCTCTCTCTCTGTCTCTCTCTCTCTCTCTCGCTCTCTCTCTCTCGCTCTGTCTGTCTGTCTAAGCGTCAGATAAGCTCACTGGGGGAGACTTTAGAGGACTCTCCATCTGTGTATAAATAGCTCTGGATGAATTATTGAGGGACCTGGGGTTGCTAATAATCCCCCAGGACCCATCTGACAATGACACAGAAGATGGAGGGAAAACAATTACGCAGGCTTTCTCCTTCAGAAGAGTGGGAATGGGAGTGGGGGGGTGGGGTGGGGGGGGACTCGATGGCCTGTGGGAGCCTCCTTGCGGGGCCCAACATCTTGGCTAATAAACCCAATTAAGTCTCCGGAATCAATCGGAGCCCCGGGGGCGTCTTCTCTCTTCCTTCCCCGGACGGCGTGCAACAACAGGAAGTGTAATGATTCATGTTCCCCCCCGTTCTGCGTTGGATCGTCCTCTCGTCTCCGTCTCGCAGGTCGGCGAGGCGGACGGGACAGGGCAGGATGTCCGCCGAGGCAGGATAATAGGACAGGGAGTGGAAGGGAGAGGAGAGGGGAGTCGAAAGGAGAGGATAGGTGCACGGAGGAATATTAATGGGAGTATTTATCCTCTAAGTGTTTTACCAGGGGGACAAGACAATGGACTGCTCCCATGACAGAGTTAAAGAACTTTGTCTTCTCTGTGATTTATGATTCATCTGTAGGCAGATTTGTTATTAATTGGCTTCGCCACGCCAAGGCTGAGCGTTAAGATGTTCAGCCTTGGCGTGCTATCGTGTCTGGTTTTAGTGTGCCATGTTGATTTAACCTCTGTTCCTTCCACTTTTATTAATTTGCATTTGAAAAGCCAAGTTTTGGGTCTTCAAATCCAGACAAAATGGCTGAGGCAGCATGAGAGTGATGTGATTGGTCTGCCTGGACAGGGAGGACAGCTCGAGACGTTCGGCGTGTGTGTCTTCTGCCAACAATGGAGCTTTTACCAATTGCGTGCTCACGTATTGTGTTACAGTTCTCCGTGCGCATGTTGTTTAAGACGTTTTTTTACTTTGTGGTTTGAGTGTGGATATAAATGTTTGTGTGTTTCCCGTCCCGACTCTCAAGTGGCGTGGGGGTGAGGGATTGGAGGGGGGGTGGGGGGGACAACACTGTCCTAATGATGCATTTTCTACGCCATTGATTCAGCGGCTATGCTCTCCACTAAATCCTTCACATGCAACACATTAAACGCTGGCCCTTTTTCCTTGTTCGACAATCGATTAGCACAGCTTAGGAACGGACACTCTGGAAGCAAGGCAAGAGATGGGACTTGTTATCTTCAGGGACTCGCAAACAAACAAACACACACACACACACAGATGGATAACAATTGACGGTGATCGTTCTTTTTCTCTTTTTTGTCATTAAAATGTAAATCCATCTATGCTTGCGTCAAAGTGTGTGACACCATTTTAATTTGCTATTTAAACCTTTAATCTTTGGGTCACTGCTTGCATTTTAATATGGAGGATGCCTGCATCTGACTATCGAGTGCTTTTTTCAGTTTTTCTTTTAGCCTCCTAAATGTACCACTGTGTGCAGATACAAGAGTGTGGCATTTCATTATTGAGTTTTTCATGTAAGAGGTTTTCTTTTATTTTAATTTTTACTTATTTCTACACTGGTTGCCTTGTCTTGAAAAAGTTGCCTTGAAAAGTAGCACATTCGTTTGGTAAGATGATATAATTGTTTGCAAGAAATACACAATTATGAACTGTGTATTTGCAGTTAATCAGAAACCCAGTATCTTAACTTATATTTGAAGATCATCATATTGTTCTGAATGACTATGTGCTGTACTTTTAGCAATGGGCGTAAAATGGTGCAGATGTACAGGTTGCTGTCCCTTTGAGTTCCATGCTTCATAACAATTATTGACTTTTGGTCTATCCAATTTCCAATCAGTGGCATGCTTGGTTTCTATGTTACGGATTCCTCTTGTTATCCCTAAGAGAGGACAGGGATCTGCATGAAGTCGCCTGTACGAGAGCTGGGACCGTTGTTACATTATAAACTGCATAATAGTGCCCCTTACCTCGGCTTCACTCTGCTGAAATCATATCATACTGCAAACCAGCATTTATTAGTTCATGAAACAGCTCCTTCATCTTTAGGGCATTTTTTGAAGAATAAAAGAAATGTAGTCTTTGAACAGTAATTTACAGCTTTTTCTGTTTGCTCTGATCACGCAGAGTACAGTAGTGTTCAGTGAGCTTCAAAGGGCTTTTTTATTTATTCAGTTTACAGTTGCCAATTAATGTACATATTTTAAGACTATACTGTACAGGGAGAAAGTTGGCGTGTGCCTGCATGGAGACTTTGGCCTTGTCCCCTAAAATAGCCTCCATCCTATTTTTTTTTTTCATTTTGAGTAATAATCTTAAAAGTCAACAAAAGGTGAATTGGGACATGAGCCACTGCTGCTCCATTTATTGAACTCCTACTCTTTACTAAACTTAAGTGCAGAGATTTTCAATTTTGCATAGAAATGACTAATTGAGTTATTTAAGATAGACCAGTGTGCAGTTTTAATTAATCCAAAACATTTGAATTTATATGAATATTGCAAAGGAACTGTTAAACAGACACATAAGACTTGTTTGACATTTAGAAAAATAATCTGTATTTATTTGCAATTACTGTATACATTGCATTTTCAGGAATGAAATTTACTCCCATTTATTTTTCATCTTTTCATTTGAAGGAGATAAGCTTTACGGGAGGAATCGCACGGCTCATACTGAGTGTCCCAGTTAAAGCGGCACAAGAGCTAATGTATCATTCTTGAATCAGGAAATCTCTCTATTCCTCTTTTCAGTGGTACTTGTTTTCACCATAAACACTAAGGCTTTATATGCTTTTTCTTCTGGCACGTGCGTCAAGAATTTTCATCTTTACTCTGACCCTTTTCAAGAGTGAATTGAAGAGTGTTATCTAAGCCTCAGCACTCACGGAAATCCACCCTGAACCTTCTTCTCCTGAGGTTGATCTTTTAAAAAGGAAGAAAAAACATCCTTCTGTTTATTGAGCAAAGACTGTCCTTGGTCAACCCTTTCAATGCGAGGTAAGTGCTAACACAACTGAGGTAAGAGGAGATGTGGAGATTTCTATTGACTGACTGAAATTGGGCAGCCTAAAACAAAGTTTTTCGAAGCGAAGTTCCAGCGCTGTGCAGCGTGGAGTTTAAGCCTTGTCGTGGATAAAGCTTGTTAATGCTATTGACTGTTTTTAGGCTCTCACCAAGATGTTCTGAAATATTTAAATGATCACTGGGAGCTTCTTCCCTGTCTGTGGATGGGAATAAAAGGATAGAGTGAGAGGAGGGAACTCTTTATGTCAGCCTTTTACAATCCCTGAATTAATAGGCACAAAATAATTAGAGGATTCTGTGCAATAACATTGTCCCCGAGCTCTCAAGTCTTGGGTGGCGACAGGCAATGCATGCTGGTAAAAAGTGATTCATGTGTCCAGTAATGCTCAAAAGTGTTAATTCAAGAACTCATTAGTAGTCTGTTTTTCAAAAGCATCATGATTAGTTTCAAAGGGACATTTTAAGAGATTGTTTTCCATGCAGGGCTGTAGCTACCGCTGAGGTCACAGAGGTCATGGTCTCTATTGTTTTTGTTTTTTAAATAACCTTAATTCTAATTACATGTAAGATAGTAGGACTGAATATAATACATTTTACTGTCTGTTTTACTGGGGGGAAAAATACATCAAATTAAGAGAAGATAATTAAGATAACGGGGCATAGTAATAGCAGGTCATGATGACTACATGTTACGTTGTTTGTGGTGGAAAACAGAATTATCCCCAAACGCAAACAACTTTACTGGTTCGGTTCAACCCTCACAGCTCTGACCAGGTCTCTCTCAAACAGCATTAGACCAAAGAAATGGTATCTATGGGTGCTTAATGAAACATATCAAGTGTTCCAAGCATGTAGAAGGAGTGGTCATCATGACAAATGATAAATGTCCTCTCCAGATTTCTTTTTTTATGTCCCTTTTGGGCTTCTGTAGAAGGTGTGGCCCGTAGGTAAAATGATTAGTTTAATAGATGTAAATGATGGATTTGAATATGATCTTGAGAATATTAATTAAAAAAACACATGACATCACTGCAGTTATGAGAGGATGTGCGTCCTAACAGTCGACTTGTTGGGAAACAACACCTCGCCAAATACATGTTTCCCACAGTCATCGCAGTCAAAGCTAACCTCCATGGTCCAACACAGCTGACGCTAAAATAGCCTGCTGACAGCTGGCTTCTTCTTTCCCCACCAGTCACAGTCCAACATTCCCTTGCTGCTTTCTTTCATCTCCTCCACATTCCTCTCTCTCTCTCTCTCTCTCTCTCCCTCTTTCTTCCTGTCTCTCTCCCTCCCGGTGGGTGTGTGTCCCTTTAGGGTGTCTGCAGCGGTTGAGATAAGAAGCGAGTGTAGGACACAGGGGGACGGTGTTCACAGACGCTAGGTGATCTTATCTACTCTCTCTCCCTCTCCCTCCCTCACCGGGCGACCCTCGCTGTTCCGCTCTTCCTCTCTGCTGTTCTCCTCCCCCTCTTTCTCTCTGCTCCTTGCCCTTCTTTCTCCCCCCCCATCTCTCGCCTCTCCACTCCTCTCCTCTTGTCTCACACGCGCGCACACACACACACACACACACACATTCTCTCAGATCCCCTCTGCGCTGCTGTTGATTTGAATTTGAAGTGATGGGAAACCAAATTGGCAGCATTGACAGCAGAAACAAACAGCTTATCTCTCTCTCCAGGGCCAATACGGGTCTTAGTCAGATACTATAGCCGCTGCCAGCAGCTGACTTGTGACAATGATGATAAATTGAACCTTTGTTGACTGTCACTTTTCATGTGTGTGTGTGTGTGGGTGTGAGAGAGTTTGTGACTGTATTTGCATTCAATGTGTACATGCAAGCTTCCTCTCTTCGTGGCTGCACTCAGTGGTGGACGAGTTAATAGAAGTGCAACACTAAAGCGCAATGTTGAGGTACTTGTGCTCTACTTTGTTCTTTTGGTTTCAGTTGTATGCTACTCTTCCACATCGCTACATGAGAGAGGAACATATTGGTGTTTTAGTCCACAATACATTTCGGATGAATACAGTGATTCCAAACCAGACGGTATACTTCCTCCAAGGACATTTTCTCTTTAAAAAAAAAGGCACAGGACTCAATTTCCTCTACTGGTACGTTTAGTCCAACTTTGAAAATATGTAAAAATGTATTTTAATTCCTTAGCAGGGGGGTCAAGGGTTACGCTGTGGCATTGCTGAGCCGGAATACTTCTTCTGCTGCTGGATATGCCGCGGGCGGCCCGTTCTCCAAACATGCAAATGAGTGTCAGGCATGTGAATCATGGCCCCGCTCGCGCCTCCTCCGGGACAGTGCAGGCATGTAGTGTTAACACGACAGGCCCTGAGAGGATGAGGAGGTAGCCCAGCTGTCAGTGGCCAGCTCCCACTTGGACTAATGAGAGAAAGGCCCGTTAATTAAAAAGCACGAACAGGCGGAGCTCCCCGGTGTCCCGCCGTCAGGACGCCCCGGGGGTTAAAGACACGGCGCCAAGGGGATCGAAGGCACGCTGCTTCTGCATACAACAGAACACACGGGGCTGCCCTTAACAATAAATAGCCTCCAGTATGCAAGAAGAACAAAGTGAAGCAGAACTGGGAAAAGATACGTGCGTTAAACTGTACCGAGGCTGCGTTTCATGAGGGAAGGGCTCTGTGATAATCGTCTATAGTGAGACCTTGATGTTCCCAGAACAAACTCTGCTCCTTTGTGTCTCTTTGTACTTGTGTGAGTCGCATGGAACAGTTTGTCTGCGAGGAGACTTCTGTGATCCAAAAATAAAAAATCTTGCAGCCCTTGTGTTTATGTCTAGCTCATTGTTCACTTAAGGCACCTCATAATGCTCCAAATGTCTGTTGATATCATCTCGCCAACCCCAGAAACTAATTCTTCCTTGTGTATCTTTTTTTTTTTGTCTTTCACTGAATTGTATTCAATTCAAGCTTTTTCCCGATTGTGAACCAGAGAAAAATACCGAGCACCTGGAAATATGTATAAAATAACTGAATCAAATTGAATCGTGTGACCCCGGACTATTGTAAAATTATCTATACGTTTTATTAAGCTGTCAAACACATGAATCATCACCTGATCTGCAGATTGACACGTTGTCAGCCCTGTGACAGGGGCGTGCGCCTGGCTGTCAACAGGAGGTGGCGAGGGACGGCTTACAAGTTCCCCCACGGCTTCTTCTTCTTCTTCCTTGCCTCCGGCTTCTCCATCTTCCTTCCACCCCCACATGTCAGCCCAGGTGCTAACAAAACTGAGGATTGTGGGTAGTCACGGAGCATATGGAGCAAATAGACGGAGGAACGAAGGGTGGAGGGAGGAGAAGGGAAGGAGGAGGGGGACGGGGGGGGGGCGTCATGGAAATGTCTAACCCTGTCACAGCAGCTTGAAGAGTGCGATGGACGAATGGATAACCGCGATGTCAGACTGCCAGGGAGAAAGCTCAGGTCCATTTGATATGTTTTTGCAGAATGGCTCTCGCGCAATTTTTCGCTCAGACTTTTACGGGGTTTTTTTTCTTCTTGTATGCGTACGGATCGCGTTTGTGTACATAGGAGTGTTTCATTTGTTCTGTCGCCGAAATGCTGTTCACTTTGCACAGACGCGCTGGCACACACACAAACACGAGCGAATTCCCAGAGCGGCAATGTAGACACAGTTTGAGAGCTGTGGCTGCAGGCACACTATGTGCATGTGTATGTGTGTGTGTGTGTGTTTTGGCTATTCGCTGGTGATTGCTGCAGCCCCCCCTCTCTCTTCTTCCCTTTTCCCAATACACATAACATAATAATCTCTCTTTTCTTTCTCTCTCGCTGTATTTCAGGCTGTGCCTTCCTCACCTACTGTGCCAGAGAGTCGGCCCTGAAAGCCCAGAATGCATTGCACGAGCAGAAGACCCTGCCCGGGGTAAGTCGTACACAAGGAACCCCATGTGGACCCATAAGCAAAATCTTTCACAATCATCTCTTGGCTTCACTCCGGTGAACACGTGCAAACACAGATGCTTGTGTTTCACATAAAATGCTTTATATTCATTTCAAATCAAAGGGGTCTGACTGTCTTTGGCATGCTCGTCATATTGTGTTCCTCACTGGCTGTACACCAGACATGAGCACAGCCCCTCTTTCTCTTAAATATCCATCCTGTTCCTCCCATCCCCTCCCACCCCCCCCCACCCTCTTCACTTCCTCGCTCTCTTCTCACTTTGACAGTCACACACACACACAAACCCATAGGGAGGAACCACACACAGCATCGCATTGTAGGCATCCTATTTATAGTCCATCCTCCTGTTTGTGTAAACTGCTGTGTGTATGTGTGTGTTTGTCTGTGTGTGTGTGTGTGTCCATCACCGCAGCATCCGATGCACGCATGCGTCGGATGACGCCACTCAAAGTGGAAGCAGCTCATGTCCCCTTTAAATATTTCACACGTGCCGCGATCATTTGACATTTACGTGAAGAAAAGGTTGATATTCAATTGTTTGCAAGTGTGTGTTTCTGTGACTGGTTGTCTGTGTGTGTGTGTGTGTGTGTGTGTGACTGGTTGTCTGTGTGTGTGTGTGTGTGTGTGTGTGTGTGTGAAGACGTATGTGCATTGTGAGCATTTTCATTTGTGGAAACAATTTAATATTTGTGTGGGAACGTGCAGGTGTGTGTGTCTGTACTACATTTCAGTTTGCTTGAGCACGCACGCACCTGAATGCACGCGCCCGTAAGCGCCTGTGTGTGTGTGTGTGTGTGTGTGTGTGTAAGGAAGTTTTGATGCGTCTCTGTCAGGCCTGGCTCGGTTTGCTCTGTTCGTTTTTAATGACGCCTCCAGGGAAGCTGACAGTCGCCGTGTTGAGCGCAGAGCCTTTGATGTGAGTGATTATGACATCACAGACGTGCAGCCTAGAAGAGCGGAGGAGTGGGGATCGGTGCTCCCATTTTTTTTATTTTTTTTTTACACTTCCCAGTGGCATATTATTCAGAAAGAAAAGAAGAGAAAAGAAGGAAGGGCGGGAGAAACAGAGAGAGGGAGAGAGAGATTAAATATTTGGCAAAACTAGAATGTGATTTTGTCGATTGATGTTTTTGCGTTGGTTGCTATTGTTTGACACTGGACCAGAAGTATGGCCACAAAAGAAACCCTTTTTAAAGATTCTGTCTTTAAAGTGCAGTATTTGGTTTGACGAGCTACACAGTAATGCATCAACAACATAATCACTCACTAGCATTCAACATTACTTAAGAAGAAAATGCTAATTGGAAATGCCTTTGCCAGTGGAGTCTCAGGTTTGCATTTGATCGATGGTGAGCGTTTAGTAGACAAACGTTATGCCATAGGACAGACCTAGATACTCAAGCAGTGCATGCAAAGGTGCAGAGACTCTTTTTTTTTTGCTGGTGGAGGTGAAGCAAGCAAAACAGAATAAATGAGTTCATTAGAAAGAGGGCGAGGACTTGGCCCTGGGAAACAGTGGGAGGTTTTATGACACACGACTACACCCTCTTTCCTCGGTTTTTCACGTTTTTTTTTCTTCCCCTACCTTCTTCTCTCCCTGCTTCCATCCTTTATCAATCTCCCACCCACAGTCCAACACAACCAAAACCACGCAAATTAAATCCCTTTTTCCCACCAAAGCCTCTTTCCCCCTCTATTTGCATTTTTGCTGCTTTTTATTGTCAAAGTTTCTCCCCAGCAAAAAAGTTTTCCGCCATCTTGTTTCTGCCAGGTGAGCCGAGAGAAGAGATTTGGCTTATAGAGGAAATGACCTGCGAGCGTGGCTGTAGGCTATTGGTGTAGCTCAGAGAAAGTAGCAAGGGCTGCCTTGTGCGTGTGTTTGTGAGTTTGCCCCCGTGTGTGTGTGTGTGTGTGTGTGTGTGTATAGGAGTGCGTGTGTGCACAACTCAGCAGGTGCCGTGTCAGGGGAGAAATTGGGTAAACAAGCGAGAACCGAAATACTGATGTCAAAGTGACACTGATATTGAACTGTTGGTGACAGATGACAAATTGTTTTCGCATCCTTCATTCCATTACAGTGCTCAAACCACACAGATGTATGAGTTATGCTTGTGGAGAGGAAGTTTCTGCTCACGTAATTAAATCAGCTCTCCTGGCACAGAAAGCCTTGCACAGTTGGAGGACATTCAAAACATTTAAGAGATACATTTAAATTAACTCTATTGGGAGGGGCTTGTAAAAAAAAAATAGATGGAAAGTTAAAGGTTTTAGTAAGTTATGAAGTCTGACAGAAAAAAGGGGGCCGTGGCTGCCATCGTAAACAATATTGTACTCCGCATGCCCTAGTAATTCGATTTTTAAAAGGTCTAACAATGAAATAATACGGATGTCCAAAATCTGTTTTTGTTTTTTTACTTCCTATACTCATTCAGTTTTTTTTTTAAAGTTAATCAGATCATATAGTTATCTGTGTTATATTTGCCTTTTCTCTAACATGATACAGCATAGGGCATACTTTAGGTACAATGAGTTTACATTGAAATAAAAAGAACACAAGGCCCGAGGTTTTTCTTTGAATGTTATTTAGAATAATGGCCTGACGTTCAGATGTAGTTTTTCTTACCAACTGCTTCACTTAAGAGACAAGTCACCAAAAATACACAAGATTACCCTAACTGCCGGACGTCCTGCCTGCTTCATAACACCTACATTCCTGGAAAGATGCAGTCACAGTCAATATAGCGACAGATATCACAAGGGGTATCTGTCTTTTTGGCAGCGTTTTTTCTTCTGAGACCGGTCAAAAATGAGGCGCGGCCCGAACACCGGACCGCGGCTACTGTTCATAATGTGATCCCGCACTCCAGTTTCAGACTCGTACTACAGCGAGAGGCATTAAAAAGCCTGCATTGATTCTGGCAAAAGTCCTCAATAGTGGGAGGACTTGTGTCTATGCGCATGTGTCCTGTGTGTTAGTGTGTGTACAAATCACCCAGCACAGATATCCTCCAGCAAATCGTCTCTCACACATATAAACACACACACACACACACACACATATTAACTAGGCTTTACAGTCTGTTGTACTCAATGAAATATGCCCCATATACCATACACAGTGGACTAAAAGAGCATGTACTCACAAATACTTAACAACGTCTCACAGCCTTCCATGTGAGAAATTATGTGCAGGTACAAAGAATACCACAAAGCGGGCCCGCACACAACTAACCCATTTCGGCAATGTAAGACTCCCTGTAAACGAGTCCATTCATAAACATGATACTCTCAGAAAGGTTGGGGGGGAGGGGGGGCAGGGAGAAAGTCAAAAAGGGAGCAAGAGAGAGAGATTAATACGGTGTCGATTGAATTGCACTGTAAAAGTGCACTGTGAATCAATGCGTCATTTCAGAGACCCTTTGACACACACACACACACACACACACACACATAATGGATAACGGACCACATTTACACAGTTTTTAGCCCAGGGGCGAACAAACAACAGAGAAGTCGGGAAAGGAAATGAATAGCAGAAGGGAAGAAAGAGGAAGGGGTTGATAAAGTAAGGTTGGAGAGAGTGGGAGGGTGGAGGGAGGTGTAGTTGAGGTGCCTCCATACCAAATGATTTGTGTCTGTTTCCTTTTTCCCCCCTCCCACTTCTCTCAGTTGAGATAATGCCAGGGGAAGAAATCCATGACATTGATTGGCTGCTGCGGGCACAATTTCATGGCAGCTTTTTCTCAATAAGTCGCCCTCATTGGTCAATAACTGCCAGGCTCCACAGGTGCGGCAGGTGAAGGGGTGTTTGGTGGGAGGGGTTGGAGGTGCTTTGTTATGATTCGTTACCCTTAAGCATGCACAAATACCGTAGCTCACTCCTTCTAGTAGATTTAGATTAGAGGCGCAGTGTGCAGGAGGAATAGCTGCACGTTCACATGAATAATGCCGCAAGCGCTGAGGCTGAAACGCCGCCCCCCCCCCCCCCTTCCCCCAAGCCATCACCTCATCAACTATCCTAATCACCCATATCCAAAAGAAACCTTTGGCCACATACTGTAACACAGCCCATTTAATGGATGCACAGTCACTGGGTATGCTGGAGCAATGCACAGGGAGGGATACATACTTTCTAAAAAAAGATTTTTGTAAACTCACAAACTTCATTAGCAACTTATTTCAGTCTGCCAACAATGCAAACAAAGAGAATCACGCACCGACAGTTGTCTGTGTGACAAAAGAATCAACAGTATCCAGTGTCCGAACCGCAGAAAAGCCTTTAAATGAGGCAGCAGGCAGCCGGAATCTGGCAGATCTTAAGCCTGCAATTAAAATTGGAATTAGTTTCTCCCACAAACGGTACAAAGTAGAAAGACTCCTTGAAAGTAGGGTTTGAAATACATTCTGAATCAACCACAGATTCCACTCTTTGTTGATAAAATCCTCAAACTTATCATAATTTGTCCTTAGAGATGATCTATATTTATTGTACTGTATTTTGTGGTTTGTCTAGGTAGCTTTAACTTTGTCTAGCTAAATCTAATGCCACAGGTATTTGAGACAATAATCGGATTCTAACTACGTAAAGTACGTATGTACTTCTTTCGACATAACAGAGTGGAAGGACGTGACTAGCAACTGACCTCAACACCGTTGGAATGGAACATTAAATCTGAGCCAGATGTGATCGACAAACATCAGCGGCCAAATCTCCTAATGCTATATCTGAATGGAAGCCAGTTTGCATAGCAGAAGATTAATGCCCATGGCCATTTGGTTTGATTGATGTATGTATTGATTTCTGCACATGTGAGTTTAAGTAGTCTGTTTAATCCAACCAAAGTGAACATCTGAACCAGTACGGATCCTTAAATTTAAAAACGCAACATCTGAAGAGGTCCACTTTTTAGCAGAAATGCTCCAGTGAGACGTACGGCCATCACATATTGATGAAGCATTGAGGTGACGACAAACTTCTGGCCGTACAGTGTCGTTTTGGTTAAAGCCCTTAAAGGGGTCAAGCCTGACTGGTGCCATAATTGTAACAAAGATAATTACAAGCCTACACACCATCTTTTGTCATATAAAGTCTGAACGCTCCCATTATCATTGGGCTCCAGGCCTGATGTTACAACCTCCCATTGCCAAGTGGAGTTTGAGCAGATTGTACAAATGAGAAAAAATGGTCTGTCCGCAGGCGGCACTTCACTTTCCTCCAACCGTCCAACTCATTTCAGAAGTGGTGCACCGGTGATCCCTACGTGAAACGACACACCTTCATACAGTCACCGCGGACTACAGTGCGTGCGGTGTCATAGCAGCGACCTACTTTCTGATCTTGCTGTCATCTCACGTAAAATGGAAAGTTCAGTGTTGTGGCCAGAACTCCAAAAATGCCCCATTTCCACTTTGCCTTTTCAGACATGTGTCGAATCAAGTCTTGACGTATTCAAGATTTTTAATTAAGTGTATTTTCCTCTTATAAATACATTTGCTACAAATCTATGCTGACAGGAAGAATGGGGTTTCTCTAAAAAAAAGTCTGTTATGTTCTCTAAAGAAATACATGAGCTGTCTGAACAATTCAAAACACCTCCCGTAAGGGCCGGAGCGAATGTTTTTTGTGTTGGCTCTAAAAGCGTGTCCCTATTTCTGATATTTCAGAGGTGCCATAGCTCTTTCCAGCATCTCAATCTATTACTGGCTCGAGCTATTGTCACAGCCTGCAATCCACTCGTCCTTTCCTTGAGTTTGTATTGATCCAAAAGAAAGCATAGCCTTACAGCGCACCAGTGAGTCTTCCTCCTCAGCAGGCCGCTCCACTGAGTATTTACGTGGTATAAATGTTAATGTCACTGCTGGCACTTTAGGACTACTCCATGTAATCACCAGAATGGAAAGTGGCAGAAAAAAAACAAGTCATTTCCAGGCCCATATGATGATTCCATATGAGTAAAACAAAATGTTTTTTTTTAAATTGCAAACTTTATGCACATTGTTTCAAGTGCAGACAAATCCTTGATCCAATTCTCAGGAGATTGCCATTGTTTCATGAAGCCCCTTCCTCCCCCAAAAGCCCTACGCCTCCTCTTTGATATGGACCCGGCTGTGGTTCTGGCTGTGGTTCTGGCTGTCATTGGGGACCGGACAGAGAGAATCGGCTGCTGGACTCAGTCCTGGAGCTCAAACAGCCTCTGTGTGCGGCTGGCTTAAGCCCCGGCCGTGGCCATGCTACATAGATTTAAGTATCTCCATAAGCTGGTTGTGATAGTCGTTCCGTGATAGTCATTTGTCACGGTTTTAGCCCCCCGCTGCTGCTCCTGCGTTGAGTCGGCTCGACTCCGTCTGATGGAAATACCCCGGCGGTTCAGGGATTCTTCGGAGTAGTTGCCGTATCTCCCTGTCTCGTTCATGCTCCTGAGCCCTCGCACACAGTAGTGGAGTGCGTCTCCCCACATCCGTCAGTGAAGTGGGTTCTGTTGTGTTTACTCTAGCCTCTTCAGTTAATTTACTGTGTGCATTAAACGTTAAGGAACAGGAAGCAGATAACTGTAAACACTAAAATGCAACAAATCCCTCACACTTATTATGTGTCCAGTAGAGTGGTGTTCTATTGATCATTCGGGAATTTTACGGTCCGTATACCTTTTTCTTTGTCATCCATTATTGTGGCTCGCTTTGCTCCCATGTGTCTCCCTCGGTTGTCGGTGCTGCAACGGGCGGAAACATTTCTCTTTCAATGCATTCTTTTTTTTTTTTCTCGGGCGTCACAGCTTTTATTGTACAGCATTAAGCCCACCACACATTGCATTTTGTACTTTCGTCTCTCTCTTTTAGTCTTATGTTCTTTTGGTGAGCTTCACTTAGACCCATTTAAATTAAAGTTCACTGAGACTATAAGCCCTTTGGTTTAATTAGAAGTGTCTTTAAGGTACTTTATTGAATCAATAAACATTTGTGTATACCTTGTTTTCCAAAATGGCTTCATAGAGTTTTAGGAATTGAAAATTGGTATTAAATTTGTGTTTCTATATTGCAGTGCTGCTCTTTGGGTAGCAGTATTTTTTCAGTGCTCCTTTGGTGTAAAGCTAGACAACAAATAAATTATTTCACAATAGGTGATAGAGGCAGAGAAACTGCAAACCCGGTTTACACAAGGGCTTTTGTAATTAGAGCAACTAAAAGAAAAATGATTGTGTCAATTCAAAGCTAAGGGCAATGATCATGCCATGCTTGCATTGCTGTCTCCTTTCATCATAACCCTTATGGCAGCAACTATTCAATGAAAGTAGGAGTGATTGCAGAAGAGCTAACAGTGTAGCAAGGTGGAAACAGGTGGAAGTGAGTTATTAGAAGACGGTGAGACATGGCTGATTAAAAACCAAAGCCATTCATTTGGTAATGATATCGACAATGAAACTAAAACCAGGAACCAATGGCCGTGCTGTAATAATAAGGCTGCTTATCTTCTTGATAAAGTTGTTATACAGCAGAAACCAACCCCACAGTTTTCACATAGAGATTTTTCTCTTTGACTCTTCTCATACTCAATGGTAATTTGCCAATCACAACACATTTCAGTCCGTGACCTTCTACACCTCACCTTCACTGCAACCATTGGAATGTAGTATATAGCAATTTCAATTTCTTCATTTGGCCGTATCATCTGATATGTTCGGCCGAGTGGGAGGTCCCACTCGGGAATCCTGTTCCGCGCGGCACCAAAGCAGCTGGTGAGCTGGTGGCCTGCAGATGTGATAATGACACAAGGCACCAGCTGAGGCCGGATAGTGGGCCCACGACTCAGGCAGCTTTTAATAATTGATGGCAGCCAAGGCCCCGGATTGGCCAGTAATTGCATTACAGGTCACTTCTCAATAGCAGTTTGTGAAAGTTGTGGTGATGTGTGCTGGGTGAAGATCGATAGGCACAGTCCAGAGACGCGGTCTTTCCCTCGCTCCCTCCCTCGGGGCAAGAAATTTGGTGAAAACATTTCCTCTAAATGTTCTGTGCATCTACAACCTTGTGGTTCACTCTGTAGATGAAAATACCAGCTTTAAAGGAAGAAAACTGTTAGCATTTGCATAAAACAGTCACTAGAAAGGCTTCTCTCTTTATTAAATGTATCCTAGATTCTATCCTAGAAGCTGTAGGAGCAATCCATGCGAGTTGGAAGTTGATTATTCATTTCTTGGCATTTTTACAATCAGGGGTACTGGAGAGTGAAAGCTGAATTGCTGCACCATGTATGTAGACCCTCAGTTTGCATGACGGGCAATTTAGTGAAATAAATACAATATTTCAGCCCTTTCACTATTTCACTTTCACTATATTCTGTCTGTTGCACAAAAAATTTCCCTCCAGCTCCACGGCTGCAACTTCGGATAGAAGTTATTTACTGTTCCAGCAACCGACTCCCTCCCCTTGACACAAACACACACACACACACACACACACACACACACACACACACACACACAAACACGTACAATCCCGACATTCTTACTCTTACTCTTTTCTTGTTCTCATTGTTGATATCACACCCGCTCTGACACGTGAACTATCACTGTGTCATCGTGCTACATCTGGTATTCATTATTTCTCTCTCTCTCTCTCTCTCTCTCTCTCTCTGCCCCTCACCCCCACCCCCCGCCCCTGCTGCGGCATGGAGAGCGTGAGAGGAGAGGAGAGAAGAGCGGAGGAGACAGTAGATCTTGCATGCTCTAAATACAGCCTCTACGTGTGTGGGGTGCTGTCATCAATGGACGGTTATTTTGCGATGTGTGTGTGTGTGTGTGTGCGACTGTGTATGTGAGCGAGTGCATCACTTCTAGCTTACATCAAAGATGCTCCCTCGTTTATCTTTCCGTCTTTCCCTCGCATTCTCGTCCCCTCTCTTCTTCCTTCCGTCACTCTCAAACCCTCCTTTCAGCACCACTTTTTCCACATTGGCTTTTTTTAATCGTCCTGCTCTGCCTTTTTGCTCGCCCGTCTGTTTTGGTGCGTCTCACCTCTCATGCATGAGCTTGGCGGGGTGTGACAGCATTGAGAAGTCACCAAAGAGGTAAATGATGATAGGCCATCCATCATGCTTTATGGACTCTGTATGGTGCTGCCGTGGAGAGTGGCTGCACTGTGCAGTAACTCAGAGCACTCTGTCCCTCCATATAACCTGGCAGGGGTTCTGCAGCTCGCCTTTGCCTCTGCTGGGTGAGTGCTTGTGTGTGAGACACAGGAAGAGCGCTGCTCTGACTCACCCACTCAAGTGGTTCTCTGTGTGAGTTTGCAGTTCAGTGTGTGTTTAGGCCAGTGTGTGTGAGTGTGTGTGTGTGTGTGTGTAAGTAGGGGAGAAACAGAGAGTGTTTGTCCACACTGCCAGACTGTGCAGCTAAGCCTTGAGTATGGCCTGATATGCCACCGCAGGGAGCATCAACTGACCAGCAGACGTAACATGTCGTATTGGTCTGTGTATGTATGTGTGTGTGTGAGAGAGAGAGAGAGAGAGAGAGAGAGAGACTGCGAGAGGGCAGTTTTTGGAAAATAACGAGAGAAGAGGGGTAACAAGCTGCTACAGACAACAGCCGGCAGTGATCAGAATCGAAAGACCCTTTCTTACGGAACCTGTCCCGTAATTCAGCACCCTAAAATGATCTACACCACGGGGGGCCCTCGCTTTTTCGGCTCGCAAGCTACTTTTCACTCAACCAGTCAAAATGTGTCTGTTATTAAGCAAAGCTAATTAGCACACGCACTGTCGACCTATCAGGAGTGACCTGATCGAGCACTCCTTCCCGATCTACACAATAACAACTCCAACACCAGCTGGCTTACAACCATCTGGGATTTTGACATCCCCCTCACTCTCTCACAGCCTCTTTTAACCTTTTTTACTTTCCATCAGCGTCTCTGCTCTGTCAATCCTCCCCTCGCATAACCCCCTCCCTCTGCTGAACCCTTTCACACTTTCCCTTTGTCACCTTTCCGCATGGAAGAACAATTGTTCTGACAGTGTTCACTCTGTCTCTATCTCTCTGCCCTCTTCTTCCACACCTCCTCTCCTCGCTACCACTCTCTTAGATCCAGAGGGGAATCACGCCGCCTGAACCAAATGTGCCGCAAACTTGTCAGATGGTGTTTGTTTTTGCAGCCCCCTTCCCGTACCTCTTAGTCCGCGCACGTGTGTTTAACTTTGGCTACATATTCAACAAAGCGCTGTGACATGTGCCGCACACAATGGAAATTTGCTGCGTCATTATTGAAATAGGATTCTGCAGGGCGGGAGATGGTGGGGGACTGAGTCCCTCAGTTTGTGTGACTATAAGCAAACAACTTTTACCACTGAGGCTCCCGAGAAACGTGAAACAAGCTGAGAACCAAAAGGTGTTTAAGGAACTGAGCAGCTGGGTTGTTGCAGGAATTCCAGAGAGAAACAAACTCCCTGTCCAATAAACTCAATCACACACACACAAGTTCTGTTTCACTGAGAACATTATTTGCCTCCTTAAACAACTAGCACTGTGTGCAGGCAGGCTCAACGAGATTCAGCACCACTGTTAGCTCCCCGGCTTCTGATCCCTGCAGATTTGTGCGGGGTTAGTAGTCCAAAGGGTTGCACTTTCAAATGGATAGTTTGGACCCTCAATCAAGCTGTTTAGCACAGTTCAGCATCACGTCCACATTCATAGATAGCAAATCCCTTTATCCCTTCAAGAATGTTGTTGATTTGATCAAAACAATCCCAGCGGAGCGGAGATCACGGCCTTCCAAAGCATAGACTCCTGTCTGTGAAAGGTAACTGATCAATAGCAGGCAGCCAAAAGGGAGGGGTGGGGGGGGGCAAAAGAAACAAGGCAAGAAAGGACAGCGAGAAGGGTGAGTCTGCCGAGGAGGATTGTAACTCACCTCTGGCAACCCAGCACTGTAAACACACCTCTAAAAACTCATCCCAAACTTTGGCAAGACGCGGCACATGCAGCAGCATCCTTTATGAATGTCACACCCTGTGAGAGGAAAATGATTACGTTGCAAAGAGGACAGGGGGTGGAAGAGGAGGGGGCAGGAGAACGAGAGAGAAGAAAAATCACTTTGATGGATTATGCCCCTCGTGGGACAACCTTGTAACGTTTTTGGACAGGATTCTAACTCTCTCCGATTCTCTGTTACGGCGACGATTCCCTTTTTCCCTCCGTCTTCTTTTGTCATCCCGGACGTGCGCGGGCCGCGCCAGCGCTGATACCTAATGATACCGCTTGCAGGAACTAATTACTACCAGTGATTAAGAGAGGAGACCTGTCTTCTGCCACGCACGCCGTCTTTGAGTAGGAGAGCTTTTTAATTGCCTGAGCCAAATAAATGATGGCCAAAGATGCGTAGACCCGGGCTTCTTAATGGAGTCTTAGAGAGCGGTGGCAAAGGAGGAGGACTCCAGGGCCATTGGCACGCACCCTGCACACAGATGGTGCCGCCTGTTCACGACCGCCGCCTGTTGTTGATCGGTGCGTTAAGGGCACCTGTAAAATTAAACAGACGAATGAATTCCCCATTGGCCGGCGCGAAACAGAATATTACAATTTTATGAAATATGGCCTAACATGTATTAACTGCTTTTAATGCGAAAGGACAACGCATGCAGAGGTAGTTAGTCAAGTTAAGTCACTCAAGGAGGTAAAGGTGAGGCCGTAGCGTGAGCTCAGCTGCATGTCGGAGATGAGGCGCTCGTGCAGTTTTGTTCGACCCTTAAGCACATCGAGACCTAATTAAGAGTCATGTTCCACAGCACGGTTGTCTTTGGCAAGGATCCAGTCCAACCAATGATTCATTTACCGAACAGCAACATATCTTCCTGAAAAGTAAAGGACTTAAAAGTTTCGACATGGCTCTTGCAGAAGCACTTAGTGTGTAAGCTACCTAGTGAATATGTTATCCTTTTAATGGCTGCCATGAGTAGCTCTCCCTGCACACTAATAATTAAAATGTCTGCTTCTTCACCTCGGTGTGTTTATAAGCTCCAATCTGTGGCTTCCGTTTTATCTTTTTATTGATTTTGGAGACACCTTTGGCTGATGGAGTTCATTGGCTTTTCTTTTTTTTGTTCATGTACTGCATTTTCACCCTCAAACCAGCATGGAAAGAACTACTGACACTAATGAGGCGAACCCAAAGACAGGATTTAAGACGATGTCTAAGCGACCACCATGTACACACAGATACAGTTATTTTTCATGACAATATTGATGCAGACTCAGATGCTGCTGCTCAAGTTTTACACTGGACCTACTGTACATTAGCTCCAAGCAATACATCCAAATAACTGCCTCTCAATCGAGGCACTTGTCCAAAATAATGATAAAGGTCATTCTGTACTGTAGCCAATAAATGACACGTTCAGTCAGTCACCATCTCATTTCTTGCATGATTTTGGAAGGAGTTTCTGATGCTTTTTCGCCAGCCGGTAAGCGAACAATCTGCACTTCATCTGCTCGGCCTTGGATTCTACTTCTGCTCATTCCAACTACACAGTGGTTGCCATGTCTGTGCCTCCACTAGCTGCACACTAGAGGAGCGTTACCAGGAAACAGCTAATGCTGTGAATGCGGCTTCTTTGCATTTCACCGTATTATTTCCGTGGCTGTCTCTGCTTGAATGTGCTTTGCAAGCAAACAGAAAAACGGAACAAAAAATATTTTTCTAAGTCAATATCCTCAGGTTATTTCTATTATGATGATAAGGTACATTTGATAGATGGAAGTATGAGCATTATACTGCATTGTTCTTCTTTCCAGCATACATTGTGTGCTGGTAGACTTTCTGGTGGTCATTTAAAAAGTTAGTTATAGCTGGATATGTGCATACACTGAACAGTGTGACCCCAGTATGATTCTCGTGTGTTTACTCAATAAGTGCTGAGTCAACTATAATGACAGTGCGTTTCTCTTTTCTTTTTTTTTTGCTCTCCCCCTCTGGGAGCTCTGATATTTTTCTTCTCTTGATCTCATTACATCATCATGACTCAAGGGCTGTATTCATTAAAGTTTTAAAGTACAATGCACTCCAAAGGCACTTGCAGTGAGTAACGCAGGCCCTGTTAGTCTGCTTTAAGCTGCTCGCCCTCTCCTCCTCACCTCCTTGACTCCTTCCTTTCATTTGCTCTGCCTCTCTTTCACCAACGAGGCAGAGACAATCTCCTGCTGCCTGTAGCTGCGTGCAAGCTGCAGCGCTTTCAAAGCGGCCCAGATGTTGAGACTGGCGGTTGACTCTTAGAGACAACGCTGCGGCTCTTTAATTAAACTTTGGTGAAGTTCTTTTTTTTTCCCTCTGTAAGCTGAACTGACAAGGACTTGAATGAACAGCTTTTTTTATTACCTTGGTTCTTCAGCAAAGACTCATTTTACCCCTCAATATGACCGAGCTTACCTACAGTGAAGCTAAACTTACATAACATGGCCCTGGAACAATAGAAATGGTGTATGAATCTGCTTAAATGGAAGCTGACAGAGTATATGGCTCAGTGTGGTCACGAGTTGTGATGTGGCTCTGTAAGCGCTTCTGTTTTGTTTCCATACCTACATTTAAATTTAAATTTGTCCATGAACTAGATCATAATTCGTGATTTCTGTGAGGAGATACAGTATGTCATTGGTATTGGTATTGGACCCCTTTCTCCCACTGTAAATGTGGTAAGGATAGGTAACCATTAACTTCCTAGCAACTGATATTTCCATTTTTTTTTTCTCTTTCAACTCTCTCGGTTCTCAAAAACTGCAGGCACACTTCTGTCCCATTATGTGGCTTCAGCCCTACAGATTTGGAGAACAGATAGCCATGCATGTATCCACTTATTAATCATTCGCTGTCATCTTTTGGAAACACTAAATGCGTGTGCTGATGAATTATTGATATGATCTTGGAGATAACATTTGCGCTCTAATTGCATGTCATCATTAGCAGGTTGAAACCAGTCTCTATTTCCTCATAGTGCGATCAAAAAAAATCCACCCTCCCAACCTCCCCCCCCCCCCCGACCCATCCGACACTCCATCGCCAGCTTCTTATCAGCTCCTCTCGCTGCATTTGCATCACCCTCACTTTTCACTTTTCCTACCTCTTAACTCTTTACTAACAAGATCCCTCTCTGCTTCTATCGCTCTTTCTTTCCCCGGTCCCTCTGAGCCATCTTTAATTGAGCGTAGGGCCATTGGTGTCAGAAAGAGAAGCAGACAAAACTAATGCTATCTCGGGTAGACAAGGCCGGGTCTCCTCCTCCTCCTCCTCCTCCTCCTCTACCGCCCCCTCTCCCTGTGGCCCGGGCCAACCGTAATTACCCTGCTCATTAGCAGAGGGAAGAGCTAGGGGGGAGAGGTGGAGCCAGCTGGGAAGCAAAGGGGGACAAGGGGAGAAGAACAAAGGAACAGGGGAGGACAGGTGAGAAGCTGGAGGAAACCTAAGATTGTCCTCGAGGGCTCTGTATTTGGAGACTTGGACAACTGGGATAGTCTCGGCCAAAGTGGTTAGTAACCTGTGGGTTGGACAGGAGCATCAACGACTTTATACACACAGTGTGCACGTGATGTTTGATCAACATGTCGCATCTGTCTTTGGAGATTTGGCTGTGGATTTTTAGAAGCTCTGTGTCTGTTAGACGTGTGTACAAGGTGTATTAAAGAAACAGTGGGGGAGGTGCTTGTGTTGCCATGTTACGTTGTTGTAACAATGTACCATTGTGCATACTAGAGAGTCATGACATCATAGCTTTTCTGCCATATCTTCTGCATCGCAACGTGTCTAGAAAAGTAGTTTCAATTTCATTTTGTGCTAAATGTTCTCCTGCCTTGCCAAAGCCTACATGTGTTAGAGAGCAGAGTTTGGGCTGGTTGCAGGTGTGTTGATGCACAAACCTTACACGCTTACTGTCTTGTTTGTCCAGGCAAGGTTCCAAAAGAGCAGATTCATCTGGCCCACATGTTGAGAGCTCTTTGGCTGTTTGGCCCCCTTCTTGCAGATTGGCTCCGATGACATTTTTTCCTTCCATTTAAGTGAAATTAGGAGGCACTGGGAAATATTTATTATTGAGGTGTGTTTTTTTTTAAACACATCATCGGAAAAGAGATCTGCAAAAGTCAGGTATTTTGGGTCTGTGTGCAACTTTGAGTCACTCTCATCTTTGTTATTGAGGGACCATCACAGAAAAAAAAAGAAATAGGACATTTTAAATTCTATATGTCAAGATGTGTTCAACCGAGTCTTGTAATCCTCTTCTTTACTCGGGGGAAAGTAGAGGTGGCTTTTTGTCTCTTCCTTCTCTTTATCACCATACATGTATCATCACATATGAGCCTCTGCTCTCCGCACCTGTCTCTCCCTTCTGTCCCTTAGCTCTAACTTATGCAGTGTCTGTAGACTCTATTGAAAATCCCAGATTCAAATGATTCTCAATCCAAAAGCAGATGTAAAATAACATTCAGCGGAATACTCTACGAAGGAAAAACTATTAATATAAATAATCTAGTACTGTGCTCTATGTATCCACAGACCGGTGATGTCAAAATAAGAAACTTCAACAAAATGACACCGTGTGTCCCCTGTTTGTTTGTAGTCATAAAATAATCTGACATCTTATTCCCCGCGTAGTAATAAATACCATTCCAAGTCATTTTTGTATTTCATGGATATTTTATAATCAGACCAGGACAGACTGCAGACCTCCGAAGCATCCCGTGTAGGAAGTGCAAAAATCTCTCTATAATTTGTGCATTATTGCGGCTAGATTACCAGCAGGGGGATGCCGACACGTGCCGTGGTGCCATGGACCTCATACGGGCCCTTAAAGCCTAAGGCATTAAATTGCCCTTAATTTGATACGTTGACCATTTTATCTGTGAATTTGATACCATATACAATAGATACAACATGAAGCAAAGGGGGTTCAGCATTGTGACCTAATGTTGTGGACCTGTGCTGTAGAGGGACCTAGTGCCTAAATCTGGTTTAAAGACTTTTATTACATTAGTTTATTTTCTTGCTCGTTCGGTGAACATTTCTAAATTAAATTGTTCACGGTAACTGACACACAGAAAACCTCAGATTGTATTATTCCAGCGTATGAGTAATGTTCGGTCCCTGAGCCTCTGTGCAAATAATTAGCTATTGTTCGTATCGTACACTGGTGGGGGACAGGGTACATACGTAATTTATGGCAGGAAAGAGTGACCGTACGTGTGCCAGCAACATGTTCTTTGGAGCAGGTTAATCCACCTGTGTGTGTAAAAACCAACAGACATTCCAAGAAGTGTAACATTAGTTATAGTCCCAACTCCTATCCACCAGCAAGCTATCCACAAGATCTTGGTGGTTGGACGGTGTTGTACTTGTATGCTGTTTACTGAAACAAATGGAAAAACACCTCGGACCCTTCAAAGTCCGTGTTAAATGGGAGAAAAAGGGCCCCTATAAGTCTACACTTAAATGGTCACTGGACTACTGGGGAAATGTAATTTAGTCAGGTAACCGGTAGCCTTGAGGAACGTGTCAGAGTCACAGTTTAAAAGCACAGGAGTGCAGCGTCACAGAATGAGGTTCACTCGGATTGTTAACTTTACAGGATGACTCACCTTGTGTATCATCACTGCCCCATTGACCTCCCAGTTATGTCCCTCTATGTGAGCCCACATCATCGCAACCACACTTATCATGTTTTGTCTCATGATTTCACCCTGTCCTAAATGCATAAAAAAAGAGAGGTCAATTTGATTGATTACGTACAAGTTAGACTACCGATGACAATCAAACTGCTCTTCCAGGTCAATGAGCTTGTTTGTTAAATTAAATACATGGTTCCATGCATAACACGTTTGACACAAGGGGCAAAGCATATCTTGCCCTCAGTACGTCTATGCAGGATGGGGATTTCTGATGGACCTTCTAGCTTAATACAAAGTCGACTGATTGTTAGACTTCAGCGGCCTGAACAAGCCGGCATAATTGTTTTTCACACCGATGTGGAGATCCTGTGTGGAAAAACACAGGATAACACTGACTTAATGTGTTGAAATTGATAATGTGAGATAGAAAGGAGCAAAGAAGTGAAGTGGGTTTTTCTGAGGCCTTTGTGCAAATAAACAGTTGTCTGTAATCAGTATCTGTTTTTGCTAAATATTAGCCGGCAATGCTATTATTACATTTGTATAAGAAGCTTATGTGACCAGCGTTGAGGATGTAAACATTAGTTTTCTTAATAAAAGTAGTATACTGTGGCACTAAAACTGATTCATTCAGTTTCACACTTTCAACACTTTTCAACCCTTCAGGATGTTAAACTGAAGCTGAATCACACCAAATTAGACGTCAGCCCCTTCTATATTTATTCATTTTAATTGCTTGTGCTCTGAACTAGCGCACCTTGGATAAGAAATTGCAGAAAAGTTGTCTTCTCCAGGATGAAGTATTCTCTGCAATGGGAGGAACATTATCTCCTGCACACTTACTTGAAGCGGAGAAAATGTAATGGGCAGTTTTTGAGTTGTAACAAGCAGGCAATAATGGTGTCACATATGTGACATGTATGTATAATAAACCTCAACTGTATTGTTATATACAGTGTATATATACACTTAATAGGATTGCACCAGTACATGTATCGCAGAGCTCTGTGCTACTAACCATCCTCTCTGGGTCTCTTTAATAAGGTCAATGTGGGCGTCCCTCAGCAAAGACACGTACTATTGCAGTGTTTTCTGCCGATGTGATTGTAATTAGAGGATTTGGGCCGCGGTCGACATCATGAGATCCTCTAGTTGGTGAGTGAGTTGGCTGGGGCTGACAAGCTGACGTCCAAGACTCAATCAGACCGCAACCCCTCTGAGTGGACAGATTTCCTTTTGTCCCACCATCTCATTTGTTTTAAACTGCACGAAACCATAACAATCTTAAAAAATGCATGTACATACATTACAATCAGCACTCGTTTTCTCAAAAAGTTTTGCAGCTTGATTAAATTGCCTTCCAATACAAAGGGTTTCCCATGAACATTTCTACAGTTAAATGGTTGTCCGGCCGAGCCAGAACTCAGATTTATCTCGACTCTCATGTTGCGTTGAGTTTCGACAGATCACTCAGGAACTGGCCCAGTCAGTGCGCTCAGTGAACTAAACATAAAAGGACTTCTCTCGCTGTGTGCTGTGTAACAGTCTCTTCCAGCACTCGGCATGGCGGGGGGGTCGGGGGAGGGGACGTGGCTCTATATGCCTGGGCGTGCAAGCTCAGGCGAGTGGCAGACTTTCACCGTGTGGACCACCTCTACTTTATTAGATCAGACTCTGGCCCTCCCCGGGTTTGTAATTGCATTTGCCTGATGCTGTGTATTTAAGAATAGAATGGCCTCGGCCCCTGTGGTCCTGCCTTACCTGATTTCCCAGCTGCCTCCAGGGGGAGCAGACAAGCACCATGCCCAGGATTAGATGTTGTCATAACAACCAGGAGGCAACTGGTGAGGGGCAATGGAAAGACCCGCTGGTCTTCCTTAATCTCTTCATGACTTTGCAGATTTGTTCTTTATTATTATTCAGTGTTTCTTCAAAGTCTGTCAGGCAATCCACTTTTGTTGCATCCCTCGCTGTAGTTCTGAGAGGGACAGAAAAAAGGCAGCAAATGTTTCCCCGTGCTGGGTCTCCCTGGGAGCGGGAAACGAAGGGCTGTCGAATGGGACTCGTATTTCATCTTGTCCATAATTTATGGGGAGACTGGGTTTAGGAAGGGACATTGCGCTAACATGGGGGATGCTTGTCATAAGCGGCTCCCATGAGTCATAAGCAACTGGAGGCCGTACAAATCGATGGTGACACATGTTTCTGTCAGATACGCAGCGCACTTGATGCCATTTTCCCGTCGTAAGCCTTTGCAGATAAGCTCCCATTAAGTGTCATTAAGCGTCATTATGTGTCGGTGATTCTTTGTGGTTTGTCTGAAGCTACTCAGCTGCACTTGTTGGGTGGAGTCGAGATGGTACCCCACTATAGCCTTGACCATCTTGGGAGATAAGGCTAAGGCTACGCATTGACCTTCAGTTGGGTTGAACGATTAGGATTGGTCTAAGCCAGCTCCAGCCAGTTGTTAGAAAGTTTTTGTCATTTTCTCAAAGTTTGTAGGGTGCGTGTCTAGACGCGGGCCTTGTTGAGCTTACACTAGCATGTTAACTGTCTGTCACAGTCGATGCGACTGAGCACATCTTGAGAAGCTCTCACCACACAAGCTTGGAACGGGAACTTAACCTCGTCCAGCCAGCTGTGCTTTAGCGGGGCAGCAGGCCTTATTGTATACACCATGTGACAGTGGCTCCCTTTTGAACTGGAAGTTTCACCGGCCGGAGGCAGTACATCATAAAGCTCAAGCTGTCCGCTAATCACAAATTACAGCCAGCCTCTCCCCTAGCCCTGATCCAGCACTCTCCACCAGGAAGCCGAGGGGGGGCCAAGGAGAAGAATACTGACTCCTGCCAAGTCCCCACCACTCCCCACTTAAAGGTGCTTATAAATCGGCATCCTCACAGATAGGTCAAGGTTTTGATTTGGTCGTGACCTTAGTTCATAAATCTGAATGATGTAGGGGCCTTGGTTAAAAGGCTGCTGGATCAACTCTCATATGGGGCACCCCTCCCTTGCTTTCTGTCTCCTTCTCGCACTCTCTCTCTCTCTCTCTCTCTCTCTTCTTCCGTCTCTCACAGCATCACGTCCCCTTTTCAGTTCCCACTGCAGTCTCCAATCCCCGGAGCCTCTACAACAGGCAGAGAGAGAGCGCGAGAGAGAGCGAAAGATGGTGAGGGGGTGAAACAGGCAATCAATAAATCAATACGTTTTGCGCTACTGAGCTAGGGTAAGCTCACTCTCTCCAAGCTGCGCGTGCACGAACACGCGCACACACATACGCACTCACTTACGATCCAAGCACATTTATTTCAACACACACACAAACAAACAAATGAAGGCCCAAGACCTTGCCAAAAGACATTTTGTTGTTTTAGGGACTTTCTTTTTTTTCTCATTCTATTTCCTGTTTTGGATCATTAAGCCATTGATTTTTGTTTCAACGGGTAAATGGTGGCGAGGACCCCCAGGGAGCCGGCTGAAAACCTCAACAGAGTGGCCCCAGCAGGAGTTTCTCTAGTTGTGACAGGCCGCTCCCAGGGGCCAGTGGGCCCTCTTAACTCTGCAGGGGAGAAACTATCGCATGGAATCAGTCATCCCGCTTCATCATTCCTCTGCACTGCTCCACACGAGTATCCGCTTGGATATCTATAGATTTCTTCTTGCTCAATGTTTCTCCGTAACCACCGCGAGTACAAACGCGCACATTTAGTTATAGATTTGGCTTCTGGTCGTCACTGAATTCCTTGTAAGTGTATAAATGGTCAGTTCCCTTCAATCCAATCCAATATGTCCAATATATTCCGTCCCACGGAGGCGGCGAGGGAATAGAAGGGGCGCCGGAGGGACACGGGGAGATGCAGCAGCCACCCTGACACACCAAGAATCAGTTGGCCAACAGCCAGCAAGAGATCACAGTCAGATATATAGTAACACAGATGGATGCACTCAGCCTAAAGAGGCTGACATATTGGCCAGCGCTGTCATAAGAATGACATAATATCTATCCTGACAGGTAATGAAAATAAAGGCCGCTCCACCGCAGAGTTGCATAAGCACTTTAACTTTAGCTCATACAACGTAAAACATTTCCTCTGACATACGGGATATCCCGAGGGAAGTTGTCAAAGTGGCTGGATGTTAGAGGTGGAGGACAATGGGAAGTGGTCCCCTAACGTGCTGGAGATGTAACTCCCGCTTTCAGCACTCACAAAGCGCCCAGTGGGTTCTACCCTGTGTCTCCTTGAAGTAAGGGATGCTATTCATTGAATTGCATCTCAGTGAATTAGTTTCTGAAATCGCCCTGATTCAGCCTGCCCTCCCCCTTAAATGGAGGCGCACATTTCCAGCAAAACCAACCTACGTGGTTTTAATAGTGCGTTCGCTTTATTAGTTCACCACCGTATACACCAGTGGTTCACAGCTTAAATTTCAATATTTTAAAATGACTTGAAAATAGGTTAACAACATGAAAGAAAAGTAGAAAGGTTAAGTGATATGTACTTATGTTTTAATGGAAAAAGCCTATTTTATAGGGTTTATATATAATACAGCAAGTCATTTTGATGAGAAACATACACATTAATAGTAGTGAAATCGCAAAGTTTGGCTTCTACAGCCTTACTTGATCACCCATGAACTCTACTGTTACATAGTAGGGTTATCTGAACAGTAGTACATAAAAAGGTTACATAGTCTTCTGACAAGTGGACCTATGCTGCATGCAAAGACAGTAAGACAATAAACACTACCAAAATAAAAGACAACAAATGTCTTTACCTCGTTCTTCTGCCATTTTCATCCGCCACTGATTGATTCAGACATCCTCCCTCCCCTTTCCAGTCTACCTCTGTTCAACAGGAAAGGCGGCAGAGATACTTTATAGGTTCAATTTGAAGGAACTTTTCCTCCATTAATAATGAAATTGTATCCCCCACCACCCTCCCCACTCTTTCTCACTTCCCCCATGAACAAACGCGGTGCTGCTCGGTTGGTGCTATAAAAACTCTCTCCCACAGTTTCTCAACTGCCTTCATCTCATCCTCAGCCAAACCCTCAGTTTTGCAGGAAGTAAGAAACAGAGGCGGCTGACAAATGCAGAAAGAAAGACAGTGAAAGCCAAAGAGGGATTTTGCAACCGCAAGAGGAAACACATCGAATGAACGTTTCATACTTTAACCATTTTAACACATTTGGTTTGCTCGTGGTTCCCCATTCAAGCTTCCTGGCGTTTCAGTTTTCTCCTGTCTTTTTCCTGTATTTTGAAAAGCAGAATGAACAAGCGTGTGGCACTCGCACGACACTTGACAGCAGAAGCCCTCTGGCTCTCCGAATCATTGAGAGATATAAAGATGGACATTCCCTGCCGTGTCGTTCTTGAATGCTCGACAAAAGACTCAAGATTTTTCCTTGGTTGCGTTTGCTTGTTGACATCGTGCGCTCCTTTGTGTGTGTAAGCAAAGGCAGGCTGTTACCGCGTGATCACGTGCATGGGCATATTTTTGACTTGTCTGTGTGTGGGAGTGAGAGAACATTCGCATCGCCCACCTGGGCTCTAGCTGGGAGCCGGAGCCGTCTTACTGAAAAACTCCCTGTTGTTTCTTTGGCGGAGCCTAACATGCATACTTGACTGTATCACTCCTCCTCCTCCACTCTGAATACTCTCCTCCCTCGATCTGCTCCGCTCCCGAAACTCACCGCTTTCTCTTGTCTCGGCTTTTCTATATTTAATCAGCCAGGGAGTGTGGAATTAGTGATTATTTAATGGAAATAGGCAGCCGAGAAGAGAGGTGTGTCTGGATGTTCTACCCGCCTGTCAATTCAGTGCAGCGCAGAGTTTAGAGAGAGCACAGTGTAGAGGTTATGTATTGTGTAGAAACCCTTGCAGGGTTTGAATTTTTTTGCTGCACGAACCTGCCTCGCAAGTTTGCACTGCACAACTACCCGCGGCACTTTCCTCTCCCTCGCTCTTTGTTTCTGCACACGTCTCTTCTTTTCTGCTCTCCCTTTCCGTCCTTCTCATCTTCTCCGTCCTCTCGTCCACACTGAGGCCATGTTCAGAACATTGTTAGCCCTGCATGACAAGATGTCCTGTTTGATTATTTACTTCGAAATTCCCTTAAAACAGTGCTACACAAATACCTGCAGGGGAGCTTGTGCAAAAGACACGGTATTTTCTGGAATGAAAGGTTAACCTGGCTTGACTTTTTCACCATAATGGAATGCAACATCATCTGCGTCGCTCTGTGTTAGCCAACAGAATATGTGGGCGTGTGTGCATATCACTTTGCAAATGGACGAGGTCGTGGTCAGAGGCCCACTGCTGGTGTGGCATTAGAGAGTTAGATATTGCAGAATGCTTGCATTTTATCTCTTGCCATGAGTTGTTGAGAAGATCGATGGAACTCTTGTATCTGTTAGTTGTGCACGGCTACTGGATACGGTTAGCTTAGCTCAGGCGGGAAGACGGGAAATGTTAAAACAAAGCACCTCAAGGTGTAAAATCTCTGTTCCGCAACTTCCTGCTTTTCATAATCACCTCTTCTTTATTTGAACAATGCCAAACTAACGAGTTGTAGTCCTTTTTTTCAGATTTTTCTGTGTCTATTGTCAGACAGCTGGATGAGCGTGAAATTAGGATTTGATCGGGGCTCACAAATTCTACTTGTTAACGTGTCTTTATGTTTGCTGGGTAACTAACGCGTGTTTTCCTAACCTTGATCACTCACACGACTAAGTATCACTATTTTCAATCTGTGTCTTCTCACAGACCCGTTTTTATTGTGTCTTTACTTTTATACTTTAGTGTTTCTCTGCGTTTCTCTCTGCCCTAACCCAATGCATCGTGAGTGACAGCTCATTACAACACCATCTCCTCACCCCTTAACCTTATGAGACAGGAACTGGAAAGTCTTTTTGTGTGTACGTGAATGTGTGTGTGTGTGTGTGTGTGTGTGTGTGTGTGCGTGCGGGCGGGAGTGTGAACGTTTCTGTGTGTATTTCAAAGAGTGGGTGCATTTGCTAGTGCATTCACGGTGTGTTTGCCCGAGTCGCTATTTGTGTCTATATTTACATTTGCATATGCTGTAAGGTATCTTTCTTGCGCATCGGCCTTTCAAGTCAGCTCTTACTGTCTTCTATTCATACTCATTACATTCACACACACACACACACACAAACACAGAGTCCAGCGATATGCAGCTCATGAATACTCCCAATTATGGGAAACCCACTCATCGTGTCTGTACCTTGGCGATGGCAGGAGAAGGGGACAAAAGTTGCGTTGGAACAGAGGTGAAAGCAGGCTGCCTCATTCAGAATAGGACGGCTTTTGAACATATTTTTTTCCAATCCTTTTTTTTTATTATTTTATTCATTAGATAAGTGAAAAGAAAAAATCCAGGGATGGCACGCCAGCCCATGCTATGATTTATGTTCACCTCCGGAAAGAGAAAAGTAGAATTTATGGCTTTCTCATCTGGCCTAATCTTCACTGTATGCTGCAAAGCCAAGGCAATGCAGCAAGCTTAGCAGGGGGAGGGAGAGAGAGGCTGGAAATTGTCCTCTACACTTTCTCTAGTTAGCTTCTCTTGTTCCTTTTTCCTTCTCTCACTTGCTAACCAACTCTATCACATTTTGTCCTTGTCATTTTTTTTCCTTCTTTCTCCTCCTGTAAGCTCACGCGCACACTGGGAATCCGCCGTACGTACACACCCTTTGTGCACACGGCGGCGCTTTGAGCGCTCCTAATCATAGCATGCAGGTACGCCGCGATCACACATAAACCGAGAGAGCCGCTCGGCCCCTCAGCGACACCTTCGCTCCTCTCACACCAATTTTCTCACACTTTTTCATTCTTCCCTTTCTTTTTCTCGCTGCCGTGCTCCGCACCTCCGCCCTCAACGCCTCCACGTATGGATCCTTTCTTTTTATAGTCAAAGCTATAGTCCCCATGGCAACACCGGAGTTTTTGATTGCCAACGTGCTGTATATCTAATTATGTAACTTTCACAAGGGCTCGGGTTGTTTGAGAGCATTTGTGTGTATTTGTTTCTCACCCCGGCTCACCCCGTCTTCTCTTAGCAACGCCCCTTGTTGTGGTGGATCAAGCTGCGGGGGTAATCGATCCGTGTTCCAGCCTCACAAAAAAAAGATTGTGCGAGATGGTGCAAAAGCATGCTTGAAATGTAATATTTGACAGGTATTGCGCTTATCAGCCCGTATGTGTGAGGAGGAGACGCCACGTATCCATCCGTGTGTGCGCATGTCATCTGCACATGAGTGTGTGAGGGCGTGTACAAGTGCGTGTCACAAGGAGGTGTCAAGCTACAACAGGTGGGGTTGGGGGGGGGGCAGATGATGTGCTTTTTCTATCCAGTTACGGTGTGACAACAGAATTCTCAACCATCGATTCCTATTGAAGTGTTCACAGGAAGCGTAAATCCTGTCTGCTCGTCGTATCCAGGCAGAGCATTTAATACAGTACAATACACTAGAAATACAGTTGTGGGCTCTAGCGCATTGTGTGTTTTTGCACTCATTCACTCTAGTCCTCAACAAATGTGTACAGAAGAGGTGGTGAGGGGCGGCGAAATAATTTGATGTGGAACAGGAATAGAAAAGAAAACGGAGAGAGGACTAGATTTGCATTTCAACCTCTCATTCAAAATGGCTCGAAAGCATCCCACTACTGCCGGTGTTACGGCTCCCTGCCAGGGAGAGAAGGAGAAAACAGGAGGAGATAAAAGAAGGAGTGGGCTGGTGTGAAATGGATCAAACAATGGATGTGATAAAAAAAAACATTGCTGTTCTCCCATCCAACTGCAGGCGAAAGAGAAAAGGAGTGGAACAGGAGTGGGGGGGGGGGTGTGATAACTTGCAGCTTTCAACGTGTCTCTGTTTTGCAACTAGATTTCTAACAACACGTCTTTAGAAAGTTCAGCTAGAACCGCAATCAGGAAAACAAAAGTGATTGTTTGAGATTGTTTTCGTCGCGTACCTTTATGCTGCTCTCAAAGGTCAGGAATGATCGCCCTCAGATGAATCAGATGTGTGCGTGTGCATATCTCTTCCCCTCTGTTTCTCTGGGCCTTTCTGTGTAAAAAAAAAGCCATGCGATTACCGAGGATTGGACGGGGAGGTTTGCCTCATTTTGTGATCTCTGTGTGTTTCCCTTTCATCTGCCGTTCAAATACATCGGGGCCTTTCTGTAAGTGTCTTACATCAAACCTGTTCACGGATTAAAAAGTGAAACAAGTGCTTGTGCATGCATGTCATTGTTCAAGATTTGGTGCAGCGCCCCATCATCTGAACATAAGGATCATTTAGAGTCTCATTCGCCGCAGCCATGTTGTTCCGAACCCACCTCAATGCAGCGATGTAACGGGGGAAAAAAGAACAGACTGTTCCAATTCATAATTCATTTGGTAGCTTTTTTTTGTCTTTATTTATGTATTTATTTCACCCCATCCACTCATCTCTGACTGCAGCATACCGCTCAATCCCGTCCCAAACAACTGGGCCAAGCCATTTCCCTGTCAGAAAATACTCTCCTCATCCTTGATCTGACATGATACAGGTTGCCCTCCTCTGTTTGTCTGTAAAGATGAGAAGGGATAAAGCAGGAGCAACAAAAGGGAAAGAGATTGGGATGTTTTGCTTTATGGTTCTCACACACAGACATCTCTGTGCGGAACTTGATGTTTGGTCATGTGTCAGAGAAAGAAACCTCAGATTCAAGGCAAATACAGGCCGAATAAAGACTCAGAGCTGAAGACGGAGAATCCAAGTGGCATTTAACCATCCATCAGCATCAGAGACAGACCCAAACGTTACTAACATGAATACTTGGTACTAAATTTCTAATAATTAAAAATCTAATAACTAGGTACAATTTGAATGCATGGGTATTTTTACGCTCAAGTGCTAGTTTTATTTAGATAGAAGATCTGCTTTGCTGTCTCTCCACTGCTTAGAGAAATATATTTGAACTGCACTTCAAGTCCTATTCAGAACCACCGAATAGAAAATCAGCCTGAATGTTGTAAGCGTGGGTTAGATTTATTAAATCCCCAAACCATAATACTATATTCAACAACCCCTTCCATAGCTCTGTGTACTGACCGGCTAGTAGGCTGAAGAAGAAAACAAATAAAAAAGTAACTACTCCTCAACGAGATTAGCCTTTGGACTTGCAAAGAGAATCCCTGTGTAAAGCTGAGCCAATGCCATTTGACTGACTGACCTGAATTCTGCTACTGATGAACACATTGTGTGCCGTGGGAGAAATGACCCCTTCAGCCGATACCAGTTCCATTAGTCACAGGACGGCACTCTGCTGTGCAGTCTGCAGTGGGAGCTGGAAGGGTGTGAGCTGCCTCTTTGCTACGCGAAGATACTTCTGTGCCCCAAGAGGTTGCAAAGTCAACAAAGGGATGGAAAATGCACCGAGTGTTCCGCGGGAGTGTAATGCTTCTGTGAATTAATGTAAAATATTTAGAAAAAAAAGGTTGTCCTCTTTGGCACCGCTGGTGACATTAATTACGTGCGTGCTAAATGTTTTTAGTTTTTTTTCTAGTTAACTTCTGAGTTTTTTTTTTTTGTTTTTTTTCCAAGAGCCAACAAGAGCCGGTTTCCCAAAAGCATCTCATTATATTGGCCACATTTGTTCAGCTAATGTTTCCACTGGCACGTTTCCATACCAAGATGAGTGTTCTGCATGCTGAGATACTTTGCAAAGCAGGTCGAGCGCCAGTGGTTCATTTGACAAATACCGGGGTTTGGTTACACTTATACTTGGTGGCTTTGCTCCCGCAGAGTACCTAAACATCTGGAACTGGTCCCTGTCAGAAGCCTTACCCCAATAAAGGATCAATAAATATATGTACGGTTTGAATAGAAGCAGAAGAGAAACCAAACCCCTTTAATGTGACAGAAAAAGAGCTTTTAGCTGCAGAATGTAAAATAGAGCTTCACAATTGTAGAGGTGTATTATGAGGCAGCCTTCCTTGCTCCCTGGTGGAGTTTCACAGAGAGCTTTCTCACTGTGATAATGAAATGACCTGCCCTACACTGCTCCACTCGCTCTCTCAAAAACACATCAGCTACACAACGGTGAAAATGAGAAAATCTGGCCTCCTCTCGAGAGTTTGCTAAAGCATATTCTAAAACATACTATATTCCTTTTCACTGGCGATGATGGGAGTGCGAGTGACTGAGTCACACCGGGGGCTGTGTTTATTAGTTTGTGTGTGTTTTCTTGGGGGGGGGGGGGATTGCTAGCACCGTCTTGAGCAACTAGTGAAAACTGTATTTTTGAAGCGCATCTGACATAACAAGGTACTGCACAGAAATTCAGCGGGTATAAATCCCATAAAGTTGTCATTGTAACCCTGTTTTTGTAACGTGATTTATGTGGTTTGAACGCAGTGGAATCAATACGAGGACTTCAATTTTGCCCCCATTTCAAGATAGAATCAAATTTAGCAAACACTGTTTTCAGATAATCTTGTGGGCCTCGCTAAACATTCAGGCCGTACCGGACCGATTCAGGGGAATGACTCACCAGTTTGGTACGGCGCCGGCTGCATGCAGACCATGTATTCCCTCAGCTTCTAGTTAGCAGGGAATCTATGGCAGCACTGAGGCAGAGCGCTGTCATTGAGTTACATAATCAACAGAGGAGTGTAGCAAGGCTACGTGCGCATGAGTGTGTGTGTGTGAGTGTGCCTGCGCGTGTGTAGCCGCAGTTCTTTTTGAGCTGTCGATCATGTGGTACACTAAGGCCACTCTCGCACGAGGCTGCTGAGGTGGCCTTTCAGCAACAATGGAGCTCAAGCCTGCATGTGTGTGTGTGTGTGCGCGTGTGTGTGTGTGTGTGTGTGTGTGTGAGCGAGCACGCGTGCAGTGGTTTTAATAGGCATGTGCCTGCATGAATCGGCTTGGCAGAAATAGGCACGCTACATGCGAGGTATCAGGTGTCTGGTGCTGAAAGATGGGCCAATTTACAGTGTTGGCTCTTAAGGATACATTTACTTGCATTGTGTGTGTGTGTGTGTGCGTGTGTGTCCTGATTTGTATCCTGTTGTATATTTCCATGCATGCTTAGCCTATTTGGGATTTTGCTTATTTGTCCACGAGCCAAGCGTGCAGGTCTAGCCGTGTGAGCCTACACACATGTAGCTGTTTGTGGGTTCGTCTAAGTATGCACGTCTGCATCCCGGTGTCTTTTTGTGTGGCCAGAGAGAGCTTCTCCCATTGTCTGTGTGTAGTATTCCTTCTGCTGCTCAATGATGCCATCTGGCTTTGGCTAACACTAACACATACATCCTGGGGGAGCTATCCATGCTAGTCAGCGTCTGGCTTTAACAACTGTTTTGGGATCGGTTGTCCAGTGGGCCGGTGCTAACTCACACTATTATGAGCAGGATGATAAAACTGACCTTGAAGCAGTTTATGGCCCCGGGATAATGGAAACCACTGATAGCGAGCCTATGAATCTCCACTTAGCTTTCAATGACAAAAGAAAACAATGGTTTAAACCACTCAACATTGTTTTTTAGCTGTAACTAAAAATGGATGAAGGCACTCGACTAACAATGACAAAAGAGCTTCCTGTGAATGAGATATCCTCTCAGGGTTCTAGCTATTTAGTGGTAAAGTAATCTAGAAGCACAGCGACGGAAAGTTTTGATCTAAAATAAATGTTATGAAAAGGGAAAAGTGGAACCACTATTAGTGGATGAGGAGGGTCAGCACCGAAGGTTTGTATAAAAAAAAAATCAAGATGAATTGCGGAGTGCGGAGAGAATTCAGGGTGAGGAAAGTGACACGTAACCTCAAAGGGTCAGTGGTGTCGTAGCGAGCGGGTTAAGACCGGTGCTTGCATATAAAACCAGTGGAGGTGGAACACAATTAGGTCAGATTGAGGCCAGACCATTTGTATGGGTCACGGTAAAAGCACTCATATGTATGCAAGCTTATAGGCCCCTTGGGAGCAGTGGGCTGACCTTGTCCCACACTCTGATCTATGTCCTCATCTCCCCTATGTCCTCTTTTCCTCCTCCCTCCCCCCTCTTCCTTTTTCATCAACGCATTTATCTCCCCCCCCCCACACCGCCACTTGTTTATTTGTGTTTTTCTTATTATTTTCTCTTCTTACTCGCCCATTTTGTTTTCGCTGCTCCTAAAATGTCATTCTTTCCTATCCAGCCGTTTTTTTGTATTCACATTCCTCCGTATCTCCTTTACTTTTCTTTTTTAACTCATATTAACACATTTTCTTCATTCCGCAATTCTTTAATCCCCTCTCGTCCTTTTTCCCTATCAACAGCCAGTCTGATAAATAATGCATCACAGCACATTAAAAAACGTTAGCAGGGTTCTCTTGGCTGTCAAAGAGAGGGAGGAGATGAAGGAGAGGAGGGAGTGAGTAACTCTATTTTAAATAAGTGTTATGGAGACGGATGATTAAATATTAGCAGCGGAGCGGCGATTGGAAAGGGTCAGGGTCCGAGCGTTAATTGTGTTTGCGTTGTGACATTGCGTTACCTTTGGTGAATCATCTGAAAGGCCCGAGCTTCATTAAGATGAGGACTGTATCAGCAACCGCTGGAGAAAAGATTTAATAACATTTAGCGAAACACTGATGCTGCATCACACAGAGCCTTGACCTTTCCCTCCTTCATCTTTCATCGTATGCTTTCTCCCCTCCTTTCCTTTTCTCCCACCCCTCCTTTCCTCTTTCCTTCCTTCCTTCCTTCCATTCCTCCTGGCAGCGTGGCGATTGGCATTATTAAAAATTGATTGGTAGCGAGCGTTTAGCAGGGTGGTGAGGCGGAGAGGGAAGCTTTAACAGGCAGGAGTGAAATGAAAGGACGGCCTCAGCGGACACACTGGAAAAGTCTGTGACAGTGTGTGTGTGTGTTTAGGTGTGTGTGCGGGTTTATATGTGTGTAAGGAGAGTATTGTCCAAGAACATTTCGTGCCGCTCTAAATACTAAACATACAATGTTTATTCTGTGCACAGGGGTTGATTTTTTTTGTATGTTGGTGTGTGTGTTTGTGTTTCTGAAAACACCCCATTATATCTGAATAGTCCACACAGACCACTTCACAATAGCACACGAGCATCCAGGAGCACCCACAGAGCGGATACACGGTCACAGCAGTTCTGACCCAGAGTTACCCCTCCGCCATCCCTTTTTCTATCGTTCCCTTCATCCTTCTGCTTATCCCCCTCTCCTACCCTTCTCTCTCCTTTCATCTCACATCAAATAATATTTCCAACCCATATTCCCAACCAACTATTCCCCCAATAGCTATAAGTGCAACAGCGTTGGAGATTTTCAATACACTTACCCCCGCTATTTGGCAGAGTGATTCTAAGAGAGGGGGAACGAGTGGGATCGAAGCATGCGCTGTAACATGCCGCTGACGGCTTGTCTTCTTCTTCTTTTTCTGTCTCTATTCTCTTTTCTCCGCTCCCCGCCTCTCTTTCTCTGTCGGTCACAGATGAACAGACCGATCCAGGTGAAGCCAGCGGACAGCGAGAGTCGAGGAGGTACTGTATGCCCTTTCGCTTCTTCTTTTCTTCACCCCGCTCTCATCGCTACCTTCCTCGCCTTTGTTCCAGCCTTAGGAACGTGCTGCCTGTGCGTATCAGCCTCACCATTATCTGTCCCATTAGACGATGCCCCGTACCTCGACGCGGGCTGACAGCGCGGCCTAGCCGGACCCCTCCCCGGTATTCGCAACGCGTTACGTAAACAGTGCTCCTCTTCCCCCCTCCCCCCCAGCTTCTTCCTTAAACTTTCATCATATGCATCGATGCATTTACGTGCAACGCGCACACAGAACCACGCCCGTCGTGCCACATGCTCGACTGGAAAAAAGGGCGGCACTTCATCACGTCAAGCACCTTTTTAATGCCGCAGTGGTCAAAAAAAAAAAAAAAAAAGCAGTCCTATTTGACTTGTGTCACAAGTTCGAAGCAGCCAAGCGAGGCGCACATTCAATAAATGGATCCGTGGGAATGAAAGCGGATCATCTTGTTTGGTATTTCATGTGTGGCGGATGGTATCGACAGCTAAGACAGCATGAAGCACATTTTCTATGTCTAGACATGTAGTGACCTGCTTCTGACATCAATCAATGGACTGTACAAGAGAAGATTGATGCAGTTTGACCGTTTTCGTCTCTCAAACTTTGCAGCCGAAGGGAGAGGGGGTGGGGACATGCAAGTTAGACGGGTGGCGAGAAACATACGGACTAAGGAAGAGGTACATCTGTAAGGGGGGGTGAAAAAAAAGAAGAGCAAAAAATTCAAGGAGAAGGAGAGCGATGATGCGACATCCTCTTCTTCTTCTATTTAGTTTGGTGGCGCTGTGAGTATGATTGATGGAGCGGGAGGCGACCGAGGCGAGCACGAAGCGCGAGGAAGCAAAGTGAGGGCAATGCAGGCCGTCCGCACCGCTGTTTGTTATTTGAGTCTGTCTCTCCCCGTTTACATGTCCTCAGCCGTTGTCAGCTGTATTGTCGTACAGGAGCTATAGTACGCTGTATTATCATACATTTCCTTCAATGACGGTAGGTAGCATGTTACTGTAATAGCTGGTGGAGTCCGGGCTACTATTAAACACGTTAAATGGCTTGTGTAGGGGTTTCAAACACGAGGGTCGGGCCACCTCCCATGAAATAAGGGAGTTTGTGAGAGGATCAATGGGTTTGCATAAGATGAAAAATAAAAAGAACAAAATCCTACTACAAAGATTCTTTAAATGTTCAGTTTTCTAAAATTATATAGGACATTATTATTCACATTTCATAATACATTTTATTGTTTATTTTGCAGGGATTGCACCCAATTAAGAGTAATCGACCCTTTAGTTAAGACACTGAGGCGGTGTGTGTGTCCTCCCACCCCTCCCCGATGTGCACCCCTGCAAAAAGGAGCCCCCCTGCTCCCCTTCAGTGCGAGGCCAGAGCGCAGATTAGTCTTGGTGACTCTGCAAGGACACCCTGTCATGCACAGACAGTGGGGAACGGACCCTTAGCGTGCACTCGCGCACGTCCACAGATCCACCACACCTACACACATGTTCATTTAAAGAGCACATTTGGAGGCAATTGCACTGAGGCTCATTAGTCTTCCAACATATACATATATATATATATATATATATATATATATCCAATTCGACAAAGCTCAGATTCTGTTAAACGTTGAAACAGACGGCCTTGCTCACCGAGACATCTGCTACTGTTCAGAACTACACCTTTACCGTCTGCCTCACAATTTCTCTCAAATACTCTTCCAGTGACTCAACTCACATTATCAAGGTGACTAACGAACTGATGCTGGACATCCGTCTGGCTACATTTTTTTTGAAAAAACTGTACATACAGAATAGTTAGATGATTTGTCGTCCTGGAATTCTCTTCAAGAACATAAAAGTTATCTGAAAAAAATGAAAATAAAGAGAAATCAGGGTCAGAGAGGTTATGTTGTTTTTTTTTTTCTCATCCACATTCGTTTTACCAAATGTTCTAAAATTCCTGTTTAAACATCAAACCAGAAGACAACACTAGTTGCTATGTGCAAAAAAATTGGTTGCTATGCCTTCGTAACCGATAAATAGATATTAAATTAGTGCTGTGTGACTTGCTAACATCATGAACAAGTCCCAAGGATTTCCTAATGTTCAGAAATGTAATTAATCATCAGCGCCAGGAGAAATACGTGCACAGCTTTCTGTGTAACAACTGTGTACCCTAAAATGCGACCCCTAATTTGAGTAATTGCATTCTGGTTTCAAAATAATATTTTATTTATGCATATTATGTGATATTTCTGTAAGGTTTATTTTTATCTAATTTGTTTCACAGTCAAACCCGCTGCCTCATTATTGTGCAGCTGACTCCACCCTGTCAGCAATGCATATTTATTAATAATAAAAAAAAATTAAAAAATGTGTTGTCACACGTAAACAAATACTGGAGCTGGCTGATTAATCAGACCCATTGATTTTCGCACTGTCAACAAGTAAGGAGATATCATGTCGTATTGGACACACATTACCACGATGTGTGTAGGTGTTGTCTCTCTGTCTGACTCCGGGATGTAGACTGTGGGTATAAGTCTGCGATTGGCTGTCTACTGCCCCCCCCCCCCCTCCTCCCCCCCCATCTCCCGTCGCTCCCCACAACCCCCATCTGTTATCCGCGCTAAATACTTTGCAAGGGCACCAACGCTGCTTCATGGACTTATCGCCGCCGAAGACGATTGTCATTGCTTTGAAGAAATTTAGACAAGAAAACAAGCGTTTTTTTTAATAACGCGTGGAGTCACGGGCACAGAGCTGTGGAGATGTGTCTGTCTGTGCAAGAGATCTCTTTACGTTATGGATGACCATCTAAGCCATTTATCTTAAATTTGGAGCGACTCGACAACCGCAGGTTCCAACCAGCTGGTAGCGGTACATTTACACACAGTAAATGTGAGTGTGTGTGTGTGTGTGTGTGTGTGTGTGTGTGTGTGTGTGTGTGTGTGTGTGTGTGTGTGCACCAGCATTAACATGCGGCAACATGCGGCACATTTGAACCAGAACTTCCACTGTACATTTATTATTGCATTGCGGGTGGATAATGTTGGCAAATGGAAAACAAACTCCAGCAGGGAAACCATGCTTCACCATTTAAAACACACATTATAGCACTGACAGTGTTCAGCAGGCCCCATCGATCGGGCATGAGCGAGGAGCGCTTAATCAGTGCTACCGAAATGTGTCGTTACAGATAACAGATTTCAAATTCCACGTGTTGTTATCTAACATAATTATTGGCATCTGTCACTGACTGCTCATAAACATTTTAATTGTTATTGCATTTGCTGATGTGTTCCAAATGGAGCTGAGCATCTAACAATGACCATGAACCCCTTGTTTAGAATAAGCATTCTCATTAGGAATTTCCGCTAAAACAAATAGCTTAAAGCCAACGGCTTCATTTATACCCAATTGAGAAAGAAAGATGTGTGAATAAATGGGAGGGAGGGGGTAGGGGGGGTAACATATGTTCCGTGGAGAACATACACAGCGTGTTGCATCACAAAAACCTTTTTTTTCTAGATGCAGGTTACAGATGAGTAGAAATGCTCCGATTTCACTGAACACAGCGTCGAATATCAAACGGCATCTCTGATCCTCTGATCGTGACCCATTCCTTTTAGAAGACAGAAAGCTCTTTGTGGGCATGCTCAACAAGCAACAGTCAGAAGATGACGTGCGACGCCTTTTTGAGTCCTTCGGCAGCATCGAGGAATGCACCATCCTCCGAGGTCCTGACGGAAACAGCAAAGGTGAGTTTATAGCTGTTTCTAACTTTGAGCCAGCAGACGCTTTTCACACGTTACTGCACACAAACGATTTGGCCTTTCAAAGTTGGTGACTTTGCAAAGTTCTCCTAAAACACTCCACGGTGAGCGATGTCAACGCGGGTTATTTCACAATCAGCAGAGGAGTGGTTACATAAAAAATACTGTAGATCCTATAAATTCCCGCAGGAAATGCCATTTGAAGGTTTTCCCCACAGGGAGGAAGGCCATAAATCACCAGCTCTTTACAGATGATCCCCATTAACCTCACAAGTCAACTTAACACGACCCTGACGAAGAAAACAGTCATGTCAACCTCCTTATTAACCACCTGACTTCATGTCGTGCCCGAATAAAAAAAACTGTCCTTTCAGAAATGTTGTCAAGAGTGCTACGCGAGCTGACGGCATGAAGTTCATCAGTGGGCTTAGCAGCCAATCAATGCGGCGCGATGATAACTAAGCCTGATGATTACAGTGGGCTTGATCATTCCGATTCCTCCGTGAAGCTCCATTAACAAGGCCTCATCAGCCAGCTTACTCGGCTAAGTGGGCTAAGGCTCAATAATTACTGGGAACTTGATCATTCAAATTCATCAACGGGGCTTGTCAATAGTAAGCGACACCAGAACGCTGTGGCCTTTTAAGCCCTGTCAGAAGATCCCAAAAGTTGTTAATGGTGTCAGAGGGGCATGTTTTTCGGACCGCTTTTGGAGCGTCGGCCCGGCAACTGACGCGGAAAACGGGGGGTGTTTGTTGCTGTGTAGGAAACTTCTCCCGGGTGAAGGGATAGGAAACGTTTTACTTGTCGTCTGGTTCCTGCCGATGTTTTGCGGTGGTTCCAACTTTTGTCTTTATTTCTCACTGCCTGTTTTTTTTTTCTCTCCACGCCATCCACCTCCCCCCTTCTCTCTCTCGCTCTCTCTTTAGGCTGTGCGTTTGTAAAATACTCCTCTCATGCTGAAGCTCAGGCAGCCATCAGCGCACTACACGGCAGCCAGACGATGCCTGTGAGTACATCCTAACTGTGTGTGTGTGAGCTTTATGTGAGTCACAGAGGAATGAGTCACACAGTAATAGCCTAAATCCTTTCTTAATGTTACTTAACTATACTTTATGAATTCCAGTAAGGAAATTCCTCCCTTTTGCACATGAACCATCCTCGCTATTTCAGAGTAATGCACGTCAACTACAGCGCTCTGACGCCATTACCTCGGCAGGAGAGGAACGCGTGCTGATAGAGGCGCCGAGGTCGTGCGTGTCTGTATTCACTAACATGTTCTGCGTGGCGTGTTTGTGTGTGTATGTGTGGGTGGGCGGTTGGGTTGGTGCACAGGGCGCGTCATCCAGTCTGGTGGTGAAGTTCGCCGACACGGATAAGGAGCGCACCATCCGCCGCATGCAGCAGATGGCCGGTCAGATGGGCATCTTCAACCCGATGGCCCTGCAGTTTGGAGCCTACGGAGCCTACGCGCAGGCAAGATGTCCCGCGAAAACCTCATCCACAGTTATTTATTCAACGGACCACAGAGATTAAATGGAGTATTCGAGCTCTGCTCGCGTGGGAAATAGGAAATAGCACAGTATCGTACTTTATAAGAAAAAGAAAAAGGAAAAAAAGTAACATTTGGTGAGATTAAAGACAAGTTTTAATCGCTTTCCTTCCCCTCCTTTCACACAGCCCTTTCCTTTTTTTTTCTCTCAAATGAATTCAGTGTAAAGGTCTTGTCTCAACCCGCCCTTTAAATCCCCTCTCCTCCCCTGTGTAGGTGCAGCAGCAGGCGGCATTGATGGCGTCAGTTGGCCAAGGAGGCTACCTCAGTCCGATGGCGGCCTTTGCTGCGGCCCAGATGCAGCACATGGCCACCATCAATGGCATCCCCGGAGCACCGCTCACCCCAACATCAGGTAACGCTGGAAAAAAGACCAACTGTAAAGTACTAGAATATTGTCCTCGACTAAAAGTACTCATCCGTTGTAACTTTTTTTCAAATATTTCACTTTCAGCGCCTCGAACGAAATCGTGCCGTTTTGTAATTTTCTCCTCCAAAACGCACACGCACATGAAATATGTGCAAGAACAATATATCTTAACACCGTATCCCTCTGATTCCTTTCATCATGATCTAGATGAGTGTGGCACAACATGCCATCATCTAAGACTAATACCTAATTGGATAGTTGATATCATCCGCGCCGTATTGACTGTTGTTATACAATATGTTCTAAGATTTAGAATGGCTGTTGTTGTCACAGTAATAGGTCGAAAAATCCGCCCTGACATTTAGTGTCTTTACCGGCCCACTGGACCGACCCCTCTGACATTTCCACCAGCTGCAAGGTGTTCAGTCAAAGAAAAACTTTTCCAAACTGTCTTCGGGAAAAACGAAAAAAAACTCCTGCGAGGGGTCGCTCACCGTTTCTCTCCGTCTGACCCTCGCCTGCAGGTGGCAGTACTCCTCCGGGCATCGGTGCCCCGACAGTGACGAGCATCCCCTCCCCCATCAGTGTAAACGGTTTCACCGGCATGCCCCCGCAGGCCAATGGGCAGCCTCCCGCGGAGGCTGTCTTCACCAACGGAATACACCATTACCCCGGTGAGTGCGACGCATGCAAACGCACAAAACCGACTCTCAGAGACACAGACGACGGCCACGCTGTTTGCTGGGTTGAAAAAATAAAGCTTAAGTCCTGAAAGACGCACTCTGCAAGCGCGGGAGGCCGAGGCCAGACGGATTTAGCCCACAGACAGTGAGCCTGTGCAGGAGATGAGTGTTTGGCGAAGGTCCGTATGGGGCTGCTGGAGCCTAAGTATGCACGCGTGCCACGAGCCGTGGCTGGTACCTCATTGGTTGTTTTGTCTGTGAAGAGGTGGAAGAGAAACCTGTCTTTTTTTTTTTTTGGTTTGATTCTTTACGCTCTTGTCTCTCCAGTGTTGCAGGAGGTGGTTTTTAGGGAGGACTCGGAGAAAAACGGCTTGGGCGTGGCTCCGCGGAGTTGTTTTGGGGTTCAGGGTGGCTGCTTCCTCTCCTCTCTTTCTGAAGGTAGCACTCCTGTCCTGCCTCCCCATCCTCTCTCCCTTCGTAACCCCAACCGGGCTAAAACCAGGGCCAATAGGATTTAGAGCTGGGGAAATAATGCTCAGAAATAGTTTCAGAGCAGCTGGTTTTGTGCCATCCTTTCGAAAACCTGTGAAAACCTGCATGAGAAATGTTGTGAATGTTTAGTAATGATTTGTAGTTGTGGATTTTTGTTTTGTCTTTTAGTTTTTCAAAGCAGAAAACTGTGTAATGCTCAATTCTTAGTGTTGGACAGACACACACGCAAAGAAACACAGCTTTGGTCGTTGTTTTCAGCCAAAATTAATGTTTTTTTACCTTAAACGTGTAATTTCTGTGTCACTAATAGTGTGGGTAACTTCACGCTATTATTTTTTGTCCTTTTAAAGTCTTCATACATTCATTTCACAAATTGCATCGTGTTTCTATAAAATTGCTAATAGTATTTATCCGCAAACCTTTTCGTGCAACGGTTTCCTACCGGTTGACAAAGGATGACTCTTCTACAGGCTTTGGGATTATTTCTGAAAACTATTTAACAAGCTTAGACTTTATTGACCTTTATTTGAGCCCGTACCTCCCTCCTTTCGCACGGGCATCTCGACCGTTTTTCAGTGTTGCTGTTAGTCAACAGTGTGTACAGTGTTTCTTTGGTCTGGTGGTTGTGGGGTTCTCAGTGTGTGTGTGTGTGTGTGTGCGTGGTAATCGGTGTACGTGTGTGTTTTCTCAGTGGTGTATTTAATGTGCATGTACTATGTGTACAGATGGGTAGTTATCAAGTGTGTCACGGCATCTGTGGTAGCAACAAGTGTGTTTCGGAATAGGGTGTTTTTCTTTCATTTTAAGACAATTAATTGCTCCCACATGGGAAGTGATCAGGTGCATCCAGTGTGTGTATTGTAATTGTATTGTTGTATATGTCAAACCACAGTAGACTGCCAGGCATGTTTCTTCCTTATAGGGTTTGCTTATAATAGATACATAAAATAAAATGTTCTGTCCCTCCCCGTGGTGACAGTGAGGCTGTGTGATGTGCTTTTATTTTAACTGGGGTGCCTCAAAGTTTTACTCTACTAAATGGTTTAGGAGGAACAAAAAGCAAAACGGAACACCAAAAAAGAGAGAGAGTGAGCGAGAGAGATTGCGGTCCTTCACCTAGTGAAAGCAAAGCGGGCAGACACATCTCTGTTCAGCTCTCTAACCTTTCTGCTTTTCTTCCTCTTTCTGTTCTCGTCTCCATCGCCGCTCCCTCTCACCCGTGTTACGCATCACTCCTGCCTTCCTCCGTGCCCTCTCCCCCATCTCCATTCCCACTCCGTCTCCCACCCGTGCTCCCCCATCGCCACCTCCTCCGTCTTCTGTGTCTCTGGTGGAGCAGCTCAAAGTCCCACCGCAGCTGATCCCCTCCAGCAGGCTTATACAGGAGTCCAGCAGTACGCAGGTCTGTCTGCCACTCTCCCCGCAGCACTGTGTGTGTGCGTGTGTGTGTGTGTATGTGTGCGTGTGTGTGTGTATGTGTCAATTTTGATCATGTGACAATAAGTGTTTCAGTCTCACTACATCAATTTATTCTCTCTGTTGTGTTCGCTGTGTGTATGTGGAGCGTGTAGACTCTTCTGTCAGTTATCTGATCGATTGCCTGCTGTGCCCCTGCATATATCACATTGTTTGCGTGCATCCGAGTGTGTGTGCGTGTGCGTGCTCATGACTGTTATCTGATCCACGCTATGTGTGTGTGTGTGGATCCGTCTCAGCAGCCTACCCAGCTGCATACGGCCAGATCAGCCAAGCCTTCCCCCACCCTCCACCCATAATCCCCCAGCAGCAACGAGAAGGTAACGCGGACGCACACGAGAACACGGTGCACCATTCACTCCTAAATATTTATACACCATCCACTGCTAAATATTTACACACCATTCACTCTTAAATATTCATGCACGCCACAAACATTTACTCATTTTTTTACACCTCTGTTTATCTCAAACCCTCATGCCGATACGGTCGTGGAATAAACACCAACGTTTAAGCCCACGCTGACAATTCTCAGTCCCGTGCTATTTTCAGGAAAGATTTCACCTCCTGTCGGTTGGTCAAAAGCAATAGTAGCATTTACGCAGTATAGTAACAGTCAGGATTGATTGAAAAAGACAGTTTTTTGTTATTTTTCAGCCTTTTAAAAGCGAGACAAGTTCAAGATGAAATCTTAAGTCGGTGAAGTTTAGCGTCAGGTTACTGCTGGGTGTCTCTGAGTGGGAGCTGATCATTAGGCCGAGGGCAGCCATGCTTGGGACCTTACTGCCCTCTTGTGGAACATAGACAGAACACTGCACTGCATCCAACTGTGTTTGGTTACAGAAACAAGTCTAGGTTTATAAAAACAGCATCATTTAACTCAAGTTTGTTTCACAAAATGGCTCACAAGGAAGAGTTTCTCACAAATTGCAGATATATTTGTGAGTCTTAGGGGGCTCTGGCATGCTAATTCATGGGTAACAGTTATTTATTTTGATTAGTGTAACTACAAAACTTTCAATTGGGGAGAGGGAATGAACTTGTTTTGCAGCCTGGAACGTTAATGTTTCTAATTAGGTGAAACAGGCTCCTGCTTTATCAAGGAATCATCATACTAATCACACTTTCCCCAAACTCATACCTTTAAATATCTAGTTTTGTACGACAAGTAGTTACTGTAGATATTTTAATTTACTGCAAAATAAGAAAAAGAGATATAACTTGTTTTTGATAATGAAATAGTCTCTGATGTATGGAGTTATTGTTTGAGCTCTAGTGTGGTTTCATCAAACCTTGCAAAATTTTGACTCTACAGTTTGTTTTTCTTTGCATTTATTTCCTTAAAACCACTGAGAGAAACTCCACAGAACACAGAAACGTTGCACACATGACCGAGATCTTTTCGTCACAAAGGTTCCTCCTGCCGCGGTCGATCTGTAACGCTTCTCCCTCTCTTCCTCTGACATTTGCCCCTCTGCTCTGTTTCTCCCTCCCTCTCTCTGTCTCTCTCTCTCTCTCTCTGTCTCCGTGTGCAGGACCAGAGGGTTGCAACCTGTTCATCTACCACCTCCCTCAGGAGTTTGGGGATGGAGAGCTGATGCAGATGTTCCTGCCTTTCGGTAATGTCATCTCCTCCAAAGTGTTTGTGGATCGGGCGACAAACCAAAGTAAATGCTTTGGTGGGTAAAAATGAACAAACCAAAAGATTATTGGTTATTTATTCTGATTATTCTTTTTTACTAATCACCTTCTTTACCGCAGTCAACACCCCCCTTCCTAACCTCCCAACACCCCTCCCTTAAGAAAATGAAAACAAAACCGTGGAGAATTTCTCTGCAGTTGTGCAAAAGCTGTTTTTTAACAAAAAGAAAAGAGTAGAGAATGTGTTTGATTGGATTTATCTTTTAAATATTTAAGATGTTTTCTTTTCAAGCGCCAACTAATATATTATCTGATGAATATCTTAGTCACATGTAGCTGTTGTAACGCTTGATCATCATGGAAGTGAGTTGTTTTAATGCCATGTCTGCACAGTGACGTTGCAACTGTGTTCTTTATGAAATATGCATTTCAAATCCCGACTCTCTTACTTTCTGTAATAGAAAGCTTTGCACGCTGAGAATGTAACAATTGATCTCGCATGCAAAGGTAGAGAGGCTGCTGCCTCACTTTATGCAACTGACAGCACAATTTAGTTAAATGGATAATTACGTGGCAAATTAAAAATGGATTGTGCAGAATATTTAATGGAGAGTCCGTCAGGTGCATCTCATTTAGCAAAGTAGCTTTTTCTTGTTAATACAACACAAAATTCATGTTGTATTATTCATGTTGCAATTTTGAGACGCAACTTTTAATTTGTGATTTGATGCTTTCCCACTTTCGAGTGGAAATTAAAAAAAACAAAAAGTCAAAAATAGCACAACCACGTTGATGTTTTGGTTTCACATCCCATCACCAAGTTCATTTTGTGATTTCGGTTGCATGCAGCGGTTTCTGTGGTCAATTTGTTGTTGTCATACGTATGTTAGCCAATGCTTGTGAAATGCTGTATATATTATTTTTTACATTGCTGCTAAAAGACGGTATTGTTTTCCTTACAGATAAAGTTGTTTTATTGTTATAGAAAAGTTACACAGTGATTCATTCATCACCCATCCTCATTAATCCTTTCTTTTGTGACACCAAACCTCTTGAGCGTCTTCATCTAACCACATCCTCCTCGTTCTCTCCTTTTCCCTCCCCCCCCCCCCCCCCCCCCCCCCCCCGCCCCGCCCCTCCAGGATTTGTGAGCTTTGACAACCCAGGAAGCGCCCAAGCTGCCATCCAATCAATGAACGGCTTCCAGATCGGCATGAAAAGACTCAAGGTGCAGCTGAAGAGGCCGAAGGACGCCAACCGCCCCTACTAGCCTCCCGCCCCAGCCAGCCGCCGGGGCAGCCGCTGCACACAGGGAAGCCAGGTCAGACTCCGGCCTCCACCCGTCTGGAAACATTTACTGTCACTTTATTTTGAACCAACGCATGCAAACCCCACTGCATGTTACGTTGACAAATGCCCCAACGGCGAGCTCGTTCGTGGCAGCGCCCAATGTTCTCTCAGTAACCTTTTATAAATGTCATAAAACATCTGCAGATGCCTAATAACTGGCTGATCGTCTGCAAATTGCTGGTAAAGAATCGCGATAGACTTACACCCCCCGTGTTGATCGTTTAAGTAAGCATTTGTAAATGTTAACTATGTCGTTAGGACTCATAATTGTACATGAGTTATTTTTACAAGCACACGTGGGAACCAATATGTGCTTAAGTGTAACACCCACACAGTAGAGGACAACACTTTTAAGTTTTTAAGTAGACAACTTAAAATTAGAAAGCCTTTTTAGTTTTATAACTAACGCTAGAGGAAAAATTACCATCATTATACCCTTACGTGCAATCATTCATTCATTGCCAGCATTTGCTTACATGAGGCCGCTTCTATTTGCAATACGACTTTACAGTAACTGACCCTGTATGTTACCCTGTAGGTAAAAGATAATTGGTAATAGGTTCTGTGTGTTGCACAGGGAAGGAATTGCTTCCAAGGGAGAGGCATTTATTACCCCTCAGGCGGGTAATTGTGCTGTTCCTCTTTGTCTCCTCCCGTCATCTGTGTGATGGAGAGTTTAGGCTGCGTCGTTCATTCAACGCTGATGATTTCATTCAAGGGCAACTTATCACCCACTCAAAAACTAACTGAACTGTACCAGACGGTGTCCCGAGGCAAATCACTGCGAGAACAAAAGCACAATCTCAACAAGGAATGTTCCCCAAAAAAATGTGACAGCGTCACTTTTGTGATACAAAAACATTTTTAACAGAACGATAGTGAAAACAACCCTTTTTGATTCAATTTCCCTTTTACCTGAGACAGATATTACTGGGTTTGAAATGTCAACTGATAAACAGGCATAAATGACGACCATGCATTCCCAATTGAATTATATCTAAGTGCTAATAATTCCCTATAAAGACAGAGTTATCAGACTGGTGAGTATTCAGACAGCACGCTGGAGGATTTCTTAACTTCTAATGACAGATGAGGGTTACGGCGTGTCTTGTTTAAAATCCCTTCATCATTTCAGAAACAGGATTAAACGGTTGGATTTGAATAAAAAAAAAAACAGAAGTTAATTGTTCTTCACATTGGAGATTACAACGGCATCACTGCCAGGGAGATCAACTAATTCACTGCAGGGCGAACGCTGTTTTGTTTCAACATTGTTTTGAGAAAATACCTTTGTTTTATCGATACCAGAACTCTCCGACACCCTCCTCTCTACAGACACTATAGAGAGGAGGGGGTCTTGTTATTGTATATATTCCACTATTCCTACTGCAAGTAAATAAAAACAAATGAATAGAAAACTAGACAAGCAATGAGAGCAAGAAATCAAGTGCATTTATAGCGAAAAAGAACAAGAGAGCGACTGTACAGCCGTGGTAGCGGCTCAGGGAGGCTGCAGTGTGTGAAGATGCACCGAAGAATTTGATGCAAAAACAGTTGAGGACATGAGACAACCTGAGCACGGGCTCACCAACCTAATTTAGACACAGTGTGTAGAAGACGTTTCAGAGAACAAGTAAATACTTTGCATTGCAAGATAAATAGGATTCATTAGGATTCATCCTTTGGGTACCACGAATGAACGCGTCCAAACCGTCTCATTGACAAGCAATGATTGTACAGATATTTCGGTCTGAACAAAAGAACAAAAAAAAACATCACGTGCATAATTAAAAAAGTTCCTCGAGTGAGGTGCTTTACGACAGTTTAATGTGCAGTATAGTGTCTATAACTTGACTGAAACGCCTTATATTTCTTCTTTCAGGTTTTGTTGAGCTGAATCATATGTTGACTTCTTGCTACCGGCCACTGAGTGCTCAACATCTGGACCAGTGAGGCTGCTTCAGAAACGGAGGAGAGAGAGAGAGAGGGAGGGGGAGAGAAGGGGGAAGAGGAGGAGGAGGAGGAGGAGGAGGAGGAGGGAGAGATGACCGAGTCAAGGAAACTTCCTTTTGGATGTACTAAAACTTTGGAACTCAGAGATAATTTGTACCTGGACCGTTTTTTCTTCTGCACACATATACACACACCTCTTTCCCCACAAAACCCCCGCTTGAATGACAGCTACCTTTTCTGGACCACAAATACTTTTACTTGAACAATGACGGGAAAAAAAGTAAAAGAAACTCGATCCAACCTACTTACAATGACCAAGCCCACTGAACTCTTAAATGGGAATACGGATGTCAAAAGTCCAACGAGAACAAAACTTTTTAAATAACTGAAGACTGCCGTAGGAGATCTCTCTGTAGGATGCTTTGAGTTTGGGGCAATTGACTTTTGAAGACCAATTTATAAGACTTGAAACAAGAACGGACAAGAGATTCTCAGAGAGAGAACAGAAGTAGGGAATGTGATATTTTCAGGACACAAATTGGCTTCGATTTGGGATTGTCATCTTTAGCTCGGAGTGCCTGTCCGTTTCCAGGGGATACCGTTGCCAAGGAGAGCCATAGCAACGGTCTCCGGGGAGTCTTACCTGTCATTCCTTAGTTGTTTTAGGGACCAAAAGACCAAACCTTTTTATTGCTGAGGACTTGTAGCTCTAATATACTCGGACCACTGCATCTCTTTCAGTCACTGGTTGAAGAGTTGTACTTAAAAAAAAGTGTACATTTCAAATATATACAACACATGTATATATACATATATATTGCTGATATGCTTTTTGAATACAGGCTAAACTATTTCAGACGACCAAATCGGGTCTCTCACTTCGCTAGTTTACAATTACTCAAAATGTTTTGTTTTCTTCTCTTCTCATTTTGTCTTGGGAGGGATGGCGAGTGCATGGGAGGGGCTGCTCCGTATCACAGCCTTATCTTTTTTAACTTGACATCCTAACCTCATAGATAGAATAACATCAGAAACGTTTGAAATATATGAACTTGTTTATATTTGCAGTGCATATATGTATAACAAGCATTCGAGCAAATGTGTTCATATATACAGTATATATGGATAAATAGATATTAATCACAAACAAATATATGTATTTATATGCACATATTTTATATGTGTGTGTCTGTATATAGAACGGCTACTGACTATGTTGAGCTGTAATTTTTTGTAGATTTTAGCCTGGAGTTTGAAACATTGCTCTGCTTGGGAAGAATTGCAAATCTGGCAGCTCCCCAAACTGCAGGCATTCCTGTCTCTCATTACCTATATGCTGACACACAATATATTGCTAAAAGATACATGTGTGAGAATACACATATGGTGTAAATACTAACTGAAAATGCAAAAAGCCACATCTCAGTAGCAGGCTTTAAGAGAATCAGGCCTGGTGATTTTAGAGGAAAAGGACAATTATCTTCGACTCTATTCCAAACATATCTTTTGAGCTTTCACACAAACACACACGCACACATGCAAATGCACACACAAACTTCTCTTTGAAACTTGAACCAAAAGGAATACGTCTCACAACCCTTGCTCTCTTTTGCATTCGGTAAAAATGCATGTAGCGTCTGGGCTGTCACCATGTCAAGGTGTGCCTTGTCACCTGCGGAATCTGCCATCAAGCACTGTGCTTTCACAAAACAAAGACAAAATAAACACACACCCACACACAACTGCAAGCAGCCAACGCGCTATTATGATGTCAAAACTACAGTCAGATCCATATCATTAGTCAGCTTTAGTGTTTAACAAACCATCAGACCACTGCTCACACAATGTCTTTGAATGAATAGCATTGAGAGCTAATGTAGACCCTTGCAATTACACTGATTAAAGTGGGCATTAGGTAACCTGTTAGCAGGTGCTAACTATCAAAATTGTGTGCAGGGCACCTGTGACTTTATTCCACTGGTTGTAGTCAGAACTGTCTTAAAGTTCAGAGTTTCAGCTGACCTGATTTGGCCGAGAAGTAATAGAGCTTAAATATGAGGTTTTAATGGTTATGCAGGGGCTGTAATAATGATGAATATGATATAATCAGAGAGATCAGAGCCGGCTTCCTCTTAAAGCGAATCAAGGGTGTACTTTCCCATCCAGCAGTAAATCTGTGGCTCTCGGCTGGTAATACTTGACATGAAGCATATCCTCTGGAAAATGTTATATTGCCTTATGTTATGTTACTTGTTAAAAACTTAATGAAACTGTAAAATGAAGCAATAAGAGCGCAAAGCCATTTAACCATTACAACTGCCCTCTCACTGCGGCTGGTTTCCTATCGCTTCAGCATACAGTTTCTCCGTCTACAGAAATGGTATTAGCACCCACTATGTATATCTGCAAAAGGTCAACAGACTTGGATTTATTGGATCCTGCATTCAACACATATTCAGCTTGTGGAGATTACTCAATGAATATTTATATATATGAATATTTATAAGGCTATATGACACTTTGAAAGACAATGCTTCCTGTTGGTTGCTGTTAATAGTTTTTTCCTATAAACTGCTCATTATGCCATTCCCCTAGTGTCTGTGTCTAACCTTTTTAGCGGATTGAATAATTTAACATTTACCTTCCAAAACCCGGTAGGTCTAAAAGACACCGCTACACGTCCCAGAACGCGTCACATAACAACGCCCCGGCAGTGGCGCGCAGTGCAGACCCGACGACCATCATGATCGTTTTAGCTCTGACAGGATCCGCCGTGGGTTTGTACGAAAATGTCTCGTACATCCACCTGAGCCGCCTTTGGAATGACCATAACATCTGAAGCTAAATGTCACCAGTCTGGTGTCCCTGATCGCCGCGCCGTGCCCTTTGACTGCCCCTCGCTGCTTTGAGAAAATTGGAAGAAATAAGAGGGTTGAAGCGGCTTGTGCTTTTTTTTTTTTTCCAACGGTTTGTTTGAGCAACCACTCACGTCGTTCATGTTTCCACGAGGGAGGGGGAAGCAGCAGAGCCACCATACAAACAAGAATGCCAAGCGCCTCCTCTTCGTTCTCCTTCATCTTTAAGCTGCAAGTTTACATGAGAAAAGTAAAAACAAAGGATCGTGTGTTCAAAAACAACAAGAAACAGAGCAGAAGTTTGAAAATAAATATATATATATAAATATATACATAAACCGATGAATATACTGTAAATTGTTTCCTTTTTTTGCTCTGTTTTCCTCTGTACATAGGTTTGCATATTTTATAGGACTTTTACTTCTATCTACAAGGACTGGATAAAGTACTTTAAATACTTAAAAAAAATATATATGAATGAAAACATGATAATAAAAAATAAAATAGTCGCTAGGATACGGTATAAACTGTAGGACCTGACCAAGGCATTTATCCAGAATACAGTCAGGGAGAGCATTGACCTCAGCTAGAGCTTAGACACACATTTACCTATTTTATAAAAGTAAAAAAAAGAAATACTTCGATGGGTTCTTTTCATTTATCTAATTTGTTTATATATTTATTTTAAAAGTCATGTCCGAGATAATATGCATGCTTTCATGGCATTATTTTTCTATGAGTTGGTACGTGACCAAATAGTTTTGATATGACATGCAGATGATCATTGCTCCTGTCTGCAGGGCCTCGCCTTCAACACTTCTTTAATGATGGATAAAAACGCTCCTATTGACCAAGTGATGTCAAGGACAGATTTTTCATCAATTATGTATGTCTTTATTTATTTATTTATGTTTATGTCGTTATTTATTTGTGCTGTTTGATTCAAGGTTTGAGCTCTCTTACTGCGACTGATCGGTGTCTTTGTCGGTACCAGTACATCACATACTATTACATAGCTATTGGCAAACTCCAAAATTACTTTTTCCAATTTCTTGCTGCTGATAAAGTATTCAAAACAATTCAGCACATGACTAAAGCCTTACGTATATTTGTAATTATGAATTCATGTGGTTTTGTTGATTGTGCAAAAAAAAAAGATGCCAATTGGAGGATTTGTGTCAGTTTCAGTATCATTTGATTTTATCCTGAAACCTTTAAACGTGGTAAAGAATCAGGCTAATTCCTACTGAAACACTCACAAACCAACTGTTCAATCCCATTCATAACACCACAGAAGATATGCCTTGAGGTCACGATAAACTGCTGCCAACGTCTGACTCCTAATCACTGATGGACTGCCTGTGTCTAAACCTTGACTCCCCTGTGAATCCCATCTTGCTTTGGATTGTTTGACAGAGCTCTGATCTTGTTCAACTGATGTGTTCTACTGAGAGCAAAATTCAATGAAAACGGCATCTCATCAAAAACAATTGAGTTAGTGACATTCTTTTCAGTGGTTTTACCAGTGGTTTTGTTTCTCTTACTCTAAAATAGTGTTGCTACAATCCCATTTTCCTTCATATGGTTTTCAAAGTAAATCTTTTTCCCCAGTGTCAGCACATACGGAGGGTGGGGAAATGAATGTTGCATATTAAGCTTTGCCGGGTTCCTGATGAGCTAAGCTCCTGCCATTGGCAGTGCGCTTTAGGCTCCCGCCCCATGTCTCTCCAGACTGCACCATTCTCTGGTCCCTTGAACTCTTTTTTTGTAATTTTAAATGAATGATGCGTCTCAGCTTAGCCCAATAATAAAGCACAGTCTAGAATAAAGCATCTTGTGTCATGTCATAATTACTGATAATAAGTTATCACACAAGACCACCCTGCCAACGTGTCCCTATTATTCCCGACCAAAAAGGGATGTGATGATTTGGGCCATTTGTCAGTTCCTGTGAAACACAGAAGGGAGATCTTGTAGCGCCAGATACAAAACATTCCATTATATACGCCGCTGGGCATCCAGGTTTTCATCTTTTCAAGATAATTGATTTCCGTCATTTAAACAAGCATCAATGGCGGCAACGTCCTCTGGGGTAATCGGCGCCGCTCGGCGTAAACGGTTTCACTGCACTGACAGCACAACACCAATTACAAACATGAAGCAAGACCAATTCAGAATAAATATTTGTTTATTTGTATTAAGACAACAAGTATAAAAAGAGTGCAATTGAAAACATAATTATTCTGTATTAAAACATCAACTGAAGTTTAAATGTAATGGAAAAAAAAAAAAAAAAAAACAGCAAATAGGTGAACATGAAGCGACTGTATCCTTTTTCTTCTGGGTCAGCAAATGAAGAAAATATCCTCCAGTATTTGGCTTTCCTCCAGGTCCTGCTGGGTACTCTGAGGGTAGGACCCAGCAGGGCTCAGCAGGGTCTTGCCCACCGGTTTGGGGGCGATGAGCCTTCGTTGTGACGATTTGGGTCTTTGAGGTGTAGAGACAGGACTAAAGACATCCATTAACTCGACCAGAGAAAAGTCCAACCTAAAAAAAATAAATGGGAGATGCTGGTTGTTTTATTCAAAAATCACCTCTGCTTATTTGAAAAGGCTGAATCGGCACAGGCCGGCATCGAGAATACAGAAGCCGGTCGGGCCCGGTCGACAGACAACGTTGTAGATGAGCATCCTTGTGCGCTCGCATTACAACAAAGAAATGCACAAACCGCCAGTTACAGCACGTGCGCTCCATGCTAAACAAAGGGGGTGCGAGCCGAGGGACCGACAACCAGACAAGCGTGCGGCCAAAGTCTACTTTGAGCCCAACGCTTGTGCAAAAACATATTTGTCCCTCACCTACCACTTGTTAACGCACGCTTTCTTGCTGGACCCTAACAAGCAGCGTTAGCAAGTCAAAACCGCTGGGCCGTGCGCCTGCAGAAAGCCATACCGTCTTGCAGGTACTGGGGCAAAAAAATAAAAAAAAAGCAGAGACCCCGAGGCTTTCTCCCGTGGAATAGAAGAGAGGGAATATGCAGTGAAATAAATAAACCAAAACGGGTAAGATTAAGCTAATAGAGATTCAATCCCTCAGTCTGGCTGCCTTGATAAATTATTCAGTGTATACACAGCCGAACAACGCCACGGCAGATACAAAACATGAATTCCTTAAAGCACGCTCCAGCAGCACGGCAACATAATTCTCTGCTCGTTTAAAGCCGCATCGATTTGCATCGCTGGGCTCCGCACGCAGCTCTCCCAGGTAAGGCCGAGCTTGGACGCGTACTGGTTGATATGCATGTGGGTGGCCAGCAGACAGACACACGGGTGGAACTTCCAATCAGGGCGCATTTGTGTTCCTCCACACGTAACTATAGACCTTTCACACGTACCTGAGGCAGCACACGTCAGTATTTGCAAAGCATTAAAAAAAAAATAAACATTTTGTGTGCACATGTTAAGAGATTGAGATTGTGAAAGAAGGGAAAGGCGGCGGAGGAATGATAACTGATTAAAAAAAAAAGAAAATAAAAAGGGACTGAAGCTCGAGTAAGTCAATCTGTCTTCCTCATTTGGTCTCCTGCCTGTCAACAGAGAAAGTAGGAGGGAATGAGCGGGGGCCAGTGTGTGTGTGTGTGTGTGTGTGTGTGTGTGTGTGTGTGTGTGTGTGTGTGAGAGAGAGAGAGACAGAGACTGGCCACGAGTGCAGCTTTGTGGATAGAGAGGAAGGCAGAAAGGGAACGTGGGGGAGGGACATTGGCCGGGTTCCTTCTCTCGAAATGTGAGAATTTGCATTTTTATTTGTTGATTTATTTAACGGACAGGGCTCTCAAACAGCCATCCATCAACAAACGACATGTCGGTAATGAATAATGCATCAGTAACCGGCGGTCACAATCTATAACGGGGAGAGCGGGGGGGTAGCGGGTACAGTTTGGGCAGAATTGGGGAAGGGGGGGGTGGGGTCGGGGGGAGAGGGGGGGGGTGGGTGATAGTGGAGAGGGTGGCACGGAGATTGCACGGCGGCGAGAGGGAAGGCCGATGGATTTGCGGAGGGGCGTAATGTGCAACAAAAAACTCTATTGATTGGCTCCGGTTTGTGTGAGGTGAAGTCGTGAATTACTGCTGGATATTAATACCCCCCAAAGGAGTCCCGGAAAATCTATATTTACTGCGACATGCATTGAGGGAAAAAAAGGCATGGACAAGAGTAGCAGGAACACAAGTCGTGGTCATTTAAATGTGAATAAAAGAAACAAGTAAAGCTTTGGCCTGGGACGTGGACGTCATTTACACACTGGCATTTCAGTGCCATTTGTAAGCCTAAACCTGTGCTTAAAAAAAAGCTCCTTTCATAACTACTCATAACTGGCATTCTGCATTCAAATACACACACAGGTACCTTTTTGTTAATGTAATAAAAACCTTTGGGCTTCATTCTCCCAGCGCACCAATATCGTTGGTCTGCCTTCTCGCTCTGCTAGGCCAGATAAAAGCGTCCACAAAACTCCTCTGCCTCCTCTTCCCTCGTAACTTTCACTGCTCTCCTCTTTCATTAAAGAAAACCCGTCTCACCCCGGCGCCTCTTTTCATTTGCAGTCCAAACAGTAAGATAAAAAAGAAAAAAAAAAACCTATAATGGCCACTGCGTATAGGCCGCATGTCAATTTCCCGACCAATCAATAGCAGGCGGGCAATGGCAGGAAGAATGGAGATGAGATGGGCGGGGTGCGCTGGAACTGTCTCATTACTAACTAGCACAGGATTCATGAAAGGATTAAGAAGGTCACTAAATGTTAACCCCGGCTTCGCTCTGCAGTTTGCACATCAAGATCGAATCGGTTAAGATTAGATGGTCACAAGGGGCATGTTGTTGTCAGGTAGCACGCCGAGAGATTACAGTAGGATAGACCTTCCTTTACCAATTTAATCTTTGGCTTACCTACCGCAATAGTGGCTTTGTTTTGTTTAGAACATTCTGAAAGCAGTTGGATTCCATTACTTTTCGCTTGTATAACGGAAGCAGCAGAGAGCGAAGAAAAAAATAAATATGTCTAATAAATATAGTGCAAATAACCAGAGGATTAGACCTTTGTTACGAGATGCACATGAAATATTAGTGTTGCTAGAAACCACAGAAGGCATCTAAGAGGCAGACCTCCTCATTACTGAGTGTAAAAAAAGAAAACACTGTGTAGCGGAGAGTCCAACCATTTTAATAGGCTTGGGAGGTGTGAGTGGATGGTAATACGATCTGATGCCCTGGGTTTCCTCCTCGAATGAACGGGCATCTGCTGGAGCTCCCAGTTCAACCTGGATTATTCAATGATTTTCTGATGACTCTGACTCAAAACTGCATCTCCTATTAAGCTTTTACGAAGGAAATCTGACAGATCGGCTCACCTGTTGGAATAACAATTTCTATGAATAACAAATTGCATCTGAGCAATTTATATTTTTGCCGCACTGAGGAACACAAGTTAAGCTGAATAATACGTTTTTTACCATTCTGTTGAAAGGCTGTAAGGAAAGAAGGGAATGGATGGGCTTTTTTTTATAATGAAGGTCTTATTCTTGCGCTCGGTGATGCCTCCCGGTCCTCAGAGCTTCTCTCTCCCTTCTCACGCCTTCCTCCCAATTTCCATCCATCCAAACCCGATTTCCCTTCCCCACCTCACCGTTCGCACTTCATCCAATGCCGTCACCACTCACTCACCCTCAAACGCGCTTTTAACATCTCTACCTCGATCTTGCCTTCTCTGTCTCGTTACTGTGGCAGAGGGAAAAGGAGGGGCCGGTGTGTGCATCCAGAAGTCTGTTCAATTACACCTGCTGCAGTGTCCCTGCTAGGGCGACTAATGGAACGCAGCATGCCTCCTGACAGGCCGGCCGCAGCGGAAGCTAGCGTCATTTAGCCTCCCTCAGTTCGGACAGTTAGCTAGACTAAGAAAATACATCCTTTAGCCTCCAACAATGCAGCAACCGCGAGCCCAGGAAAAGCCTCTGGATGCAAATGTTGTATTGGCACATTTCAGAATTGTAAATGATGTAATCTTCAAAACTAGAGGAAAAACATTGATTGCCTCAAGAATAGAATTAATAATAAACGTGGCCGGTAAATAATCTTTCCAATATCCCTCACGCAACAAGAAGTGTCTGCCCTCGGGAACGTTCACTTCCCCATAGTGGGGACACGGAGTCCTGGCAAAACAAAAAGTCTATTTTCAGAATGTCAAACCAGTACATAAGGGAGGGCTGCCCCGATCCCTCAAAAATAATATTTGGATCTTAATCCAACAACGCCTGCTGTTCTTCACAGAACTACTTCCACCTGCTTAGCGTAGTCACCATGTTCGCTGTAGTCCTGCTGCTTGTCCATTATGGTGAATAATGCTTCACTCATTACAATGCGCAGTGAATCTTTATGAAATGCTTAGCTGAAGTCCAGTGAGGATGCGTTACCTGGCCTCGGGGGTCTTTGGGATCACAGACACCGAGGTGGGCTTACTCCGACTGGCAGAGGACTTAAGAGGCGATGTGGCCGTGTCCTTTCTGGACCGCTCGAAGGCCTCCGCTGAGAGATAAGAGTTATATTAGGCGCAACAACAGAAAAGCTGCGAGCAAAGCAGACAAGAAAATATTTTTTAAAATGACCATGATTATTTAAACGTTCCTCTGTCTGGGCTTCGCCTGCATATGAATGTACTAAAAAAATATATAATACTTTAAACTGAATGAAACTATGATATGTTGAGCCAGCATTTTACTCTGCGTTTAGTCAATCAATTGAAAATGGAAGCTTACCGTTGCCGGTCTCCAGGCGAGCAGCGGCGGTTTGTGGCTGTTTTCCATGCAAACTCTGTCCTGCAGGATGTAGCTCTGCATCATCAGACAAACTGTAGACCAAAGAGACAATATATCAAGAGTGTGTGTGTGCGTGTGTGTGTGTGTGTGTGCGCGCCTGTTTGCTTGGCTTACTTTGGGGGTAAATGTGGTTGTGACTCATTCGCCGGCTGTGGATCTCCATTTCTAGTGTTTGAGCTGCTGAGATCAGACTGAGCGGCTTGTTGAAACCTAACATAAACATGGGATATCACATCAGCCGGTGCCTCCGAATATTAACGCGCAAGGTTGCCAGATCCGGTTCATTTCAGATACCTGCTGTAATCGAGACGCGACTGACGCAGCTCCTGATTCTGCCTGTTGAGCCTCTCCTCCTGCTCAGCCAGCCGTGCCTGCAGCTTCTCCCTCTCCATCTCCAGCTGCATTTTCTGCAGCAGCAGCTGGTGCCTTTTGTCCTCCCAGTCCTCGTGACTCAGCAGAGGCCTGGTGAGGGCTTCGTCGGCCTCTGAGCCGTTGGCACTCCCCCTGTGGAGCCGGTGTATCAATGCACATTTCAGCTTCATACCCTTACATTCTCAATGTTTGCGTCCTCATTAAATGCTGTTGAAAACGAAAGAGAAAGTTAGGAAGAAAGAAAGTTACGTAATTATGAGGTTTGATCGGATAACAGATCACAACCGAACAGAGCCCTACTGTACCTTGTGCACTCGGGCTGCATAAAGGTGTCATGGCGGCCATCAGCTGGACTTGAGCCTCCGCCCGGACCACCACCCAGGCAGTGATTACATCTGCGATAGGACTCCCCGCTCTCCCTTTTCTGAATCCTGCGCTGTTTGATCGGCCCATCAGTTGGACTGAACTCACTATCACAGGAAAGAGGGGCCTGGTTGCGGAGGGTTTGTATCGCTCCCCTTCCTCCACCACCTCTCGTGTGCACTTGAGGCGGTTGTGCTCGAGTAGCAGCTAGGCTGAGGTACGAGCCATCACAGAGTGAGCCATTAGCTCTGCTGGTAGATGTCCTGCTGGGGGCCTCCTCGCTGCTGAGCACCTGGCCAGACAACATAGAGGACAATGAATGCATTGGGGCCAATTTAGGAAGCCTTTTGAAAAATGTATTAGGGATTGTCGGCCAAAAACTTGCTCTATAAAACCGTAATGTAGAACTGGGCTACAAACCAAAAACGTACCAGTAATGAATAAGGACTCACTTACCAACCTAATTAACTTGTGTTTACATGCAGTAAAAGTTTTCCCTGTGTGCTTGCAAGAGCTGTTCCTCAAGAGCTTGCGAATCACTTTCTGCGGCCAAACGAGACCGGAAGCATTTTATTTGGTCTTAGGATCTCCATGTTACCCTCCTAACTTCAGAGATTGTGTACAGGGTTCTGAGATCTGCCGACACGCAGGAGTGCCAGAACAATGTTACTGCTCTAGTCCGCCAGCTCTCCACCACTTTGTAGCTTTATGAACATGTTGTTCGGACCGGGACGGTTGCATAGGGCCACAAAGTCATCCTTCAAAACTGGAGAGAAGATTAAGAGAACCGTTTCTAACAGAGTATAACTGGCAGGTAGGCCAAGGTCAGGAACATTATGAGATAAACATAAGGAGGAAAGCCCATCTTGTACACGACTGTGGAACAGACTGTGACTAATTTGCCGAGGGTCAAAGAGCAGGCAAACACACATTATTCAGAGCCACCGCGGGACAATGAGGTTGGCCAAGTCATCTATTCTTACGGTGGCTGAAGCCAGAGAGGCGTCTTCGCTTCTCAAGAGTCACCTTGAGAGACTGCTGGTATAGAAATGGTGGCCGTAGTGGACTTCCATGGTGCTTCGCCATCGATCATTACTGCACTCGGCCCACACGGCCGTGCCTCACCGCCTGTTTTCCGCCGACGCATGGCACACGGGGGCGCTGTCGGAATAGGGCGCACGCATGAGCATGCCCGTCGTGATGCCCGTGTGTGTGATCAACCACACACGTTATCCATGGCCTTACCTTGCTATGGGGTGGCGCCTGGCTGAGCTGGGAAATGGACTCGTTAAGTTTAGCCTGTTGCTGAGAAAGGTATTGTTGGTAAAGTCCAAGCAGCTCCTGGCACTCTCTGTACTGCTGCTGCAGACCTGGAGGACCGAGGGTTAAGTAAGTAACAAACAGAAGGTAAACTTTGGCCCGGAGCTTGAAAACACTGCCCTGGATTGAAGCCGTTAAAAGAACATTAAAATAATTAATGCGAACTCCGTGTGTGGCTTTACGGAGAAGGCAACATAGTACACAAATGCCATTTCAGTAAAAGAAAAAAAAGTTCTATAATGTTAATTTGAATGTGTTGAAAAAAAACATATACAGAAGGCTGGATTTAGATTGTAGCTTGGAATTAAACCCGTGTTTCAATGATCAATTACACATTGGACCAGAAAAGTATAGGGAGAACAGCAAAGTTGGAGAAGAGGCCAGTAAAATCAAAGTCGTTGTTGTGGCACAGAGCTTTCACCATCTGGGTTGGGCCAAGCTGTGTTGAGCCGAGCTGGGCGATGCCGTGCCAGGCTATCTGCCAGACAGAGAGCTGGCAGACGCGAGAAAACTAATCTGGAGCGGAACCACCGCTGCGCCTCGGGAGCCCACTAATGACAGTGGCAGCGCCACAGCACACAGGAGAATGGAGAGACTACACACAAACGCACGTGCACACATTCACTACAAACCCACACACACATACAAGCAGAAGTTGCCCACCTGCACTGTAGAAAGCCAAAAAGAAGCAGTACGTATAGAGTGCGGCCCGAGCTGGCCTTCAAGCGCGTTCCCCATATCTTTTTAGGGTGGTGGCCCTGCAGCCACGGCTGATGACTTTCTCAGCATTTGTTTGGGTAGAAACTCGAGAAAATCAAAGTAGACTCTTACTGAAAGAATAGTTGGAACACTGCATAAGAAAACGCTTGTTAGAAGACTTCAATCAGGCTGCGGAAATGAAACCGAGGCGAAGCGAAGAGAGGGCGCGACTGCTTTGAATTGACTACTCGGCACACCAGACAAATACAACGCAGCAGCTTCCATAAATATTAAGAACATGTGAGGAAACACTTTGATTGAAGCCTCCATCTAACTAAGGCTCCTCTAACCGCCGCGCTGATAATGTCCACAGAAGTAGTTCTATATGGAAAGCCCGAGGACATCACAAGGACATCACATCAAGTAAACCTGGGCTGCTATACGTCTATTTATGCAGCATGAATAAGGGTCTTGAAAGGGAGATACTGAATTTGCTTATACAGCTCCACCTCACCTCAGTCCAAGATAGAGTTGTGTATCCAGATGAAAAATGCATGCTGCTGATATTTCACCAGATTCGCATAAAAATGCAATTTTCCACATGAAGAAGACAATTATCATGCCTACAACCAATGTTTGCCAACACACACACACAGATCGAGTAATTCAAATCGATGTGGGGGGGGGGGGGACGACCACAAAACCAAATTCAAAGCGGGTGCTGTAGTGCTGCAGCACCAACAGGACTGCATCATGATAACGCAGGTAAAGTGCGTGCTGACAGGCTGACGCAGTCACTGGACAACAAGAGCCAGGTAATCGGAACCGAGTGGAGCCACCCTGATAAGATTCCCCCTCTCTGCCGCCACACTAAACATGCTTCCTCCACAGCCTTGGACGTCAGCCAATGAGGGCCAAGCACCCTGCAAGCCCCTAGTTTACATCAGAGCTGCGAGGTGCCAACAATGATGTTCTCCTCCCCCCTGCTCCAAAAATACCCAGAATCAAGGGCTCGGGCTGAAGAGGCTTCAGACGGGGCCTGTCAAAATGATTCACTTCCCCGTCAGGCCGAGGCTCAAATGAAATAATGAAATCCACTTCAAGGTGGAACAAATTTGCACAGGAGGGGGGGGGGGGGTTTAAAGCCTGCTTTAGCACACTGTGCCAAACAGATTGAGCTGGAGCAGGAATGCAAGAGGAACGGGGGCGGGACTGATATGTATGAATGTGAGCAATGATGGGGAATTATTACAAGAATACAATTTTACAAAACTACGGAATCTCCAGAAGAAGCGTGAGTGCAAGTCACCAATAAATAATGACAACAACAAATAATTGCTTCACAGAGCGAACAGGCAGAGAGTCATCATAACTGTTCTTGCCCATCTCCGACGTGCCATGACCACAACTAAAATGAAATACCATTTTTCAGTTTTCTTTTGTAAAAGTAGTTAAATCTTGAATCTGAATATCACGCCTGCTATCTTTAAAAATGTATCGTGTCTATGAAATATGTCGCCCCCACATATACAACACAAAAGCAGGCAAATCACAAATCCATATAACACATTGTAACGGCAAGCCAATGATAAAGCCATTCCATTTTGATTCTTTGATGCATTATTTAATGCTAATCCCAGATGGGTTTAATTTGAATTTACTATATTGAATTAAGCGTGTAATTGATTTGGTCAATAGTACAAACCTTACACTGAGGGAACCAGATCTGAAAAAGGCCTTTGTTTACAGCACTGACAGAACACCGGCTCAGTGTGTTATATATATATATATATTATATCATAGATACACACACAACCTCAATGTGGACACAACCCTTCCTACTAATTAGGTTAGCAGATTGGACAGCTCCAAAAATGCCAATCATAATTCAACTAGTCAACCAGTCTGGTTTAAAAAAAAAAAACCTTTAACAAATAGGAGATACCTTACAAAGCATGTGACCTCTATCACATCACTCATTCCGACAATGAAAAGGGTAATTTACAAAACACACACAAGTTTGGAACAATTGCTCCAGAGCTGACAAACATTATTTCTGCCATCATCTACCTAAAATCAAAGTACTAGGAAATAGAAAGAGTGCATACAACTAGATTTCCACATTTTAAATGTCAGTTCAAATGGATTCATCTCTTGCGAACCTCTTATCGCAACAAGCAGAATCTTTCGTCCAATTGTTTTAACCCAATAAATTGCATCCGTTTTTTGTGCATGCTGAGCCTTCGAACACACCCGTGACTTCTGCCCATGCCAACATGTCTTGAAGTACAAAAGACATTCTCACTATCTGAAACACTAATTCAGTATTGTGTACCAGGCGGTTCCAAATGTCAGCTGAACACCCTTAAAACTAAGAGCACTTTTTCCCTCTCATCCAAGGTGGCTTGGGGCTAAGGTACAGCCACACATTCTACCCACGACAACCCTGAATCTTGTGTTAGATAAGATAAGCTGAGGCGTAATGGAATTAGACTTGACAAGACTTTCATTCAGTGTGTTTGCCTTTGGTGTCTCCTTAACCTTTCAGAGAAGTGCCGGAACCTCCTGCCAGAAAGGGGCCTCCGTGACTCCAGCATGCACTTTAGAAGACTACGTTATCCCCCCCCGAGGTGCTTGGATCTGAACACTTTTTTTCCTCTCAAATACCTTTTTAATGGAGTTTTGAAGTTTGGTGTAAATGCCAAGTCTCCGAGCCAAAGTGCCATTAATCGAGTTGTGCTTTGCTAATTTTCCCCGCTACCGCTGCCAATGCTCCAATTTACCAGCGGGGTCAATTACTCTCCATATTTTGCAGTGTTTTCACCTAAATAGACTCCTAGCCATGCTCTGGTTTGACCTGAGTGGAATTCTTATGGAGACAGTGGTTGCGTGGTTGAAAAAAAAACGCAACGTCTCGCTACTAACTCAAGCATTAACCTCCTGCTAGCAAAGCAAGAATCAACTGGTGACCCATCTGTTCCCATTTTGTAAGGAGACACCGAGTGATATCCCGCAGTTAACATTCAGGGGAGGTTACAAAAACACATGGTGGTGAAAGCAGTAAATATCAAAATGCATCTTTGGATGATATGATTTAGATGGTACAGGCCACGGCTTCAACCTTGAAATTGATTCTGTACACAAAAGCGGATAAGAAAAATACATCTGCAGCAGGCGTCAAATCGAACAAATGAATCTGCTCAATTTCGCTGCCCTTTGGAATCAAATTGAACGCTCTCGGTCAAAGACTGTGTATGGCCTTACCTAAAACAACACTGCCCCCTGCAGTAAGCTTTGGAGAATACCCTCCAATATAACCGTCAGGAACATCTACGGGAGATACAACTGTGGGCCCTTGAAAAGCAAAAAGTTTTTATTCAAATCATAGACTACAGTGGAAGATTTTACTGATTATCCCAACCAATCAGTGAAATCACCTGCGGTGTAATTTGGGGTTGCACCTTTTGTACCTCTTTGAACATTCTGGTGTTAAAAAATTGTGGCAATAGCCTCATTTAGTATTAGCATAGTTTAAATCATCTTCAGTCTCTGAAGAGTTCTCAAAAACACTAGTTAGCACAACAATAAAGCACTTTCTATCACCCAGTAGTGCTATAGGCATACGCATATTAAAATGTGCTACGGTTTCATTCAAAAACAATAATGGCGGCGATAAAGAATCCTCACTTGTGTGTTTTTGTTCGCCCAGTAATTTTGAAAGGATACTCTCCCTCTCCTGCACAATGATCACGTTCTGTTCCTCCAGCTTCTGGATCTTGCACTCAAAATGTTCCTGCTCATCTTTCAGGCGCTGCACTGATTCTTCTTTCTCCTCGCTGACTCTGCAGAAAAGGACACAATAGTGTTGTAGCATTAGTAGATTCTTCGGTGCACACTCAAATAATGACACAAGGTAAAAAAAAGCATAAACATTTCATCACGGCGTACGCTTGTATTCTTCTATTAATACGTTCATATGAATTGTATCATTAGACCGCGGCATATTCTGCTGCCTACCTGGCTAGTTCTTCAATAAGGTTTGCAATCCGGCGCTTATCTTCAGGACAGAGGTCTTTCAAACAGACCTGGCTCTTGCTGGCCTCAGACATCACCTGTGCAAAGGATGGTTTGCAAGTATGAAAATATGAAAATAAAGTAATTCTGTCAGCATCAAAAAAGACTAGAAGGATTTAGATTATCCATATACTTGCTCTTCCATATAAAAAATGTTTCAGTTTAAGTACATGGAGGAAAGAGAAACAATATCCTACATAAATAGATGCTTTACCTGTGTTGAGGGGAGAAAAGAACCCGATGCTGGAGTAAGTGCATGCCCCAAAACTGCAGTCACACTGTGATGGGCTGACACTTTTTCCTTGGCATGAATGCCGGATTGCTCACTTCGTAAGTGGCCCTGTTTCTTGAGACATTTCTTCAGTGCCGTCTCATGATTGCAGTCATAGCCACGCCTGGCTCGCATCGCGGTACCTCTTTTGCTACCGGTCCGGCCTGATCCCGAACTGAAAGAGGTCCGTGTCTTCGCCTCGCCTTCCAATCCTGAGACAGTTTGTGGGATGAGAAAAGAGGGGGTGGGGGGGACGTGTACATGAGTTACATATAGTTCTCGCTCTCACTGTGTTGGTAAATTGGGTCAATGTGTGGCGTGAGACTCACCAGGAACCAACACCAAAGGTTCTTCATCATCTGACACTTTGTGAAGAGAGCAAAGAGAAGCCAGGAACTTTAGTCTACACTCAGTAACAGAAATGGCTGTCAAGTGCATTTCGAAACTCTAACTGTTCAATCAAATATTTCAGTAATCACATACATGTAAAATTAGTTCAGTTAACTTCGATCATCGAGTTGTAGACAAAACAAGAGCCCCCTTGCTACCATTGACGTCACTTCACTCCAAGGGGTTCCAATGTTGATCTCAGAAGGAAATCTAACAGAGTTGACGTTGACAATGAGCACTTACACTATTATCGCCGGGTTTGGGTATTAAATAAGCAAGCTGTAACCTGAATTGAATTCCTGAATTAACTTAAGTGTTACACGTAGGATTAACGGTTAGCTAGCTATTAGTTAACTTTAGCGTTGACAAAAAAAAAAACAATGTTTCCAGCATTACCACAGACGTAAACAGTTTCAGCTTCAGTCAAGTTATGTGCGAATGGACAAAGCAGCTGGAGAAGTTTATTAAAAGTAAGCTTACCACCATTCATCCAAAATATCCCCGAATTTCCACTTCTCGAATTCGCTGCCGCCATGTTGAAACAACCGCCACCACTCCCAAGCAGCCGAGCGTTGCTATGGAAGAAAAGTCCCGCCTGTATTTTGTAACCGAGGAGCCAATTGGATCATTTGTAGGACGGCGTGTTTCTATTGGCTCAAACATGCCTCGTAAAAAGGTTTGTTTCCTGTGTACACTGAGAGCTGAATTCTTTCGACTTAGGTGAAAGATATAAGATACAACTTTCAAGTCAGCCTAAATTTGTGAAAGCTATTAGCCAAATGCAAGACACAAAAGAAAACGTAACATTCAAAGGCTTTGCTGAGAGACTCACGCTTGGCATTACTCGAATACTTGGTGTGTATCACGTTTATTTGTACTGCGGAACGTTAGCTAACTTAACGTCAACGTTTGGGTTAACGTTAGCTAGTATAACGATTGATGCCTTTCAGCGCACTAATAGCTAACTTAAATTTGTTGAATTGTCCCTGTTTTCCAGAGAACATGCCCGGTGTGGTCGATGTGCGTTTTGTAGAGAGGGAGCCTGCAGAGAAGAGGAGCCTGCTGTCATGGGAACAGGTGAAACATGAACGCCTTAGACGTTGCAATTTGGTCTGCTTATACACATTTATCAAATGAACCTGCTTGTTGTCTTCGTCAGAAAAACACTTGTATTTTACCGGAGGACCTGCGAGATTTCTATCTGACAACTGATGGATTGACACTCACCTGGAGCGTAAAACTAGACAGTAGGTCCTCGGATTAGTTGAATGTTCTGTTTGTAATCGTATCACAATACATATATGTTGTATAAATGTATCTAGAGAATAGGAACGGTTAAATGTTTTTTACATCCTATAGGTACCATCATAACGGTGTGTGTTTGTGTGTGTTTCAGATGAGTGCGTTCCCTTGGGAAGCATGACGATTAACAGTGTGGCTAGACTGTGTCCACTCCTCCAACCAGTATCATTATTTGCTTTACCCAATGCCCCCTCGCTGGCTGACCTGGACTGGGAGGACGACAACACAGAAAGTGGTAAACCCTCACTACCCGGTTCCTCATGTGGGCCCAACTCAACATTACGGCACAAGTTTGATTTTTTTCCGTTTGTCTGCTCAATTGTGTGGAAAGCAGCTTAATGAATGAATGAAATGTTGATTGGAAAGTCAATATTTATTCAAGACTCATCAATGCTATGTGTCCGGGACAGGCAATGCTCCCGCCGCACCCCATTTTGATTCCCGGAGCCGCATCTTCGTGATGGATTCCTGTGGTGGAAATGGCAAAGTGTGTCTTGTCTACAAACACTGCACACCAGGTGTTTTATTTGGATTTGCAAATTTCAACTTTTATGATTTCTCTGAAAGACAATGTTAGTTCAAATACAGTTATGTCATCAACACAATCAACATCAAAATAAGTAAGTTGTTGTGCTTCGAATGTTTCAGGTGTGGTAGCCCAGCAGAGTGAAATTTGGTTCCTTGACCGCTCGCTGTGTTGGCATTTAATGACAGCAACCTTCACCTCCTACTACCGACTGATGATCACTCACTTGGGTCTGCCTGAGTGGCAGTATGCCTTCACCCCATATGGCCAGAGCCCCCAGGCCAAGGTGTGTAATCCCTTTTTCTTAGACCATGTGTTGAGGTTTAAATTACATCTGCTAAACTTTCAGTTGCTGCTAGAACTAGTTTACGTTGTCTTTGTGTTTCCCTTATTTCCGTATTTCAGAATAGAGCAAAATATATCTTGTGAAACTGTATTCAAATGTGTTGAAGGCTTTGTAGTGATATTGACACAACAAGTCATTGCAAGTGTATGAAATAGATTTTATTCTTTCAGTTACCTTCTCAGTACACAATGTTGGCTGATTTAACACTTAAACAAGATGACACAACACAAAGTTTTAAGACACGTGCAGAAAGCATAATTGTTTCACCTCATCATTTATTGGTGGAAATTTGCGAACTAGTCTTTTTTTTTTTTTTTTTTTAGTCTTTACATACCAGACTTCATTGAAGTTTGTGAAATAGTCATGAAACACAATCCATTGGTGGTGGAACATTGAGCAAACAAAGTTGTGTTTCGTAGTGACCCTACTGTGACAGTTACTCCCTCAAGGGATTCTGGATGACAACAGAGCATATTTTAATTGATGCCTTCCGTTCCCTCCTGCAGCAATGGGCATCGTTGTACCAGCCGCTGACTTTCACCAACGAGCTCAACTTGGCTGATCCTGCTGGAGATTCCCATCTCAACAAGCTGGATCCTACTAAGGCCTTCAAAGGCAAAGCCAAAGCACCTGTGCCAAAGAAGAAGCAGTCGACACAGTCCAGCTTAGGGAGCGCTGCCAAGAGCCATGGCAGCACAGTAAGACACAGTGGGGGAAGGCGGTGAGAATGATTCCATCCAAGGAAAACATTGCAATCAACTTCACTGTCCACACAACCAGCATCGCCCCGGAGCAAACAGCCAGCAATTCCACCATTGACTGGATTTGGTGTGTTAGCTGTGAGAGCATGTTGTCCAAACTTGAGTTTGTAATGCTGCATGTATAGAAACTTTTAGAAAGTTAAACAATCAGCGCTTTCTAACAAAAGGCTTCATGTATGCTAATTGTGGTTGATGGAGAGATGCAATTGCATCACCAAACATTTCATTTTACACTTTTCCCTAGTGGAACAAATAAGTAAATGCAGCCAATTCCTAAAACCTGATTGTGTGCTGATAACGCATGTCTGATCATTTTCATACCTAGTAACCGACTACAGAACAAATTTAGCAACAATACTGCAACTGTGGTAAACAACGAGGACTCCCCTCTACTTAAGAGCACTGTTAACATCTGTAGTTATTGTCACTAGGCTTAGTTTCTGTTTAAATGTTTAATGTATCATAGACCAGTGATCTATACATAATATATTCAATTTCAATATACTATGTATGTATGTATGTATGTATATATAGAAATGATGTATTCATTTTAAACGTGTGACATTGGGTAAACAAAGCTCATATGATTATTGTGAATGTAAAACTAAAGGAAATCCTAAGATGAAAATAATACTGGTTGGGTTTTCTGCTGTGAATGTGCTTGTGGGCTGAAGACTTTTATGTACATTTTGAAACTCAATGAAGTGCCGATCACTTCTTCAATGTTCCAGTCACAATACTAAGCTTCAGTGGATACTGCTGTAGGTATTCAACACGTGCCTCAGAGCTTCTCTATCAAACTTAACATTTTGAGTTCATGTAATGTTGAACCATGAAAGACTCAAACAAAATAAAACTCAACTCCGGTAAAAAAGAAAGAAAAGTTACCCACTGGCCGAGGCATCACTGTAGAGCCTCAGTAATGTTGTATTCCTCTGTTCACTTCAGAAATGTAAACTGCAAATGTATCTGCACGATGCTTTTTGATTTTTTGTGCATGAACTCTGATGACTCTACATTAATGAACTGATATGAGGAGGTTGCTTTCCAACATTTCATAGTTGCGTGATGGTTTTGTCCAGTTAAGGCTCTTAATGCCAAAAGTATCCTGCTGAGCAAACTTGATAGATATCTAGGATTAACTTTCTGGTTCAAGTACCTTGAGGCTCCAACAAAGTTCATCCAAACACAGTTGCATGTTTAGAGCTTTAGGCTCCTGTGCACTGGATGGTTTGAAAGATGAATGCTTGTGTTATCTTTGGTTGGCCTGCTGCTCTTTCAAGTCGTGAGGCGCCAACTACTGCCGTCCCTTGTTATTTGTTCCCAAAGATGCATTTTTATTATGTGCAATGTAGGGGGGCAGTTTACTTTCCTTAGCATCCAATCTAGGTTCAAAGATGATGCAAGTGCCTCCTTGTTGATTATTATGTAACATGTTTTTTTTAAGCTGCTATCACCTCTCTAAAATAAAAATGAAATACAAGCTACAAAGTGTGTTTTTCATCTCAAATGCCTAAAAAATTGCTCTTCATTTTCAACTTTTTGATCTAATGTAGTTACTATAACTCATAAATTAGAACAATTAGCCTTAGCGTCACTGTTTAAAATATGTAATATTGCATGTGTTGCAGGTACACTCAAGTTGCTCGAGAAATTGAAAACCTAATTTAAGCGGTGTGAGTCGGTTGTTTTCCAGCCCCTCGTAGCGATGGAATTGTATGCATAAAGTTGTGCACGTAGCTTTACCGGATGTACATCGCTGGGCGGCCTCAGACGGCCACATTTTCTCCGATGTTTTCTCGTTTTGGAAGTGCTAAACTCTCCTCAAACTCCTCCAGCAGCCGCTCTTTCTGTTCAAGGAGAGGTTGATGGTGCATTTCCACCAACGCCTTGTAGAGCCCGGCACCCAATATTCCTCCAATGGGGGGGGCAACTAGAGGCACCCACCACCACCCATTTCCAGACCTGCACAGATAAAAGACAAATAACTGTCAAACTGGTTCTTTTAATTATTAATGGAGATGATTTGACCTCGTCTGACCCTTTGTGACTGTGACATAATATGTCCTGCCCCCAAATCCATGTGTATTTTTCCTGTGTACCTGAACACATCACCCCCCCAGCCCACTATGGCGGTGAAGACCCTGGGTGCGATGTCTCTGGTTGGGTTGATGGCGTAGCCACTGTTGCTGCCCAGAGAAATGCCAATGAGCAGCACCAGGAGGCCCACTGCGACGGGCTCGCTGCCCGCTGCCGCCGGTTTGTTTTTTTGATCCGATAAAGCCATCAGGCAAAGCAGCAGCATGGCTGTGCCGATCACCTGGCGCGCACACAAATCAAACACCAACGTGAAAAAGCTGGGCGCAAACAACACAGAAAATGGTCACGGCAGAATGCGTCAGATGGTGGTTGATGTGGAGCTGTAATCCTTTAATCCGGTTTCACGTCTACCTGATCAATGAATCCGGCATGCAAGGAGAGGTACGGTGCAGGATAAGTGGCAAAGATACCTGCTGTGGCCTTTGGTCCTGTGACAGTCAGGTTACCTCCACAATAGTCGTGTATGGCTTCTGCATGTGGAAATCATTTTTGACAAGACAGGTGCTCTTAGATGGATGATTAGCAGCAGAAGCAGAATAGAAATACAGAAATGATACATGGGCAAAGAGAAGAAATAGAGGTATTTAACATTCAACAGGTATAGTATACAGGTGTACAGTATGTCCTCACCATAGTAGACGCCATAGATTGTCCCTGCGGCCAGGAATGACCCCAATAGCTGTGCAAAAACATACAGAGGCAGCATCTTCCACCCAAGGCGGCCAAACGTGCACATGGTGAATGACACGGCGGCGTTCATGTGAGCCCCTGATTGAGCATGAGAAATACGTGTCAGACGTCAGCGGTTTGCGATGGCTTTTATGGATTCCTGATACCTCTCGTACCTGACACCTTCCCTCCAACATGAACCCCCATAGCAACACCCAGTCCAAAACCCAGATTGATGCTGATGTACTGTCCGAACTCTCCCTGTCCAGTCACTACCTGGGCCACAGACCCCAGGCCAAACACCTGGACGCAGAGGGACATAATAATAACACAGGCAAAGTCACAGACGACACATGAAGAGAAGAAAACTTATAGACAGGCTTATGTGAAGCAGCAAAAACAAGGAAGAGTTGAGAGAGTTGTGGCAATGCAGTCAGCACATCAGTAAGGCAGCTGGGGTGTAAATGAAGGAATGTTTTTGTTTAGAGATGCTGCTACAGAAAGTGCAAGCTGAACTCTTTCATTGAACTTTTCCCTCAGTGTAAGTGTCGAGACTGTGGTCCCAGTCATTCAGGAAACAGGAAATGTGTGTTGAGAAAACTGCAATAATGTTCCACCTTAGTATGTCAGAGAGTCTTTGCTCTTTCACATAGAGGCAAGCGGTGTTCTGGGTCATCTGATAAGATGTTCGCGCGTCAATGTTTTCAGTCTTGTAGTGCTAAAGATGATAGTCTACATCCAAGGTCGACCACCAGCAATTGGGTTTTGCCCAGAGCTCCGCCCCTCCCCTCCCCCGTTTTACAGTTATGTTTATGTATTCCTGCTCCCAAGATGAAAACCTTTGATTAGGCCTGTATGACCTGTATGTGTGTCAACCCTGTCTCCTGATTTTACACCAGTGTCGAGGGAGAATTCCTCTAACAATGTGACTTTGACGAGCCACTCCATGTGGCCCGCTCCCGGACCGTTACACCGTAGATTTCCTGGTTCACCCATTTGAAGCAACCAATCCCTGCCCACCACCACCCCTATCATGTGACTGAAATGTGCTTTTTTATCATGTTTGTTAACGGTCTCAAGAACATGTCATCGACACTTTACGGCAGATGGTTGCTACACGTCAGCACGCGCCAATGTCCAGAACATGTTAAATCGTCACCAGAATGATGGACAAGAGATACTTTTTTTTGGCAGTTTCAAATCACACGTTGTTATACATAGCAAGCGCTTCTTACCATCATGACATATGTGCAAAGGGATTCAGCCAGTCCCACTCGAACAAGTTCATTCTTTAGCCAAACTCTTGCTCCGCTCACTCGTTTTTGCTGAGAGACCCCTTGTTCTACTGACTGCAGCAAATCCTTCATGTCTGCTTCTCTTCTTTACTCCCTTTTCTCCAGGAGTTTATAAAGATCAAGTTCAGACCCCCCTTGAGGAGTATATGCGGTGCCTCCTCCCATATCACAGGATAGTCCACAAACAAGACCTTTTGCTGGCTACTTCCCTTTTCTCCTCCCCCTTTAACGTCTCTTCTTGTCCCCTCTACTCTCGCGGTGTGTGTCTCCCTCTCTCTGCCAAACATACCCATCGGGATATGTCCGCTCTCCATGGCCTAAAGCCTGCCCCCTGGTCCCGGAAACTTTCCACAGTCACAGACCCATCCCCCAATAGCTTTGCTTTACCCGAGGATACCAATGAGGAAAGATTTTAAACAACTACCCAGAGGGCCAAATGAGAAAGAAATGTTAGGGAACAACTTCTATTGTCAAAATAAATTGGTTTAATACAAATGTTTTTATCTTGGGAAGGCTTATTGCTCAGGAAAATATTTTACAAGTACATGCTACAACCAAGTTTCAGTCGCTCAGAGAGAAGTCTGTCAACTCATTCCTGTGGGTATCCACAAGTAGTAGTAGTGCAGTTTCCTGTTTGTTATCTAATTATGTTGACTGCACCAATACTTAATGTTAATATATTCACCTTAAATAACAAGAGACTACGGGGCAACCACAGAAACAAGTATTGATTAAATGTACAACTTTATAGATAACAGTCATTAACAAAACAGCCATTTAACAAAACAAAATGGGGAAACTTTCTGAATTACAAGACTGGAGATGTTTGTTACATGACTAGGGTAGGAATGTTGGGAATGCTTTCATTTTCATTTGCCACATGTGTGGCTTTGAAGGTATCTGTTTGTGTTCATGGCAATAACTTCTAAAAGGACTCAGATAGTGTGGCTTATCTGAAGAGTCATCGACTCTTGGAGGCCTGACATATGAACTTTGTATGGAGACATATGTGGTCACAGGTTTTGGCAATCCCACCCTGTATCAACCTGTATCAAATTGGTTAATGTGTGTTATTAATTAGCAATATTATCACTGACATTTATGGATTCTTAAGTTGCAATGTGTGGAGATAATTCGGCAATTGTACAGCACAAATGAATCAATGAACATGAACAAAGCTAGATACACTCTCTGACCTTTGAGATTCATTGACCCCCATTTCTCGGAGTAAGAGCTATCTTTATTGCATTTCAAACTACCAATAGCTATGATCTTTCCACCCTTTAGCTTCAGTATAACAAACCAATCCTTCCATCGGGCAGTCAGAGAACAGAGTAGCGTCACTACTAATATGTTGTACGGCCAGAAAGGAAATTGTTTAAAGATGTCTCTTTATTTATCTTGGTTGTTGCACAATTGGACCGAACGATTTGGGAATTTTAGTCAAATATCAATAACTTTTTTTGTGTGACAGTGGTAGAATTACACAGGTCCCATACCGAAGCACAATGCCACACTGCGTACATGTAGATGTCCTACATTCACAACATCCCCTCTGCACTAAATGCGCAGTTAGATAAGCTATCAAAAATAAAAGATAAAACTTTCTTTCGAAAGAATGGTTCCTATCAGCAGTTTTACCCATGAGGTGTTTATTTGCATTAATACTCTACTACTTTACTAGGCTGCTGCAGCAGGTGTTCAAGGTCGAGCAAATTGAATAGTTGCTAAATGCCAAAACTGGTCTGTTATACTTAGGTGAATGACTGATAGCAATGGGCATTACGGTCACATATCATACATACCACTTCTATCCCCTCATGTGCTGATTAACATCCATGCGATAATAATTAAGAAAAAGTTGAATCAGGCCCGAGAGTCACAGTGACTTTCCTTCTGTCAGTTAATGAATAATCGGGAGAAGAAAAAAATATATATGGACTATTTTTGTTTCGAAAGCCGGTGACTTCCTTCCGCTGAAGCACATCACCGCTGCTGATCACGGGATAGCTGCATCATTATTCAACTCTTTACAGCTGCTTCGGATTCCTGCCATTAGGCACACCTCCTTGTTGGGAGAAGAAGGTGGTGCATACTATCCAGTCCTTCTCGGATTCCTGTTTCATTCTGCAGAAGCTCGACCGAGGGTTGCGATGAGTTTGCCGGCTCTGCTCAGTCACCCGGTCTGGGCCCTGCTCACCTGGGTGCTGGCGCTCGTTGTGCGGTGGCAGCGCAGAGGTCCCTGGGATCCGCGAGCCTGCTCCGTGCAACTGAAAGGGAAAATCGCTATAGTGACAGGAGCCAATACGGGTCAGTAGCCTCTTACGTTCTGCTGTTCATGATCTTAAGGGTCTGTGCCTTAGAGAGAGGCAACACCTTTTTGTAGAAGCAATAAGGAGGGCTTTTTGTTACATTCTTCCAGAATAACCTGCAAATGGACTAAGGCTCTTTTTATTCCTTTTCTTCTTCCAGTCTTGCCAACATCAACTTTTGGTCAATTATTTTTTCCACATAATTGTGGCTGTTCATTGTTTTAAAAAAAAGCATGTATTTCCAAATTCTGAATCCGAAAGCTGTTCAGCATTAAGCGAAGAATAGTTTTCTTGTAGTTTCCCTTTCTATATGTTTCTATGCTAAGCGACACAGGAAACCATGTAAATATTTGCTGACTCTGTTTTCTTTATCATACCATGTGTCACAGTAGTGGGAAAACTGGCTCCAGCCTTTTATCTAAAGAAAAGCTGGTTAGTGAAGAACTTAGAGCTGCATTACTCCAGAGCAGTTACACGTTGGGCTTTTCAGAGCATTACTTACTTATTATTAGACATTAGCAACGTTGCTGATTCAATTACAGATGAATTATCTGAACTAAAATAATTAGTTTCAAACAACATGGTGTAACTTTTCAAGAAGGCATTCTCCTAGAAATTAATGGTGATCATCTGTTCTGGCTAAAAGCCAGCTGAATGTCCAGTACTGCTGCATTCTTACATCGCCCTCCGATAAGTTCAGTATGGAAAGAGCACAGCTGCCAGACAGAGACAGTCAATCTTAATCTACAGTTCTGGTATGTCATATTTACTGTGCCAGAACATTTCCCTGAAGCTTCATCAGCTCAAAAGAAAAAATACCCTCACACCATGAAAGCGCCTCTTAATCTTATACATTATTATAAAACCTCAAACAATCACCAACTCGCCCATCTTTAGGAGCTGAAACTCAATAGTTCCAAACTCTTTGAAACAACTGTGTTTTTCAAGAACCACTGTCTTTTGTGACCCAAAAGTAACGTAAAGCCTGCAGGTCGAAAATACGTGCCGATTGCTATCTGCTCCGTGGAACCTGTGTGGAAATCTTTTGCCCTATTCCACTTTGTTAGGGATTGGGAAATTCATTGCCATGGACTTTGCACGCCGGGGGGCTCGTGTTATTCTGGCCTGTCGAAGCGAAGCTCGGGGGACAGCGGCACTTAATGAAATAAGGGAGAAGACCGGGAACTCCGACATCCACCTGCGTCTGGTGGACCTCTCTTCTCTGGAGTCTGTCAGGAAATTTGCCAGCGGGATTATTGCCGAGGAGAAAGCTCTCCACATCCTCGTCAACAATGCAGCAGTGTCAGGTGATGCATGTGCCGGCAGTAGACATGAAATGTTAGTTTTAAAGCAGCACTGGGCTTCGTTGTATTACACGGAGTTTTATTACGTTGAACCGGACAGTATAATAATGAAATACGTTGAATCTACCTATCTACTACCCACTATTAAAGTTGCTTCCTATGGAATAATTAATTTAGTAATGAAATGTTATCTGTTGTCATGCACCTTCCGCCAAGTCAAATTCCTTGTATGTCTGACGTACTTTGGCAATAAATGTTCTCTGGTTCTGATTTGGACAAACTTAAATAAACCTCGAAAATATGCTGTTTATTGGCACAACTCCAAAACGCCTCGCATGCGTCATCAAAAATGAAGCACGGTTTTCATTTTTCAGACTCCACAAAGATGGAGGTTTAGTTTAGGTAAAATTAAGGATTAGTTGTATATTTATTCTACAGAAATACAAAGAAGTTTAATCTACAGAAGTACAAATGTGTACTACAAATCTAATCCAATTTTCTACAATTCTACTATCAGGTTTACCGAGGCAGATGACCAAAGATGGTTTGGACTGTTCTTTCGCCACCAACCACCTGGGACCGTTTCTCCTCACCAACCTGCTGCTGGGTAAGAACAGCAGTTACGTTGTGGGTATAAAAATGATGATCCGCTGTTATCATGACGTAGTCTTCTGTTTCTCTCTCCCCCCTCCTCATCTCTGTTTCCTTTCCTTGATTCCTTTGTCTTCAATTCCCTCAAGACCTGATGAAGCTTTCAGCACCAGCGCGTATTGTCACCGTGGGCTCTGTCAACCATAAGAAGGGTCAAGTGGACTTTTCTCATTTTCAGGGCGAGAACCTGACTTACCGCATGGATAATGTCTACAACCACACAAAGCTCCACAGCATTATCTGCATGAAGGAGCTGGCGCGCAGGCTGGAAGGGACAGGTGAGCTAAAATCAAGATTATTATCATTTTTGACCCATTGGTATTCATTCATACAGTGTCATTTGGTTCTGCAGTTTTTACGGTCAACAAAATTTGAAAATTCTACAGATCATTTGTAAAATATCTACAGGAAAAGCAGATATTCAAAATGTTGAATTTTTGAATAAACTGTTGAAATGATACAAATACAATAAACCATTGGGAGGCAGACCATGTAAGTAAAAATGTTACCAGTAATGCATTTAACATGCAAATACTTTGGTTTTTAGCGAGCCAGCTGTAACAGATTGTCACCTTTTTGATTCATCTGAAAATATTGGAAATAGAATCAAGAGACAAGTGTCTGCATTCAAAGACATGCGGCTGACATTGGCCTTGCTTACATTTTATGTCCATTGGTTTCCATCTTCACTGCATGTGTCCGTCTGTTCTTTACGTTCATGTAGGTGTCACGGCAAACTCTGTCCACCCCGGTATTGTCAAGACAGAAGTGATGAGACATTATCCATTCTTAATTCGTCTTATTTTCAACCTGGTTGGATATTTCTTCTTCAAGGTGAGCGCACCGTTGCATTATTTTAGCTTAATTTCTCATTGACTTTCCTGTTTTACTTTGTATCAAAGAATCCTTTGTTCCTTTCCTTTGACGCCAAGTCCCAGTGAACCAAAGGCCGAAAAAGTCAGTTATTGTTTTATTTTGTTCTTACTGTTAACCAATCGCATTAAAAGACCAAACCCACTGAACGACTCTGTGCTGAGGCCGTCCTCCCTGTAGCTACTGTCACTGGGGGAGGTCTTGCCCAAGGCTCATTTCGTTCCAACTATTCTCAGATCCCAAACTCTTAAACTACATCCCTCATACTCCGGCCAGGCATCTGCAATGGGTGTCTTTAGAGCCAAGGACGCCTAACATCTGGTTATGCTTCAGATCAAGGCCGACTTTGCACAAACCTCCTGTCTGCAGATATCCATCTGTACTCTAACATTTCCTCTTGCCATTTTCTCCTCCCTCTCAGTCTCCAGAGGAGGGTGCAGCCAGCACAATCTACTGTGCAGTAGCAGAGGAAATGGAGGGGATAACTGGGAAATATTGCGACAGCGACTGCCATCTGGTCCTCCCCGCCCCTTTAGCTCGAGACACTGCCCTGGCGGTCAAGGATTTTGAGATCAGCGAGAGGGTGACATCTAAGCTCTGAAAGGACTATCGAGATAACAGAGGTTTGATAACAGAAAAGGGGTCGAATTCCACCCTCCTGCTGCACTTCTTCAGTGAGCAGGACCAACACAATTAGTTTTAGTTGTCAGGTGACGCATTACGTCTCGGATGTTTGGAAGGCTTTAATCGACTGTCATTGCAGCAGCTGTGACAAAGTAATTGTCATTTATGACAATGGTATGTTTATTTTTTTTATACAAATAAAATGTGGCTTGTATTCGGGCATGTGAATGAGTGAGTTCCGTGAGACATGCTGACACCCTGTGGCCAACTCTTACTTTTTTCAAAAATAACAACAGAGTTTCCAGTGTGTCACGTAATCACTTCCCTTTATTTACTTGATTTTCTTTAAACCCATAATAAAACATTTGAGCAATCAGTGCTTTTTGAAGAATTTATACAGCTTTGGTTCCTCGCCTGGCGTCTTCAACCTTGCTATTTGGCTGCAGAGACAGAGAAAGTTTGGTCAGCGAGGAGGTATTTAATCATACGAACATCAAGTTTGTGTCTACTAATAATCTTTGGATAACAAAAGAAGAAACAAGGCCATGAAGCTGTTGGTTTTGTTTTTTTTTTACAATTTTTTTCTTAATACTGTACGTCTTCCATCAGTCAAACTCTTTCACCTTTCTGAAGTTCCTCCTCCATATCGTGGATGATCCCTTCGAGCACCGGAGACACATGATCAAGCTGTTTGGGTGAAAGACGGACGGCGATCTCCACTATTTTATCCTGGACACACAAAGAAGTGTTCATGAATTCTGTTCAACGAATCCTGGCTGAAAACGGAGGGGATGTTGGGATTGTTGGTGTGTGTGCGCGTGTGTTCTCACAGGGTTTCCACCATGTTCCAACCGAGGAAGCTGTTGGACTGTAACCTCTTCGAACTGACCGTCCTCCGACCGGGGCTCCATGTCCTTTCTACCTTCTCTCTCCTGCAGCACAGAGACACATTTACACAAATATGGAAAATGACGTAATACAGAACTGTTTTATACAACATCCATTTATCAGCGTCTAAAACTGATTCAGCATTGCGGGCCACCTAATTTTCACCTTAATCTGGATGTGTTGTGTACTACTGGGGCTACACACACAAATAGTTAAGTTAAACTTGCATCTTTGCTTGAAGAAATGTTACATTGTTGATCAGCTCTTTTTCTGCTCAATGTCCCATCAACCAACCCAAGCAGCTCACCTTCATCAGCATCATCTCCTTTGGACTGAAGAAGGTGATGTGTCCCTCTGTCCTCTCAGCCAGCAGCCCCACCAGGCACGCCAACACCAAGCAACCAACGACGGCTCTGCGCATGCTCATTCTGCTCGGTCCTGGACACATACATACACATGCACGTTCAGGGTTGAAGGCTAATGCACCAGTACAATACAGTCAGTGCTTAAGAGTTGAGTGGCATTGAGGCCAGCTCATTGCATGCATTGAAGATCCCATTTTATTATGCAATGTCGATGTTGGCAAATGTATTGTAGATAGTGAGAAACACAGACGGGAGGAGTGGGGGAGGAGTGAGGAAGTAACAGAACAACAAACTGCTCCGCTGACAGACGTGATAAGAGGCCAAAGTGGCCCAACTGTACTTACAACAGCGAGACAGCTCTGAAACCAAATGTGGGTTCAGAGACATTGAAGACAGCAAAGACGAGAGTATCAGAGAGCAGAGGCGGGTGGGAGGGTCAGAAGGAGAGACAGGCAAAACAAGCTGTTTGTTACTCACCTGCTGTGTGAGCTTCAGTCAGTTGTTTGAGGGAGTGTGCTTTAAGATGAGTACAGCTTCTGGTCTGAGCGTCAGCTTGTTCTCGTCCGCCTTTATATCGAGCCCTCTGCTGATCCCTCAGCTTTTTACCGTCCTCCCTCACATCCGCTCTTCAACAGGCTCCTTCAGACACCGTGGTCCACACGCCTGGAGACATGCGTATTACTCAGGAATCTGGCTTGTTTTTATTAGTGCAGTAGGTGCTGTCTTCATGAAAAGCCTTAGACACAATTGATGAAATTATTTATTGATGGGGAAACCTCAGGGGTTAAAGAAGATATTGTACTTAGGTTAAAGAAACAATGAAGCACTGCAAAGATACTAGGCATGTAAAAGTTTCAAAGCATCAAAACATTCTTAAATAATAATAGTAATAGTAAGTAATAATATTCCCTCATATCATTGGATTGTAGTTATTAATGCATTAATGTGTTCTTTACTCTAGTGAAGACACTGGTAAAGGTGCACCTCATTTCAACTTCCTTATATATAGTTGATATGCAAGGTAGCATGTGAATTTCCTAGGATATCAATAATCTTTTTCTTGATCTATAGTACTACATCCTAATGTATTTGTTGAATGTATATTGTATTATTAATCAGAACATGCAGAGTAACTGGACCTAAAGTTATATTTTATTTAAGTACAATTTTTGAGTAAATGTACTTAGTTACCTTCCAACTGTGTCTACAGTTGGAAGGTAAACAATACAATATACCTGTGGTATATTGTTTGTAGAACTGACTGAAAAAAAGAAAGTCTACTATACCTACTATATCTTGCATATTTTTAGTGATTTAACCATCGACAAAATGAGGAAGACAATAAAACTCACCCTTTCATAACTTAAAATGACTTTCCTTTGGGTCAATATTAAAAACGTATTGTGAAAAATGTTAGTTGGATTAATACTTTAATTATGTGTGTTTTTTGTTTGTAGCTGGCAGGAGAAGATCCCTCTAAAGAGGTCCGTCATAAATTCTACATTCTGCTTGCTACTAATATCCAACACAATTTACGACCTGCCAGGGATTTATATGTGTGTTCAAACAGACCCAAACGCTTACGCTTCTTGGAAACCTCATGACCCTAAAAAACGAATGCTTCTACCCACATAGGACTCTTACCTGTTTTCCTACATGATGGAGAAATGTTATTGCGGGCTGGCTGTACTTTGTCGTCAGAATACTCAGCAGGTGTGGAAAATTGAATGTATTGCCACTGTTGTTTTTGTTTTATTGCAGTTCAATGACACATGTACAGCTTTGTAGCTCTTAGCACTTATTGTACCACTACAATGAACCACAGGCTGGCTCTCTTTACATTTTTGCATCACCAACCAATAGGCTCTATAATGTGTTCTTATGTTTGTAGAACTCACTCCAACTTTCCTTAAAGTTAAAAAGACAGAAAGTATGTTTGAGAACAGAGCATTGATGCAAATTAACTGTATATTATGAAACACTTCTTTTGTATGGTTTCTTTTCAAGTTCCTTTCCAAAGTACACATGTCTAGATCCATTTTTATTTTCCATAAAAAGTAATACCACCACAAAAGTCTGTGGTTCTGCTCTAAAATTGTGATTATTACCTTGTATATAATCACTCTGTAATGTTGACCACTTTGGGTTTTATGCTGGAAAATAAAGAAAACAATAATCAGTTCATTATTTAAAAAATGAAAGTCCTAAATAATTTCAAGATTTACTTTGATTGTATTAAAAGTCCAACTCTTTAAAAATATTACTGTTCCTAAAGGATGGCATTTGAATGTGGCTTTGCTGGCCATTTACAGCAGAAATGTAGTGGACAATGGGGGATAGAAGAAAGCACATGTTTGGAGACGCAGTAAACGCATTGTCGGGGCGGTCTCTCGGTCAGTTCTCGCGATGTTAGGCTGCTAACGCCTGATAAAGACACGTGACCCTCTGCAGAAGCACGTCGCAACCGTCTTTCTCTCGTGGTGTCGGAGCTGAGCAGACGGGTGCTGCTGCAGAGATTCACTAATCATGGTAAGATAAGTTGTGTATGCTGTTTCAGTAATACGTTTGGTGTTTTAGGTAAACAGTGGACGGCTCTTAAAATATACTAGTGCTTTTAGAACATAATTTGATCCCGTTTCTATTTCTGTCTTGCTGTAGGCCTTTTAACGTGGCCCCGTTAGCCGCATGGGTGGCTAACATTAGCCGGAAATAATTCCGCAGAGGCCATTTCAGTAGTAACATAATCTTAACCCGTCTCAACCATACAAGTGCAAATAAGGATGTTTATTTTACCATATGCTTTTAGCCCTCTTTTTTGTATGGTGATTTTAAGAACGTTAGCTGGGCTAATTAATGCTACGCACGAGCCCGGGACAACACGTGGGGTCATGACGACAACGTGGTTTCTGAAAGTTAGCCTGATAACTACATTGGACCAAGACAAAAACATGTATAGCGCAACTACTAGCCGAATATGTTTTATACGATATAACTATTTTTTAAGCGTTAACTGTGGCGCCAATCGGATACCAAACGCGTTGGGTTAGTCGGATGACTTCCCCCGTCGCAGTTAGCACGAGCACGCACAGCCACATGTTGTCGTCGTGCGTTTTTACCGTAACGTTGGGTACGCGTCGTGTTGCTCCTAATCCAATGTTCGCCCTCCTGCAGGTGCTGCTCCACGTGCTGTTCGAGCACGCGGCGGGCTACGCGCTGTTTGTCGTCAAAGAGGTGGAGGAGATCGGCATGCTGTTGCCTCAGGTGAGTTTCGCGGCCTCGCCTCTTTTTTTTTTTTTGCCGCTGCGATCTGTTCGCAGGATGGTCCCGATGTAACCCTGTGACCGTTTGTTTTCAGGTGGAAGAGAGCGTGCTGAGCATCGGGAAGTTTAACAGTATGGTGAGCCTTGCGGCCTTCTTCCCTTTCAAGTCGGCCCAGGGGGCTCTGGAGAACATGAACGCCATTTCTGAAGGCAAGGCGGGTTTTGTACGTTGGTGGTTTGCGGGTCCTCTGTTGTAATGATGTTCAAATATCTGTCAATCCACTGACTTCCTGTGATGACAACTTAATGTAAACCTGAACAACCGGGGAACCCTTTTTGATTAAAAAAAAAAAAGAATTACAAGCTACATGTAATTTCCTGCATGGCCAAAGACTCACAGCTCTGACTTTTGAACAATGGCCATGTTAATGCCTCTAACTCTAAGATTAACATATTATCTCTTTACTTGTAGGTGTTGTTCATGCAGACCTGAAGTTGTTCTTGGAGACTAATCTGCCCCTCTCCCGCAAGAAGAAAGTTGTGTTGGGGGTTTCGGATGCCAAGATTGGAGCAGCTTTACAAGAAGAATTTACAGTTTCTATCCAGACTGGAGGAGTGGTGGCTGAGATAGGCAGAGGTAAGGGCACTGTGCTTTATGTAATTACCCACATGGGGAAATGTTTTAGCGTTAGGAGCAGTTTCCCATTAGAAGGACGTGACCCTGCAGTTGTAATATTTGTGGCCTGTCGTGATGTGACTTTTGACCCTGAGACCCATGAAGGTTCATACTGAAAATCTGAACGGCCTCTAGTCCATCCTGTTTTACTATGGTTCTTTTAAACTTAATTTGAAAACTGTTCTGTTTTCTCTTCAGGTTTGCGTCTGCACTTTCACTCCCTAGTAAAGGGTCTGACTGGCCTGGCCGCCTCCAAGGCACAGCTGGGTTTGGGCCACAGCTACTCAAGAGCTAAAGTGAAGTTCAACGTCAATCGGGTTGACAACATGATTATCCAATCCATTGCTCTGTTGGATCAGCTGGACAAAGACATTAACACTTTCTCCATGCGTGTCCGGTACGTTTTAATTTACCAAAGATTCTCAAAAGATGGTGAGAAGGCATTGCCTTTATTTACATCTGTGGTCACTTGTCAGACAAATATGCACGCTATTGTCTTCAGTTGTGATGATGTTCAAATATCTGTCAATCCACTGAGTTTCTGTGCTGACAATTTAAATGTATCCCTGAACAACTGAGGAACCTATTTTATTGAAATCAAACTACTTCATTTGCACATAGGATGAACATGTGTTGCTTTTTTTTTTCATTTTTAAGACTATCCCTGTCTTGTGTTGCAGTGAGTGGTATGGCTACCACTTCCCAGAGCTGATCAAGATCGTGTCAGACAACTTCATGTACTGCCGCATGGCTCAGCTGATCGGAAACCGCAAGGAGTTGTCAGAAGAGAGTTTGCCGAGTCTGGAGGAAGTTGTAATGGACGCACCCAAGGCTCAAGCAATTCTTGAGGCATCCCGGTCCTCTATGGGTCAGCAAATTATCATCTTTAGACAAATGATGGAACTGCTTTTCTGTAGCACTATGCCCCTTTTTTGCCCACTCTGGACTAACGCGTGTCCTTGGTGACCAACACAGGGGGGCAAAGTATAAATCTCTCATAAACCTGTAGTGAAGGCACCAATCTTTACTGCGGATCCTGTCGGGAGAAACAACACATTACCTTTTAGATTACCAGTGTGAAATGGTTGGCATCTTCGTTTGTAATGTCAATGCCCTATGATCATGTCTGCAGGTATGGACATATCTCCCATTGACCTGATCAACATAGAGAGATTCTCCACTCGCGTTGTGTCGCTGGCCAGCTATCGGCTGGAGCTGCAGGAGTACCTGCGTTCCAAGATGAGCCAAGTGGCTCCAAATCTAGCAGCCTTAATTGGAGAAGTGGTAAGTTGCGACGTGAAGGCTTTTTATATAAACTACTTTTGGACCAATGATGTCTAACCAAATCTGTCAATCCCCTGAATCAATGTGTTGATATTTCCGGTTCTGATGGTCCTCATAGTCCATACTTAAATGGTAGCTGCTGCAGTTCTTTCTTTGGTCAGTGGGACTGACTTTATTTATTTTTCTTTAGGTGGGAGCCCGTCTGATCTCCCATGCTGGCAGTTTAACCAACCTGGCCAAGTACCCGGCCTCCACGGTCCAGATCCTGGGAGCGGAAAAGGCCCTGTTCAGGTACTGGGGCACCCCCTCCCTGCTGGGGAAAGAGGTGGCTGCAGTGATGGCAGGGCTGGGCAGGAGCAGAGCCGGGTGACCGGGGAAGACATTTAAAGTCTCTTACGGCGTGATCCCGCTTGCCTCATGCACCCCCACAGTCTGAGCGGCCACCCACAGCATTGAGGTAGAAACTCTGAACTAGTAGTGCAACTGGTGTTCGCAGATGACATTTCACTCAAGGCTTGGATTTGTGCCCTTTGAGTGACTGTCGTTCCTGTCTAAATTTGGCTGCATTTTCCACAGAGCTCTAAAGACTAAAGGAAACACCCCAAAGTATGGGCTCATCTTCCATTCGACCTTCATTGGCCGCGCTGCTGCCAAGAACAAAGGACGCATCTCCAGATACCTGGCAAACAAGTGCACAATTGCCTCACGCATTGACTGTTTCTCAGGTGAGTGACAAGAGATCGTGGGATATTGCCCTCGTTCCTCTTCAGAGTGGCATGTTTGCAATGATGTTCCTATTTTTCGTCAACAGTATTCATCCCTCGGGTTGGTGGTGACAAGCTTATTCCTGAGCAAAGCCACATATTAATTTAAGCAAACAACATCCACGGAGGGCTGTGATTGAATTTTAAATCTGTTCTCTTGCAGATGTGCCCACAAGTGTGTACGGTGACAAGCTGCGTGGACAGGTGGAGGAGCGCCTGTCCTTCTATGAAACTGGTGACGTGCCACGGAAGAACGTAGACGTCATGAAAGAGGCTGTCAGAGAGGTGAGTTCCCTGGAAATGGAGATGGATCTACTGCCGTCAAGTGTCTTTTGGTGTACGAGTTCAATGCTGTGACTGATGATCTTACTTTTCCTGACTTTATGGTGAGGGTACAAACTGATTTAATGAGGCTGATGCAGCATTGGTAACCTTGAGGAAACTTTCTCACGGTTTGAGCATTTTCTAACCTTTGTCACCCCCTCCCCCCTCAGGCGTCTGATGTCGCAACAGAGATCAAGCGGAAACTGGAGAAGAAGGAAAAGAAACGCAAGAAGCGTGCAAAGAAACTGCAGGATCAGAACGGTGGTGCTGACAGCGACGCAGAGGTAAGCATGACTTGTGTGTTGTCAAGCATGTTTGATTTGAGACTGGACCCACACTCATGGTCCTGTCTCAGTGTACCACATGCTATATCATCCTGAGTCCGAACCATTGGCTGGTCCTAGACAATGGACTTGATCACTGAAGTGAGTCAGACATTCTAGTCACTTGAAATGTTAACAGAACTTGAGTGTGACTAAAACAATTGTTATAATAATTATACCGTTTTGACAGGAGGAGAATGGAGTAGATGAAACCCCGGGAAAGAAGAAAAAGAAACGGAAAACTGAGGAAGTCACAGTGGAGGAATCTGCTGCCACAGACAACGGCACCGAGGAAGTGGGAACTCCTGCAAAGAAGAAAAAGAAACGAAAGAGTCAGGCTGTGGATTCAGAGCCAGCAGAAGAGATGCCAGAAACGCCAGTGTCTGACAAGAAAAAGAAGAAAAAGAAATGAGGGCCACAGATCAAAGACTGAATCTTTATATTGGTGTACAGTTATTTTTTTATGCTTAGTTTGGCTACTTTGGCAATTGTTTTTGCAACCTGTTGCAGGTTGGACTACAAAAATGCTTTTTCTGTGCCTTTAAGTCAGTGACATCTACTTGTACTTTTGTAAATATCTTGTCCATTAAACTTTGCCATGTAAATCATTGGGAGTTGTTTTGTAGCATATGGTTAATTTATGAGAACTTGAGTATGGGGGAAAACTGCAGTCCCCTGGTCCCATACATTATCCACTTTACACAAAGGTGACAAGTCAAGTGGCTGGTCTTTTAACCAACTAAAAGAGTAGGCACTTGGTTTTAAAAAAACATTGCCTGAGAATTAAATATGTTGACCATGTTCCTGACCGTACAGTGTGTGTGAGACCTCATTTTGGTAATTACCATTTCTGATAATGAAGATGTTAAGACAGTGACTGAAAGCCACTTGTGTTCAGTTTAGTTAAAAGCATCCTGGACTTACTCAGCAAATTAAGTGAACAGGCTTCAGTGGTAATAACACTTCCAACCAAAAAGTAAGAATTGTGCAAATTTTTGCATAATCCTTTAACATGTAGTGCTGGCAAGATGAAGCCTTGCAATACTTCAGCCAATTGGTTTGAGAAAAGATTAATTTCTTGATGCTTCATGCGCACACGAAACCACCTACAGTTGCCTGTCTTTATTTGCACAATAAACAAAAGTGAACAGGGAACAATTGTGATGGTGCATTTGTAATATAGTAATGACTTACCTTGGCTGAAGCTCTGGTTTCCTCCTTATTCTCATGCAAGGCACGGTAATGCACCCCAACATCTTGGAGCACAATAAACACCTCACCTTTGAATAAAATAACAAACAAATACAGTTCTTAACAAGCAAACCTAATGCGTTTGAAATAGTTACATTTAGCTTACCTTATTAGGAGTTATCAAATCAAAGTGTTACCACACAGAGGAAATCCTCCTCTTCCTAGCTGACTCCATCTTATCACCTATCCCTCTCTCCTCACTCTCCAAAAATCAGAACCACTTCCCGTAGCAGTCACGTGGTACAACCGGGCAGCGAGGCTTCGGACGTAATCATTCTTGGCTCCTCCCCTAAATGAAGCAGGCCTCGATACGCGCTTCGAGGAAACGCCCCCTCCATTACTCGGCACATCTCGTAACATCACTAATAAGATGGTCACTGTATTACAAGAGCCCTAATGTCCTTCCTGACCAGTAGGTGCAAGACTGGTTCATTTTGCATACATATGGGTCTGTATCCAGAAAAACAATGTTAAGTATTGATTACAGATCCATAAACTGTTAAGAACTTTTAATTTGGACAACAAGGATTAAACCAATGTTAAAATGACATCAAATCAAAGGCCTGGCCGGTGAAACCAGCCAACTAGTAAGTTGAATGAGACTGAGGGAAACTGGGTCAAAATAAAAGTCAAGCTATCAACTCAAGTCCCCCTCAAGGATTCACAGATGCGGGAGACAAAAGTTACCAAAACATTTCATCTAAAACAAAAAAGGCCTTTGCTGTGACAATGATGTGTAGAATCTATGTACATCATTCTCAGTTCATGTATGCATACAAAAAGAAATCCACATCACAAGAGGCTTGTGTTCAAGTATATTCAACTTCATCTCCATGATTTAGCATTCTCATTTTTTTGAAATAAATGTCCTTCAAAATAAAAATGCAGAAAACCACATTTGATGTCCTACCAATACATATATACTGTATAAATACATACATAAATATATTTTACATACAACAGCCATAAATTTGAAAAGGGGATATACAGAGTAAACAGAGGGAAGGGGCGGGTAGTGTGTTTTAGCTTGTGTTGTAAAATGGTTTGTCCCTCTATTTACTCAGTCAGATAGCGGTTGTGGTGCTGTGTCAATGCACACGCTCGAGATGCAACCATCTCAGTTGGCCCAGTAGGGGGAGCTGCCGTAGCCCGACTTGTTGACTTGGCTCTTCTGCTGCAGGCTGCTCGACTGGCCGCGCTGGCTCGGACCACCCTGGGCACGCAAAGACATCCGCGTAAGCAACTGAGGAACGGCAAAACCAAACAGTAAAGGTGCCACAACAAAATGGCTGCTGCTGTTACCTGTCCATCCTGAGCTAGATGGTGGTGCAGCAGCTGCGAGTGGGGTTGCTGGTGAGGCAGGATATGGAGGAATGGGGTCGGGGCGTAGCCCCCAGGAGCCGCTCCGGGGTTTAGAGGCCCTGGACCTCCCAGTGCTGATGGCAGACTGAAGGGAGGAGGGGTCCCCGCATGGAAACCCTGCTTATCAAAAGACTGCACACGGAGGATAAGGGACAAATTAAACTCAACACCTGAATATGTATCAGTATAAACACTCATTTTACAGCGAGACGCTGGTGGCTGGCTTGGGGAGTTTGAGGCTCACCTGGGTCTTATTGTAAACACTTCCACTGATGTCTGGCACACCGGAGTTACTGGAAGTCACCGAGACGCCTGGCAGAATAACATTTACACATTAAAATCCCAAACGACCTGACAAAAAAAAAAAAAACATATTTGCAAATATTTTTTTTTCCTCCTTACCTTTCCCGGGCCCAGAACCAGCGGATTTGGCTTGTGCCTGTGAGGAGGAGTTGTATCCCTTACTGTAGTCCACTCCTGCTGGCCCCGCGCTCAGCTCCTCATATCCTGCAAGGACTCCAAGTTTAGCGTTCAGACGACACACAATGCCGCCGAAAAGACTTTGGGAACGATGGGTTCGGAGTCAGCGCACGGACCTGAGCTGAAGGCGTGCTGCCCGTAGCCGCTGGGCTGCTGCTGTGTCTGCTGCTGGAAGGGGCTCGCCGAGGGGTTTCCCAGACCCAGGCCCATGTTGTGCTGCTTGGCCGAGGCCGGTCCCGGGCCCCCAGGGGGAACAAACATGGTGTGGCCGTACTGGAAGGCAGCCGCACTGGGTACGGCACCAGGCACCCCGGGGTAGTAAGGCAGGCCTGTGTAGCTGTAGCCTGGAGGCAGAAAGGCCTGCTGACTGCTGTGGTGTTGCGGTTGGCCCTGGGGCTGCGGCTGGGGCTGCGGGGGCTGCGGCTGGGCCTGGTTCTGGCCCTGGCTTTGACCCTGAGCAGCCTGCACGGCCGCCAGGCTCGTTGGGGGCGCCGGGGAGGTGGAGTCATTTCTGCCAAACTTTGTGACTTCCCCTGTCAAACGGTTGAGGCGTCGGTTAAAAAAACAAACTCGGGATTTTAGGAGTTTGGACGAGGCCGGCAAAGGTTAAAAGGTGCTGCACCTGTGTAGGGGTTGTTGGCCAGGCTCCCGTCTCTGCCAGAGAGAGTCGCTGTGGGGCCAGGGAATGTGATTCCATAGTAATCCTGCAAAGAGGGCTAAAGGGACAGGCGAGGATGAGGAGAAGAGCCACAACCCCCCCCAATGACCGAACATATGCGGACGAGGCTCACCATTGGCAGTCTGGACTGTAGCATATGGAGGTCTTCGTAACCGTAGATCTGCTGTTAAACACAAAGGGCAGATGTCGTCAGCTACAAAACGAGTCCAAAAAATAAATAAATAATAGTTGAACTTAAGGAACTGGCGATTATCAAAGTCATTCTAGACCCTGCGGGTCTACTTACTGGGTATGCTGGCAGCAGCCCCCCCGGGCCCATGATATACTGGTTGGGCAGCAGAGGAGGCACTCCCTGGGATAAATTAGGAGGCGCTTTACCTGTCAGAACAATGGCACAAACATTTATTTACAAACAAGCACAAATCACAAATGTTTGGCACTTGAACCATCCTGATGTCTGGAGTTCACGTGCTCACCGGTGGCAGAGGAGAGCAGGGTGGTGCTCCTCGGTGCAGAGAGGTTGGACGTGGCGGTAGCTCCATTGGAGCCGAGTCCCAGCGCCGAGCTGGCGGCAATGGCAGCCGAGTGAAGCACACTAGCGCCGACGAGGCCTCCGACTGTGCCGCTCAAGCTGTTGCCCATGTTGGGCATGTTGGCCAGGTGGCTGATGCCGCTGCTACTGTGGCTGCTGTTGTGGGTCGAGTGGAGTGCCGCGTGCTGCGATGACGTGTAGGGACCCGTGGAAGGGCCGTGGGAGCTGCTGTTGTCAACACTGGTGTACTGCGGACGGGGAGGAAGCGGGACTTCACTCGAAAACAAGTGGCACACTCTTGGATTTCGTTCTGCAAAGCCCGCGTAACACTTTTCTGTTTGCCGGTCGCAGCCGCGCTAACAGCGAATGTGCACCGGGTGCCGTGTCAAAAGCGCACTTTAACTGTGGCTTCAGTGGCGATCACAGTGCTAGCTTGTACTGGAATACAGACAATGCTGGAGCCATGCAGTATCAGCTGTCTGGTTCCATATGATCCCAGACGAGGAGTCACCAGACTACAGGATTTTAAAAACCCATTGGGGAAGACGAGACGTGTACTCACAGCGAGAGAGCTGGAGCCCAGAGCTGACAACGAGGAATGATTGCTGACATGACTGCAGAGAGGAAAGGAATGCAAGAGACAAGTTTAAAAACATCCAGAAAGTCTCTTGGTGTGATCATTAATACATTTGCGCTGTGCTCATGCACGCAGTCACACAAACAGGGGAGTGGCAGCATTCTCTAGAGCAGTAGATCCCAAACTAGAGGGGCGCCGTGGAAATGCACGGGGGACGCAATTTCGCGACTAACTGACCAACACACACAAATACATTTTTTAAAAGAAGTAAGAGAGAGAGAGAGAGAGAGACAGAGGACAGTGTCGCTTCAATGCTCTTATATCACCAAAGGGGGGTTCGACAGAAAAGGTTTAGGAACCTCTGGTCGAAAACTAGAAAATTCAACTTTGCAATGAATTCCAAACCTCCTTCAGCCTTGTGAAAAGGGAACACGTCATTCTGCTGCACGAGGGGTTTTCTACCTGTTGAGGGAGTTGAGGTGGCTGGCTGAGGGCAGGTCCTGGGCCAGGTTGGAGAGCGTGCTGGAGCTGTGTGCAGGCAGGGATTGTAAGTGGGAAGAGGGTGCCGAGGCGCCATTGCTGCTGATGCTCAAAGACGGCGAATCCGGCTTCGGGGTGGAGGATGCTGACGAAGCTGAGAGCGGCAGGAGAGAAGCGGACGTCATTTGTAATGGAACCAAAGTAGGGCTGCTGAAGAACGAAGCCTCTTGGTAGACAGTCACAGTAGAAAGTTAGCAGCGAACAAATATACATCAGTAGTAGGGAACTTACTGTCTAGAGCAGCAGTGGTCCTTACACCATTCAGACCATTCTGGTGGTATAAAAACGCAGCTCAGTGTCAGCGTGTACCGACAACAGATCAAGACCACGAGCACATCTATGTAGCACACATACACAGTACGAACAAAGCGTCTCCGAATCAAGTACAGGCCGGATCAAATATGCTAAAGCAACCTGTCAAACGGTCACAGCTTCTCAACATGGGGCTGACCGCCGTGGTGATTTGTGAGTCCTGCGCTATTTATACAAGATTCAGATATGCGAGGAACGTTTTAACTTGGATGATCTCGAACCCCCACAAAGCTGGATCAACGTGGCCGATTCTCTACGCACCATGACTGGTCCTGTGACCTCTTTACTCTGGGAAAAGGCCAGTCGTGTGTGAGGCGGCATGGTCCCATCGTAACTTCCCCCAACGGTGTTGTAGTGAGACGAGGAGGGTACAGAGGGGGAGGTGGTGGAGGCTGTTGAAGAACATGAGGGGGGGTTGCAGGTGCTGGCGGTCCCTAATGAGGATGGAGCGAGGCTGGCCATCGGCACTGAGGAGTGGTACACTGGCTCTGGTGAGGAGAGAGGCAGAGGCAGGGCCACGGAAAGAGGGCTGCCCAGCGACTCACTGCAAGACAGCGGGGGAGAGGACTCCATTAACAAACCCCTGCATCCGTTCGTTTTCCGATGCGTTGTAGAATATTTAACAGATAGAACTGGTCGGTTGGCGGCAACCGTACCTGAGGGGTTTGGAATACAGGCTGGTTTGGCTCTGTGTCCCTGGTCCCGGTGCAGGGGCCGGCGTGGACTCCCTGGATGCTGCCATTGCACAATTGTCAACGACGCCGAACTCTGGCAACGCCGACTCCGAGCCGAAGTCCAGAGCTCCGAACTGGAGGTTCAACCCAGGGACGTCAGCCGAGCCCGGCATCTCTACCGCTGTGGAGGGGATCTGCCGGAATGGAGGGAACGGTCAAGTTTCACGTCACTACTTAATTGTGGTCATCAACAAAAGCTTTGCTCAAATGTGTGACGGTCGCCAAGCAAGACGCAGAACCTCGGACCCACACAGGAGGACAGGGCGAATAATGAACTGAATCCAAACGGGGCCACTTCGGTGTCGGATCGTTGTAGGAGAATTCTCCTCATCAACATCGATGGCCTACCTTCGATGAGGGAGGCATCCTTCGTTTCAGGCCTTTGAGCTGTGCCCGTTGCTGCTGTTGTGCCTGAGGGTCCAACCCTGCGCCAGGAGCAGGAGGTTTAGCACCGGCAGAAGCCATCCCCGGACCACCGTGTGCCGGCGAGCCGGCGTGGTGGGGGGCGGCGGGTAGGGCTGAAGCAGGGGGCGCTTGTTGCTGCGACGGAGGACTGGGTTGACGTGCCAGCGGCAGGGATGGGCCGGTGTGCCTCTGAACCAGCTGGCTCAGCACCAGAGAAGGCTCCGGCTGCAGGCCAAACTCACCTGTCAGACACAAAAGGCACGAGAATCATGGATAGAGTGCATGCCTTTGTTAATACAGGTGAGAAAAAAAACCTCACTTGAACACTTACGGCTGAACTGCGAGGACAGCGTGGTGGGGTTGGATTCCGAAGCCTTCATGTCCCAGCTCGATGAGGAGGGCGGAGGTACAGGGGCTCCCAGGCCTGGCAGTCGGCAAATGGAAGTGTTGCTTCCTTGGGTGCTGGCAGGAGGCGCGGCCTGGGATGAAGGCAGCGGACCCAGGCCAGGGCCCTTCAGCTGTTCCAGTATCTGAGCTCCAGCGCTGGGCTGTGGCCTTTTAGGCTGCCCCAGGTCCCCAAAACCAGCTCCCAGAACTGACGACTGGCAGAGACAGGAAGAGAAAGCGTCTTTGGTTCCGTCCTAGAGTTTATTTACACGTGATGAATGAAGAAATGTAGATTTACCAGAGCAGCATGAGCATAGCTGGTGCTACTGGTGGCGTTGCGACTGGGGGGAAGCTGCTGCTGCGGTGGCTGGTGGTGGTGGGAGTTAGTGAAGATCAGACTCTGAGTGGAAGAGGAGGAAGGTGGCTCTCTCCCTCCAACTACTGGCTTCTGCAGCAGAGAAGCGAGGTCCAGACTGGCACAGGAACAGTTAGTCAGTGGTCATTAAACATCTAATCACTTTTCCATTGTAGTTTGTTAGAAATAGCTACAGGTAAATCTTGTATACTTATTGTATATTGCAAATATTAGACTAGGAAAAGTACATTCCCGCCTTCTTTGTTGACTTTTAAATAGAGGAAACGGAAGCCTTGTATGATACATAATAAGCCAGTCACCTCTGTCCAGCTGTGATGTGGTTCTCAGCGGCAGGTGCACACGAGGAGGTGAACACCTTGGTCTCCGAGAGCTGCAGCAGCAAAGACACGAAACACAGGGCTTTACAACGTACACCGAAACTGCGTGACTGACAGACTCCACCTGCAAATGTGTCAACTCACACTAACGTCCTCACTCCATTCCTCAGACGCCCAGTCTTCCAAGGGGCCCCTCCAGGGAACTACAGGATAAAGAAGGTAAACTCGATGCAGGGTACCTTTCGCTTATTCACATTTGCATTGTACTGTGTGCCGTGACACATTGGATGCATTTGTTTGACATAAATCTGCGGTTACGGTTGTAGAGCAACGAGTCGGCTGTGGACAGCTCACCTGTCCCTTCTGTGATGTGGTTGGTGGCCGTGTCCCACACCTCAGTCTGCGTGCTCCCCGACCCAGCCTCTGAGGTGTAGTCCGCTGGATTGAAGAGGCTGGGGGAGAGCCGAGGAGGAGGGATATTTAGTTACACAAAAACAAACTGAAGGGGCAGGCAGCGGTTGACAGACGTAGTTCATTGTTGTCCTAATAAACAGTGCCTTGAGTTATACTATTTCTTATCCAGACTAATGATTGGACTAAGCTTCTATTATAAGAGGGATGCATTATCAGTTATGGTCTATGGGTTTCCGGTGCTTTGCAGAGGTGAGACACGTTTATCATTATTTTATTGATATGATCCCTCATCTCAAATGGGACTGGTGACTCAAGACCCCCAATCTTTAAAGAACAAACACAAGGGTATGGAAACTCCCAAAAGTCCGTAGCAACAAAAATGTCGCACTTCAGAATCCAAAACACAACACAAATTTCCAGGCCTAAAAAAAAACACACACAAAAAAACAAAACACACACATTGGTACCAATTCATTTATACCTAAAGGAACGTGAAACCCCCTGAGAGTGTGCATGTGCGTTGCCACCATACCCCATGCCCTGGGCTGAGAACCGGCTCCCTGGTGGTCCTCTGCCTCTGCCTCGACCTCCAGAACCTGTGTGACATTCCCACCAAAAAAGGTCAACGGCATCCATTCCAGGGTCGGCCGCGCTGACGGGGGTTTTGTTGTGCACGTGCTCACCTCGGCTCCCACCTCTGGCCCGCCGACCTCGATCTGAACCTCTGTCCACTGGCGTTACCTCCACTCCGTTCTCCTCTGAGCGTGCTGGACGTGTCCAAACATACATTAGAAGCGGGTTTTGTGTAATCAAATCATACCGAAACTGAGGCGCGGCAGAAAACACGGCAGACTGAACCAGATCTAATCGAACGCATGGTTTACCCGGTCTACTGCGACTGGCACCCCTGCCTTTGCGGTTGGCCGCTGCACGGCCCTTGCTGGCCTCCCTCTCTCCTTTCTTCTCCCTGTTTTCCTTGTTCTCTTTGCTGTCTGATGGACCCTCCTTCACCAGGGGCTTCTTCTTCCCTACAGTCTCCCATGAGGTCTAGAACGCCGAGACAAGACAGAGGGGGGAAAAATTAACCCGCACAATACGTAGCTCATATGTACCTTATATTATTAAAAAACACTTTAAAACCACAGCGAACATCAACATGGACAATATGCTTCAGTAAGCATACGGTAGGCAATTTTAAATAAAAAGAAAATTAAAAATCCTTGCCAAAGGGCAGTTAATGGGCAACTCTTTCCTTGGACTCCACCTACTACTTACAGCAACAGAAACTCTGCCGCCATTCCCAATGTTTATTACAGTTAAAAGATGTGTGAGGAGTTGTATAGGAGGACCAAATGTTATCAGGAGGTTGCATTATTTACAATCACAGCAAATTCCCACATAAAAAAATGTAGGAGTGTTTGTTTGAATTTCCAAGACAGCAAGACAACCAGGAAGCTGCCCGACTGGCTTTCCTACAGCCTCCGCTCGCCATCTGTGCCAGCTGGCATTCTTCAGAAATGTTGCGACACTCACTTGGGCCGGCAACATACAAGCAGAACAACACGCAGGTTTTGCCAGACATTCAGTGGTTGCTTTAATATTCTCCTCAGCAGAGGAGGGGGGGGATTCATGCTGAAAGTCCCTGATGTTAAAAAGCAAACATCTCAACTTTCATTGTGCAAGGTAAAACTGATTGAACTCAATGCATCAGCATGAACAGATCTAGTTTTTATCTCCTGAGCATGTCACAGAACTTGAAATCTAATAGTGGTGTGACGGAATGCTTTGTTTTGGGAACGTAATTTGTCCATCCTTTGTCACTGTGTTGATCATGAACAGGCCGTCATCGCAGTGCGTCTGCCGCTCTGTTTCATCGGTTTCATTTTGATGCAAAACTACAAGACGCCTTTGCCGTGATCCAGGTAACTGTGAATAAGGCTGAACTACTTGTGTCTTCTGACAATACCTCAAGATTAATTTTAAACCATCTTTCACTCATGACAAATTGTCGACATTCTTAATCTGAAGAACTCCACATACAAAGAAAAGGGCTTTGGTCTGAGATCTGGTTTCTTGGTGCACCTTTAAGTAAGCCTGCCAACAACCTGAGACAAAAAGATAATCTACTGTGAGCTGCACAGAAACTACAACCTTTGCAAAGTCCTGTGACATGAGGCTTTGGCACAAGGCCAGAATGATAAAACCAGATGACATAACTTATTACGGTTATTACTTCCACCTGAGCTTTTCTTACAGTGACGTATTTAAGAAGCTTTATTGTATTTCTGGCAGCACAAGTACAATAGGAACATTTGAGAATTCATTAATTTTTCGGACTTATTCTCAACGTTTGGGGGTTTTCTTTACCCCAAATTGTGCGCTCATAGATTTTCCATAATAAAAGTCAGAAATTTAGTTAAAAACAGTTATACAGAGCTGTTGAACATCTGAGCATAAAAATATATTTACAATACAGTAGGCGAGTAGTTTGACGTAGTCAAACTCAATTCTAGTCAGAATGTGAGTCTGATACGGCTCCATTGAGCTGGGATTATGGGGCGTCTCAAACGAACCAGGAAAAAAAATGCCTCTGCACTCATTTGGATAGACCTTCAACCAATAAGAGCAACGGAGTGTGTGACGTGTGTTAAGCGACGCCTAGTTGCCGAATCCCGTAGGAAGAACGCCAAAAACATCGTTCTTATCAACAAATGCCTTGTTCGCGTTTCTCTGTTCCTCTTTTAAAATGAATTCACTGTCAATATCTTTCAGAACAGACCTGATAGCAGAATCGACACACCTCAATTCTTCAGCAGCAGCTAGCGTTGTTGTAAACAAATTCAACCCAAGCGATCTTTGATGACGTGGTTGATTACGTTACTGTTGATTATCTGTCCATCATCGTATAAAGCCCGCTCTGACAATTTGATTGGCCCGCCAGATTTTGGGCGAGCAATACTTGCGCCACTATGGAGCAATGCCAGACCGAACGTTGTGGGCGGGACTAAGTTCGGAATGGCACTCAGGCTAGGCGAGTAGGTGATTTGATTAAATGAGACGTGATGCCATTTACCATGTCCGAGGTGCTCTCTAGGAGAAAGTTGATGGCTCTGCTAACATCCTCGTTGCAGTCGTGGAGTGCTACCATGCACTCATCCTGGTTCTTCCCCGTCACTTCCATCAGCTGGAGAGCAGCAGCACACACACGTCATATTAGCATTGTGTAGCGGTCAACAAAGGTGTACCAATGACAAAATACCGTTTTTTCAGAGCATAGCAGTACTGGAGTGATCGACAGCTTGCCCTGACTCAGCCTAGTAAAATGTCCATTGTGCTCCTCACCTGGTTAACTTTGTCCTCAAAGTCAGCATCATTCTTGTCATAGATCACCTGGGCAAGCCGGATCTGCTCGGCAGTAGCCTGCATCATGAAGAACAAGGGGGACATTTTGGTCACAGAAGTATGCAACTTTAATGGAAGAAAAAAAGCTCAGACAATAAATCCATCTTCACAGATATAAGGATTTTCATTTTTAATTGACTCGGTCCGAGGTATACTTTTAACTATATGGATAAAAAGCAAGTGCCTTCTATTGTCACTAATAAAACCCGGAGCACTATTTGGCGGCAATTAAAAAAGAGTGAAGTCTCCTTGCCGATAGTGCGCACTGTGGTTTTGTTAAAAAAATAATGAATGGGGTTGCCGTGGCTTACCTGTATCTGTTTCTGGTGTTGTGATGTTTGAGTGGCAGCAGGCAGCGCTTTTTCCCGAGGGCCCCGGGCCTTGTCGCCGCCCAGCGAGCTCATTATACAGTATATACAAAACTCTGTATGTACAAAATAGAAAATCTGCAAAAGGAAATGAGAAATATGGAAGGATGAGTGAAATCAGCTCTTAAACCCACAGAGCATATCAAGAACACAAATTAAAGCAGCAATCCCTTGTGTGAGTATGTATATGAAAGAATAGTTTAAAACAAGAAATGTGTGTTGTGAGCATGGCTAAGGCCTTATTGCACAACCATAAATACTGCCCCAATGAAGGCTGTAAGATAAAACAGCTTTGCATAAAATCTAGGTCAAGGAGGGAAAGCGACTGAATGAACAGCAACAACATCAGAGTGTAAGCAGAACACCCTCACACCCTGACCCCACATCCTCTCTAAATGCAAGATAGTACATGAACACACAAACATGGTACAAATTGAACTACTGTGTAAAATACTGAATTCTTCTCTGTGTAAGACGACTGGGTGGCAAACAACTTGCAGTTGCTTGCTGCAAAAGGGATAGATTGCTCATAAGCATGCATTCATATATGTTTACACTTCTCACAACCACATAGAGGGCTTTATACACTTGGACAATGGAAAAGGTGAGTGCTCATTGCGTTGTAGTAGAAAAATACCGTGGAGGGAAATGTGGGTTTCAAGCTTTTAACAATGGTGTCCGTTGCAAGAGAAATAACATAACAAATATGACTAGTGAATCATTTGTTTTATGTCAGAGAACAATAGCAATCCAGTTCACAGTGCCTGAGTGACGTTGAACAATGCACTGCAGCCATTGGCTGCTGGTCGGAACAAAGCTAATGCAAAAAGGACGATCTGGCTTTAAATGTAATTTCAGTAAAAATCGAACATCTCCTTTGATAACAGAACCCTGAAGTAGCCTCTGCACGGTTTACTAAATTTAAAAATAGCCTGTCATTTAACGTACGAGTCTGGACGTTCTTAAACATAAACAATAACAAAACAGCCATTCAGTGACGTTAACCCCGCACATCTCAAATGTTCATCACGTTTTTTAGGACACCATACCGATATGTCAAGAAATCAACAAAATGTTAACGTGTTACTCGTATGTGTCGGAATTTATTTCTACCTGGTTACAGCTAGCTCAGCTCTGGACTGATAAAGCAAGCGCAGCGTTGTTTTGAAGCAATGCTAACGTTAGCCCGATGCTGTTAGGTGACTTTTTTCCAGGGACAAACATATGGGACGATTCGGTTGACGTTGCATGTCCATTTGGACAAAAATAAATTACATTCTTGTAGTGTCATTTTAGACGTAACACGGACCGACTTGATGCTTTTGGTACTGCGGTCCCTTTGTCCTCGCTAGCATCGACTCATGTTAGCTACCAGAATGCTAATGCTGACACTATACCGTCGATACCGAACAAACGGTGCAGCGGGGATGAAGCTAGCTAACACGGTGCTACCGAATTCTGGTCCAAGTTGACAGCAAACGACCGTGTAACTGGCTACCTCGTTTCACGTAAGGCTTCATAGTTTTGCCAATTTATCGAACGATGCTGACCGTTTCAGCCAGCGGGTCCACGGCGTGTAAACGTCAGCCTAGCGAGCCAACAATGTGGCTGAATCTAAATCTACAGAAAAGGCCTCTTAGCGGAGCCCAATCCCGTCCCGACATTGCTCGCCGGGAAACAAAACAGAAAAATTGCGAAAGACATCCCTCACAAGCCCGCGTAAGCGACGCAACGAAGGCAGCCACAAACTATTTCAGCAAGACGGCGCGTAAGTACATGGTTTAGACACGGTGACATACGTCAACCGAACTTAAAGTAATACAAGTGAAATAGTGTTTTTATTACCTGCTAACACGCTTCACTCAGCCAGCAGCAGACAAGGTGGTCACGTGACGTACGCTGCCGTGGCGGTGGATGCTCCTCTCTCTGGGTCACTGACTTCCTCACACTCACTACTGAGCAGTATGGAGGTTTGTACTTGTATAACTAAAATTTCACATCCCATCATTTTATTTATTTATTATATATAATATCATTTTGTGTAATTATATATATATATATATATATATATATATATATATATATATATATATATATATATGATGGGTTTATTGGAGATGCACACAACTACAGGATATAACCCGACATTAAATAGCAACATCGAATCACGGAAAAAGAAACGTTATCAATATACATTTTTTTTTATTATTGTTTACTCTTTTTTAGAGATTGAATAGCTTGTTTTTTCAGATGTTTATATTTTACAATATCCTCAGATTTGGTCATTTGTAAAAACATTCACGAGGTATGTATAAAAAAACAGGGCATCACCAAGTAAGACAGATCAATCCACACACTTCCTCAGACATACATAACAAACAACATACAACGTATGCAATTGCCCCAATGTATTTTAGACATAGATGCACATTTCTATATAAAATACATTTTAAAGGTGTTTGTTATTTAATCAATTTGTTGTCGTAATTGGCCCTCTCTTTTCAATATGTCATTATCATGAAAACTAGATAAAAGTTCCATATAGAAAAGGAAAACTATGATCGCCCGTGGCAGTCTTTCACAGAAAGACCAAAGGAAGGCAAGAACATAACTCAAGCCTACCCTGCCTCTACCAAACAAGGAAACTAAGCAAAATCACTTACTCCTTTGTACAAAAAAAAAGAATAAAGTTTACAACTGCGAAAACAAAAGTATATGCCTGTAGCTTTTAATGCCAGGCTACACTAAAAACTCAGTTGTCCATGCACCCTTTTTGCTGGATGGTTGAGAAAATTAAAGTGAGCAAAGTCCTCTAGTGCCAAATATGATCAATAAATCATATTTGTCTTTGCTACTGAAATTTTAAATCTTGGATTACATTTTCGAGTAACACAAGAATGGTTACAGATCAGGATTTGAACCTCACCCAGGGTGTAACCAGTATTCTGGTCAAAGAGAACAGGTTAGGAAGCAAGGGGCAAATAGACATTATATCCTTCAAAAGAAGCAGCTATAAACAACCCTGACTAACGGAATTTATGTGACGGTGAAAGGGGGAAATAAATACAAATAAAGAAAATTAGAATATCAGCAGGTCTGCCCGTCAAATCACACACTAAAAATGTAATAAGCATTTTGTTGGGATTCATTTTTTGCAAAACAACACTGCATTTGCAATCTTAAGCGTTTCTCCTTTGCGTCATCTTCATAAAAACCAACATGAAAGTTCCTTTTTGGTTGGGTTCTACTTCTGCAGGGAGGAGAGAGAAGTTCTTTGTGATTGTTGTGGGACAGGACGTGCTGCTCAAACCAGTAAATAAATGTCCAAATGCACTCCTGATCAGTCCTTCGAAAGGAATCGGCTCTCAGTAATTCTCAGTAAAAAGGAACTGACAAGTTCCACAGTATTTTACTAAGAAACGGTCTTTTATCACAGAGGAAGTGGCGGTGAACATAATCAGAACATAAAAAAACAAGCTAGCTTAATACTGTAGCCTAATACCTGGGGTTAGATTTTTTTAAATTCTGAAAACATTACTCTTATCTTGATGTGTCTCAAAACCCTTCAGAGTTACTCAGTGGCAGACTTTGAAGCTTTTGAAAATGTACTGGTTGAGGTGGAAAGGGAGTAATTGAGGGGAGAACGGGGTAGAGGAATAGTGCACACAAACAACAATATTCAAAGCGGTGATACTGTGGCGGCCAGATCATGCTCCTGAGTCCACATGTGAGCAAAACAGAGTGACCATTCAACGAGCAAGAGGAATACCAAGGACAGTGTTGTCAACGGACTTGAGGAGGAGGGATGGAGGGACTGGTCGGGAAAATGTCTGAACAAGGACGTAGTGATAGAGGGATGAAGGAGACGGAAGGCTAGCTCCACAGTCCTGCGTAGTTGCCGTGCAGCCCGGAGCAGAGCGGCCCACCCGCTACAAACAGCTTGGTGCCGGAGTCGTCGTAGCAGTGGGTGTACACCGCGTTGGGGAAGGAATGAATGTCGGAGAAGTAGCTCCTCCACGTCTCATCGTGATTCTGAGAGTTGGAGAGCAAGAGAGGAAAGGTGGGGATGCACGAGGAGAGAAGGAAGGAAAAAGTAGTGAAAACTAATCAGTGCCAAAAATGCTACAACATGTGTGTCAGGTCGACTCGAGGGAAGCACTTCAACGCAAGACATAAATAAAGAGAGAGATATTCATGGCACACAGATAACAGAAATTAAAGTGTACCAGCCAGCCTTTCCCGGTAGAGAGTTTGAGGATGCCGTCTCCTGGGAACTTCCGGTACCCTCCGCCTGAATTCAAAGGATTCTCTAGAAACCTCTGAGCCCGGATGTCGTAGAAGAGAAGGGAACCTTGCCCGGTGCCCACGGTCACGATGTGCTCGTAGAAACTCACTGACCGGATCCCTGCACGGACACAGATGTCTTGAATGCATAGCGAGTCAAAAGTAAACAGCAGTTTTTAAACATCGTCATTATGTAGTTACGGGAGCTTCCCCCAAAATGTACAGAATACTCACCACTTCCCCGCTCTCTTGAATTAACAGACTTGATGTTGTGTGTAGGCTGCCGTGGATCCAGAAAGGAAACGTGGGCCTGGGAACCCACAGCGTATACCGACCAGTCCTGTCCATACGCCAGACACACATTCTCTTTGCAGTGAGGCAGCTTGGTGGACAGAATCTAGAGGGGAAACCCCACAGAAGCGTTATTGGAAGCTAAGAAAGGGAGATGTAAAGAACAGCCCTTTCTTCCACATGATTGCGCGTATCCATGGCCGCGAGCCTCAAATAAATAAAAGGTCTAAGGAAGCACAGTAGACAAATATTTACTTTTCGGTTAGCGACGGGTCTCACATAACAACTCACAGCAAGCTGTAGTCACTCGTTCGTTATGCAGGAATAATGCGTCACACATTATTACTCACAACAGCGATGGGATTTACCTTGCACAGGTTGTGCTCCGCTTTCCAGAGATGGAAATAGCCGTCCAAAGACACAGCACCCAGTTCCTAGAAAGGGAAGACTGTGTGAATGACTGATGTAAGGTGGGTAGCGGCAGGAACCACGCGTTATGACAATGGAGTCGTTTGTTTTTTTTATTTTAGGAACTTCTAATACTTTGTCGGCTTGACCATTATTACGGTCAGTTTGAATGATTGGATTTCTCTGGGGATCAAAACATTCTCTTGTAGTGGGATTAGCTCCTTTGATGTCCATGTGAATGCCAAGTATGAAACTATCAAGTATTTTTATAAGCCTTTATAAGTGTGGTGCATCTGTATGATTATATTTGCATAACAAGTTTGCTTAACCATGTGTAGATAAACAACATGTTGCTCCACAAGCAATGAAAGAAGTGAGCTTAAACACGTTTCAGGTTGAGAAAGAATAAGGATATTTAACAACTTCGTTCTAACCATTCTTGTACAAAAAATAAGGTGATCATTTTCTGCAGCAACTCCTGCTTTGACAGCAAAATAAAAAAAAATGGCTACCCCACTGTCTTAACAATAAGTTCAACTAATCAAAGAAAAAAACGTGTCCAAATGCTCTCTCTCATAACCTGGTACACCAAATAGATTAGGCATTGTAAGAATTATTTTGTTGACAGCACAATCACATGGTTTCCCAGGAAGATGAGCCTTACTTTATGGTTGTTGTTGAAGGCCAGGGCACGAACTTTACAGTTGTATGGGTTAGTGTACTCCTTCGGGATATCCTTAAGAGCACGGTGGGATATGTGGGCGTACGACGGTACCCCCTCGTCACTCTGACTTCGCTCCGCCTGGCTCATTACCTCCTCGGTCACCTCCCACAGGCCCATGGAGCCATCTCTGGACCCTAAGAAATGAAAAGCATGTATTGATTACTGCCTAGAGGATCTATATTTTCATTAAAAGCATACAAAAGTGTTGACATAGCCACAGGACATTGACATGTAGCAGTAGTCATTCATACAAATTAACTCCTGTGCCCAACTCACCAGACACTGCCATGTTGTCACTGATCCATGCAATAGAGAAGATCCAGTCATTGTGACCTTCCTGAAAAACAAATGGCAGCTATTTAAAAGCAAAAAAGCCTGTGTGCTTCCACTTGAATTGCTGAAGAGCAATTACAAAACGGTGGCTGGGAAATACTAACAAAATCATTATTATTATGGTTATCGAACCTCTCTCTGGTTGAGTGTATGCAATCAAGGAATCAATCACTAGCGTTTTCTTGTCATCAACAGTGGACATTCTTTGGCCCTTGATCAAAGGTCAGGGGCTCACAAAAATCTTTAGGGTTCATCCTCTGGGGACCATAACAATCCAGTAGTTTTTTACTTGTGGAGAAACTAAGATTGTAAGCTGTTGGGCCCTTTTGCTGGTTAAGCTTAAAAAAACTAAAAGAAATATTACCTTACATGCCAATAATCAGCAAAAAACTCAATGCATTTCAACAACTTTGATGGAGGAGCCAAAAAGCGCCACGTCCAACACAGCAAACCCAAATGATACGTCATGCTTTCAGGACTCCAACATTTTGGCAAGGGGAAAGACATGTGCAATACATGTTCGCAGGAATCCCAACAGAACAAATGACAGCGGGAAAAGAGAAAAACCGCAGGACGCAACTGGAGGTCAGAGAACCCGAACCACTTACATCTCCCACACAAACAGGATCCAATGTGGGCAGCTGGTAGATGGCCAGGCTGTTAGGGTTGTCTCCTCCAGTGGCTAGCAGCGTTCCAGAGGGGTTGAGTTCAATAGCGTGGATCCCACAGCCCTGCTGGTCCAGCCGGGTACGACTGCCTGCTGTGGGTTGGTAATGGCGCCCCGTCACCACCGTCCCCACTACCCCCGAGCCCGTGCCACGACCCTCCCGGTCCTTCATCATGGGAATGCGCGTTATCTGTCCCGTTAGGACATCAGCTACAAAGAGCTGCAGGAAAAGGAAAAAGAAATCAGATGCAAAAAGGGTATAACGAAGATCATAACAGAGTCAGTGATCCGATTAAAATTATTCATGAAGTAGAAACATATAGGATCAAAAATCCAACAAATTAGTGTAAAAATGCATAATAAAAGGTTTAACATTAATATACAGTTCATTATATGGGCAGCAGCTGTGTTGTATTGTTATATGCTGCTAACACATGGTGACATTAATTGTTCCTTTACTATAGGGTGATAGAGGACCAAAGCTCTCAACTCAAAGTATACCCGTAGGTATGTTCTCAAATTGATATTGGATTTTGGCATTGGAACAGTGTAGTCAATATGACAACGTTTCAGCTGTTGCAATACAAAAAAAAGATTATTTGTATACTTAAAACAAAAAGTATTTGTATACTTAAAACAAAAAGCGCAGTAGATTTTTCAGTAGATTTTTAGTAGATTTTTTTTATCCGTATCGCCATGGTAGTATTTTACCGAATCCTGGTATCGGGATATATATGGCAGGTATTGAATCAGTCATAATTTTGGTATTGTTCAGAGATGGTATCCTGCATTCCTTGGGTCGTAACTAGTGTTTATTTGAGTTACTGTCTGGCACCAACAACCACGTTCAGTCAATTAAATCCCCTTTCTTCCACATTCTGATGCTCAGTTCGAACTTCAGCATACTGTCCTGAGCCTAAATGCATGCGATTGGATGATTAGCAGTGTGTATCAGTGTACCTGATAAAGTGGTCACTGTCAATTACATAATCTAAATTTAATTTGTGGAATGCAGGGTTAGTAACAAAATGACATCTCACCGTGTTACACTTGGTACCGCACACCACCTGCCTGTGGTTGAGCCACTGAGAGGCAAACACCTTGTTGAGTCGCCCCAGGGAGAACTCTCTCTCCTTGAGGATCCCGGGGAGTCTGCCGGCTGCAAAGCCCCGAAGGCTCCGCTGGAGCCTTAACTCGTGCTGCTGTTGCGGTCTGAACTCCCGCCCCCGCAGGGCACACACCACCGAGCGCCGGCCGCACCACCACTGCTGGGCATGACGTGATGAACAAGAAACGCGGCTACGCTTGTTTGGCGCTTGACACCAGCCCAGCTGGGGAAAGGGGACAAGAAATGTTAATGGAAATGATTAATGAGACGATAAGTAACGTTGTCAAATAATAAGATGTTATTATTTTTCATCTCTCATACTTCCTATTTCAATAAAACAAACTGACTATGATGAGCCTCACTCACCCTGGTGGGTAGAGATTATCACCCTGACTGCGTATTACAGCAGAGCACACACATCCACACAGTCACACTTCGTCAGGATGGATAAGGAACTGACAGGGCTACTGTACCCAAAAGCCCTGAATTTGATCTAGCTCAGGTTGGCCAATTTTATTGGCTGTTTATGATGCTGGTTCAGACTAGGGAAGGAACACAAGAGTCTTTTACACAAACAAACGCATGCTCCTAAATCTCTCTGTACGCCAGTGGCACTTTTGTCTCACCATTTATTTGCACTTAGCAGCACTGAGTGGCTTGTTGGGGGCATATCAAAATGTAACTCGGCCTGTGAAAGTGAAGGCTCTCATACTCACAATATACAACCGTAGGTTCACGGCAGAGCAGTAACAATGATATTTTACTTTATGGTGTTGATTTATCATTTTGCTTTGACTTTATAGATACAAGTATATAGCAAAAGCTGCTGTAAAAATATTGGGAAAAAACAATTTGCAATTTGTGACAGCATTAAAAAATATATAATCTGGAGCTCCCTTCAAATGAAAGAGGTACACAGAAACAAACAGAAAGAAGACTTCAGATGGATGAATTTTCATTCATTTTAAAGCTGCTTAAATAAGTACTTAAAATGTTTGAAAAACATGTAACAGTACACAGATTCATAATCATTATTTTGTCCATCATCCTTTCTGCCCATCATTGGTTAACTAGGAATTTTAGAATGCATTTTAAGATTTCAATGGTAATTTTTTTAAGCCTTGAACGACCTGGCCCCTTCCTCTATGTGTGATTTTCTGATTCTTTATGAGCTTGACAGCTGCCTTTGATCTTCAGGTATTGCCATACGAACAGTGCCAGATAAACAAGGCCTTTGGAGTCTAGACCCCAATTCCTGGTAATACAAGGAGGGCACAGTCAATATTGTTTATAATCTTTGTTTCATTCATGGGTTATGTTTTTTTTATTATACCCGTGATTACTTTCTTCGATGATTCATTTGAAGCACTTTGGAAATGCTCCACATAAATATAGTTATTTACAAAAGAAACCATTACATAATTTTCCAAATCTTTAGTAATTAATTAATTTAGTGATTAATTGACTGGCCTAATGACGTCAACTCAATAGAAACTGTAAAAAAACACAATATTTTATATTATATTTTAACATTTTTTTTTACATGCCTGACACATCTCTTGACATTTATAAGGAAGTTCGTGCATAATATTTAATGGAAAAATAGTAATGCTGCCAATTCATTTCAAATTTAAGGCCATTGTTATGGTGTCAAACACTTGGCTCGGGACTGATTGAATGACGAATGTTGTCCGTCAATTCAGCGGGTGTCAATTCCATCATCTTTGACATGCCGATCTACGGTTGGTCCGTTAAGTTAGCTCTGCTAGCTAGCTTGGTTAACGTCTATGCTAACGTTAGCTCAACAGCTAACCACTGCTAACGTTATGCCTTATTATTGGATGCTGCAACACAAATTCAGTTTTCAATGATGATTGTCGCTCTTTGAGATACTAACCAGAGGTTGACAATCGACGAACCCATTCGGACGAGGGACTGTCAATTGTATCTACCAACGACCATGTTAATAACACGTTACTACAATGAAATAATGATATGACAGGGTAACATTAGTTAGCCCTTTGGCTAACGTTGACCCAGCTGTCGCATTTTAACGGACTCCCTGTGGACAACGCCATGCTAACATTAACGGGTAACGTTGCTGACATTCAAACAGAAACACAGCGTTAAGAAGACAGTTGTTGTGATTTTTTTTCAGGAGTGTCGTTTCCAACTAGTTTAATAAATTCGAATGGTTCACTGGTAAAAATGTTATCACTGGTTTGCCATGGCTTTGATCAGCGAAACTCGGTTAGCAAAATGCTAGTTAGCATGCTAATGTAACCGACTAGCTAACGCTGGTTAATACGGATCCGCGGCGAGTTTCCGCCTACCTGTTGTTGGTCCTTGGGCTCTCCTGCCTTCCTTTTCCTGCTAACTGTTTTTCTCGCCATAATCTGATACACACAGCTCCCTCACCCACATGGAGGGTAAAAGTGACGTTGGACACTGGATCATATAATGGCGATATGCGATTTCGCTCCTTGGCCCTCGCTGGCAGCGTCCCGCGACGAGCAAGGGCGATCACATACGGGAGAGGTTGGTTAGTCCCAGATTAGGATTGCCGCTGACCTGCTACCATTAGATTGCCTGTTATACTCCTACGAGGTAGTTCTCTCGTCGTTCTCCTTTCTCGGCTGCTACAACGCCGCTAGCTACTACCAGAGGGTACACAATATCATGTTCCCCCTGCCAAGTCGCGTCAGCAACGGCGAGTGCATCGCGCAGCCGCACAAATTAAAGATCAACAAAAACAAGGTCGTACGTGAACGCGAGCGTTATGCGTGCTCGTTCACGCCAACTGCGTCACATTATTCATCAGATCATGTTTTCACCTTGTTTAGAGGAAATACTAGTTTGACAATATTTTGAAATCGAACATTTTATTTTATAACAAAAGGCTTAAAATGTCTATATGGGATTTTCGTAATCGTAATCTTTTATTGTTCTAATATTAATTTCTGTAAATACATTGTAGTAATATTATATAATCATGAGATATTAAATGTTAACTTTGTCAAAGAAAAATAAGTTTTATCACAATCCTTGTCAGATTAACAAAAATAATACATATTTATTGGGCTATGCTATTCAGCTGTTTAATATTTTTGTTAATGTGAATCATCTTGCTTCTTACAGCAACCGGGATTATCCAAGGTTAAAGGGAAATAATCCTACATTTTAATAGCCTAAATTCTAGATAGACTGCCCGATTTTCTGAAGGTTGCCATTATTTAGATAAGAAAAAAAGCCGAACTGAAATCAGATGACATGGCTAGGATAACGTAGGATCTTAACTCATACATTTTACTCTGTAATCTTCTGTTTATTAACCCTGGTAGGCTCAGGCAGACCAAATATGTTTATTCTGATAGATAACTGTTTTTTATTCTGCTGACTAGGGCACACAGTTAATGTTTCTAGTTGCAATTGGAACAGAGAATAAAATGCATTTCCTCTAGAAGAGAATAAACAGGAAGCAGGAGGTTTGTGCTCTCTCATCAGCTTCATGCCAACACATATATTATGCTGTGAACCTATGAGAAAATAACCTATATCAAATCAAGATCATAAATAGCAACGATAAACAGTCTCACTGCTGAAAGATGTGCACATTTAATTGTGAGGATTTTCCAAACCATTCAAGAGCAAATTAAACATTTTGCAAATCACATTTTAGGAGCTTGGGAAAGAACACTCGACTCAGCCAACACTTTTTATACCATTGAGATATTTCAACGTTCATTGGAGACCTGTTAAATTATGCTGCGACTTAGAAATGGACATGATGCATAAAACCCTTATAATGATTCCCCAATTAATGACAACCTTCTTGCGATTCAACCCCACCCAATGAGGAGATTGTAACAGAGGTGAAGGAGGCATTGATGGAGGAGGTCCAGAACCAGCAACGCTGCATTCACTCCCACTTGTATGGCTGTCGGGGGAGAGGCAAGTGGACATTTACTTGAATTGGAATTATATACGATTGTGGAAACAAACCCTCATGTATGAGTTATGTAAGGCGACAATAATACCACTTGTGTGTTTGCCTGTAAAGAAAGTATAACTTCCTTCTTTTTCACAGTAAATCAAAAAGGAAGGCAATTCAAACAACGACTAGGTGAAAACACTTATTTGTTGATCACGTCAACCACACATCGGACAAACCGCTGGCTCGAAAAAAGGATGCTACGTCTAACGCGACACCTCGCCAGTGTTGTGTTGTGTTCCCCCACCAGTACATTATATTACCCACACGTGGTGCAATTAGATCTCTATTGGAAAGAAACCATCCAATAGTCTTTTTGGAAACCACGCGTTGTTCTAAAGTAAACTTGTGTTTAGAAAACTTATTTCTTTCATTTGTGAAACACGAGAAACAAAGCTCTGGACCTGTCCCAAGCAAAGTGCGACTTTTCCAAGTCACATTGAGCTGACTTTGAACCCCTAATCTTCTACCACACATCTCACAATCTCTATCACTAACACAGAAATCAAGACTACAGGAAAAACCTGCCATCCTTACCTTTGGTGTAACTGAGCAGACATGCTTTTAAAACATTTATATAAAACTGAACTCAGACACATACCATGAAAATGAAGGATCCCGGCATTCTTTTGAAAAACTATAACCAAATAATATACGAGCAAATGCGTAAAGCTTGTGGTGACAAGCCTTTGTTATCTTTAAAAGTAGGACTGTGGAAATGGAGACCAAGCTAAAATCAAGATGACGCCGCCTTAAGTCATAACATTGGCATGTTACGCAGGACAAAAGATAGAGGTCAACAAAAAAGCAATGTTCGAATAGATTGTGTGGCATGAAATCCAATAACAGAATGATGGTGATGACTGTAATCAAATCTATTCTAGTCACATCCAAATGGATCTTCAAGGCAGGAAGACACATGTCTTATTTCCCAACAATTAGTCAACAGTAACACAAGGTGAAATATCTCTATTGCACTGTAACGTGGCTGCAAAAACAACCCACACTTACATTTTATTTTTCCAAACCCACTCTTCTCCAGTCTGCTAACAGAAGTCCTTGACAATTACACATGAGTTAACATATCGTACATTATCAGATCAAATGATTTACTTTTAAATGAAAGTTTCAATGTGCTATTAAATAAGAAAATTATGATAATCACAAAACATGAGTGCACATCTGTGTGCTGTTAGTGACTAATGACTGCCAGTGGGTTATTGGATATTTCTTATTACTTTCTAGAAGTTCAAGATTTTCCTCACTGCTTTAAACGCACCCTTCCAGTGCAGAATAAAGAACGTACTGGGGTAATAGCATCGCTTATGTTCGGAGTAATAATGACTAAGGATATATTATGCAGTTCCTATAACGGAAATCAACAGAATTGAATCTTTAGATGAAAAAACGCCCAAATGAACAGATAAACAGACATGAATTAATGAAAGAATAAAGTAGCGGGTGCAGGGCACCAGAGCACAGAGGGCACTTTTTGAGTCGGGTGTCTGGCGACTGTCTGGATTTTTTTTTTTGTGGTAATTTTCTTGTACTTTTAATTTGAGTCAGTTCAGTTCAAAGAGAGCATCATCAAGCCCCCGATCCCCGCCGCCATTAACTAGGTTGGCATGGAGCAAGATGGATGAATGTTTGGCCCTGCAGTTAATTCCCCACAGACAGGTGAACTTCCCAGAGGAAGCCAATCGGAACGTCTTTTTATCCAGTTTCTCCATCCCAGCTCAGTCATTCTTCTCATTCTCGTACACCTTTGGAGTAGAAAAAAAAAAGAGATCCTGGACACTAAGCCCAGAATTTCTTCGGAAAAATAACCCACCACCACCAGATTGTTAGCATTTTACCCACTCCACTCTGGGCACACACTCTTAAAGAAGTGCTGGGACGCGATACGTTTTAGCACAGAGAGATATAAGCTTCTCCCAGCTGTCCCTTCCACAGCCAAGGCGAGGGCAGAGCATGGTTTGATAGTGTGGGCAGAAGGAATGGGGCTGTGTTGGGTAGCAGCGGGAGGCAAGCCCTGGGTTGTGCTCTGGTTGGCTGGTTAGATTTGTTCAGCTCGCTGCTGCCCGAGCCATCAGGTCCTCTAGGGCCTTGTCCTGATCGTTGTTGTGGGCCAGCAGCACTTCTTTGATGGCGTCCCGCTGAAATCCCATTTCGCCAAATCTTGACATTAGCTCAAGGAACTGCAAAGCCTGGGAAGGGTGAAATACATAAATACAATTACAGTAATCTATTAAAGTGATCTATAGACTATATCTATTTAATTCATAAAATAAAGGGTGGTGTAGGGGTGTCATTCACATTTCAAAGACTAAACTTTTGTGTCATATAGTTAGCTGACAGCAATTTGTACCGACCTTTTCCTCTGAGCATTGGTACATCTCTAAACATTCCTCCACTGCAATTGCGTCGAAGCCCCGCTCACACAGACGCCCATGGATAAACAAGTAGTCCAGCACCTTAGACAAACAATAAGCACATATTTATTAACAGAAATAATAAAAGGATGGATTGGAATGAATGATTCCAATGTAAAAATGTTTAGGCCCCTTACATCTTATATGCTCAAGATACCCAATGCTAGATCATTATTTTTAAAAAGAAAGAAAAAAAAGGTAGTATAAATTCAATCATTTTTCATCCCATATCTACTGCCCTATTATGCAGAAATGGTTTCATTGAGCATATTGTGTAGTATGACCTGAACAGGTCACAGAAAAAAATAATCTGTTCAGAATCTACAAGACAGCAGGCAAATGTGATGATGAAACAATTTTATTTTAAGACTATATTTACAAAAGTACTGCAATGAACAATATTACATGGGCCCAAAACAAGTTATTGAGCATGTTGCAGAACGAATATGCTAGGAATCCAGATTGCTGTGCATTGGGCCGAGATGGTGTCGCACCTGTTCCACATTCTGCCCTTGTCTCTGCATGGCCCGGAGAACACCTTCATAAGAGTAGCCCATGCCTACAAGGGTCTCCGCACACTGACGCTCGCTGGGAGTCATGCTGAGCAGCGCTCCACCACATGGCAGACCAGCAGACCCGGACCCAGGGTTGGCCTGGAGAAACAAAAACATAAATGAACGTCAATCAAATTAATTATTTCAACATCAGTAAACCAATATTGTCCCCACAATGAATCAGCCGCTATGCAATTTCATGCTCACCGGTTTTGGTTCGCTGCCCTTAGAGTGGCTAGTTGGCTCGGGACCAACAATAACTTGGGTCTTGTGTGTGGCCGGTGGGCTGCCATTGGTCAGCTGCTGTCGGGGAGCAGGTAGCGGGCTGTACCTCACTGGCTGTGGGTCACCAGAGTCAGAGAGCTTCGGGAAAGTGAGAGAGCGGATGTTACAGGGCCGGTCGTCTGTGTCCAACCCTGTTCTACCAGGGTGCCCGACTCTGTCCATGTCCAGCAAGGAAATCAACCCATTGGGTTTATGGGAAAAGCCAGATTTGGGCGCAAGGCTGGTGTTTGTGCTGGGAGGAGATGGGCTGTTTCCACGCGACCCTGAGCCCGTCGGGGGGACCTCGGGCGGGGATACGGAGGAAGGAGATTGAGGTTGAGGTTGGGCTTGGGGTTGACTCTGGAGGATGTTCCTGAGCTCTTCCCTATCGTCCAAAGTTTTGAGCTCCAGCTTGTCAAAGGGGTCCTCTTCCCGCTCAAAGTCAGCTAGGTTGAGGCTGTGCAGCTGAGGAGTGCTGGGCTGGATTTTCCTGGGGCCAAGGCTTGGCGCGGGCAATGGAGTGAGGATGTCATTATGGCTCAGCCCCGCCAGGACGGGGTTCAACGCTGGCGGTAGAAGGTCCTGGCCGTCTGCGGCTGACCGGGGCTTCTTCCCACCACCAGCACCCATGTCCTGGGCCTGTGCCGAGCACTCCCTGCTCTCTGCCTCCTGCTTGGCTGCGGCCTCTTCGGCTTCTCTGGCCTCAGCCAGTTGAACCCCCCAGCGCACACTAAGTCTCTCCAGAGAAAAGTCATACTGTTGAGACGACAGTAAGAGCAAGAGGGTAAAATAGGAAAATAGCGCACAGAGTGAAGGGAAAAAAACAATCAGCACATACAAGTATAAAGGGCCACATGATATTACAACATAATAAAAAATGGAGATTGCTGTAAATAAAATTCAAATTGTCACTCTTCTTTACAGTAAGTGCTTGGTGTATAACGATCAGAGCCATGATATTGTAGGTGATCAGCAGAGCCCCGCCGAGGATGCTGCTGACATGCATATAAGTGCAGTACACCAATGCTTAAAATAGTGCCAAACAACCCATGTTCCTGTGTCTCACCTGCGAGTCCAAGAGCAAAGAGTTGCAGTCTGGCAGACAGAAACCGACAGGAAGTCCCACTTTGGCAGGGCAGTGGAATTTATCATTGATCTTGAAAGGAACTTCATCAAGGTAGCTGATGGGTCCTGTGTTACAGTTACAAAACAAAGTAAGCACAAATTGCAAGAACAGAGTGGAGCTACAGGCACCAGAAGAAAGGATCAGTGTTGTCAAATAGTGAAACACAAAAGTATTCAAAATAGGGCTTTACCATTGTTGTATGCATCTGATCCAGACTTCCTCGCAGCCATTTAGAGACTCTGAAAAGAGACATGAGTGTAAGGTGTACAATTAGTAGGGACAATTATTTAAAAATAAATGTAGAATACAGTTAATAGTTACACAAACTGTCAATATATCAACAACATACAGTCTAACATTGTAAAATTCACCCAAGGTTTATCTCTGGCAAAGCAATTTCTGGAATTTACACAACAATTGTTATGCCACAGTCACGAATTAGTACTCTAGAATCGTTTTAATCAAAGCATGTGAGCAATGGCACTTTGTCACGTGGCAGTGGAAGGTTGTTTTTCTATTCAAATTCCTTCCACTTTCTCATGGGCTCCAGTCACATAATCCCATTATGTGGTCATGCCTTGAAACGTTTGCTGACATTATCAACAGAGAAGTTAGTGTTCAAATCCACTTAACACAGAACTTTTATCTGAAGACTAGCGTTGAGTTGAAAGAGAGATCTCCATGACAGTTAACTTTAATCTAGACTTTATACTCCATGGCTAATCACGGCCGATCATAGTGATGGGCATCATACGATCAAGAAAATTAGGAGATATGTCAAATTTCTCAAATCTGAAGACAACGACGTTAAATACCATCGACGTTTGTAGAAATATTGTAACGTTACATAGAACCCACACCAGCAATAATGTAACGCCAAAACCTTCAATTTATATTCTGCGTAGCTATTTTAAAACAACCACAACAGCACATCAGGGTATCGTTTTAGCTAGCCAACTAGCTAGCTACGGGTGATCATAAATGCTTCAAACTTAAAACGTTAACGAAAGAATCGCAGTGACTGCAATTTATCAGACGGTTCAGGAAAGAAACATATCTTAAAACGGATGGAAAAGCTCCCAGCTGTCCCTTTGCGGCCACACTGACGTACGATAACGTAGGCTCATCAGTTCGTGATACAAAAGTTATAACAGTGTTAATTAGCAACAAGCTAAGCTGTCATTACTATTGTCACTCCTAGCTCTTTAGCTCAACGCGCTAACAGCGAACATTCCGCGTAAGTGACAGTTAGGCTAAGAAGTATCACATGGCAAGAGTGGGTACAATGAATTCATTAACCAAACAACCACTGGACGATGTTTCAGGGCTGAAAGCTAGTGTTCGTGATAATGCGCGGAGCTTCGCCAGTGGCCTGGATGTAATATTATGTGGCTAGTAAGACGGACCACCGTCTCTGCTGCCACCGCCCCTGAAACACAACTGAGCTCAGATAAAACCACGGACTCCTCTCACCTGTATCTGCTCCGTCCTGTTTTTTCGAAATCCAAACGATGTCTTGCCTGAATGGCACTCAAATGTAAACTATTCTCAGAAAGAGTTTTATTTATGGTGAAATCTCTTTCCTGCTTCGGCGTGGGACGCCATCTTGATTTGTCAAGCTCCCTCCGACTGGTTCCTGTCGGACGTCACTCACCTACGTGACGTCAGAACATCACAACGTTACATCCAGCTGTAGAGGCAATGGTGGTAGCCAATGGGTGATGTTCGTAAAAACAGAGGAAGCAAAAACTTTGCTTCTCGTCATTTCGACAGAGAGTTGGTTTTGAATGATAGAGTACCAATTGTATTGGTTCAGCAAGATGCCTCCTTGAATTTGATTTATCAAAGGACAAGGAAAAAAAACGTACAGTGTTCCGGACGACAATAATTTGACAGAATTGGGTCAATTTAAACAAATCCAACCGGATGTCAATGGGAAAATGTTTTTAGTTACATGAAATCAAAGTGATGGGGCTTAATGATTTACAAATTTGTATTGCGTATTATATTGCCTTTCATAAGTATTTATGTTTCCCTTTAATGTCGGCTAATTATCCTCAGCCCATGGTTTTCTTGGGGGGGATCTACACCACCCTGCTTATTATGTTAAATTTTGATTTACAAAGAAACAGATGTACATTTCTGAGCTTGTTTTAATCAGATTCCTCAATATACAGAGCCATCGAGATATATGATTAGTATGCCACTAATTGTTTTCAGAACTGATAAAGATAAACCTATATTGAAAGCAGCATGGGTTCATTGTTAATGCACTTTTCCATACATTCTTAACAGCAATGACAACAACTTCCATTTGACCTTGTCTTAGCACAGGCTAATCGCTTTTTTATGGCTATTATAGTAAACTTAAAAATGTGTTTTCATCATAATTATTTGGGGTTTAGCGTCGAGTGCGCGCACGTCACGGTCAGACGCGTACGTGCTGCACGTTTTGCGGACACGCGCACTGATAGCCGGAAGCACCGATGGGAGAAAAATAAAAATCGATGAAATCCGCTGTTAATTCGCGAGTATAAACCTTCACCTCGCTGTTCTTTTCGCGACGGTGAGTTCGAACCGATCCGCCCGTTTCGACCGAGAGAACCGAGAGAGAGATTGAACGGAGTTGCTCGCTGCGGGTTTAGCGTTAGCTGACGTGTGGAGAAGTTGAGACTGCCAGGGGGGCAGATAAACAAACACAAACAAGCGGGGATCAGCTGAGCGCCTCTCCGAACCGAACCAGCCGCACGGGGGAGCGATGGCAGGGAGAGAGGCTCTCGTATTCCGGGCCCGAGAATGATCCGCGAGACACCGTGACTCTACGCTGATACCACAGCTCCATGTCAACTGTCAACACGGGCACACAAAGAATTTCCAAAGCACAGCACGAGGACCAGCCGTTGAGCAGAGAAGCCACTGCTCCTGACCCCGGATCTTTGTCGAGACGCGCGCAGGTTAGCATGGACGACCAATGAGCGTGACGTTACCTTCCAGTTTTCACCTGTAACGATACGAGTACGCGTCACAGTGCAAGAAGACAGAGGTAAACACACTTTTTGGGGGGTAAGAACTTTTGCATTTCCCCGTTAAGGCCCCGCGAACTTAAGCCCCGAGTGGAGCTAGCTTGAAAGGCCACATATCCTGTTTGTGTTTGAATCCTCCATGTGGCGGTCAGTTCAACCCGCGGGACGCTCATCTGTTCAGGTTCGCTGTTTCTTTGGTCCATCATCAAACGAAGCTAAACAGATTGTTGGTGTTTCACGCGTAATCACTTGTAACCATAAAAAAACCCACACACGATATTTGAGAAGGATCCTGACAGTACCATCGATCCCATGATTTATCTTTCCACCCTACAACCCCCCCCCCTTTCTTCTCTTCACCGGTTTGTGGTGTCAGAAGTGGGATCAACATGGCTCACCAGGCAACCCCTAGTTCCCAGAAGGCCCTGATGATGGAGCTGAAGTCTCTGCAGGAGCAGCCGGTGGAGGGCTTCCGCATCACACTGGTTGAGGAGTCTGACCTCTACAACTGGGAAGTGGCCATCTTCGGGCCCCCGAACACCCTTTATGAGGGAGGCTACTTCAAGGTACGACAAAACTCACAAGTGGGGGGGTGAATTCTCAATTCATACCTGTCAACACATGGCGTCTTGTTGAGAGGGGGAGACGCACTCTTGAAGTTAATTCATAGTCAGTAGGAGAAGGGCCCTTGAGCGACGCGCAGGATGTTAGCAGCCCAATGAACCTAATCCTATGATGACTTTCACACGGAAGAAATGCCACACTGCCTGGTACTGTGTAACCCTGTGGGGGGAGGAAAGTTCATCTACATTTTCACATGGGACAATTGTGTTCTCGGCGAATACGCTATCCAGGAGATTGCTGCAACTTGGAAAATAGCTCGGTAGTAGTGACAGGGACTCTGTTTAAAGCGTCAGAGCAGGTATGGTCCTATCACAAGGGTTGTTGCATTTTTTTAAACTATAATGCAGCAATGACTTCGCTCACCTCTACTGCCTCACTACTTTCTGCTCC